>CM020184.1:6581130-6591460 GCA_009805545.1 Oryza longistaminata
GCGGCCCCTCGCCGAGAAGCAGCGCGCGCGGCGCGGCCCCGGCGAGAACCACGGCTACGCGAGCAGCTTCACGGGAAGGTTCGACTGCAAGCTGCCGTGGAAGGAGACCATGTCGTTCAACTGCTCCGCCGCGTCGGGGAACGCGCGCGTGGTCGCCGACTACTTCGTCGACGCCCTCGGCGAGGAATACCGCCACATGGGGTAAGTATACACACACCTGGCTCCGACTTCTACTTATTTCATTTTTACTTGAAAGTGAGATTTCGTATGATTTCTTGAACACATTGATTTGTCATACAATTTTCAAGGATTTTCATCTGATACACAAGTTCAATTCAGGTAGGATTATCTGGAATTAAAACCTCACGTTCCACACGAGGCCTTCTTAAAAAAATATAATAGATCTTTCGATTTGATTACATTCTTGTCCTTTTTACTCCCTTCACTCCAAAATATAACAACTTTTTCATCAACATTGTTTTTCCCACCAAGTTACAACACTGCACTATTTAATTTTCCCCATATACATATTTTTCAATCAATCACAATAATCTTTCATTTGACGAGGTAATACCTGAGACTGTATATTATGTACAACTTTGACCACTTGTTTTTTCAAAATAACTTAAAATTTCTTTATAATATTAAAGTATTTTACGTGCTAAATACAAACAATACTACTTACATTTTATTGTTCAAAGATTAGCACTGGTCAACAATGTCAAATAAAAATAAAAGGGAACTATTTCAGGATAAGAAAACCTAATGTTCAGTAATCCACACGGTATAACAGGGTAGCATTTCACTGTTTTAGTCATATTAATTATTATATTACTCAATAATTAGATCAAGGGTCCTTGTTTTTTTTTCTCGTTCGTCCCTGCGTATAAATAAATAGGGTGTGTTGTTTTGTTTGGGGGCTTTTAACTATTTGCCACCCTTACGAATGGTGCTTAATGATTTGCCACTAGGCCCATATGTCATAGACACATGAGGGCCCACATGTCATTGACACGGTGTGACAAATCGTTAATTGCCATGTCACAAGAGTGGCAAATAGTTAAATTTCCCTTTGCTACACATTGCCACGCTAAATGTTAGACGTGCCACACTTTATTAAGCAACTGTTTGGTTAAGCGCTTCAATTGAGATAAGCCACACTTTATTAACGAATTAGCCAACATGTCATCAACGTATTTTCTAGCTAAACTACCCCACACTTATAACCAACAACAGCCACACATTTGGCATTTTGAATGTGGTAGCAGAAAGTGCACCACACGAGGCAATAGTACGTGCGTGGCACAATTATTGACACCGGAGGCATGTATAAGCTATACTCCCTCCATCCTAAAATATTTGATGCCATTGACTTTTTAAAATTTGTTTGACCGCTCGTCTTATTAAAAACTTGAGTAGCAGTAGTATATTTAACAATGAATCAAATGATAGAAAAATATTTAATAATTACTTAAATTTTTTAATAAGACGAACGGTCAAACATGTTTAAAAAAATCATCGGCGTCAAATATTTAGGGACGGAGGGAGTATTTGTCTATTACTCATATTCTATCCAGAACCTTGTTACTACAAATCATGTTAACATTTTGTTCAAACCATAATTAGGCTGAGTTCTTTTAACACATTGACAAACTCAGTTAGCATTTGCTCGAACAAATTAAAAACATCCAAAATTAAGTTTAGTGTACACATGTATGGACGTGTTGTGTTTACATGCAGGGAGGTGTACCAGGAGTACTGCGACGTGATGACGCGGCTGGCGCTGGACGTGACGGAGGTGCTCGCGGCGGCGCTCGGGCTCGGCCGCGGCGAGCTCCGCGGCTTCTACGCCGACGGCGACCCGGTGATGCGGCTGAACCACTACCCGCCGTGCCGGCAGCCGCACCTGACGCGGGACGGGCCCGCACCGCGACCCGACGTCGCTGACGCTGCTCCACCAGGACGACGTCGGCGGCCTGCAGGTGCTCCCCGACGACGCCGCGGCGGCGGCGGGCGGGTGGCGCGCCGTGCGCCCGCGCGCGACGCGTTCGTCGTCAACATCGGCGACACGTTCGCGGCGTCACCAACGGGCGCCACGCCAGCTGCCTCCACCGCGCCGTGGTTAACGGCCGCGTCGCGCGCAGGTCGCTCACCTTCTTCCTCAACCCGCGCCTCGACCGCGTCGTGTCGCCGCCGCCGGCGCTCGTCGACGCCGCGCACCCGCGCGCGTTCCCGGACTTCACGTGGCGCGAGTTCCTCGAGTTCACGCAGAGGCACTACCGGTCGGACACCAACACCATGGACGCCTTCGTCGCCTGGATCAAGCAAAGGAATGGCCATGAATGCCTCGACAAGTACTAGACAGATCAGATGGGATGAGAAGATCAGGTCATCAAGATTCAAGAGTTGATGGACGAATAAACCAGAGTTTCTACTCGATCGATCGCCATTTTCGTGTTTGTTTGTTTTTAAGATATATATAGCGTGCATTGCAACATGCATGTCTTAAATAAGGGAACATGTCAGTAAATTTGAAAAAGGTTTAAATTGTATATATATTGCAATCTCTTTCGTATTGTCGAGAAAAATGTAACGTGGTAATCTATCGCTGCCAATTGACAAAAAAAAAAAAGCATGTTAATACATTTTTTTCTTATATTCACAGTCAAATTTATTTTTTTCATTGTGACATATAAAAGTTATATTTTAATTTGTATTTTTAGAATGATATATCACATGTTAATATATCTTGTTAAAAAACTTTCATAACTATTTGAGTAACATGCAAATAATGAGGGGACATCCCCTCGAGAATTTAAAATTTACTTTCCACCTCGCATGCAAGTAAGATGATAAAAGTGCTACAAACATATATTACCTCCGTTTTTTTAATGTTATAACACTACAAACGTCCTGGCATCAATTCATCCTCCGTTCGCATCATCCCCAAAAGTTTAACAATTGTAATGGTGCAAATTGAAGCAAATTACATAGGTCACCGGGATGTAAGTTGCTATGCCAGTTATATTTGAAGCTAAAGGGTCAGTTACTTGAAAATTACAACACAACAAATTTAAGTAATTTTTGAACGATTGAGATGACATCGCATTTACAACAAATAAAAACCTTTTATTTTCTCTTTCTCTACTTTTTCGGTTCCCATCACATCGCATGTCCTCGCTGTCAATCCCTCCCACCACCTTTCTCCAACCCCATGGCTCCAATAGTGTTGTCATTGCCTCACAACCCCCCGTTGTTTTGCCACCTTCCTGGTTATCCCTTCTTCCTCCTCACCTTAACTCAGACTCCTACCTAAGTCCTACTTCAACACGTTGTCACCACCGTTCTCAGGCATCCATAGAGCAGGTAATAAGCATTAAATAGATGCTTGTTACCCGATAATAAACATTGTGCGAGCAGTAAATAGTTACTACCAGATCACAACATTATTGCTGGTAGTAAGAGAATATAGTGAATCCCACCTCATTTTTTTAGTCACACCAAGGCTTGTGATAGGCTGATTGAAGGTGGGTCCCATGTTATTTCCTCCTCTCTTGCATACACGTGTTGTGAGGTCTTCCTACTGCTTGCTTGACCTGACAACGGGCTCATCCTTATTGCTTGGTTTGGGAATAAGCATTGCTGATGCCCATAGAGAAGAAGCCACTGCCAACGAGGGATCACTGATTTTTTATTTTATCCCATATCCAGTAAAATCGACTGATTTTTCTTTAAGTTTTCAAGCAACTAAAATATAGCAAATCCCTTTCTTTCTTTTTTACACCAACCCCTTTCTTTTTTTAGTGAGAAGATCGAGGTAGAGGAAGTTGGGCCCTGTTTAGATTCTAACATTTTTCTTCAAACTTTCAACTTTTCCGTCACATCGAACTTTTTTACACACAAACTTTCAACTTTTTCGTCACATCATTCTAATTTCCTCAAACTTACAATTTTAGCGTGGAATAAACACAGCCTTGCATGAAAAAGTCAAGGGGTACCTAGGCTCCCCGGCTACACAGCAGAGCCTGAACTAATTTTTATATTTTACCGGTGCCTAGTGTGAATCAAATAAATTAGATACGTTTATCTGACATTTTCATATTTTCTAAATTGTACCCCCAATTTAACCAAGTCCTAATTTCTATATCATTTTTCTCCGTTTTCTCTCCACATATTCGACTTCATTTAACATTTCATCTTGAAAGACTATATGGTATATAAAAGATTATGAATACGGCCGTTTACTGTCCAATGCGGCTCAACTTTCTTTTCTTTTTTTTTCAAGGCATCTCTCAAGTCAATTCATAGTAGTATAAGATCAAAAGTTTCATCCCAAATTCATAGCAAAGACCTAAGTATATTCACAGGAGGTAAAGTTCAAATATCCAAAATTAATGCCGGCGACGGCCGTGAGCGCGTCTTGGTCGTCGAAGTAGCGTTCCCTCATCCGCATGAACATCTGCGACGTCAGCAGGCTGTCGGAGCCGGCCTGGTGCGCCTCGCCGACGGCGCGCCGCACGCCGAGCTTCCCGGCGACGCGCTCCAGCCCGCGCGCATGTCGCCGCGGGCAGTGCCGCGCCATCTTGCCCACGTCGTACAGCGTCCTCCCTATCACCGCCCTCACCACGAACTCGAACGTCGCCGCGTCGCCGGGCAGCCGGTAGCCGCCGCCGCCGCCGCCGCCGCCGTAGAGCATCTTGAGCATGTAGGCGAGGTCGTAGGCGCCGCTGAACGTGACGAGCCCGGCGCGCGCGAGCCCGCCGCGCAGCCACCTGCGCAGCCGCGGGCCGAACGCCGCCGCGTCGACGCCGCCCCGCCGCGGTCCGGTCGAAGTTCGGACGCCCTTGGAGCGCAGCAGCGCGATCGACTCCGGCGCGTGCGCGTCTCGCCGGAGGTCGAACTCCCGGAAGTTGAACTCCCACACGTAGCGCGCGGCGCCGCCGGTGCCGAGGTCCGGCAGCCGGCCGCCGGCGTCGAACAGCGTCAGGCCGAGCTGGACTAGGTGGAGCTCGTCGACGTTCTTCTTGAGGAGCGCGTACTTCTGCTTGCTCGTCAGCGTGTACGCCGGCGCCGACGGCCGGTGCAGCGTGCCGGGGAACTCGGTGTCGACGGCGGCGAGCCGGAAGCTCGGGAACAGCGACTCGATCAGGTTGGCCTCCTCGTCGAGGTTGTGCGCCCACACCGACCGCACCTTGACGATCTCCGGCGACCGAGCCGCCGCCGCCGTCGTCTCGATTGTCATCGGCGCCGGCAGGGTCTTCAGCTCCCCCTCCGTCTCCAGCTCCGGCATCGTCGTGGACACCTGCTGCGACGGCGACGCCAGCGCCGCCGCGTACTTGGCCGTCCCCGGCGGTGAGTAGGCGAACAGCGACGACAGCGACGACCTCGCCGGCGGCGCCCACTGCTCGCCGTAGTAACTGCCGACGTCCGGCGCCCCCGGCATGGTCAGCGTCATGCACATCTCAACACGGCGATCGCCGGAGAATCTCGCCGCCGGTGATCGCCGAGGTTACCGTTTCGTTGCGCCGGTGTACGTATCCCAAGATGACCTGAGAACCTGACCCGATCGATCGTGTGGACGTACGGCTTGGCACGCTACATGTATATAGCTACTAGAGGCCAGCATGCGAGTTTGACTTGTGATCGAGTTGGACTCGTGTGACGCGTGTCAAAGTCGGTGTCGTCCGATCCGTCTTGATCAGGTGGGATACGACCAACGACGCGGAGAAGACGTACTCACTATATGCTCAACTGGCTAGGCACCGGACGGACTGTCTCCTCCGTGCCACTGCACTGTATGATGTAGGAGTACCTCCCAGGGCGGATCTACGGATCTACCCATTACATAGGAAGGGTGGACCGACCAGTTACAATTCGTGTTGTCCCACAATTACAAGATCCCCCTACTCTCTTATAGTAGTCATAGACCATTAAAATTAGGTATAATAAGGTGTGAACGTCCAACAAATTAGTCCATCTATTCACAACGAACACACGCCACAACAATATTCGAGACAGTTATGCGATTCAACTATAAATATGATATGTATAGTGTTCGATTGGTCTTATCGAGCGAACATCTCCATTCTCTGTCCCAACTATATTTTAAAGTTGTGTCCGCCGGTATACCTCCTTCCCAAAATAATTATAATTTTAAGAATAAAGACTATAATGCCCCTTATTAAATGGTGTATAGGTAATAGTGAGAGGTAGTTGAAGATAAAATATGGAGAAATTTGAATGAGAAGTGATTAATGGAACCATTAGTACTTTGTTGTGACTACTAATTTGGGACAAATTCAAAAATCCTAGAAATACAATTATTATGGGACGGAGATAATATTCTTGTTCTAATTACGGATAAACCTATTCTTTTTTTCTAACACGTGTATCGGTATAAAAAAAATGGTACTTGGTTTAATTCAGACTTTTTTTATAACAGACATGTCGGTAGCCAAAAAGTTTGGCACTTGTTTAATTTAGACATTCAGATTTTTTTTATTTTCAGACACATAAAAATATCCCGTTGTTTTTCTACATCAAAACATCTCATCCTAACCACTTGGATCCCACACTCCTGCCACCAACCCCACCCATCACCTAGCTTCCTTGATAAGGGCTCAAGCAATGTCATTTTCACTTGATCACACCTTTGCCATACTGTCGATCCGTCACCTCCACGACTATGCCTCATTGCCTAGAGAAATCCCCTTCTTTCCTCTCCTCCAACCCCACTTAAACCCTAACCTAGTGTCATTGTTGCCGCCACCGCCGTGCCATTGTCGGAGAAGACGCCATTGATGGAGAAGACAACTGGGGCACAAATCTTCGTGTGGATCATGCGATATTCGAGTGACTCAAACCTAGTAATTTTCTTCTTCATATATGTATGGTAGAGGAATACTATTTTTTACTTTCCGTATGAAATAATAGGCCAGGTTAAACATTTTAAAAAATGGGTTAATATGCAAGGCTAGGTGTGAGGAATAACTCGGTGCATCTTGGCCCAACTAGGCATATGCAATATTTATTTTCCAATTTTACGGAAGACGTCCAGTCCTCTAATGCACCCCTACAATGCACTCACGCACTACCAAAAATCAATCCGTTGAGCATTTTTTCTAGTTTTAAATTGTAGGTGCAGCGGTCTAGTCAAATACCAAATGATAAACTATAGGCCCAGTTTAGTTCCAAAAACATCACATCGAATCTTTGGACACATGCATGGAGTATTAAATATAAATAAATTAAAAAACAAATTGCACAGTTAGGGGGGAAATCGCGAGACGAATCTTTTGAGCCTAATTAGTCCATGATTAGCTATAAGTGCTACAGTAACCCACATTTGCTAATGACGGATTAATTAGGCTCAAAAGATTCGTCTCGCAGTTTCCAGGCGAGTTATGAAATTATTTTTTTCATTCGTGTCCAAAAACCTCTTTCAATATCCGGTCAAACGTCCGATGTGACACTCAAAAATTTTCTTTTCGCGAACTAAACAGGCCCGTAGTAAGGTAATTTCGGTGTCATTTAAGAGGGAATGGATGACACGTGACAGCGAGAGGGAAGAGCTGGTAGGTGTATGATATTATTCCCTGTCAAATTTATTTGACATTGGGAGTAGATTTGATCAATTTCCCTGTCAAATTAATGTATTATTTTTGTTATTTTCTAGTTCTATATACTGTAGATGTTGCCAAACATAATGACCAACCATGAATCCATGACCAGTGGCGGACGCAGCTTTAAAATATAGATGTGACAGAGAACGGAAATGTTCACTCAATAGGAACAATCGAACATAACTAGCTACCTCAATCTGTTGGGTGTTCACACCTTGTTATACCTAATTTTGATGGCCCATGACTACTATAAGGGGGTAAGGAGGTCTTGACGGTGTGGGACGATACGAGTCGTAGCTGAGTAAGTCAACCCACCCTATCTAATGGACCGATCCACCCTTATCTATGACCAGATGGTTTTGGCACCTTTTGGGAAGAAGTGGATGACTCATGAGAAAGAAAGCGAAGATGTGATATGGATTACAAATTTACAATGAGGGGAAGAAGATGGCAGGTGTTTGAGATTACGAGGGTTGAGTGATGTGACCATGAAAAGTCTGAAAATATCATTTTGTTACCTTTTTCGTTGAAATATTGTTAGGGTTTAGGGTCAATTATTAGCTAAAAACTTACAAATGGATTTATAAATTATTTTTAAAAATATATATAGAATTTCTTTTGTAAAAATGCACCATCTAGAAAATGTGAGCGTGAAAAATAAGAGAGTAGAAGTAAAAAAAGAGAAAAGAGAAAAAGAAGGCATCCAACGTATCACCGACAATTTTAATCCAATTAAAATGCGTCTTAAATAAATTCAGTCTTTTCATGACAACATAGTTTTGACTATGGCATCAACCATGACTTCCATGATCAGAGGTCAAAGGGAAAAAAAATATAGAAATTGGCGCCAAGCGTCACTCATGACGCTTTCTCCAGCTGCTCTCGCGTCCTATATAAACTAGAGGATACCCCGCGCGTTGCTGCGGGACATACTTAAAATTGAGTTGGTGGGTAATATATGTGCATTCTCATGCTACAAAGAGAGAGAGAGAGAGAGAGAGAGAGAGAGATGGATTTTTTGGATAATTTTTTTTTGGTGAATAGAGAGACCCAAAAATTCCAAATTTAATTTAGGTAACAGTAATTAGCTAAATCTTCAGAAGGATGCAGCTCATGGGTTAACATACAATGTAGTGTATTGTTCACTCAAATGCTGTCACCATGTAGCTTACACTGTTGAAGGTTTCAAATTGCAATATAATATATGGAGCGAAGAACAATTTATATTATTCAGTGAACAATTTATATTATTCAGTGAACGTTAGCCAATTAAAACACATTTTTTTGTGTCAAGATTTAGGAACACCTCAAAAGGTTGTGGTAATCTTCTTGCAGTCTTTCACTGATCCAAAGTCCAAACCACCAATTCTTTGTGTTTGATGCAGACCTGAAAGCGAGGATTGCATAGAGATAAGCGAACGTTGTAAGAACAAACTAAATGATACTCCTAATAAATATGGATTCAGAAATTTCAGAATATTGTTACCATCAGAAAGAAGAAAAGGTGCATTTTGTGCACAGAATATTAACATGTAAAGAAAGAACCGAAGCATGGCTAGGTGGACACGAAGCAGATCATTCTGATATTTGCATCAGTTGCTGGAACGCCTGAACACGGATCGCTTATAGTCTCATGTGAAGGCATATAAATCCATCCAATGAACCGTGCAGGTGGTGATGGTGTCCAGATCCATGAACTGGGATATACATTGATCTTAACGGAGGCCTACAAAGCAAAAAGGAATTGGAGAAAAAAAATCAATCGGCTGTTGCAAAATCAATTGCTGCAAACAGTGAAAACAAACTAACGACCTGCAAGAAACTTCGAAGTTATCAAACAAAAGCATCCTTCATAAAAGATAAAAGTAAACTGATCGACTAATAGAGAGAGCCAGGATCGAACAAACGCAACGCTCAATGCATTAGGAGATCTAGACTCACGAATGAAGTTAGGCCCCTGAGCGACGCTCCATCAGTTCCTCTCGTCGGTTTGTGTGTGCGGATGGCCACCGTCACTATTTAATATTTTATAGAACGGTGTTGCTCGAGTTAATCTGGTAGCCGACGGTTTCAGGAAAGGGAAACGTAGAGGCGGGAGAAGTGAAGAGGCAGGAAGGCTGTGATGGAATGCCGCTGCTGTTGGCAGCGCTGATGCAGAACGATGGAGACATACTGGGCTGGATTGATGCGAGAATGGGCTGGGGGAGAAGAGAACATGGGCTGCGCTTGGACAGATTGATCTGGGACATTCAAGGTGTTGGCTGGATGGCTCATTGCCTCACGATTTAGATCCAACGCTCAAGAAAAATCAAGGTGACGTGGAAGCATGAGAAGGCTGGAAAATCACATTAACTACACTAAGTGGGGATCAATTGTATAGATTATATAGATTATAAGTCACCTGCTGCAACTAGCTGATGATTCTATGGTATCTTTTGTATAAGTTTTCAATATATAAGTTCCATAGAATAGCATTTAAAAACAAGCTTTCAACTTCACAACAGTTAATTCATTCATTCATACCCACAAAATATTATCACAAAATAAGATTTTTATCATGAAACTTGTCTAATCAGATAAAAAGAGATGGGCTTTGTCACTCTTGAATCCTTATTTGGGTGTTGTCATCAAACTTATTTCATCATATCGTTGGGGAATAAGTTCATCTGAGGTCCCTTAACTTGTCAACGAATCCGATTTTCATCCTT
>CM020184.1:6595751-6616156 GCA_009805545.1 Oryza longistaminata
GGTCGGACACCCCCCGATTTGAAGACCACCCGCGCGAGCACGTCATCGTTCACGGGTCCGCCGCGGCGAGGATTGCGGACGGCTTCAACGACATCTGCTCGCCCCCGCTGCCACCTCCGCTTCGCCCCTCGGCTCCGCCTCCGCTTTTGCCTCCGCCGCCGCTCGCGCCCGCCACGCCGCCTCGCCGCGGCCGCCGCCATCCCGTTCGGCCGCTGGAGAGCGATAGAAGAGGGATAGAGAGGATGACGTGTGGGTCTCATGGGCCCACCATTTTTTATTAGTTGTGTGCGACTAACATGTGGGTCCACGTGTACTATTATTTTTTGCGGATCTAATTGCCATGGTCATTGCCCACGTTGGACAAAGACTAGTCAAAGAAGCCACGTAAGGTGCACTCGAGCAAAAACCAGATCAATTATCTGCCGTAGGGGACTCATTTAAACGTTTCCGAAAGTTTGGGGGATCTGTCATACACCGGTTTGTGCGACCAGGGACAAAAATCGGACTGAGCGAAAATAGAGGGACCGCAAAGTGAACTTATTCCAAGGGCAAATACGCCATCCCATTACAGTGAGTGGGCTAGAAGAACCAATCAAAATTGGATGGTTCGCTTCCCATCCAAACCGTGATTGGTCAGAAGCTTAATCGGGCCTGCCCATCACACAGGTACACTAGAATAACTCTATGGCTTTATTTTATGAGAGGAAAGCATATGATGCTGGATGGGCGCATGCGCGCAGTTGGCCGGCAGCCGTGACACAGGTGCGGTGCCCGGACGTTTTCATGGTATCGTTCATCGACACGCCACGAGCCATGGGCTGGGCTATTGGCCTAAGCCTGTTTTTTGTCCGTTTTTATTTTGCCCTATTAGTCCTATCTTAACTGCTTACTAGACAAGTCGTCCTTAGAGATCGTCAGAAGAGGAAATGTTAATATAGCTCTCCACTTACACACTATCACTATCCACTTAACTTCGTCTCGGTTTGTTGTAAAGAATTAACCCCGGGAAGTGACATGGTTGAAGGATAGAACCCTTGATAAGTTAAAGTTCTGTACTCTTGCTAAACCTATACAGTGAGGTATGCACAAACCTCTCATGGCCACACAGAACCATATCTAATTGGGCCAAGATGGCCAACCACATGACCATCCGTCTGTCGACTCGTAGTTGTGCACGGTTGCCTGCGCCGGCTTCGTCTCCCCTCTCATCGTCGCCTGCGTGCGCAAGGTTCCGCCATCGCGTTGCTCGAGAGGAGGCTCGCGATGGATGCTGGAGAAGAATGAAGAGAAGAGAAGGAGGAGGAAAAGAAGAGGCTGACATGTGGGTCTCATTTGTCATAGACTTAAAATAGTGTAGATGAAGAGATTGTTGGAGTAAGTTAACGACGTTTTGAATCTTTTAAATCAGTTGGAGAACCGGCTATATGAGTATTTGGAGAGTTTAATTTGATCATTCGTCGGTGAGATGCTTTTTCCAAGGAAATATAGAGTAATTTCATTTTTTGACCATCTTTTATTATTAAATGTTTCACTTTAAGTTTCGCCTCTGTTAATTTTATTTTAACTTTGGGCTCACTTTGGGACCACCCCCAATCAACTCAATCACACATATGACGATCCTCGAGTATGGATGGCTCCTATTCGTGCAGTAAACTTTACTCCAGCTATAAGTAGACCTTTTTTTTTACTTATGATAGAATTGGATGTAGATGGATAAAAAAGTTGAGGTTGGTCCAAAGTATCATAAGGTAAAATTATCTAGTCAAAGTGAAACATTAGTTGAATAGTGGTCGCAAAATGGAAACACCGGCAGATAAAACGGGTGACCGTACCCCAAGTATAAATTTATTCGAAAATAAATGAGGGTTGGAAACTTGTTAATTATTAGGAAAACTTTGGCAATTTGTTACATGAACTCTAATTTTTGTTTTTCTATTGTTTAGGTACGCAATAGTGGAGTGAGATGTCTTTTAGTTTTTTTTTTTTTCAATTTTACAATTGTTGGTGGGAGGACCACTGGGGATATTTCACAAATGACATTTCATACTATATAAAATAAGACAACTTGATAGAGTGTGAACAGCGCTCTTTGTGAATAATCTCATCCAAACATAGTTCAAGAGCAGACCTTAGTCCAAAATGTAGGCAGAATCTTTTATATAATGATAGTGTGTAGTACGAGTGTTGCAGCTCCTTTATGAACAAATTAAGCTAGCCACAGCAGGGAAGCTGACAAGTTAAGGTCACATGTATACTTGTATCACAACACTAAAAAAGTCGTGGGGCGAGACAACATGGTTTGTTCTAATAATGGGTGAGCAAATTGTTGCTTCTAAGAAAGAATTTAATCTTTATAAAGCACATTTTCTTAGGATGAACATTTCCCTCACCCATCATGGAAGCAAAAAAGCAAGTTGCTTATAAAAGAAAACGTTGCCTTATAGTGAGAATTTACAACCAAGTTGATAAAAAATTTGCTTTGTTAAACATAATCCATGCACTATAAATAGGATCGCATTACCTTGGCTGGCCTTATCCGCGAAAAGAACTATAGCTCCCTACAAGTATCACAGATATATAGGGCAGAAATTAAGGCTTCAAATTAAAATGGTTTAGTTACTTATTAAGTAGTCCTCATCTCGTTTGCTTAATAACACTTTTTTTTTTCCAAACGCATGCCCATGTTTTAATTTGCATCCGTATAGATTTGCCTGGCAAAATATGTTCGCTGTATGTATTATATATATGATATAATTCAATTAATTTTATGTTTGATATTGATGTGTTTTGTTTGCAGAGCACAAGCCCTTGTTAAGATTGTCATGGGGTGGAATGCGAGGAGGTTCTGTGACAATATCTGTACGCCAGAATAGCCTGAGAAAGTGACGATCCGTTAGTGGGAGCAGCCATTGATGCTAATTGCTTTACATACGCTGGCACGGACGGGGAATGACATCTTGCAGGTCCTTGGGGTGGTGGTGGTGGATAATCCAACTACGGTACATTAAAATATTTGTGTTTTTTAGTTTCACAAAAGGCTCTGGTTTCAATCGTGAATTTGGATTAATACTTAAAAAATAGTCTTTCAGGGCGGAAGGTAGCAGTAATTTGCGTTGTTGGGAAAAATGTAAACCCCGGTAGCTAGCTACTCTCCTGTAATATAATTCCTTTGACGTTTTAAACTAACGATATGGGTCTCCGCAAAAAATTTTTTTAACTATAAGATTCTTCTGTTATAATACTATATAATAATAAATTATTTACTTTTGTTTATAGTAATTTTAGGACTAGTTTCTATATATGTTGTTCAAAGCGACTTCAAATTAAACTAAATATTTTTAATGTCATGTGATAATTAAAGTTATAAAAGTTTGACTCAACTTGTTCAAAAATAATTAAGAATTATATAATTGGAGGTAAGTATGAGTGTAGATGCATGTCATATATATTGACCTTAGAACAAGCACGTAAGTGCGAGTAGTTAGCCTAGCTAGCACAGGATAAACTGAAATATATGAATTGCTGGCCATTAATATTCTTCGTGAATATTATGATTGCTGCCGTTCATTACGATGTTCCTATCTTTCTTTTTATATTTGACATTGCTTAGTGTTAAACTAATTTAGCATGCAATATATAAGAAATAAAGGAGTATTTATTCCCCAAAGGTTTTCAAATTCACCACCCTGGAGTGGGGGGAATTAAATCATTAATGATGATATTTCCGCACATCCTTGCATATAGATTACACCTTGGATGCTCAGGAATTCGTGAAGGGAATTCTTCCGGAACATTCTTAGCCAACGTCGTTGAGCAACCTTCAAATTGTCACCAATGGCTACACTTATATTTTGGACAGGTGGTGGAACTGCTTTTAAGCCTCCCGCTGCAGAGCGGCAGTGTGGTTGGTTTCTTCTGGTCGCTCGGGCGCACTTGTGGACTCTATCGGAGTTTATGTCGCACATATGATAGTATGTCATCTCATATGAATATATCTCAATTGGATATATGTTGGATCAGTGCTCGATGATAATTCACCCCTAAAGTCTCGTTTGTATATCCCTCACACAAGAGGTTTGAAGGAGATTTGTAGAGATTAATTTCTACACCACCCTCCCATTTCCCTTCCCATTTCTCTTGGGGATGAATCGCACAAGACTAAGTCCTAAGGGTGACATTTCTTTCAAGTCACTCTATTACCTATACTTATTAGTGTGCCATGTTGTATGTGGCCTAGGCCCAAAAGTTTACCTCACTAGTGCCGTTTATGTTTCTCTCAGTGCTGTATACATTTAATGTGTTGTGCTACACTTCGCTACATAATGTTACGTGGTTTATATATGATTATCATATGCAATAAAAAGGACTACTGTGAGTATTGTGCTTAAATGGCACGAAAGCCTATTTTTTAATGATCCTAAATTTTGAGAGCTATGCACCATGAGTTAGCTACTTACCTAAAAAAGTTGCTTCGATGTACATGAAACACTATGATTGATCTTATTGTGGGTGGGGAAACCTTCATTTCAACACCTACTAGATACCATCACAGCACAGGGAGACACACACTACAAAGCCACAAAGGGTGATAAATATGTGTAAAAGAAGATTTTCTTTGTACAGACACCACTAGGGGCCGGGGGGTGTGTGTGTGTGTGGGGGGGGGGGCTTTCAGATCGACATCCCGATGTGACAAGAATCCATCTTATTGCTTGTAGCCGACCTATCTTGCCCGCTTCCTTCCCTCTCGTCATTTCTCTTTATTCTATCCCTGTCATCCTGCATCTAGGGCATTTCCTCATTGTTCTCCAATCTCTAATCGTGTCCCTTCCTCTCGTACCTCTTCCCTAATTCTTCAGTGGGATCTCCTCCGAGCAGATCTAGCCACTGCCACAACTTTAGAAGTATCAGGATCTAGGGGAGGGCGCCATGAGAGACTGGAGAGGGGGACGAAGATTGGGAATTGCTTCAGGTTAGGGTTTTCCTGCAGTCACCTGTCTCCTTCTTGGTGTTGCCTCACTGCTGTTTGAGGTGGTGGATAGGTAGGAGCCAGCACAGGTGGAAAGTGAGGCTGGTGAAGAGCTAGCCAAGAGTGTTGCAGAACCGATGAATGTAGACAAGTGAATTGGATGTTTGCAATTTCTCTTTTTGAATGTTGCCACCATTTGTTTTTTATATTGGCAGTCGTTTCTCTCGATGTTTTGCGACTTATAGATTTTGGTCTATTGCAGTCAGCATTTTCGGATGTTGTATATATGATTGGAAGCATCTTCGGGATTAAGTGATAAATACACTTTATTGACTGAGTAATGAAAACTCAGGAAGACAGGAACAAGTTTTTTTTGAAAGACATTTTTCATGATTTGCTACAATACATGTGAAAACATTTATTTGCCGTTCATGATTTGAATAAAATTGGGCGTTCGTGTCATAGTCTGCTCCTAAACGAGGGCAGTCTATGAAAAATGAATTTGGAACTGTTTCTAATTATCTCGCACAAATGTGTCTGCGAATTAAAAACAAAAACACTCTTCGAGAATGTCTTACTAAGGATAAACAGAAACAAAAAACATTTTGAACTCTCAGGGGTTTAGCTCCATTGGCCATCAATAAGCACTCGGATTATAAAATGGGGCCAGTAAAGATGAAACATTGGTTTTATAATATTGGCCAACGTAAGTAATTTTTTCCTTTCCCTGGCCATAGGTAAGGTGTTCGTCCACAATTTTTTCCAGTGGACAGCAAAATACATGACAGTATAATAACCAATAATTGTACTTATGATATTTTTTTACTACTAATCACAAATAGATTATATGGACGCATTTTGGCAAGGTCTACAACTCCTAATCCCAACTCTAGGAATGGAGTCGAAACTTTGCCCGAACCCCGCTCCACTGCTCTAGTTTATTTTTTAATCACTTCAAGCTGCTTTTGCTTACCCTTTTTAGGATTGGAGTTAAAACCCATTTGGTTTGTGATCCAGTTCCAAAAAAGGGTGGACTTGTAGCTAAAGCCCCGCTAAACCCAAGCCCTACATATATTAGGGTTTATTACTTAAAAAAATTAGAGTAAATACAATATGTGGGAGCTACAATACAATCTAGTAAGGGCAACAAGGGTGTCACAAACTTTACAATTCATCTCCCAAAAAGTTTTCATCATTAGCTTGGTGTAGCAAAAATGAGGCTCCAAAGAGGGGCTGGAGTAGGCCCAACAAATATGTAAATAGGATCGCTACTGCTTATAAAAAGTGGTAGTGGTGGAGTGGTAAATTTTGGCCACCGGCTCGCACCACCAACTTTAACTATTATAAAAGAGAGTGAGTGGTGATGGTGGCGCTTGGTGAATCGCCACCACTGCATCACCCAAGTTCCCTACTATTTGAGAAGAAAAAACAAGTAGGAGCAAGGGTTCTAGAGTGTCAATGATCTCCACTACAAAACTTTCTAACATTTTATTAACAAAAAGAACAGTGCTGAGAGCTAGAGATCACATGTTTTATAACAAATTATACATATAGAAATTAAGAAATGATGCATGCAGAAAATGATGGTAATAATGGTTATACTAATTTTCTTGTAATTTAAAATTGTAAAGGGAAAATTAGCACAGATGATGCTATTTTTTAGAAAAAATATTTATATTTAGTCTTTTTCTGTTTTTTTTATAATAGGCTATCGCGTCAATGACGTAGGTGAAAAAAAAGTCCCCATTTAATGGAATAAAGTTTTTTCAGGGTGCATTTGGTAAAATAGTTTTTTCTTTGTTTTTTATTTTGCGTTCGTGGTGATTCTTTTCAAAAAGGAACAAAAAAATCCCGAAAAATTTTTAGCCACCTTTCCTGCCGAAGCAATGCGTTGCAATAGGCAGAGCTTTATGGTAATACCAAGTATATCACTATGATGATCACGCCCCAGACTCAGAATGCTTGCACAGCTCCACCCTCCATGGCTGAAATTCCCGGGTGCTAACCATCTCCAAACCAGCAACCTGCGACTCCCGAGTAAGCTCTCATACTCTCTCCGGGTCATGCTGCGCCCATGGGTGCTGCATGACGCTTCCTCAAGCCGGCCAAGCTTGTCGGCGACATCTCTCGAATCGACGGCCCGGTTGTAGCCGTCAATGCTCCAGGCACTGGTTCTTCGCAGGTCGGCAACCTCCCTCGAGCACCCAGCGTCTCATCAGTATCGTGTGATAATCGATTAATTCATGAGTCTGGCCCTCCTTCTGGCACACTAACCGACAGAGAGCTCAATGAAAGGCTCCTCTCTTTCAGGCCCTTCAAGGTTTGAAGCCATCTTACCCACCGTAAGCAGCTCCAAGTAGACAACGCCGAAGCTGTACACATCGCTCTTAAATCTGTCAGTTGGCATGTCTGCATTCTGCGGGATCTAGGTACGCCGCGCAGGTTCCTTGCACCAGGGACAAATTGGGCCTCTAATCGTTTGGCACCAGTAAATTGGGGCTCCGAATCCGATAATCTTTTGCGGGCATAGTTATCATAGCATCACAGATTAATTGGAGTTAATAATAATTTTATACTTAGAAAATATATTAATTTGTATACTATTTTTTTAAAAAAAAAACGCCCGTTTTGTAGTAGGTAAACATGCTTCATCGAAAATTAACAGATTTTTTTTACTCTCGATGTGCTTCTCCTACACAGCTATATAAAGAGTAATAATGTGAGCAAACAACCTACGTGCCTTGTACATCGACAGCAAAGCGAACAACTCGGACTCGCAGAAATGTCGAGTTGTCGCCATGGCGTCCATGGATTACATGTACCAACCGATGCAGTGCAACGCTGGGTTCATGGCCTTGGCTTTTGCCCGTCACGTACATCGTGTCCAAGAGTCGGTAGCATCGATCTACCGGGCGCGTCCGCGTCTTCGGTTCGTTCCTACGTAGCGTAGCGCTACGTAACGTGTCGTCCACCACAATCCCGAGTCGGACTCCGATTTCACCCGCGAAGAGCGAGCAAAAGCCCGCCTCAATACTTCCACGAGCCCCTCGTCTCCCTCCCATTATTTTCGCACTGATCAAGCTCGCGATCGCGGCGATCGCGAGCTATGGTGGCGAGGAAGAAGAGCCGCCGCCGTGGAAGACGAAGGGATTCGCAGGCAGCGCGCGCGGCGGAGCAGCGGGCGGCGGCGGCGGGGAGCAAGAAGGCGAGAAGAAGAAGAAGGAGACGCCGCTGCCGCCGCTGTTCTGCCGCCGGGGACGGCCGTGGGGTGGCTCCGGAAGGCGCGTGGTCGCGCGCGGCGGCCCACGGTCCCATCCGCAACGACGCACCTACATGGTCCGGCCTCGCCGGCGGCATGACGGTGCTCGCCACGCGGAGGAGGGTCAGGCCGGCGCCGCCGCCGGTGGACGGCGGACGTGGGTCCGCCTGACACCGGACAAGGTCGCCCGGCGATGAGGAGCTTTGGCGTTGCGTGTCCTCGTGTGAATGACTGTAGTGATGAATAGGATCAGTTTTTAGATGTGGTTGAGTCCAAATGTAGAAATGCAATTTGTTGATCAGATGAGATGAGATCAGATTGCAGATTTTATGAATAATTTTTTCTTTCTTTTAGCTGAATAAGAGAACAGCCATGGTTCATACTTTCTTTGTACTGGCAAAATTGAGCCTTCATTGTATGCCAAATTGAGCTTTGCATGCAAGACAAGGATGCACATATTGTAGCATTTCATACCAAAATACGAATTCTTGTATATGAAGCAAGAAAGAGAGGACAGAGCTAAGGTTAACAAGTGTACACTCAAATGCAAATCTTTTTTGAGCCAAGCTAAATTTATGGCAACAGAACAATCAATAGAAAATTTGTCTTGCATTCATGCCCGGCAGCATCAAATACATCGGTTTTTATGATGAAAGGAAAGCAATCATTGCAATTGGAATCTTGTTTTGACCTACTAGAAAGGAGTACATTGTCTGACAACACGAAATAGTTTCAGGCGCTCCAAACAGGATGAACGCCAAGGAACTGATGTATTGCAGATTAGGCAACTATTTGCTTCTCTTGACCGCACGCCTTCCCTGGCCCTTCTTTGGAGGAACCCTTCCCGCGACGCTTAAGCATTTCCAGCTTTGACAAACGCCTACAAAAGAGAAGATGTTGATGTTTAATTATTCAATATTCCTATGTGTATTGCTAGATTGTTGTGGTACGAGTGTAAAAAGCAGAAGGGCCTCCGTCAGTGAGAGAGTGAATTTAAATAAAGGGGGAAGATTGGCCGTGATGTAAAATCAAATTGACAAGAATAGAGAGGAATATGCGCCTGTCTGTGAGCTTGGTTAGCCTCGTTACGATTGTAAGAAAGCAGTAAATAGCAATGATAATCAACTAACTGTAATCCAATACATCTGTACGAAGTGGTTGGGTGCGATGAGCGTGCATGTAGTGGTGGTAGTGGATGAGTATCAATCATTTGCTTGGATCAGATTATAACAACACAATATTTTCCAAGAGAATTTGGGGTCATAATGGTTGGGCAAGATAAACTCAACTTTGTCGGTGGTTTTTATGATCCTATGATGGTGGAAGAGTGTCAAATTCACCTTCAATTGGTTGACTAATGAATCCACGTGGTAAACGAAATGCCATAAGGGCTGTTGATCGCTTGTGTCCGTTCAAGACGAAGCAAAGCTAGACCAGCCATCAAATTATCAAAACCACCAATAATATTCGCAGTGCGCCAAGAACCATGGGGTGAGTGCATGTGATACATACTACTCATTTTCAAACCCAAGGATCCACAACGACCTCACCTAATGCATTCAACAATCAGCAATTCCCTACCAGGACTAAATGCACCTAGCAGTGGAAATCGGTAAAATTCCATGGTACTTAACACAACAGACAACCTCTGTAAATCTACCATGGCCTGCACGGATGGTACAACAGGACGAATCGAGCAACAAAAGTCGCGTTGGTGACGCATATCGTCAACACTATCAGGCATGAATCCAACAGAAGTCACCACCTCTCACGCAATTCAACAAACAGTGGCGAGGCACATGACACAGAAACTGCCCCACAACAGAGAGAATCCTGATACTTCTCTATAGTTCGTTCCACCGTAGGCAAGTAGTGCAGGGATACAATCAACGTCTCTGGGTCGGTGAAGCGCCAGACGCCGGTTCCGTGGCCTCGCCGTGAAGGCAGAGGTGAACGAACTCACATGGTGGGCACAACCAGGCATGCTGCAAGCTAGTACAGTGGCTCATGTGGATGGATGGATGCGACTTATCGCTTTCTCCGTTCGCGCGGGGCCATGACTGGAGTGCGGGGTGTGCGCGCGGGTGTGAGGTCGTAGGGGGTAGCCCGACTGGCGCGTGATGCGGTGCTCGCCGAGCCATCTTCTTCCCGAGCAAGCTTGGTCGCCGCGCGCTGCCCCGTGGCGGTTGAGGCGCGTGCCCGAAGATTCGGCCGCCCGCGCCTCCGCCACCCCCGTCGTCACGCGCGCCGCAGCTGCCGCAGCCCGCCCCCCCGCGCTCATCGCCGCCGCCGCCGCCGCCGCCGCCTCTTCCCACTCGCGATCTTGGCCGCCGGGTCGGGGGGTACAACCTCGGTATCAGCTGAGGATGGGCCTAAAAAAGGCAGTATTAGGGCCAAGTGAAGTGGTGTAGTGTGGCAGGCCTGAACCATCGGCGCTTTCAGGCCGCATCATCTCTTAGGCCAGATTGGGTCGCTATCCTAGAATGGGAAAATACAGCCGAAGGTCCCTCGACTTGTCATCGAGTTTACAAAATCGTCCCCAACCGCAAAAACGCAGATACCGAAGGTCCCTCAACTAACAAAACCGTTCAGCTTGAGGTCCTCCGGTGGTTTGACCCGGTTTTGTCTGACGTGGCGGTGGAGTCAGCGTGGGCCCCACCTGTCAGCATTGCCCAATCAGCCTTCTCTCCTCCTTTTTTCCTCTCTTCTCTGCCCATCTCATTCTCTCTCCGTTCTCCTGCGATGTGAGTCTACTGAGGCCGGCAATGCCGAGGCGGGACGAGGAGGAGGGCGTCGGCGACTGGCGGCGGGCGGTGGGCGGCGCGCGCGGCGGCCGGGGAGAGCGGCAAACGCGGACGGCCGGGGCGAGCGAGCGACGCGGATTGCGGCGGCGGCCCGGGCGCAAGGTGGCGACGCGGCGGCGGGGGCCGAGCGAGGAGGAGGAGGAGGGCGTCGCGACTGGCGGCCGGCGGCTGGCGACGAGCGGCGGCGGGGGTGGGGCGGCGTGTCGCGGGCGGCGGGGGGTGGGCGCGGCGCGCGGGCGGCGGGGGTGGGGCAGCGCGCGGGTGCCGGGGGAGGCGGCGGCATGCGGACGGCGGGGCGGACGAGCGATGCCGGCGGCAGCGGCCCGGGCCGACGAGCGGAGGAGGAGAGGGCGGCGACAGCGGTGCCCGCCGTACGATCCCCCCACCGCGCGCATGTCCTCCTCCCTCGTCCCGGTCCGCCACGCGTCGCTCGCTCGCGGCCGGCGTCGCGCGCCGCGCCTCCTCGGCGCCGCGCGCGCCATCGGCATCGTCGCCGGGCCCATGTCGTCGTCCGGCCATGGAGGCCATGGACGAGCTTCGTCCAGCTCGCCGAGTCCATGTGCCAAGTCGCCTCCCTCCTCCTGGGTGATGACGACCCCTTCCCGACGAGTCCCCAGCCCGCGCCGCCCCTCACCTTCCTCAACTGCTGTCGCGTCGTCTTCTTGGCTCACAGCGGCGGTCGCGTCCGCCGTCCGCGTACGCCTCGTGCTCCTCACCTGCGTTGGACGCCATCGCGACGAGGCCGTCGGCCCAAGCTCAAATCCGTGGAGAGCCACTTGCAGTGGGCGGCGGCGGCGGCTTCAGTGGGAATTCCGTCCAGGAGGTCCGTGATGAGGCGCGCCGTGCCGGCTCCCGCCGCGCGTCGCCTGGAGACTCCGCCCGGCGTCCTCCCTCCCCCACCCTGCCGCCGGTAGTTGCCCGAGAGGCGAAGTGAGAGAAGAGGGGAAGCCTGCGTCGCCGTCGCCGTCGCCTGTCAAGAGAGAAACGGAGAGAGAGAGAGATGAGGATGGGAAAGACGAGAAGAGAGGAAAGGAGAGAAGGTTACGTGGCAAATGGCTGACAGGTGGGGGCCCACGCTGACTCACCCGCCAGCGTCGACAAAACGCGGGGTGAAACCACCCTAGGACCTAAGCCGAACGGTTTTGTTTAGTTCAGGGACCTCCGATATCGCGGTTTGCGGTTGGGGGATGATTTTGTAAGCTCGGATGAAAACAAGTTGAGGGACCTTCGGCTGTACTTTTCCCATCCTAGAATACGCCTCCGTCGAGGCGGCCTGGCCTTTGGTTTCGGGCCATGTTTTCGGTTGGGCTGGGAATGGCCCGGTAACCGGCCCCAACAACCGCGGTGTGGAAAGAAATCCCGGCCCTATGGCGAGATTTTTGCGTTCGGGTTAAGCCCTCTCGTGGGCGAGGGCTGACGCCTGCGGCGGCCGGCGCGGTGCCGCGCAGTCGGAGGCGACGGCGACCGCAGACGGTGGGCCCACCTTCTCTTCGGTGAGTTTTCCTCCCTTCCCCTCTCCTCTCTTTCATGTCCTAGGGCTAGGATTTTCTGGCGGACCGCCTGTGCTGCTGGCGGCGGCGGTGGCGGTGGGCGGGCAAGATTGAGAAGTGTCTCGCCGCTGACGCCGATGCTTGCTGCTCATCCCTCCTCGCTCGCTGACATCAACCTTTCTCCCTCCTCCTCCTCCTCCTTCTATAACGATTTCATGAGATCAGCCTCTTCGGCTCAGGCCCCGTCAGGCTTGTTCCGGCTCTTGGAGGTTAAATCCCAAGGGGAGAGCAACAGGGAGGGATTCCAGTGGAAAATATGTAATCACTTCGTCCGTTTCATATTACAAGACGTTTTAGCATTACCCCACATTTCATATAGATGTAACGAATCTAGGCATATATGTGTAATAGATTCATTAACGTATATATGACACTGTGGACATCGGGCTAGAAAGGTCTTATATATGAAACTAAATAGTGGTCAAGTTATTTTTTTAGAGACCATACCCTTGGTTTTCAAAACAACAATTATTTTTTCAACTTGCGAGGGACGTAACAATCATCGCGTTTTCAGAAAAGCACGACATATATGGCCTTATCCTCTAATTTGCAAAATTCCACCATCATGCAGCTGCAGGAAAATTGAAGCAACCCCAGAGTATGGCAACCGTGTTGCTGCGGACGCGGACGCTGTGCAGGTTTGAGGAACACTCGGTCTAAGGGCACAGGCGGCAGCCAGGGTTGAAAGGAGCTCTCCTGAGGACTGTGCGTGGCGTGGTAATGGCAAGGCAGCAAGGGGCGCTGCATTGCTCCCGATCTGCCCTGCTTCCGCATCATCTGAGTGGAGATCAAAAAGGCAATGAAGAGGAGGAGAAAAATGATCGAGGCCGATATAGTTGTGAGGAATGGAGAGGAAAGGTGCCAGAGAGATGAATGAAGGGGAGGAGGAGGAGGAGGTATCTTCTGCACGCGAGTCTCTTCCACTCCACATTGCCCCGTTATTACCTTCAATTCAGTGGGTATGACTCTGGATGGTCAAGAGATCCTTGGCCCCCTGACATGGACATTGTTGATCGCTTACCAGAAGAGACGTGAGAATTCGAAGAAAAGAGAGTGTAATGTTTCAGAGTCCAGTTTTCCTTAATTTTCTGTTGGGATATACGCTTTATGGTGATTGAACTTATCAGACATCGTGCATATCCTGTAATCGACAGCTAGTGACCCTTATTTAGCTCCTAGCAATCTCTTATAAATTAGTTACTGACCTGTACCTATTGTTTACTTGTATATGCGCAATGTTTCCTTTCTTTTCATTTTCTTCTTATGCTGTTGACATAATAATGCAGATTTGGGCATAACTCATTGTTAATGATGGTGTAAGTCAAAAGTTGAGAACAGTACACCCTCCATCGTAATAGAAAGGAGGATTTTTTTTAGTGTTACTTTCTTAGTGCGTTTTCTCTTTAATAAAATGTTTTGCACACAAGATTAAAAAAAATTATTCCCTCAACTCTAATTGAACATGTCTTATGCATTGATGGTCTTTGTGCTCGTCGCATGAGCCTGCCTCACACTTACTCAAGTAAATCTTTGTGTCTTTTCGACCCAAAGTTGTTGGATGCATCCATGAACCTGCAAAGAAAAGCAGTCCCTTGGTGCTGGAACAATTCATTTAGGACTTTCTCATTCATTGGTACATAGTTTTACATCTCTTATTTGATATAATAGAAAATTTTTATTTGTTGCTGATATTATTATATATTGTATGTATGTTATATTTTGTAGGAGGAGAAGACCATTAGCAGCTGCCTTCGGGGTTTCTGGTTGATTGGGATGGGAAACAAGGAAAAGGGAATTGTAATGACAACCGACTCTGATAATTATTTGCTCAACAGTCAAGCTTAGAATTGTTTTGGTCCTGGTGAAGATGATAATTCTCCTAATGCTGAGGTATGTTTGGTAATATTGATGTTTTTGCAATGAAGTTGGGAGAAAATACAACTCCAGGACACGCCCTAATCATACTAATTCCTAAAGCAAAGAATTGTTTATTTTATCGACAATTTACAATTAACTCACGACGTGCAATGGCTGACCAGCTACAATAGTTGCGTTTATACAATTGTACACACGTTCTTATTCACATTTAATTCATCTATCACCTTTCTACACCCAGCTATATTCACTCTTGCAAGCATCAAAGCATATAAAATTCTTCAAAACAGGTTGTGTTGTACTCTGGATTTCAGCATAACTGCAACAGTTGCTACCTGGGAGATGGTACGCTAGTCTAGGCTTGGTGTGTCTTCTAAGTTGGTTGATTATATGCTTCGGTGATATTTGCTTTGGCGTCGCGTTGGCGATGACTGTCAGACATCTCGCTCTTCAGTAGCGATTACTATGGATGTTTGCTGCTCGTTTGTATATGTGTGTTTGAGATATGGCTGATGACATCGGGGGCAAATCTGATATTCAAGATAGAGTATCTGTGTTTGTCTTTGTTTTATGGCTGAGTCGTGGTAGTTGTTATATGATTGCTTCCTATGCTGGGATTGGCCTTGATCAAGTGCTCATACTTGTCAGCATCCTTCAGATGTCATCAAGCCTTTTTTTTTTATTTTGTGGACATTTATGCACATTCAATGTAGGTACACACTTTGAAACCAATCACACTTGGTTTCTTTGAGCTCCATAAATCATCCAAGGGAGCATTTCCAGAACATTTAAGCTCTGAATCCTCAAACGCTACCTTGGGAAAGAAATATGCCTTCTAAAGAAAGACCATAATTAATCACTGCCTCTTGAATTGCTCTAACACTTCCCCTAAATGTCAATGCCAACTGCAAATACAGGGATTGGTAGCCTTGGCATTCAATATCGAGGAAACCTGCCCTCCTCTAACCTGTGTTACACTTCACTACCTCCTCCTCATCATAGGATGCTTCTTCATAGAATCAAAATATGGGGGTGATCACTGCCATCGGTCCAGATCATCCATTAATTTGGTTTCTAGCTCAATCCGTGGCATAGTAAGTAATATCACCGATTTGGTTGGCCTGTAAAGTCCTTTCTTACCGATCTTAGCATGCTTCTAATCTCCTCGCCTCTTCATGCTATTTCTGAGCTATCTTTCATCTCCAGGTAATCCAATCACTATCAATCGGTTTCTTCCCCATAAATCCCCCTTTTTCCCCCCCCCCCGCTTCAAAAAAAATTCCCACGAAAAAACTTAAAAACCCCCTTCTCTTTTTGTTTCTTAATCTATTAAGAACTCATCTCCGTTTGCATCTAATATTGGTTCTTTACCATTCTTTAACATTGGAATGGACTAGTAAATCATTCTATTCACACACCGTTCTTATGCTCATCTTCGAAGTCACTATCCTCGGTACTTTCTTTCATCATGGAGATAATTTAAACATACACATCTGCGACACTTCCCTCTGCAATGCTATTTGACATCTACAACATTGCCTTGTCACTCACTAAGAAAAAACAGTAATATAGACCATTAGTTAAGTTCTTGACCAGGAAACACCAATGGAGATAAACTTGATCTTTATCTCCCGCACCATTTGAGTGGTCTTTGGATGTCCAGTTAGTTTCAGTATGATATCTTGTCTCTGTGATGTCGACAGTTGCTTCATCTCTCGCTCTCGCTCAACATATAACCCGACCAGGGGAAGGGGGGGGAGGGGGGGGCTCCTGGCACCGTGGTTGGAGGACGCCGACCGCACCCGACGACGAGCGCGCGGAGAAGGATGAGGCGGCGGAGGCTGTGGTGTTCATCAACGGGGAGGACGACGAGGCGACGATCTGTCCGGGTTCAGGGGCCTGGTTCTTGATCTCTCTTATAGGTGACCTCAACTTGATCCGACGATATCATCCAAAGTTGCAAACTATTTTGTTTATGAGTGATAGAACAAATTTTGAAGTGATCTTTTTAGAAAGAGAAAAAATAATATTAAGGAATTTTGCTTTTTTTTTACCTCGAAATATTAACCAGGCCTGTGAACGTTGTCTGCTGGAAGCGCGCAATTTGCTTGGAATTCATGGCGAAGGTTAGCTTCTCTGCTTCCAAAGTCATCTTTAACTTCACAATCAGTTATTCAAAGTTCATTATTTGAACCTTGATCTGATCAACTTCCATGATTGGTGCTGTCAATAATACATGGTTAATATGATGAACTTTTTAGCTCTGCAGGCCGATGTATTGGAGTACTATGATCAGACTGTCTCCTCGCCCAGTGGATCATTCTACATCCCTGCAGTTCTCAGGGTATGTATGTGAAAACACCACAAGATGTATCCTTATGATGTTATGAATTTGTTTCTAAATTCAATGAAAAGTTCACAATTCTTCTGCATATTCTTGAAAAAAAAAAATCTCATGCCATTAGTACTTTAATTTGCTGCTGTTGCCTCTTGTTCAGGTTCCAGAGCTGCTGCAGGTTGTAAAGCGAAGAAGAGTTAAGCACAGCCTTAGCCGTAAAAACATTCTTTACAGGGATGGATTTACTTGCCAGTAAGTATTGTATTGCATTGCATTGTTGCAATAAGTTTGATTTCCACTTGTGTGAAGACAAGCAAAGTTCTGATCATACGTTTTTTTAGGCTACAGTATTCCCTTGGCATCTCAATTTTCAGAAACGTTTTTAAAAATTTCATTCACGAACCAGCTGATTAGTGATTATACCATCTGCAGGTATTGTTCTTCTGTTGATAACCTGACGATTGATCATGTCATTCCTACTGCACGTGGCGGCAAATGGGAATGGGAAAATCTGGTCTGAATCCTAACTATTTCTATATCCTCTCCGTGTGCTAATGGACAAGTGTTCAGTTGATCACCAGAATAAACAATGTTCACTAGAACAACAAAAAAAATTCTGCTTAATTGATGTTTCCCCAATCTTTGAACTGCCTAGGTGACTGCATGCTCAAGATGCAACTCCAGGAAGGGCCAGAAGACAGTGGAGCAAGCAAACATGAAGCTACTCAAGGTCCCCAAGGTGAGTCATGTTCTTGCCTGTTCTTGATCACTGCAGCAGTGTGAATTCTGAAGCAATTCGGCTGTCAAAATGTGAGCAATAATCTTCTCTGAATCGCATTGCAGGCGCCAAAGGAATTTGACATTCTTGCAGTACCCTTGACAAAAGCTGCATTCAGGACGCTCAAGAGGAGCCAAGGGTTGCCTGAAGAATGGCTGCAATACTTGGCCAGGCCATCTCCATGA
Source organism: Oryza longistaminata (assembly GCA_009805545.1). Lineage (NCBI taxonomy): Eukaryota > Viridiplantae > Streptophyta > Magnoliopsida > Poales > Poaceae > Oryza > Oryza longistaminata. The sequence continues at coordinate 6,613,510 of CM020184.1, forward strand.
ACACCAGCTCCAGAAATTAGTGGCCATCTGTCAATGTATATATATTAACTAGGCTATTCTTCAGCCCAAGATTCACCTGTGCGCATCAGAAACTCTGTACATGCCTGACTCAGTAAAATAAAACAAGATTCTGACTATAGTACAAATGGTTGGACAACAAGCTTCTGAAAGAAACGATCAGAACAATCGAACTTGTCAGGAACATTTTTCTCCCAATTGAGTCCAAGAAACTGACCCAAGAACACAGACACTTCACAGCTTTGAACCAAGCCTTTTGGCTGCATCACAAATTCACAATGCACAACTTAATAATACCCCTTGTTAGCAAGACATAAAAAGGAATATAGGTACATATACATCACGCTGCATTACAATTCACAACTTTCTATCAAAGCAATATCAGAAAATAAGCATTGGAACAAAAGAGTAAATTTCTTAATTGAATTCCCAGGTTTAAACACTCTTGACATGCTTTCAGGTTCAGACACCAAACATACTAAAAAAAGCTACACCTGCCCAACGCAAAAGAGAACAGAATATAAAAGAAAAGGAACTGCGCAAACCAATGATCCATCATTGAAAACCAAAAGTCCAAAAAACCTCTACTGCTATCCGCACATCTCACCAGACACAATCAGCTAAACTTCTAGCTCTCCTATGAAACCACCTCCAAGTCCTAACCAAAAGCAACGGAGAAACTCACAAGGAAACTCAAATGGATCTTGAATTGCCTTGATTGTTGCCTTCCCAACCTATATAGCCCTTCACCTTACACCACCCCTCAATGGCTGAAATGATGAGAAAAAACTTAACAGACGCTCAAACTGGCCAACTTCTCGTTTGTCAACTGAACATCTTCTGGGGTAACACCATTTACAGAAACGGCCAACACACCGTTCTCTTTCCCATCAACTTGTCCTGCTTTACCATGAGGCTCTTTGTTTAAGACATCAATCTCTACCTCAGCTGTTTCCTGCAATTTGGATTTCACAGTTAACAAGCTGTTCTCAGTGTCCACAGCATTAAGCAGCTTCTCATCAACGACCTACAGCACAAACATATAGCACCTGTGATAAGTGCTCAAGAAAGCCGCAGAGCTAATCAAAGGCTTTCATATAAGAGATGGCTTAACTATTAAACATGGTCTTAACAAATTTGGTAAATTAGACTACCACAAAAATCACAAATAAGTAATTTAACATTTTCATTCCCGTCCTGGAAGGAGAGAAACTCTAGCTGCATGCTCTATTACTCACTGCAAATAGTGGAAGCATTTTATATGCCATAGACTTATATCACAAATAAACATGCAACGTATGGCCATACAAAAACAATCAGCACTATGTTTAAACACCACAACAGAATAGCAGAAAACAAATGCAAGAGCCAAGTTCCATACCTTCTTCAGTTGTTGATGCTTTGCCTTCCTCTCTTGCATCATCTTCTCACGATTATCATAGAAATCAAAGTCATCCAGTAACGACGTCTTGCAGACATGGTCCTTGAAAATCTTAAGCACTTGAAGCCCTGGCTCAAGTTTCACCTGTGGCCGCCACAAAAGGTGCAAAAATCCTTATTAAGCATTTGTGTTCCAATAATTCACGGCAAGATGGAGTACCAATTTGCCATACCATTAGAAGCCCTAAGGGCCAACGAACAAAAGACTGGGTTAGAAACAAAAATAATACCTCATGAGTATCTCTGCAATTTGTGACTGGTTTGTTCTCATTGTTTTCAAGAATGATGTGTTTCAGTAAGCTGTTTGGAACATCCTTCACAATATGCCACTTTACAGGGAAACAGCCAGTCCACTTGTCCTGTTGCCAGTGTTCCAATGTCTTGTTAAAATCAACACGGCCCACCATCTCAGCAAGACCAACAAACTGACCACTTGCATTCACCTGGGAAATGAAAATAAACAGCCAGCATAAGAAACAGGGAAAATCATCATGACCTACTGTAAGAAAACACAAATGAACTGATAAAACTTACAGAGAAAAGAAGGAACACAGAAGAATCACTTGATTTTTCCTTAGCCTCCTGATAAGCAGCATCAAGCTTTTTATTACCATTGGATGTGCTAGCCCAAACATTGTACTTAATGCTCTTGTGAACATCATCCTCACTGTATGATTTGATGATGAAGAATTTAGCATCTGAGTATGTTTCCACAAAATCAGCCCGGTTATACTGATCCTTCATGACAGAAAGCGAGCTATCGCTGGCTGAAAGCTCTTGTCCCTTCACAGGTGCAACAGTAGCTCCAACTCCCTGTTGGTTATTGAAAAGACCACTTCTTGGCCCTCTTCTTAGCTCATTAAACCCATCCTGATTTCCATGGATATAACCATAGGATCCATTACCTCTTCCTCTGGGATTGTATTTGCCATCCGACAGTGCATTCCATCCCCCGTACAATCCAGAACCATACAGGTGTGATCCATACCATAGGCCGGACCCATATGAACTCCCATTGTATCCATACATTCCACTAGCTGAGTAAATTGATGGTGGTCCCAACGGAGAAGTAGGTGTCTGCAGACCCTAAAAGAGATACTCCAAAAGTTAGATAAGCAAATCCTAACCCTGTAAGTATCTGGGTTATCTTAATAATAGGGGACAACAAACAGTTAACAATGAAATAAGT
>CM020184.1:6618217-6663161 GCA_009805545.1 Oryza longistaminata
TGGTGAAGGTGGAGAAAGAGAAGGCGAGGTCACGCCGAATCGAAGCAACGACCTCCACAGTGCGAGATTCCTTCCCCACGCTCCCTCTGTCACGTTGTGACATAGCTAGGCAATGTCACGCTGCGAGGAGGCGAGCGAGCGGAGGCCACGTCGCTGGGTTATATGTGTGGTGGGAGATGGGCTGCTGCCGTGTGGGCCCATGGTCTGATGGGCCGGGCTGCGTCGAGACAAAGAATTGGGCTGCCCCTAACCGGATGTTTGTTCATAAAGCAAAGGAAAAGGTACACCAGATGTCCCTTATCTTGACACCGAATTAAAAATCGTCTTTAAACTACAAAACCGGATACAACACATCCTCCAACTTACAAGACCAGCACAAATGAGGTCTCTCAGCGGTATTGTCTCCGGTTTTAGCCGATGTGGCATCTACGTGGCTCCTTTGACTATATCTTCGTCTCATGTGGCGTTGACATGATGCTTACATGGCAATTTGATCTGAGAAAAAAAAAAATAAAAACCGTAAGACCCACATATCAGTTAAACCTAAAAGACAGTAATAAAATGATGGGCCCCCCACATGCAAATTGGAGTGTCATTTCCAGGTGAACACCTCCTCCTTGTTGGTGAAGGCGTTGCCCGGCATCCGACAGCGAGGCTCAAAGCAGCACTTTCGCCTCAACCGCCAAGATGTCGTCGTCCTCCTCTCTAGTGTGCACTGCTCGCCAGCAACCACCTTCAACCGTCACGGTGCCGTCCTCCTTCTCCATGTTGCGTCACTGATCTTTGGCCTGGGACGTGAGAGTGGTTGGTTGCGTACGGGAAAAATAAAATATATACTGGAAGTAGGGAAGTTATTTTTTATCGAAATAAATCATTTACTCCGATAATGGTGGGAGCAGGATGGCATGACGTGGGGTGGGGTCAGAAGCAGGATAGTTGTTTTTATTGAAATAAATCGTTTACTCCGATAATGATGGAAGCGTGATGACAGGACGTGGGGTGAGTACGGAAGCAGGGAAGTTGTTTTTATCGAAGTAAATCGTGTATTCCGATAACGGTGGGAGTAGGATGACAGGACATCGGGTGGGGTGGCCCTGGCTGAGGCATGCTTGGCGCTCAAAATACTATGAGCACACTGCGATATGCTAGTAGTATCTCTAATAAACTATACTATATTTTATATAAAATGAGCTAATTATATATGATGATATTTGTTTTTATTAAAAGTTAAGTTGGTTTTTATGTTCCAAGAAAAAATGTTTCCTTATTCGTGTCCGATTATATTCGATCCGTATTAGTATTCGAGACAATCCGTATTTGTTTCTGTATCAGAGTTATTCGTATTCGTTTCCGTATCCTGTAAAAAAATATAAAAATAAATATGATATGAGCGTTATTTGCCAGTATCTACTCCGTTTTCATTCTTAGTGGTGATTGTAGCGATGCCACGGAACATCACAAGTGCTAGTATTTGGTGACGCAAACGCTACTGAACATATATCATTGTTCAGCGTGCCGTGGCCGGCGACGGGGGCCGTCTCTCCGTCGAGGCAATCCTCTCTGCGAGAGGCGCGGCGCAAGTGAGGCCTTTCACAGTGCAAGCATCGGTTATGAGTTACCACAAGATGACAGCTAGGATGAAGACACTTTCTCCACAGTGCAAGCACCACCTAGTGGGACCCACAAATATCTGCCACACCCAAATCCCCCCAATCCTCCTTCCTCATCGGGCATTCATCACGCCAACAACCCCACCAAATCCCCCCATCGTCACGCCCGGCGCCGGCTTCCGCCCTCCTCCCTTGTCGACGCCGGCTTCCGCCCTCCTCCCTCTGCCGGCGCCGCTCGGATCCAGCTCGCCGAGGCCATCCCTGCTTCGACCGGCAGAGGACGACGACGGTCTGGCCTGATGAATGCTTGGCGCTCAAAATACTATGAGCACACTGCAATGCTAGTAGTATATCTAATAAATTATACTATATTTTATATAAAATGAGCTAATTATATATAATGATATTTGTTTCTATTAGAAGTTGAGTTGGTTTTTATGTTCCGAGAAAAAGTGTTTCCTTATTCGTGTCCGATTATATTCGATCCTTATTAGTATTCGAGAGAATCCGTATTTGTTTCTATATCAGAGTTATTCGTATTCGTTTCCGTATCTTGTAAAAAAATTATGAAAACGAATATCATATAAGCATTATTTGTCAGTATTGCTCCGTTTTCATCCCAGTGGTGACTGCAGCGATGCTACGGAACATCACAAGTGCTAGTATTTGGTGATGCAAACGCTACTGAACATCATTGTTCGGCGTGCCGTGGCCGGCGATGGGGGCCGTCTCCGTCGAGGCAATCCTCTCTGGGGGAGGCGCGGCGCAAGTGAACGCAGCCGGCCGCGATGGCGTTTTCCTGGGCACCGCGACCGCGACCGAGCAGATCGAGCTGGTGGCCGTGTCAGCGTCTGTCTGTCGCGCTGGTGGGGTGGCCGGCTCAGCTCATTGCGCTGTTCAGTGTTCACGCACTCGAACATCGCGTGCAGGATGAGCCTGGTCGTCGCCGCCATGGAGAAGGCCCGAGACGCCGGTGGCCGGCATCCGCTATCGCGTTCGCGGCGAGCTTGTGACGAAGCTCGCTGTGTGCTGTGCACTAGTGGTCGGGCAACCTCGTGGGGGGCACCGGGGCACGACACTAACGGGAACGCGTACGGCCAGCGGCGAGAACGCGTGCGTACACCGTGTCCTGCGAGGATGCGAGAGGCGAAGAGGAGAGGAGATGATATGGCAGGAAACCTAATTGGCGCAGAGGCACGAGTTAGGTTGGAGAAGCTTATTTTATTTATGTGAGATGAAAGTACGAGTCTACCGCTAAGCATAGGACATTAAATATACCAACTTATAAATCATATAAGTCAATAAACTAACTTAAAAAGGCTAAGCCTGATCAAGGAGGCCATGAAGCTTTGTCCCATGAAACTGAAAAAGAGGTTTTGCATTGCTCTATGAAAACCAACAACATTTCATTCTCTCTCATCACGAGGAAATATTTAGGCTTAATCACAAGACAACATACCACCATCTTAATAAAATAAAAGAAGTAATCCTACAAACTATAAGTGTGACTCAGAAAGACTTAGTACGATTGGTTAACACGCATGTTGAATGATGTTATAGCCGGTCACTCCAAAGGCAACACAAGTTAGCGCTAAGTACACTACCACTACCCTCTCGTCCGCATTTAGGAAAGCCACCACAATGAGAGCGACCGCACCCCCAAACGATACACCTGTAACAAATAGCTGAAAAGGAAAAAAAAAGTGATTAAAAGAATGTGGATAACAAATCAACATATAATGGAAATTCTTTTTAAAGAAAGGACATATTAATTGAGAATTGTAAAGAAAAAAATATTTCAGAGGCAGCAGATCTATTATTTTTTATTTTTTAATTGAGATTATCCCGTCAAAAATAATTCTGTAAAAACAGACTCCCTCCGTCTACTTTTGATAGCCATATTTCATCTTGGCACACAGACCAAAGATAAGTAATTCTACTTTTCATCCATTTAAACATGCTACTACTAGCCATTCCTCGTAATCAAGCGATTCATTAATATTTACATTTCTCGATGCTCATGTAGACAATCTTGTGTGGAAGAATAGAGTCACGCATTAAATCCGAGAAAGTAATTAATAGGATAGGTTGTTGGATTGAAATATGCCTATAAAAATAAATTTTTCAGATTTAGAAATATGCTTATAGTATTCTTTTATTAGATGGATGGAGAGAATACTTATCGATCAAGTCAAACCATTTTGCTCTTCCAATATCAAATATAGTAATATACTATACTTGACTGAGAGAGTACTACAGTGAACTTGAGAGATTTGTAATGGAACAGAAGCTTACCGTCAGTACTAGCTTGAAGATGGCATTCATAGCTTCGAACCTCTCACGCTCATCGACGGTCGGATCGCCCGGCATGGCTCTCACATTTTGCGATGGCTGGGTCGTCGTCTTCGTCGTCGCCGCCGCCACCGCTTTCCCCTGCTCCATCATGCTCGCCTCCACGTCAGACAAAACCACCCCGCCCATGGCGCCTCCGCGTTGATCTGGCGAGCGAGCGAGCGATCGATTGAGGAGGAAAGACAACGGTATGCATGTGTGCTTCGCGTACTTTTGCAGGTAACGTTGCATATGAAACGGTTATATAGGGGCATGCAGGAGATCGATGGAAGAACAGGAGTCGGAGTCGGACAGAGTTGATGATTAAGAGAGCGAATTCGTACCTGTTTATACGTTTCGGATTTGAGTACTTTTTGAGTGTTGTTGTTAATTAGGAGTAACTAGGAAGGAAGCCTAAGCAGATGTGCGGACAATTTATTTATTGTTTATAAAAAATGTACTAAAATAAGTTATATTGCACCATATTCACAATAAGAACCACATATTGCATTATAATTGTAAAAGAGAAGGAAATATTTATATCGTGAAATAGACCATAGATATATACTAAAAGGTAATGTATATCATATTCAAATAAAAATTACTTTGTCTCGGTTATATGTAAACTCACCTATCACCATCCTTCGCAAACATATTAGTTTTGATTTTTTTTTTCTTTTATTATACATCTAATGTACCTATGCATGTTCATGGGTCATATATGAAGGAATAATCTATTTTGTCAAAATTATTTATGCTAATTGTTAACACTATTTACATGATAAGGACATAATTAAAAGGGATATAATGTGGATCCATATGACATTTTCGATTGTACTTACCTACGTATGTATTTTCTAGCAAGTGGTAGTCTCTCGTATGTATGTACTTTTTCATGTTTCTTTGATAAATATTTTTCTCTCGTAGTGGGTAGGGTGTACATATGTGAATTCATAGGGTGGGTGTGGTCACGTTTATATAAGCGTTGCCTTTACATCGTTAATAACAACATAATTTCAAGAAAATTGACGGGATGGCGAGGAGCGGCGCCACGACGGTGTGGCTTCTTCGGCAACATCGCTAGTAGTGGTCACTACATATATGCATAATTTGAGTAAAACTTTAAGGTTGCAAAGAAAGAAACAAAAAACTACCAAATGCGATGGATCATGTATGAGCTCTTGTTATTTTTTTCTTTTTGACATATGTTGTGTATGTACATACATAGAGAGGGATTTTAGCTGTTTTTTTTTAAGGGATTACTTGAATAGATCTAATCTAACTGTTGAAAATAATGGATTTACTGGTTTAATTGTAAATTGATGGCTAAATGTTTTGCTTTCCTCTTATATTTGTTTAGACTTTCTCTTATTTATAGAGCGTCATGTGCATTTTAGAAGAGTTTGTAGGAGTGTAGAAACGCGAAACTTGTTGGATGTTAGTGCATGGATGCCTTGTAAGCAATATGATTTGACGATGGGTGGATAGTAGTTTGTATATAAACTTATATACATAGGGGTTAGCAGGGACATACAATTGATATATTAGGCTATTCTTGATTGACAAAGTATATTATATACTACATATTAAGCGTTTTAGTATATAAGTAATAAATTTAAGGTTATGTTCTAAAGTGCTTATCGGATTGGCTACTCCTTCGTTTATCGTGACCACGTTTACTGAATTTCTAAATGGTTCATATTTTACAAAATAATAAAAATTTTCTAAAAAAATCAAGTAAATCCATTTTCAAGTTTTTAATATTAATGGTTGATTTTTTATAAATATATTAATACTTACATGTGTAGTTTCACGTGCCCTAGATAAGCTCACCCAATGAGCTAGATTGAACGAAGCCGATGAAGGAGATAAAGGATATCGACATGCATGGTGCCAATAGAATATTTTTGATCTTTAATTTGCTAATAATATATGAATAGAGAAAACACATAATACACAAAAATACATTTATGACAATTTTTTATTTAACACTTATGAAAAATTTAGTAATGCCCTTTTGACATATCAATATTTTTTATAGTATGGAGTGAGTTATTTTGAAAACGCTACTCTCAATTGGAGTTGTTTTTATTTTTTAAAGTGCAATAACTATTGCATAATCTATATTTTTAATTCATTTGCAATTGCCCCTTTATTTTTTTTATGGATGTTCTAATGACATGCGTCTAGTTTAAATGCAACTTGAAATAACATATATTTTTTGCAATTTACGATATAGTTAAGATGGGTTTGAATTATTAGTTTGGTTTTCCATCTAATGTAAAGGAGAAAAAAGGAAAAAAATAATAAGGCCATAGGATCTATGTATGTACATAATTTTTTTAATGAATACCTACGTGTGCCAGGAGCCGCATTATAACATGGTCATTTTACAAATAAATTTAATTGGTAAATTTTGAGATAGATCTAATGGTTCAAAAAATAGTAATCTTTTTTCCTAATAGATTAGAAAAGGAAAAAGGAGATGAGGGGTACGTACGTACCAGGGAAGGAGCTTGGAGAGGGTAGATTTTATTTTTTTATTAGATCTAATGACTAAAATATTGGACCCACCAATTTAAAAGAAAATCAATGGATAGATTTTAGAGTGCCACTTGGCGGCTTAAAAGCGTTTGTACAAATTGCGACTAATTTGCGAGACAAATCTTTTAAGTCTACTTGCTTCATGATTTGACAATGTGGTGCTACAGTAAATATTTGCTAATGACGGATTAATTAGGCTTAATAAATTCGTCTCGTGGTTTACTGACGGATTCTGTAATTAGTTTTTTTATTAGTGCCCGAATACCTCATACGACACCTTTTATAATACCGACATGCCAAAACTTTACACCCTATATCTAAACACCCCCATGTCATGATATCCTAGGGATGCACAAGCCAATTGTCCTTTTAAGGAGTTGCGATTATTTCTTTTGCAAGCTTAGGGCCTGTTTAGTTCGCGAAAAGAAAATTTTTGAGTGTCACGTCGGACGTTTGACCGGATGTCGGAGGGGTTTTCGGACAAGAATGAAAAAACTAATTTCATAACTCGCCTGGAAACCGCGAGACGAATCTTTAGAGCCTAATTAATCCGTCATTAGTACATGTGGGTTACTGTAGCACTTATGGCTAAGATTCGTCTCGCGATTTTCCCTCTAACTGTGTAATTAGTTTTTTAATTTATCTATATTTAATACTTCATACATGTGTCAAATATTTGATGTGATGTTTTTGGTACTAAACATGCCCTTACGATTGCTTTGTAATCAATCATGACAATCTCTTTGTTGTTTGTTTGTGATTACCAAATGTTGAGATTACACCTCTATGCAGCTTACAGGATATATTTTCCAGTGGGAGGAATCTGAAGCTTAGCTCACGAAGTCTAAAGAAAAAAAAAATGGAATACAACTGAAGAAAGAAAGTCAAAATAGGATGGGTAGGCATTTTTTTTTCATTTTAGCTGCTATACAGTCCCAACGGTCTGACACACAGATACCTAGCTGAAATTGAATACTCTCTCCTTGACCCGCCTGACTTTTTTTTAACATGGTTGACCTTTCGTTTTATTTAAAAACTTCTGTGAAATATATAAAATATACATAAAAATATATTTAACAATGAATCAAATGATAGGAAAAGAATTAATAATTACTTAAATTTTTAAATAAGACGAACAATCAAATATTTAAAAAAGTCAACGACATCAAATATTTAGAGGCAGAGAGAGTAATATAGAAGAGAATTTCCATTGTAGAACTAACAGCCTTATCGTAAGTGGCACGGTGAGGATTCTCCGAGAAGTATTCCATTAAAAAAAAAGATTCTCCAAGAAGTATTTCCATTAAAAAAGAAAAAAAGGATTCTCCAAGAGGTTCATTCTCCGTTTTTATTTCTGGATTCATCACTGGTCCGAGTCATTTGGGGACGGAGCTTGAACATCGATTTCCAATCGATGCCATGCCGTCAGTGCATGGATCAGTGGGAACGGAGAGGATTGTTGCGTGGCCCGGCGAGAAAACCATCGCTGTCGCGTTGCCGCTAGTGGCGGCAGCATACATCGGGACCGGGAGCTCACCCTTGTCGTCGTCACGCGCCTCGCTTGCTGAATTGGGTTTTTGGCTGCCTGCAGCTGCAGGGGCCGAGACAAATCGGTGGCACTGGCAATCATATCATTCCATAGGTACCGTTTAGTTCGCGAAAAGAAAATTTCTAGATATCACATTGGACGTTTGATCGGATATCGGAAAGAGTTTCGGACATAAATGAAAAAACTAATTTCATAACTCGCCTGGAAACCGCGAGACGAATTTATTAAGCCTAATTAATTCGTCATTAGCACGTGTGGCATCGTAGTACTTATGGCTAATTATGGACTAATTAGTCTCAAAAGATTCGTCTCGCGATTTCCATGTAAACTGTGCAATTAGTTTTTCTAATCTGCATTTAATGCTTCATTTCAAAAGATTCGAAGTGATGTTTTTGAAAACAAAAATTAGGAAACTAAACAGGCCCATAAAATATGTGGCCACTCTGCCAAAGCCAGCCGCCCGCCACGCCAGTGTGAACTGAGATTTTTTCACATTTCCATCTTTTCTACTTACTTTATAAATAGGCCTTAAAAAAACATAATATATAGGAATAGATTATTTTCGACGCCATGATCCAACGTGACGACGTTAGTATTATTATGAGTGACACCGTCCTCCTACCAATATGACAGCATGATTAAGCTAGCGTGCCACCCGGATAAGATGCTAACGACGACGCTGGTGCCATGGGTCGGTGCCAATACACAAGCTTTGTCCCTCTTCCATCCCCTCACCAACACACAAGACGCTAGCATCATTGACATCGTCCTTGAGGTTTGACCTATGGGGTTACGGTTGTAATTTAGATTTATTTAATTCAGTTGGCATCTATCATTATTTTATCTTTCAGCCGATGAGTTATCTACATCGGCTTATAAGGATTACATACAAGTTGGTTTTAGCCGATTACAGTAGAGGTTTAATTGACTATTTAATCATTTGAATTTATCAATATTGGATCTCCAGCCGATATATGCTTTAACCATCGGATCAACAATTACTCTATTATATCATTTTCGGCCGATTGATTTTTATTGGATTATATTGTTGTATTATTACAAGTTCTCAATGTTTAGCCGATTGTCTTTGTATCTATCGATGATATGGGTCCAGGGGTACCCCGTACAGAGGGAGAAGGCCGCCCCAAACCCACGTGGTGCCCCCGAGGGGGGTCGGGCCCGGGGTTGGAGCAGCGGCTGCCTCCCACTCTAGGGGTAGGGCTGCCCCAAGCCCCTCTACGCTCTGATTCACTCGTACTCCCTGGGTGGGCGTTCCCAGCGCCCAACCACCGCATTTAATAATGTCCCGTCGGCCGTGGCACGCCTTATTTAATGCGACGGGCATGCGCACTAACAGGCCATTCGCAGGTGGAATGACGGATGTGATTGCGGGCAGGCATAGGATAGGGCGCCGTGCGCACGCGCCTATTACTAGCAAAGGGCATGGCATGCGTCTGCCCCGCCTCATCACCATTAATGAGCAGCTTTCTGCCTCTCATTTGGACTTGGACCAGCTCTTCCTACGCTGGTCCGTTCGAGAGATCCCTACCCCTTGGTGGGGCCGGACGGCCAGAAGTCGTTGATAGTTGAGAAGGAATGACACGGGCGTCCGCCCGTGTCGCTCGGCGTGATGGGATGGGGCTCATGCCACGGTAAGGCGTGGGTGGCCTCACACGTCGAGAGGACAAGACACACATCAATTACCTGTAAAAAATGTCTTCCTTTCCCTCGAAGCTAGGTCTTGGGCCTTTGTGGTAACCTCTTGAGATATAAAAGGAGGTCCATGCCTGGGGGTAAGGTGGATTGCAACCCAGAGAAAGGAAGCACTTGTATTCTTCCACCAGAATCAATCACACACAGGATTAGGGTATTACGCTTCCACAACAGCCCGAACCTGTATAAACCACTTGTGTCTCCACAACTCCCGAGGGGCCCGTCCCCCTCTGCATCACCTTCCCGCTATCTCTCAAATCTTCTCTCGCACCCCTGGTCCGCTATGTTTACCATCCGATAATATCATTGTCCATTCAAGTGTCAGAATCTATATCGGACTTATAGCCGAATGTTCAAAATCCTATCGACATCAGTTGGTATCGTTACATCGGCTTATTGGCTGATCAGATCATATATTCATATATCTTGTCAGTTGCAGGATCAAACTGACTGGTATGCTCACATCTCATCATAGATCAGGACCTGCAATGGACCTAAGCAGATCTCTCAGGCCATTGTGTCTGTCGACTTAGATTTGACACTATCGTCCGAGCGGCTGATTTTTCGTCAACAACAGCGCGCAGGGACGGGCATGGTGACGGCGATGGTGCTCGTGCTGCGTGTGGATGGGGGTTGGGAGAAGAAGAGGAGGGGGAATAGAAGAAGATCATTGTTGCGAACGAATCTTAAAGCATATCTAACAATCCAAAATTCAAATGATGCGAGACAGTTCTTTCTTTTTTTTCCGCACGAGTGCAACTTTTGTTTCTTTTTTTTTGCGAGTGAAGTTTTGTCGTGGAAAACGAGCTGAGGATCTCCCGAGCCAACGAGATTTTTCTAGCCCCGCAAGCTTAGCTCGCTCCTAAAAGTCAGTTTTTTTTTATTATTTTCCAAACAGATAGACTTGCTAAGGCTAGGGTAGCCTTTGCGGAGCCCGTGGCGACTGCGGCGGCTGCGGCGCGGACGCGGCCAGCGGCGACGGTGGCGACGCGAGGGCCGTCTCCTGCGTCGTTGTCGTTGTTGCTTCCAGTTGCAGCTCGCCCTTTCTGGTCGCTATGCTTTGGATTGGGTTGTTTTCGTTGTCTTGGCCGACGTTGACTCCCCCGTTGGTTGCCTTTCAAAAGGTGACCCCGGCGGGTGAAGTCCTGATGGCGGCGGCTCAGGCGTCTGCAGGCATTCTAGCTAAGCCCAGCGATGACGATCTCCTCTCCTTTGAAGCTTTTGGGATCTTTGTGGATGGGTGTTTGCACTGGCCAGGATCCACTAGTTTCATGGTGCAGGCCATCTCTTCCTCAACCATCTCCATCATCTTAGCAAGACAGAAGTTGATTTGCAGCCATTCAAGTGCTCCATCGTTGAAGGTTGGCTGCTCTTCGGATTCACCCTTCCTGTTGTTCCCTAACAGAAGAAACCATGCTGGGTTTGTCATTCGGGTTGAGCTCGGACCACCTGCGCAATTTCGATTGACAGGGTTGATGTTAGAGCTCCTCAGATTCAATGATGAGCCTCGTGGGGATCCTTCGCTGAGTCCGGTGACGCACACACCAAAATCTACGGCTCAGCAACAAACCTCGGTCTTGTGCCGTTTCCGTGGAGGCAGCCGATGGGGATTAACGGTTTGTCAAGCGGAGTGCACATCTTTTGAGGCCCAGGGTAGCAGTCGTCGCGGCTTCGCCGCAGATCCCTGTCGACTTACTCCTTTTTCTACTGTTAAGTTATTTCAGGAAGATTGCTTCTGTAGTTCAGTTAACCCTCCCTTCTCAGGGGTGGCTCTTTTGCTTTCAGTTTTTATCCTCCTTGGTTATGTAATGGGGTTTATCCCCTAATTCAGCACTTGCTTAATAAAGTTGATGTGTTTCAAAGAGAAAAAAAAGTTTTTTTTTTTCCAAACAGATAGACTTGCTTATGTAAGGCTAGGGTAGCCTTTGCGGAGGAACCAAACGGGCTGTTAATTGTTTCCGTCAGCAATTAATGTGTAACCGCGGTTTTGGAGAAAACCACAGGGAAGCGATCATCGACAACCAATTGTATTTGTATAAACCGTATGTGATGTTTTTTTTTTAAACACAGTACAAACTTGTATAAACCTCCGGAAGACTGGGCCGGCATATCTTGAGATTGACGAAGTCACCACAGGCGCCTCGCTGTCGACGGGTACGTCGCCTACCACTGAAAGAATAATTAGCCGTAAATACGAGCACCCGTGTCAATTCTAGGATTTGAACTTAGGTGGGCTGGTTCCACCATAAGGAACCTAACAAGTTGAGTTACGTTCACTTCGCAACCGTATGTGATGTTGTGTTGTGCGTGCAGTGAAAATTGGGAAGCGTCCACGCGAGCAATCACGGCTATGGACACGTACGACACACGTGCAGACAAAGATGATATAGGTCCTTTTTTATTTCTCCAATAGGAGGTGGATGAAAATTAAGATTTTCGTGGCACGTTTTTTAAACTACTAAACGGTACGTTTCATGTGAAAATTTTCTATATGAAAGTTGCTCTAAAATATCATATTAATCTATTTTTCAAGTTACCGGCCCAGTCTTCGAAGATTATTGTCGTTTTTTTGTTTTCAATTTTCTAGGATTTAAACACTCACGGCAATGAAATAAAAGTCGCTCATGACTAATGTCAAAGGTAGTTCAGGTGGCTCATATTTTTGTTACCGTAAGCAGACCCATGACCATGAAACAGTGGAAAAGACTTAATTCAGCTCAAATTTAGCTTCAGAATCTGAGTCTCCAATATTCCTATTTTGAAGTTACGAGTTCTTGCATTCATTTAACAAGGGAATGCAGATCCCAAATGTAAACTGAGAATTCTTCATTAAATATAGAGAGGGGAGAAGGGGTGCTATGGTTAATAATACTATTTCTTTGCTGACAGTCACAAGCAAATCTTGACCATTGTTTTATCTGCAGTGTGCTGAATTGATGGCGGGAAAGGCACACATTCCTCGTTTGACTATGATACCCACTGCATCAAAATTGTCTACCTATTCAATGGCCATCACGGATGGCAAACGGGTAAGTGCTAGCAAGGCAGCAATTTACTCTTGTGATATTTGTTAAAGATGCAATATATCAACAACATTGAGATGGTGATGCACTGTGTTGATGTGCTAGTGGTGCTTTAACCACAACTAAACGAAAAGATAACCTCCGGACTTTTGGAGTAATTTGCCGCCATTTTCTTATCTTCTTTCCAGCAACCAAAACAATGAGAATTTTATGCTATAGAAATTTTCTCTTATTTTCATAGTTTGTGAAACATTGGCATGGGGAAGTTCTTTGTGGTTACCAACTTGATTTATCCTAACAGAAAATAAAATATCTCAAGAAAGATTATATTATTTTGGATTGTTCTCTTGTTCAGACTCGGATCACAAAAGAGGACCTCTGCGATCATGATTGGGAATTCCGTTTCACTATAGTAAGTTTTCGCTAACCTGTCATCCAATCTGCATGGTTTGAGATATGTGTTTATATTAGCCGGCATATCTTAATGCTAGTGGCTGCTACTGCACAACTGACTTACTAGTTTTTTAGTTCAAATGGTTTTAGTCAACCACACCTGATGGATGCATGGGAATCATGAGTTCATGACAAGTGTCAGCATCTGGTCTAGCTTCTTCAGATGTCTTAGCTTCCAAATGCAATGAGGGAGAGTTGATGCATATCTCTTCGTGGTGGTAATTAAAGGTCGTAAACTTTGATTCATTGATTTGTCTGGTCAAGGATGATATTTGACTATTGATTTTTCTTGAGCATCACCTAAAACATATATACAAAAACTTTGAAAACCATACTTGTGTTCGTCTCTCTTACACTAAGCAACCGCATGATGATCTGATGAATGAATTATTCATAGCATAAAATCTGTGATGTATCATGGCCATAAATTTAAATTCAACTCTCCACCATGTGCAGCATGCAGTTATCTGCTCAAAATTTGTAATTTGACGATATATTGTTAGGCATTACCAGAAAAAAGGCTTAATAAGCCGACACATTTGTTTTAGTTTTTTTAGTAAGAACTAAATCTGCTTTGCAAATGAAATGTACAATTATACTCCAGATGAGTAATACCAAAATATAACCATTCTACACTTTTTGTAATTATATCATGATGTTCATAATTTCTGTTTCCTTTGCCCGTGCAGGCAGCACCAGAATATTGGAGAAACCTGGATCCATCATGGAAACATACCGGTCCAGCAATGCGACGTTACTTCCACCCTGATGGTTACCACAGCGCAGATCCTCATGATGCTGTATGGGGTGGCCATGAGTGCACGTACACGATCATAACAAGCTTTGCTGGTAATGGATGTATCAGGGATCATTACGTGAGGATCAATCGGTGGCCACCGATGAAAGTTTCAAGGAAGGAGGATTGGAGCTGGGAGCTATCCAACCATCTTTACCGCTACAACAGCATCCCTGACACTGACAAGAAGGGATGTACAGGTCCTCTGTTCCCCGTTTGGTGAATGAATCCACTTCTATGGTAGTAGCAGTGACCGGTAATAGTCGCGATCTCCAACTCATAGAAACTGGCCTCGGATCGTTCCTGACCCTGAGGAACGTGATAACGAGAGGCTCTGTTTGGCAGTTATGAGCTATGAACACCAATGGAGATTAAGCTTACTTATGTGGTATACTGGTATGTAACGTACTCCTATATAGTACTACATGATTTCCTGTGCGTTGCTGCGGGAATTGGTATAAAACTTATGTTTGCAAATTTGATGATAAGAAATTTAGAAGGCATCGGTATATCTAAAAATGCTAAGCTATAACTTAAATCGAAATAGAAATACATAATATTATAATTTATAAGAAAAACTTGACATAGAGAAAAAAAAAAGATGATATTACAATAGTACGTTGATATCGTGAATGATCGATTATTGAAATGTCTTGCGATCGATTATTGATACCGTAAATATTATAGAACTCTCAACGTAGTAGATGCTAACTCTATATTACTTTCTTGGAACCAAGAAACCCTTATATACCACTAGAAATTGACCAGTTCTCTTGTATGCCACTCAAAATTGGCTTCTCTCTTATATATCACTGGTTTAAGTTTTTTCACCTTTTGATGTCACTCTCAGCACTATAGTTTTAGTTGACCGTTAGTCAAATGTTAGTTTTTTTCATAAATGACCAATATGCCTTCTCAACTTAAAAAAATGTGTAAACTTAAAAAAATCATAACTAATTTATTTTAAATCCTTTTTGAGTGAACAAAATTTTGTCAGAACCAGTGAAAAATGATCTTTGTATTAAAAATATTGTTGGAAAACTACATGTTTTATGCTTATATTGAAAATTTATTTGTGATGGTGATGGCTAAAATTGCATGTGATGCAAAAAATAATAATCAATTTTCATATGTTGTATCTTTTTTTGCGATAGATGATTTTCATACGTTGTATCCAATACTTCATCCGTCCCAAAATATAAGCATTTCTAGCATAATGACAGGTCAAACATTTTTAACTTTGACCAATAATAGCAAAAAAATATATAAAAAAATCAATCATGTAAAATTGATATTGCTAGATATATATCATTAAACAAACTATCATAATATGCAACTCTTTTTATTTAAAACATTTTATTTTTATAGATATTATTGGTCAAAGTAGCATCTCGTAGACCGTGTCAGGATCCAAAAATGCTTATATTTTGGGATGGAGGAAGTAGCTATATTAGCACTAAAATACTTATTATCGATTGTATACCAACTTTCAAGGGCAAATGCGCCTTTTTATTATGAAGTTAACGGTCAACTGGCGGTGGAGCGACGGCAATGGCATAAAAGGGAGGAAAAACTTGAACCGGTGGCATAAAAGGGAGAAGCCAATTTAAAGTGGCATATAAGAGAACCGATTAATTTAGTGTGGCATATTAGGGATTCTCTCTAATTTCCTTGTGCTTGGTGATTTGCGCTTTCACTCATCGTTTATCTTCTTGGGTTATTAGCCATTGCCACATTTTATATTTTAAAAGTTAACTTCAAAGTTGATTTTGGATTTTTTTTTAAAAAAACAAACTATTCAAACTTGAAAGAATAGTTTATTATTCCACGGCTTAACGATCACAACCAATCGGAAAAAAAATGTTTCTCGAACGTCAATGGTGTGTGGTGTGGCATGAATCAACCAGCCGAAACGAGTGAAAACGATCATGTGGTGCTTTGCTCTCCCCTTCCGAATATTATTGGATACGACTACAGTGTTACTATGCGCCATATGTCTGGAACTGGAACACAATCTTACCGTGAGGCATAGGCTGTGTTTAGTTCCACATCATAATTGAAAATTTGAAGAAATTGAAATGATGAGATAAAAAAGTTGAAAATTTACGTGTGTAAGAAAGTTTGATGTGATGGAAAAGGTGGTGTCCAAAGGCTAGGCCCCGTCACGCTTGACGGGGATCGGAGCAACTGTGAGGGTTAAAAGTTGTTATATTTTAGAATGGAAGAAGTACGGTATGACAATGAAGGCTACAGCGGGATTGATATCCATGTAGTAGCATGCAGATGCAGGGGACGAATATATAGAGTAGCAGGAGGAGCTGGGTCGAGTTGACGATACGAGGACGATTCGGAATCTGACTCCGGTTATGGGATTCGAATTCGGGTTTGAGTTTGATTCGGACCATGGCCCGGCAAGCTGACATGTGGGCCGGGGAAGCTGGTCCGTGACACGTAGGACAGGGTCCGGGCCAACCGCGCGGCCGCACATTTTGATCTCCATCGGGAGTGCCACGTGTGGCTCGAGTCGTTCGTCTTGGCGCCACCACGCCCCGTAGCGGAGGAGGACGAGCCATATACCGGAGTACACTTTTCGGTCTCGGACTGTCTCCTCCGCTCGCCATTGTCACTTGCTACTATTCCCGACACGTAGCTACAAGCTACTCCCACTCCTACTCCTAGCATCGAGCATGGCAGTGAATCGATTTGAATCCGATCTGAAATTCTGAATGGACGGGGCGCCGGGCGACGCATAGTAGTACTAGCTAGTACTTCCCGTAGAGCTGTGCGAAGAGAAAAAAAAACATCGAGGCGCACGCCGGCACGCCACACTCAACGGACAGTCAGAGGTCCCACACGTCAGTGACAAAGTCCCTTTGACTTTACGTCAGAGGAGACTCATCCCACACTCAACGGCGTGGCGTCCCAAAGGCCGTAAAAACAGACCACATCATTGTCCAGATTCGTTGTTATAGGAGGGGTCACATCTCCTCCTAGGTTAAGGTTTTTTTTAGAACGGAGGAAGTAGGCCGCAACAATCTGGCTTCATCCAGAGAAATCTAGGATTATATTTCAATATAATGGATTCGATAAAATATCACTGTCAATCAAGATATCAATGTCAGAATGGATCCTCTTCTTCCTCCCTCCAACGTCATTTGTGCTTATTGTCGGCTACCGCACACCATTTCCAGCCATCCACCTCGCCTCACCAAGTGGAGCGGTAGCGCGACGGTGGCGGCGAGATGCTGCTGGCGGTGACAGAGCACAGCCAGCACGGGCTTCTCGAAGAGCGGGATTGCATCGAGCGTGATCGCTAGATATATATCATTAAACAAACTATCATAATATGCAACTCTTTTTATTTAAAACATTTTATTTTTATAGATATTATTGGTCAAAGTAGCATCTCGTAGACCGTGTCAGGATCCAAAAATGCTTATATTTTGGAATGGAGGGAGTAGCTATATTAGTACTAAAATACTTATTATTGGTTGTATACCAACTTTCAAGGGCAAATGCGCCTTTTTATTATGAAGTTAACGGTCAACTGGCGGTGGAGCGACGGCAATGGCATAAAAGGGAGGACAAACTTGAACCGGTGGCATATAAGGGAGAAGCCAATTTAAAGTGGCATATAAGAGAACCGATTAATTTAGTGTGGCATATTAGGGATTCTCTCTAATTTCCTTGTGCTTGGTGATTTGCGCTTTCACTCATCGTTTATCTTCTTGGGTTATTAGCCATTGCCACATTTTATATTTTAAAAGTTAACTTCAAAGTTGATTTTGGATTTTTTTTAAAAAAAAACAAACTATTCAAACTTGAAAGAATAGTTTATTATTCCACGGCTTAACGATCACAACCAATCGGAAAAAAAAAATGTTTCTCGAACGTCAATGGTGTGTGGTGTGGCATGAATCAACCAGCCGAAACGAGTGAAAACGATCATGTGGTGCTTTGCTCTCCCCTTCCGAATATTGTTGGATACGACTAGTGTTACTATGCGCCATATGTCTGGAACTGGAACACAATCTTACCGTGAGGCATAGGCTGTGTTTAGTTCCACATAAAAATTGAAAATTTGAAGAAATTAGAACGACGTGACGAAAAAGTTGAAAATTTACGTGTGTAAGAAAGTTCGATGTGACGGAAAAGGTGGTGTCCAAAGGCTAGACCCCGTCACGCTTGGCGAGGATCGGAGAATTTTAAACGTTAAAAGTTGTTATATTTTGGAACGGAGGGAGTACTTTATGATACGAAGGCTACAGCGTGATTGATATCCATGTAGTAGCATGCAGATGCAGGGGACGAATATATAGAGTAGCAGGAGGAGCCGGGTCGAGTTGACGATACGAGGACGATTCGGAATCTGACTCCGGTTATGGGATTCGGATTCGGGTTTGAGTTTGATTCGGACCATGGCCCGGCAAGCTGACATGTGGGCCGGGGAAGCTGGTCCGTGACACGTAGGACAGGGTCCGGGCCAACCGCGCGGCCGCACATTTTGATCTCCATCGGGAGTGCCACGTGTGGCTCGAGTCGTTCGTCTTGGCGCCACCACGCCCCGTAGCGGAGGAGGACGAGCCATATACCGGAGTACACTTTTCGGTCTCGGACTGTCTCCTCCGCTCGCCATTGTCACTTACTATTCCCGACACGTAGCTACAAGCTACTCCCACTCCTACTCCTAGCATCGAGCATGGCAGTGAATCGATTTGAATCCGATCTGAAATTCTGAATGGACGGGGCGCCGGGCGACGCATAGTAGTACTAGCTAGTACTTCCCGTAGAGCTGTGCGAAGAGAAAAAAAAACATCGAGGCGCACGCCGGCACGCCACACTCAACGGACAGTCAGAGGTCCCACACAT
Source organism: Oryza longistaminata (assembly GCA_009805545.1). Taxonomy (NCBI): domain Eukaryota; kingdom Viridiplantae; phylum Streptophyta; class Magnoliopsida; order Poales; family Poaceae; genus Oryza; species Oryza longistaminata. Next base: position 6,637,106 of record CM020184.1, read on the forward strand.
CAGTGACAAAGTCCCTTTGACTTTACATCAGAGGAGACTCATCCCACACTCAACGGCGTGGCGTCCCAAAGGCCGTAAAAACAGACCACATCATTGTCCAGATTCGTTGTTATAGGAGGGGTCACATCTCCTCCTAGGTTAAGGTTTTTTTAGAACGGAGGAAGTAGGCCGCAACAATCTGGCTTCATCCAGAGAAATCTAGGATTATATTTCAATATAATGGATTCGATAAAATATCACTGTCAATCAAGATATCAATGTCAGAATGGATCCTCTTCTTCCTCCCTCCAACGTCATTTGTGCTTATTGTCGGCTACCGCACACCATTTCCAGCCATCCACCTCGCCTCACCAAGTGGAGCGGTAGCGCGACGGTGGCGGCGAGATGCTGCTGGCGGTGACAGAGCACAGCCAGCACGGGCTTCTCGAAGAGCGGGATTGCATCGAGCGTGATCGTGTACTTGGCCGCAAGAGCTTATGCGGTCCCGCATTGGGACAGGAGGAATGAGGAACTAGTTGCAAAAGAAATCGTTGATAGCACACGCAACGAGGTTAAGGGCGTTCGTGACGTCGGCTCAACAAGGAAGAAGTGGAGAGAGCGGAAGGGGGCGCGAAGGAAGCAGTAGGCAGACAATGGCGAGGAGGATATGGGGATGTGGGTCCTGAGAATCAATAGCGGGAGGAATCATAACGAATGGTTTGATATGGCATACGGCGACTGCCGCCGAGCACAAATGGTGTTGGAGGGAGGAGGAAAAAGAAACAAGGGTAAATTCGTCGCGAATGCATTGAGACATGGATATTTTAGGTACAATGATATTTTACTGAATCCATTTTATAAAGTGATATTTTATTGAATCAATTTTTAGAATCTTTTTTTTTCTCCTAGACTATAGTACAATGCTACTACTCCTATAGACTATAGTGCATTCCTGTAGCGCTGACACATCAAAGCCAGGTAAAATTGGTTCTCTAGGCAACTTACGTGCCAATGTGCCATGAAGTGGAAAATATTTTGATTACTCGCACAGAGTTTGCTTTAAAAAAAAGGGTATGTTGGCGTACCATTTTATCCTTGTATGCAAGGTCAACAATTAAATATATTTAATTCATATCAATAATATGATCTACTAAAATAATGTTTTTTTTAAAATCACATAGATTCTATCATGAAATTCTGTAGTTACTACGCCATCCAAACTAGAATAAAAGTTCCTTAGCTACCACTTCCAAGCGTGTGGCACCATTGCGCATAGTATCCTGTTGTTCCTATGAAAACATCATACACCAAGAGTGGAGCCAATTAGAACACATGAAGATAATCTGCATGATGTTAGACATTTTTTTTAGTGTTAAAAACTACGACAACGCCAAATTGACCAACATAGAGCACTAGCTCCAAATAAAATTATTTTTTTTGGGTCTAGGCACTCCCCTTAGCCAGTTACTAAAAATATCTTTTGCATTGTGGGTAGGGGGTATTGAAGGCAAAGAAGATACATTGCCAAGCAAAACGTGCAACATGATAGTCAAAGAAAAAATGTTGGATGGTCTCTTGTGTATTAAAAAACAGCATTGCTTGTTTCCCCTCCATTTTCTCTTTATGAGGTTATCTTTCGTCAAGATTACTTTTTTTTTTTAAGAAATCACATAAATACTTTGATTTTTAGTGGTACCTTTACCTCCCATAAGATCCTCTTGCGGATTCTTACATTAGAATAAACTATTATAATATTTTACTCTTTTTATTTAAAATATTTTATTTTTATAGATATGTTTAATTAAAGTAGCATCTGAAAATTATGTGGAAGTTTAAAAATACTTGTATTGTATTTTAAGACGAAGAGGATATGTTTAATTCATATCGTGTGGGTCTGGGCCTCCGGAGAACCCGTCAACCCGCCAATTGATACCGGGGGCAGGGGAAGACGAGGCGGCCTACTGTGCGAGTCGAACAAGTGGGCCGAGGGCCGAGGGCCGAGGGCCGAGGAGAGCCGTCGATTGGTGTAGTTCTCCTCCTCCATCGCTACATCAGACGGTGGAAAGCAGACGAACGTTGCGGCAGTCGGTGACAAAAAAGAACAGTGCAGCTGGGCGTTAAAGAAAAAAAAAAGCAGCAGTAATAACTCACGAGGGTAAAAAGCAGCTCCCTCCTTTTTTTTTTTTTAAGAGAAGGGTATTTTTTACCCGGCCTCTATATCTAACCGGATATATACGACCATTGAAATAGGGAACTTAGCCCCGCAAACAACCCAATCTGAAATTCGCTCCATAGGAGATTTGAACTCAGGACCTTGGGGTACTACTTAAGTCACTGTAACCACTAGGCTACATGCCCTTTCGTAAAGCAGCTCCCTCCTAGCCACGGACCTCAAAATTTTGATAATTTGAGTTGAGAGGGAGAGGAGGAGAAGACGGCGATGGGTTTAGGGTTTTAGCAGGCGGAGGTAGAGCGCCGGCAAGGTCTACCGCGGCTGGGTCGGCATGGCCACTGTGGAAGGGAGACGGGGCTGGATACCGTGGGCTAGGAGGGCTATGGGCGAGGACGCCGAGATGGGGAACTTGAGGAGGGCGGCGGGGCGGCGGCGGGAGAGGACGACGAGAAGGGGGTACCGGAGACCGAGACGGCGGCGAAGGGAGACGGGGCGGCGAGCTACGGGTACATCCCTATGCCGCAGGACGCCGATGGGGACAAGTGCGTTGTTCTTGTTCCCACGGCGAACGCCGCTGACTGGAGCGTCGCGGAGGTGAAGGGCGGCGGCGGAGGAGGAGGAGAGGATGCTACGGCCACCACCAAGATGATCCAGATGCGTCCCGTTGGACTAGGCATCGCTCGTACCAGACCGGGAGGCGACCGCCTTGACGGCATCGAGGACGGCATCGAGGACGACATCGACGAGGTGAAAGATCCAGGGGAGGATAAGGCCGTACACCAACCGATGCTGCCGGTTCTCGTCAGGGGCTCAGCGCCAGAGAAGAGTGATTTGGTTCGTTTGCTTGTTTTGTTTTGCGAAGATTTGGGATGGGTTTATTGAAAGTTTGTTTTCGTCTGGGTAGATTTTGAGATGGATTCATTGAAAGTTTGTTTTGGGTCGATTTAAGATGGATTTATTGAAAAAACCTAGCTTTTAGGTTGTGTTTAGTTCACACAAAAATTAGAAGTTTGGTTGAAATTAGAACGATGTGACCGAAAAGTTGGAAGTTTGTGTTTTTGGAAACTTCCAACTTTTCCATCACATCAAAACTTCTCTACACACAAACTTTTAACTTCTTCGTCACATCGTTCCAATTTTATAAGCTTTCAATTTTAGCGTGAACTAAGCACAACCTAAACTCAGCCTTAACCGTGTGCTTCCGACTTGAAACAGGAAAAAAACTGGGATCGAGATCAAGTGGGTTATGGTGTGCTTTTGTTGGGCTCCTTCATCTATCCTGCAGCCGTGGCAATCTCAATGAAGGATCACCCAGGAGATTTAACTGCGGTGCTCTTGATTTTTGGGACGATGTGGTGCCTTTTGGCTATGGGTTTTCTTCTTCATTTGCATGCTAAGGAATCCATGGCTCTTCAGCGCTTTACATCTATTATCCCTAGAGTCTTCCTTTCATGCTTCTCATATCTAGTCATGTACCACATTTCCTTCCTTATACCCAACAAGAAGGCAGCCCATATTTTCTGGTATGTGAAAGTGACAGTTCTGTCACTCTTCCATGCTGGAATTCTGATTTGGGTAAGGAGAAACACAAAACATTCATTCTGTGAAATTTTGCCATTAGATATGTTCTCTCTCTAGTTACACTGTTATAATAAAGTTTTTTCCCATTTAGGTTGTAATCCACAATATTTTGAAGAAACATTCGAATATCTCAATGCATCAGGACACTCCTATCAATGATTTCAAATATGTACCCAGGTATATATTTCATTATTTTTAGTATTTCTAGTAAAATAATAACATAAAAGACCACTAATAACTTTATTTGTGCAGAAATGATCTATTTGATATTGATGAATATGGGCACTACATCCCATCCAGACCAAGGTAAGGACTAAGGAATCATTATGTGTTTGATATTGATGCCAAATAGTTGCATCGCAAAACACTTCATTATTTCAATTGTGTGGACAGATCTGAATTGCAAACCACCTCATCTCGGTTCAGGGGCAAAAGGAGCCAATCAAAGAGTACATCAAGCAGAGAGAAGCAACGGAACTTGTGAAAGTTGAGGTTGGTTCTTTTTTGAGCAATGCAAAAACTCTTCTCACTACAGTATTATGCCTCATGACAAAACACAAAAATGTCATCCATAGTCCACTATTGATGATGAATCTAGTCATATCATCATAGAGCTGTAACAGGGCAGGTCCCGTGGTTGGTTCAGTGACGTTTTGGAAAATGGCGTCATAAATAAAATATCGTAGTAAATTTGACCAGGAAATTATTCTTATGTTCCTCATACTTGTATGTTAAATTCAAGTTGACTTGAATCTGTTAAGTTCTCATTTTAAAGGATTGGTTTTTCTGTCTAGCCTTGAGAGGAAGAATCCAAGTAGCTAAGCAATTAAAAAAGATGAAGTGTGTAAATTGTGTGGGATAGAAGAAGATGCTGATCACCTTCTCTTCAGATGTGCTCCTGCCCGGTTTCTTTGGTGTTGTTTTAGAGATGCTTTTAACTGGGATAGAGTACCTACCTCTAGAGCTGACCTCTTAGAAATCATGTAAAATAAGGGTGGGAAAAAGAACTTTGCTTGGCTCACAATGTTTGCTGCTTGTTTCTAGGCGTTGTGGCTAATGGGGAATGATTGGGTATTAACAATAAACTACTTTTTGATGTGATTTAACTTGCCTTATAAAGTTGTTTCATTTCTGATGCAGTGGATACATCTGACGCCTGTGAAGTCAAGGGGAGATTTGGATGCGTTAAGGGGACCGTTGCTTGCCAGCATCCGCGAGATAGGAGATCATTGCAACAGCCCTGCAAACGATGATTCGCTGTGATTATATTTCCTGGCTTGTCTTTTGCTGTGCCAGCAGCCCCTGAGAGACTGCGTGATCCATGCTTTGGTTGATAGCTGGAATCCCCAGCAGATGTTTTCTTTTGTTTCTCTAGACTATATATGAACTCTTATGCTTCCAAGAAAAAGCAGGGCGTAATGCCTTTTGTCCAAATTGTTTTTATAGGATTGGTGTATCTTCCTACTCTAAGCATGTCCAAATATTTTAAAATATGGGATTTTTTAGAGTACCTTGAAATGAACGTGAGCCATCTGTTCTAGGGGTAGTAGAACTCGGGGAGTGGTAATTTTGGAAATAAAAGTGTAGTAGAACTTGTCCTGTACAAATCGTCAGATTTAGGCTCCGTTTAGTTCTCACACAAAAAACTTTTTACCTTATCACATCGAATGTTTGGACACATACATAGATATTAAATAAAAATAAAAAAACTAACTACACAGATTGCGTGCAAATTGCGAGACGAATTTTTTAAGTCTAATTGTTCCATGAGTTGACGAATTTGCTACAGTAAGCATTTGCTAATGACTAATTACTTAGGCTTAATAAATTTGTTTCGCAATTTACATATGGAATATGTAATTTTGTTTTGTTATTAGTCTACGTTTAATACTTCAAATGTGTGTCCGTATATCCGATGTGTCACGTCAAAACTTTTCACCCCCAGAACTAAACAGCGTCTTAGTTACAACATTTTTCTAGCAATAGAGGGATTTGCGTCTCGTTCCATTACTAGAAATGTTAACATAACATTTTTACAACTTACAAGCAACACCTTTGAAATACACTTTATTCACCCCCTACAAGGCGTGTAACTGTTATAAAAAAGTACAAACATATCTCAAATATATAAAAAAACACTTGACATATTGGATTAACCTAACATGCAAGGCGAATGATGTTATAGCCTGTCACTCCGAAGGCAACAGCACCTATTGCGTAAAACACCAACAGTACTCTTCCCGTCACATCCAGGTGCAACACGAAAGCTAACACGAGGCAAGCTACAAAGATTGCAAACGCTCCACTCGTAATAAATAGCTGAAAAGAGAAAAAAAAAAGGGAAGAAAATTGTTAGTAAAAGATATGCATGGATCTCACCGTATACAGGAAATTTTGTATAACATAGTTGTTTGAAATTTTGTACTTTGAATGTAAAGAAAAAAAAAAGGTATTTCAGAGGCAGTTAGCAAGCATGTACGTTTATTAAATTTCTATTAATTGGTTGAAATTATTTAGTACTACGTATTAACTAATTATTGTTACTGGATACATATTTTTAAGCATACATAATTTCTTTCGTACTATAATTAATTACTCACTCCGTTTTACCATGTAAGTCATTCTAGTATTTCTCATGTTCATATTGATGTTAATGAATCTACACATATATATTTATCTAGATTCATTAGCATCAATATGAATGTGAAAAATGTTAGAATAACTTACATTGTAAAATTGGGGGAGGTAATTAGTGGAAGGAAACACAAAGCTTTACCGTGAGGCATAGCTTGGAGGTGGCATCCAAAGTCTGGATCTCGTCACGCTCGGCGGGGATCGGAGCGGGCGCCGCCGCCGCCGCCATCTTCCCCTCCTCCATCCTGCTCGCCTCAATGTCGGACAAAAACATCTTGCCCATGGCGCAACCGCCGCCGCCGCCGCCGCCGCCGGAGTTCAGACGAATCGAGTCCCGGCCGGCGAGCAAGAGGAGGTATGTATGCGTGTGTGTTGTTACGTACCGTAAGACGATGAAGGCTAGCACGCAGGGCTCGAATATATAGAGCAGCAGGAGAAGACGAGGACGATTCGGAATCTGCGTTGGTTATCGGATTGGGATTGGGATTGGGAGTAATTAATTACTACTACTAGTGTTACGAGCTGGCATGTGGGACCGGCAGGATGACGTGGAGCGTGACACGCCACGTAGGAAAGGATCCGGGCCCACCACGCGCCTCTATTTTGATCTCCATTCGGTGGCGCGCGCGAATGGGCGTGTGGGCTGTGGCTCTCGTCGTTCTTGGCGCCACCACATCGCGGGAGATGAGCCACACAAGCGTCTCCTCCTCCTCCTCCTCCGCCTCATCTCCACCACCACCGCGAGCTCGCCAGCGCCACGATTCCCGAGACCCAGGAGAGCGCGAGCCGCCGCCGCCGCAGCAGCAGCCTAGCTCCTAGCTAGCCAGCCATGGCGCTCGCCCACCAGCTGGTCGCCAACCGGCCGCTCCTCCCCACCCCGGCGCCGCGCGTCCCCAGGGCCAGCATCAGCAACGCGCGGCCGCAGCCACTACTTGGCCGGGACTGCCGCCTGACGCTGCTGCGGGCGGAGAGGAGGACGCTCGCCGTCGCCCGGGCGTCGTCGTCGTCGTCGTCGTCGTCGCAGACGGAGCCCAAGTCGGAGGGCGGCGAGGCGGCGGCGGCGGAGGGGGAGGAGCAGCCGTACGAGGAGTACGAGGTGGAGATCCTGAAGCCCTACGGGCTCAAGTTCTCCAAGGGCCGCGACGGCGGCACCTACATCGAGGCCATCCTCCCCGGCGCCGCCGCCGACCAGACCGGCAAGTTCGAAGTCGGCGACAAGGTCCTCGCCACCAGGTCAGTCCACCGATTCTTGCACACAATTCACACACTTCAGAAACATCGATTTGATCAAGAACACAAATTCGCCCAATTCGCAGTGCTGTATTTGGGGAGGAAATCTGGCCGGCAGCAGGGTACGGACAGACCATGTACTGCATCCGTCAGAGGGTTGGCCCTCTCTACATGAAGATGGAGAAGAGATTTGGTAATTTCTATCCTCATTTGGTGATGATTCATTCTTTGCAAGAACTGTAAAATTTGAGGTGGGATTCAGTCTCTGAATGTTTTCTAACTGAAATTAGGGAAATGGGATGGTGCTGCTGAGCTCAGTGAGAAGGAGATCATCAGGGCTGAGAGGAACTCCGGGGTGATCAGCAACAGGGTGAGGGAGATCCAGGTGAGTTTACACGCATCAAGAAACATAGATTCTGTCTCTTTTGATCTTTTCACTCATAGGAATTCGCAGATTGTTCAGTTTGTGTAGCTGATTATGTCATGCCAATGTCTTGGAAATGTGTGCAGCTGCAAAATTACCAGAGGAAGATGGAGCAGAAGATGCAGAGAGAGGAGGATCTTCGCATGGGGCTGAGGCTGTACAAGTCAGTGAAATAGTTCTTCGAATTCTGCATTGAGATTGCTTTAGTTCTGAACTCTGTTGACTGACTTGTTCTGAAAAATTGACTTCAGGGATGGTAAATATGAGGAGGCATTGGAGAAGTTCGAGTCAGTTTTGGGATCAAAACCTGAGATCAATGAGTCTTCCATAGCCAGCTACAATGTTGCCTGCTGTTACTCGAAGCTCGACCGGGTTCGATATTTCTCTCAATATGAAAAGCAAATCTGCAAATCTGCCACTGAATGTCCATGAACTCATGTGGATGTTTCTTTCTGCAGATACAAGCTGGTATTTCTGCACTGGAAGATGCCCTGAAAGCAGGCTATGAAGACTTCAAGGTAACCAGAGAACAACTCTTTTGCAGTACAGATAAACATTCTTCATGACTAGTGACACATCTTGCTTGATTTCATGAAGAGAATTCGCACCGACCCGGATCTAGAAAACTTGAGGAAAACTGAGGAATTCAACGTCCTGCTGAACAAGTACGACGAATCGTTCATCAATGAGAATGCTATCAACGCCATCAAATCCTTGTTTGGATTCAACAAGAAATGAGCACTGAACTGGTCATGGTGGTAGGAGATATTGCATCTTTTCTCCAGCTGCAGTTGAACACTTCTGAAGCTTTGCTAGGCTATATAGCACTTGGCAAACACGGTTCAATTTTTCTCCCTGCCATTAGTTCACACTTCACACACCAGTAGTTTTAGCTATTCTTGGTGAGATTCTGCAGAACGGTTTCAGTCTTCCCTCTTACTGTAACCAGTCGATGGAAATACACTTTGTAAATTCAAGCAACCAAATGTAAAGGAAATATATTGTGATTGTGCTTATAAATTTATCCCAAATAGTATGTTACGCACAAAGATAAAACTAGGCAGCTGGCTCTTGAAACAACAATGGCAGATATGTGTATGATAACATCGGGGCATTTGCAAATTTACCACTTTTTTTTTTCCAATTTTGCAAGGAATGCAACTCAAATTACAGTTTTAGTAGTATTTTTACAATTTTCTAGTTGCAGTCTTATAATAACGATTTGAACCACTAGCAAATTTGCAATTGTCCCTAACATGAATAGCAGGATCGTGGTTCTAACAAACATATCAAAATTACAGGAGCCAGTGAGCAACAATGGGATGAACCTGATAGTATCACTTACTTTATCATTCAGCGCACTATGATGAAAAAATTAAAAGGCACATGTTTAAGTGAGCGAAAAATTGCATTTCACAAAAAGGGCCATCAGAGAAAAGATACCCACATACTACTATATGTCAATCTATGTGAGAATCAAACCTCTGAGAGCCTGTTTGTGTGAGGACTGGTGATAAGTTCGATTTTCAAATTACATGACATGGAACAAATACCCCTTTCATCCATAATAGAGCCAGTGTTACATATGGAGTTAACCATCAAGTCGAATTATTAGCATAGTACTTTTTCTGAACAAAAAGGAAAACTGTGGTGGAACATGTCCACTGTTCCGGTGTAAAGCAAAGAAACAATCGGATGCCAAACGTGTGGCAACTAAAATCAGCAGTCAAGCTCCCTCAGAATCTTTGCGGCATCTTCAGGAAAAACTGGATTAATGTAGCATCCGCTTCCAATCTCAAATCCACCGATTACACTCAACTGGGGCACTATCTGAAGGAACCAATGTGTGTAAGGAAGACAGGATGATGAGACTCCAAATGGTGCGCTGTGTATCATAAAGTTGAATGGAGGGTCGTTGAGCTGCTTAGACAACTTTGCCAGCATGGTCCTCAATAAAGACCCAAGATCCAGTGCCTGCAGACATCATTGCAATCAGTTAATGCAACAAAAAGGCAATAGAAATAGTCAGGCAGTATGAGCATGCAAGAAGTTGAAATGGACAAACCAAGAAATGAGCAACAGGATCAGTGACTAGAGCACACCAACATGGATGAAATAGAACTCACATGTCTCATTTACATCAAAAGAAAGAGAACACAGAAAGCATCCATAAGCATTGAAAGGCAAAAAAAGGTAAAGTAAATCAAAATGATTTAGTGCACAGATGTCCCACAGCATATGTGACCCAGTATGGTGCACTCAAAGCCAGATGAGGAACTCATAAATTTCCAGAGAGACACAAACGTGTCATGTGCTGCTTGTGGCTGTAGGAAATGACATGGCACATAACGTAGCTGTAGTATTAAAGGTGTGGTTATTTAATAGCTAATGCACAGCATTTAAAGGCCAACATTTAATAGGATTTTAAAAGACAATTTGCTAATTTCCATGTGACACACGAGAGTAAATGTAAAACACTAATTACTGAATTCTAGCAGTAGTATAGGCAGATCACAAAAAGCAACAAGATATCTAAGCACCCTAAATCAATCGAACCAATAGCTAAAAGCATATTGCATTATTGCCACAGCATTGAACTTGGTTCTCATGGCAGCCAACACTTACACCTGGCAATTACAATAACTGGGCATACAGGCGTTGAATATTTAAACTTGGCTGGTCAAAGTCCACGTTTAACCACTTAACTACCATTCTAGCATACACATTGAAGCTTGAAATATAGACAGATGGACTTACTTCAACAATGAGTAACAAATTGTGAATCACATACACAGAAGGGTAATATGATACAAGCAAAGAAGGAAAAAATATACAAATTGTGAATCACATAAACTTGTAAACGAAACTGTAGTATGAACCACTAAGCATAATATGATAATGGCACATAAAAACGAATTAGGAACAGTACATACCATATCCTTGTCTATTTCATGGAAATAGGAACTATGCTGTCTGGGAATAATCCATATCTCAAAAGGATACGATGCTGCAAAAGGGACAATTGCAGAAAAATTGTGTGTTTCACTGACCAAAATATCCTTGGACTGGAACTCACAAAGGCTGCACTTCCCCAATCTCTCGAAAACCTCCTTCATGCAGTTAAGCCGGGTGGTAACAGAGGGAGGGACAAAGGGAGTTCCTAACATCTGGCTATGTGAGTGTGCCATTGAGGCCCCAGCAGATGCCCCATGGTTCTTAAATACCTGGTCATTTTCACAATAACAGAGATGCTTGAGCTCAATTCAAGGAACTTAGCAACAAGCTACTGTTAACATGTATTGGATCACAACAGAATCAACAAATTCATGGCTACATTTAAAAGTCAGAACCATTTATGTGCATGTGATCAAATATGTAACTGATACAAAAAGGGTCTTATGCAGTTTAGTTAAATTGATATACTTCACTATTCAACAGAGAATATCAACCACAAGTTTCTACAAAAGACAACTGAATTCAATAGGTATAAGTGTAAAAGTATAAAACTTATGCAGCTGTATTAGTTTTCTCTAGCATTATACAGCTGTATTGTTTACCTTCTCTGCAAGTGATTAATGTGTTGTCAGTTACCACTTTCATTGGTAGTAAGCTGGATTAATTTGTAGTTTAGTACACTGACACAGTCTTCAATAAAAGAATGCCATCCATAAGTTTCTACTATATCCAATAAAACTCGTATATAAGTGTAATTGTGTGAGAAGAACATGAAAGTTGTTTACGGTTCAAGAGGCCACGGTGTAACCATCCAACTTATCACCATTCCTGTTTCCTCTGGTGGTAAGTACCAACCATCCATGAGGAGGGATTCCTCAAACTGCATTTGCGCATAACACATTCATGCAGTCTGGAGTCTCTCAGCAGACGATAGTCAACATGTGAAAACTACAACTGACACAAGCATGAGTAAATACTAGGGTGGTGTCTTTACCTTTGCCTCAATGACTGGGCATGCATGGCTGCCAGCTGGTCAAAGGCAAGATTAACCAAGATATCCAACATGTCAAGATAATCCAGTGAAATATTGGCATTTTCTGCTTACTTTCCAAAATTACCATGTTTTCCAGGTCAGGCAAGGGGCTCCTACATGGAATGGTTCGTTGCATGCTCAAGAAATGAAAATTTTTGAAGCATAAGCAACACACTAAGTGACAAAAACTACTCCAGCTATTGGCACTCCACACTCACCTGGTGATCACTATTAACTTATAAAGTGCTCAACAACTTTAACATTTAGCAAACAACATTTCGAGGCTTATGCAAATGCAGAATAGAACAGTGGGAATTATTATTTTGTTATTATGTTTTAAGCTAGAAAGTGCATGATTATTGTCCATTTCTGTTAACCAAGAAAGGTAAACTTAGGGCTAACAGAAGTGCCACTGGATGGAACAAAAGGTGCATATCAAACAACTTACAACCTAATTGAACTATCAGTTATCACAGTACATATCAAAAAGTGCCTCATTGAACTATCAATCACCATGCAACCTAACCTACAAACAAGCATGAGTCTGGTCTACCAGGTAAGAAAACTATCCATGGGAATACACAAGGTATCAGATGATTATGGGAATTGCACAGATCAATTTTGTCCCATCTCCATATCACACAGTGGCCATACAATACATACATTGCACAGAGAACATATACCAATCAGCACGACTGTATCTCCACTGAACAAGTTCTCGAATTCTCCCCAATAACTGTATTGTAATCTAGCCACTAGTGATTTCTCAATTATCAGCTCCCACCTATTTCTTATCTAGCATCAATTATCATCCTCCTATATTCATGCATTCACATTTCTTCCATTCCTCTCTCAGTTATTATGGTCTCCAATGAACTTGTCACCATTTACCAAATGACCCAGACAGCAAAAGCGCTAAACTCAGTAACCAAAAAAACGAAAATCTCTACCTGTACATACTTCACCGCAGGGTGCTCCATGAGCTGCCGCACGCGGCGCGCGTACGCGAGCAGCACGTCGCCGACCCCGGCCGCGTCCAGGTCCCACAGCCGCACGTCGTGGCGCGGCGTCTCGATGACCACGTCGTGGAACCCGAACCCCACCACGGCGCGCTCCCCGGGCGTCGCCTCCCCCTCCCCCGGCCTCCTCCGGCGCAGGCGGCTCGGCGTCGCGCCGCAGCGCCGGGTACAGGTTCTCGATGACGCGGATCCGCCAGGGCGACGCGTCGGGCGGCGCCGGCACGCGGAAGATCCCGGCGCGCACTCGACTCGCGGCCCTGGCAGAAGGGGCAGGACGGCTTGGGGGCCCCGGCGGCCCGGCGCCGGAGCCGGGGGCTAGGGTTGGCGGGGGCGTGCGACTTGAGGTCGGTGGGGCGCCGCGAGCGCGCCGGCGAGAAGACGACCCAGCGGCCGAACACGGCGTCGCGGCGCGCCTCCGATGTTCTCGAAGCTTCCGCCGCCATCGCTGAGCTCGGTGCGGCGGTGGCGCCTTCGTCTCTTCTTCTCCACTCTTCGAGACGGTTGGGCTTGCCGCAAAAGCGGGACACCTGTGACCGACATGTGGGGCCCACTCGTCATAGGGAGCCCGTGGACTGCGCCTCGTTGCTTCACTGGCTAGTGGGCCCTGGGGTTGACTATTCCGTCGTCGGTGCGGGGGATACTGGGTCTCAGATCTGAGACTGAACAGTGGGCCATAGTCATAAACTCTGATCGGTTGGTTTGAATTACGAGGCAACCGGCCGAGAAGATGTTTGGAATCGATGAATTTCGTGAGAGCTAAATCTAAGCAAGTTCAGATTCATCTAAAATTTGCACATTTCAAGGTGTGATAGAAATTTGGAATCCATAAATTCATCTACTTTGTGAAAACCACATTGATATTCTTTTTAAAGAAAAACGATAGTACAAATTAACGACGTCTCATGCATGTTGACAGGATGATGATTGAGGCACGCGGAGGGCACGGAGCCGCCCAATAATTGTGCGTGTTTATGCGCTCGGTCGGTCGATCGCCTCGTGCGTTGGAAGAATTTTGTTCTGCTAATCGGATCAATCTTATAGACGCGTGGTTGACCACTTAGAATGACGCGGCATATGCGTATTTAGGTAGGAGAATTATCACTACTTACTCAGCTCCATTACAAATCAACTTTTATAATCGAGCCGTGGCAGATAGTCCAATCAAATAAAAAATTTATTCCCCGCAAAAAAAAAATAAAAAATTTATTAATAATAGGTTATTTATATTTAAAGGAATAAAAAAACAATATGCACATACTTTGACTGTGCTCCTAACCCACACTCAAAAAGCGAGAACGACGGAAAAAAAATCTAACTAACTACTTCCTCCGTTTCACAATATAAGTCATTCTAACATTTCTCGCATTCATATGCATATTCATTAACAACTATATGAATGTGGAAAATGTTAGAATGACTTACATTGTGAAACGGAGGGAGTAACTAGCATATATATAATTAAATGTTTTGTTGCTTGAAAGAATTATATATTTTAAAAATTGTTGATTACGAGGTAAAGCATGCGAACTAAAATCCCACAACGACAAGCTGAAAATTCGTTGATTTTTTTTTTTTTTGCAAATACTAGTATCGTGCCATCCATGTTTTACAGTACTATTGATGCCAACTATATTTCATAAAAGCATGTTGTATCACGAGAAAACGGATAAGCGAAATCCGGGATCTCCCTTTCAATTTTAGGACCACTCCAGATTGTCGTGCTTTTCCTTACCAATATGGAATTCTCACACCACCACAACATAGAATCAAGCAATTGAAACAAAAGAGTGGGACAAACATGAAAAAACTATATCACACATAAGTTCCGATGAATGGTGAAAACATTTTCATAAATTATGCCATGAAGATTTTGATCAAAATACATTGAACGTTGTTGCAAAATCAAATAAGAGCTAGCCATCATAAAAAAAAAAGTGTGGGCACTTAGAAAATTTCCAACCCTCAAGCCATGAGTTCAATAATTCTTTATATTGGTAAGAGCTTTTACTGACATGACAGACCCACCTATTAGTGACCCAAAGTTCTTACTATAGTACTTTCTTTGGGTTGATAATACTTATTGTTTTGAACAAGTATGTTATCAAACTTTAAACTTTGACTATGAATAGCATTCAAAATACTCGTAATAGAAATATGAAGACCATATATACAGATTAGTCTTAAAAACTATTTAAATAAAATCATGTTTATTGGTATTTATATATATATTGTAATAAAAAAAGTGATCAAAGTTATTTCTATATATATTATCAACCCAGAGGGAATACTACACAACCATGCACACACGCATGTAGGTGGGCACGGGTGGTGCATACATGGTATGAAACAAAACTCATTCTCGCAAGAAAAGGGAGCCATGGTGAAGGCACAAAGTGCTCAAAGGCAAGCATTTTATAGAGTGATATTCACGCCAACCTATTTCATAATGATTGTCATACCTAACATGCGGATAAATAAAATCCATGATCTCCCCCTTCAGTTACATTACCAGTTCACACCGTCACTCGTACACCTTTTCTTTCTATCATATAACATTTCACTCTATACTATTGTAAACCCAAGTAATTGAAACGTAGCACGAGACAAATAGAAAAATGACACCACATTTAAGTTAGGACGAATCATATAAATATATTCATAGACTTGTGACACAAAGATATTATCCAAAACATACCGATTTTCGTTGTGAAATCCAATCAAGGGCTACAAAATCAATATTTCACATTGGCAAGAGCTTAGCTAATGTGGTAGACCTACATGTCAACGACTCAACGTTCTTTCTTACATCTATGCATGCACATATATAGGCTAACATGAGTGGGGGCACACGGTGCAAAACAACTCACTCCTGGAGAGGGAGGTACGGTGAAAGCAAGGTGAGAGCCCAAAGACAAGCCACATATTTTATATAGTAACATCTACGCCAACTATGTTTTATAGAAGATTATCATCATAAATAAAATATGCGGATAAATGAAATCCCAAATCTCCCCTCTTTAGTTATAGGACCGGTTCACCTTTGTCGTATTGTGAACCTTTTCTTTCCGTTACAAAATACTTCACGTTGTATTATTGCAAGCCCAAGTAATTTAAATATAGCACACAACAAATAAAAAAACACCATATTTAAGTTAGGACGAATCATATAAACATTACTCAGAGTGACGCAAGGATTTTATCCAAAATACAACGACTTCTGTTACAAAATCCAATAAGGACTAGCCATCATGGAACAAGATAGACACATCCCAATACTCCAAAAACCACACAAGCCACAAACATGTCAGCATTAATCTCTCTACGCCAGCGAGAGCTGTACCTAGGGTGGGCCCTACTCCGGCAGTGACCCAACGTTCTTAAACACAACCCCATGCACACACGTAGCACACAGGTTGGGGAGAGAGATATATATATAGAGAGAGGTGGAACACACGACACAAAACAACCAGTGCTCTCAAGGAAGGGGAGGCGAAGCGAGAGAGCCCAAAGCCAAGCCCACCACCACAAGGGGGAGGAGCTATCTCGCTCTCGCAAACACCACAACGAACATGCCACCAACAAGGACGTGGGGAGAGAGAGAGAGAGAGAGAGAGTTGTGTTTCCTTACATACATATTTTTTATTGTGTTCCTTTACCCACACTGATAGGGTGAGAAACAACACAAAAATATCTTACTAACTAGCACATATATAATTAAATGTCTTTCTTGCTCGAAATAATTCCATCTTCAAAAAATATTGATTACGAGGTAAAGCGTGCGAACTAAAATCCCACAACAGCAAGATGGAAATCCCTTGATAATTTTCTGCAAGTATTAATATCGTGACAGCCATGTTTTAGAGTAATATCGATGCCAACTGTATTTCATAAAAGCATATCGTATCTACAAGATGTGGATAAGCGAAACCCAAATCTCCCTCAATTCTAGGGCCGGTTCAAGGTGTTGCACTTTTTCCTTGCATTACATGACGGGAAATTCTACCGAACATAAAACCAAGCAACTGAACTTTGTATCACATAGAAAACAAGTGCGAGACAAATAGAAAAAAAATGTATCACACATAAGTTGGAATGAATGGTGTAAACATTTTCATAAATTATGTCACGAAGATTTTGATCAAAATACACTGAACTTGGTTGCGAAAACAAATAAAAGGCTAGCCATCATAAGAAAACAACATAGGCACTACAAAATTCCAACCCCGAGCCATGAATTCAATAATTCATCATTTTGGTGAGAGCTTAACTAACCTAACAGACCCACCTATGAACAACCCAAAATTCTTGCTATAGTACTACACAACCATGCACACATGCATGTTGCTAGGCGCATGTTGGTTCGAAACAAAACTCATTCTCGAAGGAAAAGGTGGGGCACGGCGAAGGCACCAAGAGAGCCCAAAGGCAAGCCACATTTTATATAGTAATATCGAGACTAGTTTTATTTCTTTTGCGAACACGACTAGCTTTATTTCATAATGATTATCGATATAAAGATGCAAATAAATAAAATCCGGAATCTCCCCCTTCAGTTACATGGCCGGTTCACACTTTCACTTGTATACCTTTTCTTTCCACTACAGGATTTTCACACCACATCATGCTAAACCCAAAGAATCGAACATAGCATGTGACAAATAGATGAAGACAACTGCCACATTTAAGTTAAGACAAGTCATGCAAACATTTTCATAGATCCATGATGTGAAGATTTTGACCAAAACATACTGATTTTTGTTGTAAAATCCAATCAAGGGCTAGCCATATGTAAGCTATGTAGATAAGCAAAATCCAGGATCTCCGTCTCTAATCGCATGACCAATTCGCAATATCATACTTTTCCTTAAGTTATAGGACTTAATTCTCACATCACCACATCATAAACCCAAGCAATTGAAACATAGCAGGAGACAAATGGAAAAACATGTTGCATATAAGTTAGTATGATTGATGTAGACATTTTTCATAGATTTATGTCACGAAATTTTTGATCAAAATATATCGATTTTTGGTTGCAAAACCAAATCAACGGCTATCCATCATCAAACAACATAAACCTAAAAAAGAAGTCCAAACCCCATGTCACAAAGTCAATAACTCTTCGCATTGACAAGAGCTTAACTGTCATGGTAGACCCACTTGTCAACAACTCAACGTTCTTTCTAACACCCATCCATGCGCACAGATAGACCACCATCGGATGGGGCATGACACGATGCAAAATAACTCGTTTACGTAGGAAGAATGTATGGTGAAGGCATGTAAAGAGCCCAAAGGCCAACCACGTTTTATGTAGTAATTATGTAGTAATATCCACACGAGTTGTATTCATAAAAAAAACTATAGTGTCTAACAAATGTGGATAAATGAAATCTGGAATCTTCCCTTTCAGTTATAGGACCGGTTCACCATGTTCTATTGTGAATCTTTTCTTTTCGTTACAGAACATTTCATGCTGTATTATTATGAACCTAAATAATTAAAGCTTGTAGCACGAAATAAACATAAAACAAAACCACATCTAAATTAGTACGAATCATACTCAGATATCCATAATACAAATATTTTATCCAAAATAAACTGTTATGAAATCCAATTAAGGGCTACTCCCTCTGTCCCAAAAAAAAAGACAAACCCTAGGTTTCCATGTCCAACGTTTGACTGTCCGTCTTATATGAAATTTTTTTATAATTAGTATTTTCATTGTTGTTAGATGATAAAATATGATTAATACTTTATGCGTGATTTGTCTTTTTAATTTTTTTATAATTTTTTCAAATAAGACGGACGGTCAAACGTTGGACACGAAAACCAGGGTTTATCTTTTTTTTTTTTTTACGAAGGGAGTAGCTATGAAGGCATGAAGCTACCTCTTCACACCAGCACTAGAGCTGTAGCTGAGTGGGTCCCACCGGGCAGCGACCCAGCGCCCTTAAACACAACCCCTCCATGCACGCACGCAGGTAGGCAGCAGAGGGAGGTGCGCACACGGCGCAAAACAACTCGTCCCCCCACCCCGCAAGGAAGGGGGAGGGAGACGCGACGAGAGCCCAAAGGCAAAAGCCCACCAACCACCAGGGGGAGAGGAGGAGCTATCTCGCCAACACCACCACCACCACCAGCGAGGACGAGGAGAGGAGAGAGAGGAGAGAGCTTCCCGTCTCCGCGTCCCGAGGCGACGCCGCCGCCGCCGCCCGCCGATGTAAGCGCCTCCCATCTCTCCTCCCCGGGCGACGGTCTGCAGATTTTTGTTTTTTTTTTGTTTTTTTTAAAAAAATTTTCGGGCGTCGGTTCCCGCGGCGATCGGGGGTGTTTTGGTATTGGGGATCGTGGCGTGGTGGATTGATGCGGGGTGGTCGGCTCCGATTCGGGCGTTCGCCGGCGGATTTGGGTTCCCGGAGACGCGGTTTTCCGGGGCGCGCATGCGTTGGTTTGGGCGGGGTTGGATCGGGGATGCAGGTGGTGGATTGTAGGTTGGAGGCAATTTGGGGGATGGATAGGCGGTAATCTGGTAGCGAAGGTGGGATTTTTTTTTTTTCTTCTCATCGATTGGAAATCTGCTCGGGGGCATCGGGTGATGGGATGCTTCCCCCTTTCTTTTCCATGTCGATTGCCGCATTTGATTCTTCGCTAAAGGAGATGGTGCGATGGGGAAGTCGGGCGCCTCTCGATGGCGGATTCTGACGGCGATGAAGGATCCAGCTCGATCGATTGTTACATACTTCGTTTTTTCAAATCTGATTTGGTTGCTACCCAGAGATGATGCAGTAGTCGTGTGTTTGGTCGCAGTCTGGTGATTCTCGTGGTAATTTGGTAGTTGGAGCGATTGTTATGCATAATTTTGTGTATGTTTGCGAGTATATTCTTTTGTTCTGTGTATTGATCTATGGCTTGAATTGTGTGTTTGTGCATGTGGAGATTGGAAGGATCCCAGAGGGCTGAGAGGTGACCTGAGTTGCATGGGGAGAGGATGCCAGAGCTGCGAAGCAGTACTCGCCAAGCACGCCTGAGGTCTAGGAAGCCTGACGACCAGAAGCCAGCGGAACAGGCTGGCGAACCAGCGTTGCTGCTCCACAGAGAGAGAAAGCGTGTTCCTCCCCCTGCTATCAGGGGCAGAAAGGGTGCGCTGGGAGAAGAGGGGAGCAGCACCAAGGGTAGAAGAAAGGCGGTTGAGTTGTTGATTTGGAGGCTGGCCAGGTCGTGGAGATTCCCCTAAACCGTGTTGGACAGGCAGTTGTTGGTGAAGCAAAGAACGTTAAGGCACCTGAGGTCGTTGCCAATAAGGGTTTGCGAATGGATGGGGAAAGCGCAGAGAAGCTTGTTGCGGCTGACGATGAATCATCACTACCTGTCCCTGAGAGGTATGAGTAATGACATCTCCTCCAGTATTTCTTTCCCATCTTCACGAATTGCCAGTTCCATTTACATTCTTAGCTCTTGATAGGTTTTGAAGTTCATTCAATTAAATCAAATCCATTGCTTGTAGCCTTCTCCTTGATTTGTACTCTCAGTATTCCATTTTGTTCTAGATTTAACCCAAACATATGGAACTACTTGTCTATTCTGTACAGAATAAACACAGGCTTGTCCAACTTATCTTTAAAGCACATAAAAGATTAAAAGTTATGTCGAATGTCGAGGCTCTCCATCTCACTGCAGTCCTGCTACTTCACCCATTGTTTCCTTTTCTTCACTATTCATGACGCTGACGCATTTTGGGCTCATTTATCAATGTAGACTTTGGGCAAGTTTGGAATTGCTCTAAGTTTTCTGTGCAACCTAGTAGATACAGCCTTACATGGACTTTTGCAAAACTTTTGTAATGCATTACTCTTGTGGCTCTTAAGGAAAATGATATCAATTAGTTGATATGGCACACAGTAAAAATAGAATTGCCTCAATAACACTTCTGATGACAGGTACTTTCTACGTGCTGGTTAGAGGCTGGCCAGAGTAGATTGCTTGCACTGGAAATCTGACTTTTTTCCAAAAGATGCATAAAAGTAACCCCTGTAGGTCCTGGCAATATCCCTTGAACAGGATCATATGTCCTGTCCAATCTGGCTCAAAGCCCAGTAGATTGTCGTGGAAAAGGTTATTACATATTCAAGCTTGAGTATGGTTGCACAGGACCTGAAAACTGAAAGTAGATAAGAGTTGATTTATTCCCTCTCATGGTCTCACCTCCCAAGTTTGATTATTGTGCCTTTAATAATTATTTTTAATGAAGTAAGCAACTCCATTGGACCTTTAACGTATAGATATCTTATTTTTATCATGCTTCTAGGAAGCATCTAATGTTTTGTCATTGCTGCAGATTCAAGTAGGTAATTCTCCCAGAATATATAACTGACAGGAAATTAGGTAAAGGTGGTTTTTGGTCAAGTTTATGTTGGTAGAAGGGTATCTGGTGGAACTAATCGTACTGGTCCTGATGCATATGAGGTTTGCTCTCTAAATAGAAATATTTTTGCTGTAAATATATCCTTTTCACATAATACAATCTAAAAATGACCCTATGTAGGTTGCATTGAAAGTTGAGCATCGAAACAGTAAAGGGTGCAATTATGGTGCCCCCTATGAGTGGCAAGTTTACCAGTATGTACTTAATACAGTCATCTTTCATTTGTACCAGATTATTCTCTGCTCTTTGAGTTTACTGATTATTACCTTTCCTACTAGTAATCTTAATGGCTGCTATGGCATACCAGCTGTCCACTACAAGGGTCGTCAGGGCGACTACTATATTCTTGTGAGTTTACTGAAGTTAATAACCATTCTATGCTGCCATGGAGCTCAACGTATCTTGACTTAATCTTAATTAAAATTTTCCAGGTCATGGATATGCTTGGTCCCAGCCTTTGGGATGTGTGGAATTCATTAGGGCAGACGTAAGCACCTAGATTTATCCCATTCATTGCTGTTGCCTCGTGTTCCTCATCATTTGTGTTCATGTATTAAAAATAATAACATCATTAACAGGATGTCTCCACATATGGGTGCTTGCATTGCTGTAGAGGCCATTTCAATTCTTGAGACGCTCCATTCTAAAGGGTAACTTATTATCTTTGTTCTTTATCAGGTTATCCTTAGATGCACCATTCTTAATTTATGTTTGTAGGTTTGTGCATGGTGATGTGAAACCAGAGAACTTTCTGCTTGGCCAGCCTGGATCACCTGACGAGAAGAAGCTTTATCTTATTGATCTTGGCTTAGGTAAGCTATTAATAGTTTGTTT
This sequence comes from Oryza longistaminata, assembly GCA_009805545.1. NCBI lineage: Eukaryota > Viridiplantae > Streptophyta > Magnoliopsida > Poales > Poaceae > Oryza > Oryza longistaminata. The sequence goes on from CM020184.1 coordinate 6,659,393, forward strand.
CATTTCACCACATTTTCATGGCATACACTAGGACTAAAATCTTATGCTTTATATACTTGTATTTCCAATTGTTGTTGCCCCTATTAGTTTTCAAGTATTTTTTGTATGATATGGCATTGTCCAAATTGTACAGCATCGAAATGGAGGGAGTCATCAGGGCAACATGTTGATTATGACCAAAGGCCTGATATCTTTAGGTTGGCAATATTCTCTCTGTACCTGCTATCTGTCTCTCATATAGTGCTTTTTACTTATTTTTATCTTTGTTTTTTTTCAGGGGTACAATTAGATATGCCAGTGTCCATGCCCATTTAGGCCGTACTGGTAGTAGGAGGGATGATTTAGAGTCATTGGCGTACACCCTTATATTTCTAATAAGAGGAAGATTGCCTTGGCAAGGTTACCAGGTATATTTTAATATGCCTATTAACTTCATGATACCAACTTCAGTTCAGATTAGCCAATTCTAATGTTGCTTGCTTAATTATGCAGGGTGATACCAAGAGTTTCCTTGTTTGCAAGAAGAAAATGGCTACTTCTCCGGAGATGCTAAGCTGTTTCTGTCCACCTCCATTCAAACAGTTTCTTGAAGTTGTCACAAATATGAAATTTGATGAAGAGCCAAATTACGCCAAACTGATTTCTCTCTTTGATAGTTTGATTGAGGTACCTGCCTCAAGACCTATCAGAATTGATGGCGCTCTTAAGGTCTGTACCACCCACCATTTTACTCACTTCCATATTTTGTTTAGGTCTGCTCCATATCTGTCCATGAACCCTTCTCTTAAATTATAGGTTGGGCAGAAACGTGGAAGAAACCATGAAGAAGATGAGCAACCCAAGAAGAAAGTTAGATTAGGTAGCCCAGCAGCTCAATGGATTTCTGTTTATAACGCCAGGCGGGCCATGAAGCAAAGGTAATTACATCAAAGAACTAGATGATATAAAGCATGATCGACCTGCATTTGTTTAGTCTAGGTACTTGCTTTTCTTGGATGCAAACAATAGTAATTTGAAAACACAAGTTACTGCCTTGTCTGTGATAAATTAAATATTTCATTTAATTTTTTTTGAATTGTCAAATCAAACTCGACATTTTCTTAAAAAGACAGTTTTGGGTACCTGACAGACCATTTAATTTTAATTCAAGATAATAATCCATTGCACATTGTTCATGTTAAATTTGGATCACATATCATGCTACTCCTGCTCCATGAGTCCAGACAAACTACTTTTTAAACATGCACCGTTTCAGGCCCAATACAGATGATCTTGATTGCTACTAACTATTTATTAATTGTCACATCTGAATTTTGATAGCCCAAAACCTAGCATGATACATTTAACTCTGGTGCGCTGATTAGAACATTCTAAAAGTGAGAGTACGCCAACTTCGCCATTGGCCCCTCCTCCACCCTCGTCACCTTTGGCCCCTGCAGTTCACGACAATGAGTTGTGGTTTTGGAGGTTGGTTTTTGGCTTCATTGGCAGTGTGGTGCTATTTGGGCATTTGTATTTGTGGGCAAGGGTAAGCAAATAATTAAATTCTCTCTTATCTATTCCTAGTTTCTATATAATGTCATGGTAGGTAGATAATAATACTGTATCATTATCATTAATTGTTAATGCAGAGCTGTTGTACGGGCGTTGATCAAGACCCGGACCTTTAGGAAATGGAATTGATTTTATCAGGTATATATAAACTCAATTTTTACAACTATGGGTACTGTATACATATTCCCTAGCTATCTCTAATTCCTATCCTCTGTTTTTTGGTTACTTTTTGGGGACAGGCAATATGTCGAAGATTCCTTACAATAGCTGACAGATGGGTGTTTCTCGATCCCTTTCTTGATTTTGTTCATCCCAGACCCGTTTAGGCATGGTATACAACAATACACTATCCTGCAGTTTAGTGTGCTCTCTCTGTGACGGCTGTGTCGATCGTACCACTCTATATCCTGCTGTCAGGTGTTTTCCTCTTCTTTACCAGTGACAGATGGTGCATGCGTCATACGCTGTGGGATCGTGTTCCTTATGAGATTAACTATACACACTATTATGTGCGGTGTTTTCTCCCCTTGTTAATTAATTACCTGGCATGAAGAAATTTCTAACACATTGATACGATAAACAGATACATGATTGGTCCTAAAAAATCGAACAGATACATATTAGAACATAGAAAAGTTACATTATTTTACATGATTTATTTTAACGGACATACAAATCATACTTTTAAATAGATCTATTAGTGTAATTTAATTTTGTGTTTGTTTGAAGACTGAGACGAATCAAAGTAGGATTGGAATTTAGGATTGTTAGTATTTTTTTATAATTTTATATAACTCCACCTATTATGATCAAAGTTGAACAAAACCACATAAATTTTAGCATGTGACACATACCCACAAATATTATGGTCCTAATATTTTTCAAAACTACATTACTAATTATTTTAACTTTGATCTACCACACTTTTGAGTTCTATAATCACATGTCAAATTTATGAGCATTTCATCCATCATATAAATGTTCCATCCACTTTATCAAATTTTGATACAAGAGTATATGTCAAAATAGTTAACAGTGCATTTTTTTAACTTTAGGATCATAATAATTGAGTTATGTGCCACATGCCAAAATACCTGTGGGTTTTTGTGACTTGATGGGGTTATGAAATTTACTCTTCTTTTCTACTTGTAGTTGTATTCAATAGATGATTATAGATGCTATCTGGAAAAAATGTTTTCGATAAATGATAATTATAACCAACAACAAATCTAAAGATTTTTATAAAATTATTTTTTCATCTTTCTTTAATTCTTTTGCATGTTTTCCCCCTCTTTTTTCCATCGTCCTATTTATTTCTGCTTGTTCCAGCGCGCGTGATTAGCTGAGGCAATATGCAACAACACAAATGCGCTAGGAATAAGTTCATCTGAGGTCCCTTAACTTGACAACGGATCTGATTTTCGTCATTGAACCAGAAAACAAGATACAACAGATCGCTCAACTGTCAAAACCGGTACAATATACTCCCTCCGTCCCATAATATAAGGGATTTTGGTGGGATGTGACATATTCTAGTACTACAAATCTGGACAGAGGCTAAAATACGTCACATCCCACCAAAATCCCTTATATATTGTGACGGAGGGAGTAAGTCCCAAGGCAGTAGGGTGAGTGATTTTGTTTTACATGGCAATTTGCAATTTGACCCGAGTAACATCGCTGAGTTAGGTGGGCTCCACATGTCAGCGATTCTTCACCTCTCTCTCCACCTATATCTCTCTTCCTGCCTTTTCCAATCTCAACAGACGGCGCACTGCGAGGAGGCCGGCGACGGGCTTTGAGGAGGACAACGCCCAGTGGCAGGCGGTGAGGAGGATGACATCTGTGACATGCTCTAGCTCGCCTCCAACACTGACCTCGACCCCATTTGTATCCGCCGCCGCTGGCTACTCATCATCTGAAGAGGCTGAGAGTTAGCAGAGGACCGGGATAGGGAGGGCGCCAAAGGTTGTTGACGGAGAGGTTGCAGCAAGCGGGAGCCGATGAGAAGATAAAGGCAAGGGAGAGGGAAGGGGAGCTGGCGAGCTCGAGCTCGCCATCCCGCCCGCCATCTTCCTTTCCCGATGTTGCCTTCTCGCTCCCCACCATTGGCTCATGGCGGTGTCACCGGAGCAATGTCTTCCCCGGGAGTGAGGTCCACCAGACGGAGGACACCAAGGCACCAAGCAGCGGGCCTCCAGGCTCCCGAGGCGGC
>CM020184.1:6672740-6745133 GCA_009805545.1 Oryza longistaminata
CTAAACAACTTCGTGGTAGCTCATGACGCAGTACCTGGACTTGTGCTCCCCGTGGGTGCCTACATCGACGTCAAGGGGACACTCGGCCACGTCGAGTACACCGGCCGCGGTGAGTTCGTCATCAACGGCAGGCCGTGGAACTTGCGGGCGCCGGCCGGCGGGAGGAGAGGAGCCGCCCGTGGCCCATCGCTGCTCCATCCCTTAGCTCTGCCCGTGGCCCTCCCCCGCTCCGGCTGTCGCCCAAAAAGCTCCACCGGGCGACCGTTGCTTTGCTTTGCTCGAGAGAGAGAAGAGGAGAGTAGTGAGGATGACATATGGGCCACAGTGGGCCCCGCTATTTTTTATTATTTGTGTGTGTAATTGATATGTGGGTCCTACGGGTTTTATTGTTTTTCTGGATTAAATTACCGCGTAAGTAACACGTCAATGCCACGTTGGATAAAGACATAGTCAAAGGAGCGCTACGTCAGCCAAAATCAGAGAGTATACTACCGAGGGACCTCGTTTGCACGGTTTTGTAAGTTGGGGGATACGCCACATCCGGTTTTCCGAACTGAGGACGAAAATCGGACTGGTTGACAAATTGAGAGACCTAAAGTGAATTTATTCCTTTTTATTTTTCACGGTGTGACATCCGGATTATTGGAGAGAGATCCCTAAACCACGGATCGACCAAATTGATTGTTATTTTAGTGCGCCAAGTGACCAATAGAAGTCCGGTAAAAGTGCCGGCTTGAGATTAGCGTGGAGTAGGAGTTCAACACGGAGACGATCACTAAGGAGCACGGGAAAGTTGCTCAACTCGATCCTGTTCCTTTTTTGGTCGATCGTGCCGCATCCGAAACATACACGTACGAACACGGTAAATTATCTTCCAATATATACATACACACTGCGTGTTTCGCGAGATCGATATGCGTATGCGAACGTTCGATCGATCGATCACGAGCGATGGAGAAGGCGGAGGCCGATCTCATGTGCAGCTTGCTGGAACAAGGGCAGCTAGCCCCGGCACGGCCTGCAGATCCTCCGACGATCGAGAGACGAAAGCACCCTACTGCTCTTGCCCGAGCTGCCGCGAAAGCATTCTTGGTAAGTACGCACATACCTCGTTCTCTATACATGTACTCCCTCCGTCCCAAAAAAGACAAACCCTGGGTTTCCGTGTCCAATGTTTGACCGTCCATCTTATTTTAAAAAAATATGAAAAAAAATAAAAAGACAAGTCACGTATAAAGTATTAATCATGTTTTATCATCTAACAACAATGAAAATACTAATTATAAAAAGAAATTCATATAAGACGGATAGTTAAACTTTAGACACGGAAACCCAGGGTTTGTCTTTTTTTGGATGGAGGAGTACACAACGTGCACGAACCGTACCGGTCGAGTTCGAATTTTATTTGTTGTTGCTTATTTTATTGTTGAATAAACTGTATTTTGGCCGTGCAGTTTTTGTTAACAAAGTTAATTCCAGTTTAGACTACTTTCTACGTAATCTTTTCGTTTTCGACTAGGTATTTTTATATAATTTATACTTTGGACTACGCTTTTATCTTTATCTTCCGTCAGAGATGTTGCACATCAGTAGAGGAGATCGTTAATTAGGGTGCCGATGTGCTTAAGGCTATTGTTGTGCTCGTGAAGAGCGTTTAGTGGTCAAAATAAAAAAAAAATAGTAGAAGTATCTAATCCAAAGTTGAAAAGAATTAGATAAAGGCCGGGTGGCAAAAGGGAAATTCGGTAACCAAAATGGGCCAAATGTACGACTCGCTCTGATCTTTTTTTATTTGTTTTTCACTTTTGAGATCTATAAATCTTATATGGTTGAACCACATGCTCAACATGGCTAGACAAGAATGAGCTGATGTGAAATTGAAGTCAAAGCCTTAAATTCTCTTTTACTCATATACATTTTACCGTTGTAATTATGGTATATATATGGACTTCTATTAATTAGTTGGAATACTTAATCTTCTTAGTCATGTAATCAAAGAGTCATGTCCTTTCCCTCAATATTTTTGGATGTAAGCACATACAACCCATTAATTACAAAAATGAAGCACGGTGCTTCCGATGATCCAGTTGATCAACTATTGGGCCGCTGAATTAAACACGTTAGCGCGCCCGCATACAAATATATATACAATCAGTTAGATGCATCACTACGGGAGCAAACATGTTTAATTGGTTTAGTTGTGATTTTCGTTTTACAACTCAACGTAGCATATGTATATTTTTACATTATTTTCTAAAAAAAATAAAACATGTATTTCTTAATGTAATATGAATATAGCTAGCGCTACGAGACCAAAATATTGCTATCGGCCGCGGAAAGAAAAAAAAAAGGAGAATTAATACCATTGGACTGCTTACACGTTAATGCAATATAAAACCGCAAAAAGCCTATGAATCTCTCTTTGTTTAGACTTATAGTCAGTTTATAAGCCGAAAAGTCTAAATCTAAATAAGCAAGCAACCTTTTCCTTTGGCTTTTTAAGTCATAAACCACTCAACACTATTAAACAAAAACTAAGTTGGATAAGTTTTTTTGGCTTATTTAAGATAGAGGTATAATTCTATCACTAAACTTAGGATATTAAATTCACCGCCTTATAAATCATATAAGCTAATAAGTTGAATTAAAAAATTAAGTCAATAAACCTAAGTCTAAATAAAGAAAACCCAAATAGCTCATATACTTCATTAGGTCCTCCTAATCAACCGGATATTGACGGTGGTCACGTGGGTAGGTTAATTGGTTAGAATCATAATTCCAAAATACTGGGTTGCATATGTTTAGATATAAAAAAATCGGGTTCTTTCTTTTTGAGATTACATGGAGGACGACGACGACCTACCACTACGCCGACACGGCGACACCCTTGGAGCAAGAGTTCTTACGATAATCCATAAATATATTACTAAAATCTTATTGAAAGTTTTTATGCTTACGTTTATATTGCCCGGATCTAACAAAGATTCTTCACACATTATAAGTTCACATATCCGTTTACTTTTTCCTAACTCTTCTTGACATATATATTGCAGTGGTTCGGGAACACTGTTGCTCTTGTGATGATTGGCATGGTTTTTATCACTCTTGTTCCACGGTGCAGCAGCATGGAGTGCGCGTTTGGCTGCGTTTTCTGTATATTCATGGCTCTTATGATACCTGTTTTTGGTTATTGTATGCTATATGACATCGCCGAAGAAATAAAGCCCAGAGAGGTCAGGCAGTAATGAGATTCCTGTTCATGACCAAATTATCCTCTTTTTATTTTATCACTTTTATTTTGAAAAAATATATATCCTAAAAAGTTGAATGGTTTGACCTTTCACTACTAGAAAACATTTTTTTCCTACGAGGGGTAAAATCAATTTCTGGATGCCGTTTAACAAAATATAATACCTGACGCTGCATGTACACAAACGGTGTTAGAACGGAGCAGGTGCTAGAACACAATCTGTTGTTATCATAAAATTGTTGATTGCGTTCCTTTTTCTGCAACACCACACCAGCACCCCTTGTCCGCAACGAGCTTGAGCGGCTCGGCCTCACAACCCGCATGGACACTGACATCGGCATCATCTTCGACTTTGGCTTTAGCCTACTCCCCTTCGTCACCCTCCTCATTGACATGGAGTCATGGACACTCTCCCTGCCTCCTCCCTTCCCGCCCCGCTCATCGGCGTCCTCACTAACTTCGGCTTGCCAGCGGAGGGATGAGATAGAGGTAGAGAGTGTGACATTTTTATCTTTTTGTTTAACCGATATATGGGCCTCATATATTTTGTTTTAATTTTCTAGTTTTCAATTTTGCTCTTTTTTTTATCAAGCTATCATGTAAGCGTCACGTTAATGCGATGCAGGGGCGGGCCCAAAGGGTAGTCCAGGTAAACCATAGAATTTGGCCCAGAGAAGACTCGATATTTATTTTTCTTGGCCCACGAAAAAAAGCCTGGCCCATTAAAAAAAAACCCTAATCTCTTCTCCTCTCTCCCGTGCAATCTCCCCTCCCTTTCCGCCACTGCTCGCGAGTCCCGACCGACCGACGGCGACGACGCTCCCGCGAGCCACGACGCCAGCGCGATTCCGGCGCTCCCGCCGTCCCGCGCCGCACGCCGCCGATCCTCCCGCCGCATCCCCGGCGGCCTCCCGGCCCCAGCCGTCGGCGGCGCCGCTGCCTTCACGCGCCCAGCCGGCAGCCACCCAGGCACCACTGCCTCTCTGCTCCGGCTCTCCGCCTCTCCTGACTCCGGTGAGCAATCCAAACCTACTAGCTGATTTTGTCATTACCTTTTGGCCGTATTCGCCATAGATGTACAGAATGACAATATCATTTGGGCATTTTGACTATATCAACAAACATGTTTGGAGAGAATCTTGGAACGATTAGTAGTACATAAAGTAGAATCAGCTATTTGCCTATTCTATTTCTGAAATAGAGACGAAAGACCGAGCAAACCATACTACTAGCGTACTACCCGCTTTAGCAGAAGGAGGCGTAAGTAGACCATACTACTAGCGACTACCCGCTTTAGCAGGAGGGAGCGTAAAGTAGTGCAGGCAAGGAAGGCGAGAAGGGCAAGGAGGAGGGAAGATGGTGAAGAAGAGGCGGCCGGCGATGCGGAGGCCGACGAGCGGCGCCGCCTCCGCTCCCTCGCCTTCTCTAATGGCTTACTCCAGCGCGGGGAGCCGGCGGCGCCGCGCGCGGCGCTCGCGCCCTCCACTGCCGTGTCGGCGGCGCAGGCGCGACATCGTGCGCCGCGGCGGGCAGCGCAAGAGCCGCTTCCTCTTCTCCTTCCCCGGCCTCCTCGCGCCCGCGGCTGCTGCCTCGGGCGGCCGCGTCGGCGAGCTCGCTGATCTTGGCACCAAAAATCCTCTGCTCTACCTCGACTTCCCACAGGTATCCTATATCTATCTATCTATCTATCTATTCCGTCAGGTAGGTGAGATGATATGATATGTGGCCGCCCCCGAGAGATGAGAACCTCCCTGATACCATGTTGGATAATATAGGGAGAGAGGATACTGTGAATATTGGACACATTGTATTAAGCCTCAGGGGGCCGATATATATAGGAGTAAATGGGGAAGAGATAAGGAAGGATTACAGATATAGAAGGAATCCAAACAAACCAATCCTATCATAATATGACTCTAACTATCATATACTCTAACAATATGTATGTTGTGGGTGGGTAATGAATGTTTCAGGGGAGGATGAAGCTGTTGGGGACGCATGTGTACCCCAAGAACAAGTATCTGACACTGCAGATGAGCAGGTCCACCAAGGGCGTTGTCTGCGAGGACGTCTTCGAGAGCCTGGTTACTTCAAACTTGACATCTTTACTCTGCCTGCCCTGTATCTATCTTGGAAGTGGAACTTGCATCCGCAGAATTGCTGCTATGCTCGTCCCTTTTCTCTGGGGTGTTATTGGTAACTACTTATGCTGCTGTTTTATTTGGCAGATTGTTTTTTCTGAAGCCTGGTGGATTGGAACAAAAGAAGAAAACCCACAAGAACTGAAACTGGATTTTCCAAAAGAGTTCCAGAATGTGCGTGTGCTCTCCATCCATATGTGTTCTTAATTTTCGCTTCTTCTACGACGCTACTGTGCCTCTCATCTCATGTGCTTCTTCATTTCAAACTGGTAGGATGGGGCGGTTGCAGATTCTGATTTTAAAGGTGGAGCAGGTGCTTCCTGTGATGAAGCTGTTACCATCAATAAACCGCCAAAGGAAACCACCACAGGATCCCTTTCCCCAAAGATTGAATCTGACATTGATTCTTCCGAGGATTCAGACCTTAAGGACGAGGATAACACACAAAGCACTAGTCAAGCACCTTCAGTTAGGCAGTCTGCTAGAACTGCTGGGAAAGCCTTGAAGTAAGTCAGTTTCACCCTTTTCTGTTGCTCTCTCAGACTAAACAGAAAAGCACACGGACTCTAGTTGTTGCTTAGCAGCTGAAAGATTGCCTACTACCTGTATTTATTTGGCTTAACGGCTAATGTTTCTAAAAACAAATATATTCATCTCCCACCCACCCAAAAAAAAGGCAAAGAATAAAATGGTATACTTGATAGATCCCTCGCTCTTTATGCAGGTATACTGAGATATCCTCTGGAGACGATTCATCTGATAATGACGATGAGATTGATGTCCCTGAGGACATGGATGAGAAGGTAGTGATACCGAATTTAATTTCCCACGCTTTTGTTGCATATAACGTAAAAGTAGCAGCATATAACATAAAAGTTGCAGTTTTGTGAAAATTTTCCCACGCTATTGTTGCAGGAAACTGAAACATGTCGCTTATGTTGCAGCAAACTGATAGTTTTGTCACTAAAGTTGCAGTTTTCTGAAATTTACTCAATTTTATAAGATTCAAATATATGAATCAATGTCTATCAAGCTTTTATCTTTTGTAAATAATTTTATTGTGTTTATTTGCTTTCTTCGTTTGAAGCAGGTGAAGAGTCCGGCAGTTAAGAATGAATCCCAAAGTGAAGACATTAAACCTGCAGATTCGTCTGCGCAGCCTATCTCAGCTAAGAAGGAGCCACTCGTTCAGGCTACTCTGTCTAGCATGTTTAAAAAAGCAGAAGAAAAAAAGGTGGAAATGCATACCTGTTATTATAATAGTTTCTCTCCTTATGATAGTGGGCAATTATACCCTTAACTTCGATATAATGTTTGCTTGATGCATTAATTGAACCAACTTCACAACATACCTCTTTTTTCGTATGTGTGTTTTGAGCATTATCTGTTTTCATTCCTGGTACAAATAAATTAGTTCAGCATCTGACAAAAGGATTTCTATTTCAGATATGTACTAGAAGCCCGAAAGGATCTCCAGCAACAAAAGGTTCTTCATATTTACGCAATTCTAGGTTTCTTGTGTTTTCCTTTATTACACAAAGAAAATTCCTTTTGATTGGATTTGTGATTGGCATTGTTCTACAGGACCTGCTGCTAAGAAGCAGCGAGCAAGTCCAGAGGAAAAACATCCAACAGGGAAGAAGAGTGGTAAGTGCAGTAGCAAGTCTGTTGTTAGAAGCATCTAATAGACCTTGGTGCGATTACATTTGTTTTAAGCCTCTGAAGGCCTTCTTCAATGGAGAAGACTTGTTCTAAAATAATCCAAAGGCTTTGGGAGGCTTACTTGAGAAGCTTTCAGCTTTTGTCTATGTAAGGGGCATTTAAAATGTTAATCCATTTCATGAAGCTTTAGGACCATCTCAAGCCTGTCGAATCAGAATAAATGATGGAATTAACATCTATTGCGGCGGCTCTATACTAAATATGCTATTTGAATTTTACAAGGCTTGATATTGCTGGGTAAAAGCTGTGATGCATGGGGGGAAACAAATGCATTTTAGTGGCTCTTAGTGCAATGTGCAACGATCTATCAGCTTTTCTTTAACTGAGTACATCAGTACATGTTAGTGTTCTTCATATGAAGCTGACTATTGTATTTACATGGATGTAGCTGGCAGAAGTCAGAAAAAGAGAAAAACACAGGTACTTTACTTAGCAACAATGATCAGGGATTTTAATTTGAATGTCGCCCATTGTTTACTTTGCTGATTGCCTTTGCCCTCATTTTTCTGTCACAGGTAGAAGATGACGAAATTGAAGTGCTCTCAAGTTCCTCCCAGGTGATTGTTTTTCTGATAGCTACAGTGTAGTAGATTGGTACATCATGGCCATTGTTCTTGTTGTTGTTGTTGTTGTTGTTATTATGAGGTTGTGCCTTCCTCCCAGCTAATCCTAACAGCATATGACAGGATAACAATGTGGACGATGATAGCGATGAAGACTGGGCTGAGTGATGTGCAGCTGAAGTTGAAAGGAATGTAGCACTCGGTGATGAAGAGTGAAGGATGCAAGATTGTGGGCAATTGTTTTCTTTTGGGGCGATATCACAATTGATGTGTTTGAGGAGCTTAGGTTCTGACCTGACCATTGATGAGATATATCATCATAGTCTTTTCATCGTACTGGTGAAATTGAAAACCGAGAAGTGTGATCTGTTAGCACTAGATTTATTATTTATTTGACTTGTTGTAATGTAACATAAACAAGAGCTGATAAATCATTGTTAGGGTCTGCAATGCAAATTAGTACTGCAATTGCAGATATAAACTATACCATTGATGAAGAAAATGATTGTTGTGTATTTATTTATGGTATTGATAAATTAAACGGTTTTATCTGAACAACTGAGAGGGTCCTGGGGCTTAAGGCAAACAGGCCTGTTTTCGTAAGAGAAAAAGCTGACCTGCTCCGGACCCTCTCCGACCCCGAGCTTGTATGTTCCTCTCTTTCGCCACTGCCTTTCATTCTTTTTCCGGTTTCTCATCTCCGATTGAGGGCGGAGCTAGTATATGTTAGGGGGGTGCCCAGGAACCCGGTCAAGAAAATTTTTTAGCTATACTTTATTTATTTTCACCATGTATGCACCTCCTCAATACAAACTTAGACACCCACATCAGCTTAAACTTGATATAAAGTAGAGTAAATTAAGCAAGTGGCACCACCCTCTATTTCGCTCTAGCTCCGCCCCATTTGAGAGGCTGCTCAATCGCAGGATTTGCTCATCAGCTTGAAGGATTTGGCCATGGTATATATGCACGGAAAATGCCAGCTTCGCTGTGCTTGGGCGTGCTCTTGGTATTTCTTATTCTCGTTTATCCTCTTTATCTATCTCGCATTGCTAGCTGATCCATGTTGGGTCGATTGTTTTATTTAATTTCCAGGGATTGTTTTGCTGGAAACTTTGAAAGAACGACTTAAGGAAACCTCAATTGATCCAAAGCGTTTTTGATAGACTGGCTGGCTCTCTTAAGTGATTCTGATGCGCATTTTCCCAGCATTGCGAGTGACTCTGAGTCTGAAGAGCATCACCCTAGCATGCGTTTTTGTATCCCAACCTGCGCTCGATCGCTTTGCCCCTAATCAGTCCCAAGTTAGATTTAGCATCCTCCCTCCGATGATACCCATCCATTTTTCAGTTGATACTTAGTCGTTTAATTTATACTACCTCCATATTTTAATATATGACGCCGTTGACTTTTTATCCAACGTTTGACCATTCGTCTTATTCAAAAAATTTATGCAATTGTCATTTATTTTATTGTGACTAGATTCATCATCAAATGTTATTTAAGCATGATATAAATATTTTTATATTTGCACGAAAATTTTGAATAAAACGAATAGTCAAACGTTAGTCGAAAAGTTAACGGCGTCATACATTAAAATACGAAGGGAGTATAAATCTACAGACCAGTACTATTCTTGGTTTCTTGTCAATGTGATATGTATGTGAGATTACAGTTCATTTTCGTTCATAATTGCAGGTGGCTCAGCGAGGAAGGTAGAAAGAGAAGAACACCGGCGAGTCAAAGATAGCAGTGAGCAAGCATAGATAGACCATATGATTATTCCTGGTAGGTTAGCACTTAATTAGCACTGGAGATTTGGTGTTAAAACTTGCAATGCGATTGGTGTTTCTGTCTGGCTGGTGGCTCGCAACTGGAGTACATGGAAATTGAAATGTTTCATGGCAGCAAATTAATTACGACATGGTGCGATAACTAAAATCAAGATCCCGAGAATTGCCATACATATATTTGAGTATATTCAAGGGACCCAGGGAACGCAAGAATCATGTACAAACTGGAACCGTTTCATCTTATATGAGTTCTACATAGTACATAAATTCAGCTTCCCGTAGAAAGTATAGTTTTGGTTTATATTAACTTTCTCAAAGAATCAAATCTACACGATGTGTTTATTCAGCTGCCAACAATTAATGTCCGTGGCAAAGTCCTCAAAATCTCTGAAAACTAGTTGTAGCTGACCTTATTCAGTTAGAATTAGACCCTTTTAGGTGCCAAAAATACGCTGGAATGTCCAAGGTGCCGCAGCAAACGATACATTGAACAAATCGAGATAAAAAAAAGTCGATTATACATGGGAAAAGTACACCGAAGGTCCCTCAACTTGTCATCGAGTTACAAAATCGTCCCCCAACCATAAAACCAGATACCGGAGGTCCCTCAACTAACCAGATCCTGGCTGGTGCTGGGGAACAGGGCATTTTTAGGTGTCAGGGGACAGAGGTGGGAGCTGTGCCCCCTGCCAGGGACAGTCCCATTGCCATCCCTAATACAGGTGTTACTGCACATAAATTAGTGCTTGCACACGTGATAATTGTGCAAATTATAGTTCATGTTAATAAAAACAAAAAAACACTGATGACAACCTCTTATGATCAGCACCTCATTCTGAACATGAAAAATCGTATCAGTAAATTAGTTATTTCTTTCATAATTTTTACGAGCATTAGGTTTGCTAAAACATATACTGTTAGTGTACTACAGATCATCATCAACTATACTGTTAGAAGTAATCGATGTTCATTGTGCTTTAAGCAACGGTGACAAACAGAGTGGAATTTAAGAAACAGGTGCACAATACATGCCTAACATGACTAACCTGTTTTCAGGAACATATATACCTTGTTATTAAACAATGCCAACATATTAATTAGTTTGTTCAAAATAACAGAAAGCTACTTAAAGCAGTGCGACTGATATCTTACAGTATCAATCTTCTTCGGTTGTGTTTAGTTCCTTCTAAAGTTGAAAGTTTGGGTTGAAATTAGTACGATGTGACTAAAAAGTTGTGTGTGTATGACAGGTTGATGTGATGAAAAAAATTAGAAGTTTGGATCCAAAGACAGCCTTCAGCACAGACACTCCTGAATCCATGTCATAGTCGAAAACCGAGGGTGGGGTCCTCATTGAGCTATAATGGAACCGAACAACAGATGAACCAAATTGTGATTGCTCAGGTTCCACGTCATATGCTGGATCAACAAAATCAATCTCCCGACCTCCCTCAAGTTGCCCAATTGGCTCTCCAGTGGCTGGTAAGCGATACGCAGTAACTTTCGGTAGACCATTTTGACGTTTCATATACAGCAGTATGATTCTCAAAGAGCTGGAAACTCTGTATTTTCACACTGGAAAGAGTTTTATAAGTTTTTAATGCAGCTGTAGTACTAACATTGTCTTAGGGCAATGCAGCCCTAATACACAACAGACCCATTGGTAAGAGAGCAAAGTACAAGAAAATATGCAGAATAATTTAAGTGAACAAGCAATGGTTGTGTAAATGTTGTCCATTAGGCACTCTATCAGATGCAGCAAATTACATTTCTATATTGATAACATATAGTTAAATTATTAAAAGTGCTTTCAGAGTGTACTTCTATCAGATGCAGCACAATACACTTCTATCTCGATTACATAAGTTTAAATTCTTTTAAAAACAATCAGAGTGTACTAGATAAAACACCCTGGAAACTCTATGGCCCACACCGCGTTGTGCAACGAGGCACATGTTAGACTATATATGGCATGTATCATGTGATTGGCTCTCCTTCCTTGTTCTCCCGATATTATTGCCATGAATCGGTTGAGAGCATATGGCCTATGATGCCTATATCTGTATTGCTCTGTGATAATACAATTCACATTGAGTCTATCCGTCAAACATGGTATTAGCTTCTCGATTCCCTACGCCGCCCGTCGCTCGTCGCCATGACGACCGCCGACTCCTCCTCCTCCTTCTCATCTCCGCGTTTTGCTCACTCCAGGGCGTTGTTACACCGATGTCACAGCAAACAACCATATTTTCATCTTGCTTCATCTCTCTTCCAAGTCATCAAATTTGCTTACGTGGTAATTGAGAGAGCCTACTAATAGAGACCTTAATTTGTGCGTGCCCTTATCTCTATTTTTTTCTCCTTTCTCTATCTTTCACCTATGCATTTTTTTCTCCTTTTCTATCTTTCACCTATGCATTTAATGTTTTTATTTTGGAGTATATGAATAGCTAGCAGTTGCATGTGAGCCAGCCTTCTTCTTTTTTTTCAAATTTTCTCTCCACCGCATAATCTTATAATAGGCTTATAGCCTACTATTAAACTTGCTCTGAGATGAGAATTCTACGAGGAATACGATGCAAAAGAAGCGTTAGAGCAAGTTTTATAATGAAGGTGAATGTTGCCTCTAATTTGAGCCATATCATCTACTAATTAATTAAGAGGTAACAAGTACAACATACCATCTCTAATACAAACCCCAATAATGTTTTTTATTAGTTCACTCTCACACTATTTTTTTTTACTTTTCTTGAAGATTGTGTGGAGATTGCCCCTTATATTTACATATACAAGGGATATCTCATCCTCTCTCTCCTAACTTTTTTCCTCCACCTCATCACATAATCATCTTAGAAGGGAGCTCGAGGGGCGATTAGCGATTAAAAATTAAAGGGTTAAGCTAGATGACTATTTCATCAGTACAGACTCTTGGTGATGTGGAGTAGGGAAATTTTTCGATCATAGTGATATTACTGGTTTCCGTAAAACTAATATAATAATATTGACTTCACCGAATGTTACCGTTTTTCTAATTTATGTGTGTGGCATTGAAGTTAACATTGAAATTCAGTTTAATTCATAAAAATTAAAATTTCCCAACCATTTTCAACCGTTTCCATAAAATAATAGAAAAATAATACAGTTTCCGAACATTTTCAACCGTTTTCATCCCTTATTATGGACTGTCTATATGTCGCATTGGGCTAATTAATTAACTGGTATATACATGCTCTAAGTGGATCCAAGTACAAACTTGAAAAAATAACAAAAGAGAAAGTAGATAGAGTCAAGCTGATGATACATTGGAATCTCACGGGCTTCCCTCCATGGCCTTTATTATATCCTCTTTAGTGTTTTTTATCATGCAATAACCCATGATTAGTATCCCAAGGACGGTGAGTATAGCGAGAATGCATGCAAACACCTCCTCCATGGTCTTGCAGTGTGGAACTACCTTCACAACGAAGATCCCAAACAGCACGAGAGTAACGGTGTTGAAGAACCACTGCAATATGCAAATAATTAAGAATTAGTTAATAAGCATTAAGAAAACGCTGGTGTTATTGGTAATAATAAGATTAAAGGCCTTAATCAATACTAACTCTTATATTTTTAAATAGATGACATCGTTCACTTTTGACCGTAGCATTCGTCAAATGTCCTTTTTATTCTGCTGTAGTTTAATCATTACAAAAATTCTAAGTAAAAATTATACTTTAATATAATTATACTATTTTTTGTTATTTTAATAAGATGAATGGTTTAAAATCCAACCGTGTATACGTTATATGTTAAAGTATGATTATCATATGCATGATGGCATGGTGCCATGCGTTGGCCAGACCCTCTGCAGTCACTACACCATGCCTTTATCACTGACATGTGAGCCCGATGATCTCCGAGCCTATATGTTAGTGATAAAGACGCTGACATACGGTCTGATGATCTCCGGACCCATATGTCAGTGATAAAGGTGCGGTGCAGTCGACTATGGAGGATCCTGATCGATTCGTGTGTCGTACGTACCACAGCTACGCGCATGCAGGCGAGGGCATGGGTAGGCTTCCACCGATTCTCAGTATCATCACCTCTCCCGTGTTTTGGCTGGGCAACGGCGGCGACGACTTCCGCCGCCGTGATGGTCGTCGGCGGCGGCGGCTCCCGTAGTGCCACGCCGGAACGGCCTTCTTCCAGCAAGCTGCACAAGAGATGATCCCACTCCGCCGCCGCCCCCGTCTCCATGGTGCTGGATCGGATCAATCGAGGATATATCAACCAAAAAATCGATCTATCGATCCACCGCGCGCGTGTGTTGTGTCATGTGCGTGTGTATATATATCGAGACCGTCAGGATCGTAGTTGGACTATCTTCCCGTGTTCCAATTGATCTGATATCTCTGATCGTCTCCATGTCGGAGTCTAGTAGTACTAGCTAATTAAGATTACTCAGTTCGTACTACCACGTATACGATCTCCTAATCATCCGTATTTTAATGTATGACGCCGTTGACTTTTTGACTAACGTTTGACCATTCGTTTTATTCAAAATTTTTGTGCAACTATGAAAATATTTATGTCATGCTTAAAGAACATTTGATAACGAATCAAGTCATAATAAAAATAAATAATAATTACATAAATTTTTTTGAATAAAACGAATGGTCAAATGTTAGATAAAAAGTCAACGGCGTTATATATTAAAATATGGAGGTAGTATTAAATAGCTCAAAAAATTTCCCCCTTCAACGAGAAGGACATGCCAGTAGTTTTTCTTCTATTTGTAGCACTTCCATTTCAATGTTTTTCATGCAATGGCAATTCAGAGATGACAAGTCTTAATAGAGCATGCTCCAAGCACAGACAACAGAAATGCATCAGGATGAACTGCGTTGTACGAGTTTAAGCATAAACAAGTTTCTTAAAAGAGTTCATTGATCAGCATAGTAGCATTTTTTTTCTACTAATGCTCAGGCATCAGATCTAACATCAACAGAGGTTCTGCATTTTAAGGAGCGTTGGCCTAGTATCCCTGCTTAGGCCTTTCCTCGTAGCGGATCTTCTCATCCTGTAAACAAGAAGGCTCAAAATGTCAGTATTCAGTGGCAGCAGTATGGATTTACATATCCTAAAAAACATCTAACATGTCATCCAAAAGGAAATAAACCCAGTCAAATATATTGGTCCATAGCAAATATTTGAACTAGCATTTCGTCGCAGAATAACTGGAATCTTGGTCGTGAAAGTATATGAACTCCATTTTGCATCGATACCAACAGCAGCAACATCAATATTTTTCTATAATATAGTGAACAAATGACCGTGAAAACTCGAATCATGAGTAGAGTGCACCAATGCTCAAATGGTACACCATAGGCAGCATAAGTAACTGAAAATTTGAGTAGCAGCACTAGAAGGAGACCTCAAAAGCTTGCTTGAGATTCTCAAGCTCCTTGTCTAAATCATTGATTGCCTGTGTGTACGCTTGAGTAGGGGTGGACTGGTTTGCAGTATGGACCTGCCAACATATTAAAACAATGAGACTAAATAAACCCCAACCTGACACAATATATAGAGTAAGCAAAACCTTAATCCTACCCTGACAAGGATCTTGTACTGAAGGGGATGAGGGAGCTTATAACCAGCAAAGAGGACGTTTGGGTCCCTGTGGAGCTGCCTGCAAAATCTCATAGGTACAGAACATTCAAAAGTAGCAAAAAATGAGCAAATTAGTCATAAAACTCTTTTGCACATACATGCGGAGGATGTTGCCAATGGTGTGGTCCTCGCGCTCAATTGTGAATGACCCAGCATTCACAATCTTTGTATCCCGCTCATATGATACCCTGCACAATCATAAGTTTTAGAGCCATATCTGCAGGACTGCAAATACTAGAGCAGCACAGAACAAGAGAAAACTCTCTATATGCCACTCAAAATTAGCCACTCAGATATGCCATTCCCATCAATCTAGTGTTAGTGTGCTGTTAAATTAGGAATAGAAAGACTAAAATGCCCTTGTCCCAAAACTCTCCGCTCATTTTTCTTGATGTATTCAGCCCTCCAGTCTACCGTCAGCGCCAGTAGCTGCCACCGGCTCTCTCCCTGTATTGCCTAGCCAGAGTTGGGTGCCGCAGTCACCATCGGCACCCATCTGATCTGTACTTGCGGCTGGACCAGGATGTGAAGACCAGGCCACCCCTACCGTGTCGCCTCAATGTCTTTAGTGCAGGCCCCATTCCTTCCCTTGAGCTCCCCTATGGTTTTGCGCTCTCGTGGGCTGCCTCAGGCTGAGTGCCCTCAGCTCACCAAGAGAATGAGTCACATTTGAGTGCCGTCATAACGATCTGATCTCTTCCTTTTTTTTCTTATTTCTTTTCTTCTTGTATTTTCTTTTTCTTTTCCCTGCTTGCTGTTTCGTTCTCTGTGGGAAGAACAGCACGATAGGCGTGCCCCTCTATCTTTTAGTAATCCTTGTCCATCCAATCTTTGTCTATCTTCCTTAGATGGCATCGGCTCACACACCATGGTAGTCTGTACAAGAACTTTCTCTAACTGGTGAAGGACAGCATGCCAACATAGACCCTGTGTGAGCTGACAAGGTGGCGCTTGAGTGGAGCCTCGTCATGACAAGCAAAGAAGGCCGGCTACTGTCTGCCATAGGCACTGCTTGAAGCAAAAGAAAAAAAAAGGGAGGGAACAAGAAGAATATGGCATGTGGGCCTAAAACATGGGATGAGGGTAGGGAGGCCAATTTTGCAAAAAAGTTGGTGCGTTTTTGTACATTAATGGCAGGAGTATATACAGAGTTAATGGCAATGGCATATAAGGGGCATAAAATTTCTCCTAGTGGCACAGAAGGGAACAGCTATTTTTGATTGGCATATAAGGAAACCGATATGATGTAGAGGCCGGGTTGACTGCGACAGACCTAAACAGCTATTTTCTTCCCGCTAATTTTTATGGCGGGCTGTGTACATCCAAGTTGGATGTAGAGGCCAGGTTTTTACTCCGTTTTCTAAAACAATGTAAGGAAACCGGTATACTTTGAGTGACACAAAGGGATTTTTTTTCCTAATCAAAAGCAAACAAGCCACCAGGGCACAACGCCAAGCATCTAAAGCATCTTTAGATAATAACCGCCAAGCATCTGGGATTCTGGGTATCATAATTTCATACCGATTCTCATGAACAGATCAAACTGCTAGAAATTACTCTACTCTTTCTGTGAATTGTGTCTTACTACTCTACTCTTACAATTAAAATGGAAATTAAATAAGTGAGCCAAAAAAAACTAGATAAATGTCCAGTATAAACTGACTAATCTCTGGGTTCCCTCAGGCACGACAAAGCCTTAATCCAAAGCAAACAAGCCACCAGGGAATCTAATCATCTTTTTTTGAGACAACAAACGCCAAGCATCTGGGTATAGCAAGTTCATAACCTCATACAGTTTCGCATAAACAGGAGCAAACCGCTAGAAACAACTCTACTCTTCGTGTGAACATGTTTCTCACTACTCTGACTCTTACAACTAAAATTCTTCTTAAACAGACAATACACAAACAATGTCAATTGAACGACTGTGTCTAAAATTACTGGGACAACTGCGGGGGATGAACTGACTCACTTCTTGGTTCCCTCAGGCACCACAAAGCGTTCGTAGCGGTCGGGAGCATTCATCTCGAATCAAATCTTCAGGGGGTCCTCCCTCTCCAGTCACTGCAACCGCAAAGCATCCACGGAAACAAAATTAAAAACAATCTTCAGAGATTGCTCCGTTGATCCCTAAACCTCATGTCCGTACGGTGAACAAAGAACCCTAGACTAACATAACAGATGAGACGGGAATCAATCAAATCGAGAGAGCAACCAACAACAACAGCAGAGAGAAGGAATCAAGAAACACAGAGAGAGCCTTGCCGTGCGATGCTCCAGCTCCCTCCCCGCCGCTCGCGGATTCGCCGGCCGAGCTACCCTGGTCGTCCAGGCGCGGAGGCGGAAGCCGGAAGGGGAAGAGAGAGCCAGAGAGAGAGAGAGAGAGAGAGAGGAGGAGGAGGAAGAGGAGTGGGCCGGGTTAGGGTAGTAGTAGGGTTTCGGAGGCTAAGTAGGCCGTATTATTGGGCTTCCTCGGCCTAGTGGGCCACTCATATCTTCATCCTACCCACTCTTCTCTCTTCCTCGTATCTCCCCACCCAATTTTGCTATATATTTCAACTTGCACCAATCGTTTCATTTCTCATGGTTAATAGTATGCCCCAAGTTTACTGCGAGCATAAATGTATATGAGCATCTGCAAATTTGCCGCTAGTTTTTTTATTTTACAAAAATGCCATTTGAATTACTGTTCTAGTGGCAATTTTATAATATTCTAGCGGAAGTTTTACAAGATTTAAAACAGTGGTAATTTTACAATTGCCTCAAATGTATAACTTCTGAAATTCTTGCATAGTTCACACGCGGTGAATTAATTTACGGTCGCTACAAGCATCGCTACGATGCAGGCCCATGACGATGAGGGGAGGGGTAGAGGTGGAGGGGCCTCTGATGGTGGATGATGAGTTGAAGCACAAGAAGCAAAAGCAGGTTACCAGAGTAATGACATCAAGATCAACCGAACCTCAATTTTCAGAGAATATTTACACTGCTAGAAGAGTGTGCAGCCAAAAACAATGCTGGCTGAGTATGAAGTATGATGACAGCCACAGTTCTCTGAAGGAAATCATAGTGATGTACAAAAAACCTCAATACAAGGATATCATTTCTTCTATACTTTCTAAATCAATTTACTACAGAGAGGGTGTACAAAGATGTCAAAATTGGTACCCAGTTTCTATCCTCTACAAGCGCATTTCCCTCCACGGAAAATATGAAACCCAGCCGTGTCCCTGACCAAGATCTCTTTACCGGTAGCTGCAGAAGTATACTCCAGGAATGAGTGGCAATCACCACACATGCGGACGTTCTTCACGACGCGGATGGTTTCACCATGTCCTGACATTAGAAGGCCATACATGGCAGCTAGCTTCACGCTATGGTACATCAGGAAGTGCCTCTTCTGGTATTCCTCGACGTCGTGTAGCACGAAGGTGGTGTCCGGTTCATACCCAGCCTTCATGCACTCAAGGATTAGCACGTCGAGGCCAGCGTAGATGTCCTTGGACTGGGGATGTGACCTATCCCGTGCGAAAAATGAGTGAATAGAGTTGCCATGAAATGTCCAGCTCCTTGCTGGAATCTTACGCATACCCTTTTCACGCATCTTCAGCCTTGTGCTCTCAGAGCATTGCCATCTTGCTGATTCTGAGTAGAGATTTGATGCCAGGACATATGTGGATGGATCCTGTGGTTCCAGTGCGAGTAGATGCTTCATTGCTAACCTCCGCATGGTCATGTTGGGCCGCCTGTTACAGCTGTCTAGCAAAGATCGCCAAACCAATGCACTAGGCTTGAACGGCATTTTACCGATAAGCTGCTCTGCCTCCTCAAAATGACCCCAGCATCCAAGGACATGAACAAACGCTGCGTAGTGTTCCACAGCTGGTTCAATGCCATATATGCTTGACATAGAAAGGAATAGCTCCCTACATTTATCAGCAGAATTTGAGCTTGTGTAGCTGCAAGATGATATGACCAGGAGAAAGGTAACAGAATCAGGTTTGATGGGCAATCTCTCCATCTGAGACCACAGGTCCAGTATCTCATCTCCCTGGCGATGAAGAAGATGAGAAGTGATCAGAGCATTCCATGAAACCAAGTCTCTACAAGGCATTCGCTTAAAGACATAGACTGCAGTTTCCAATGCCCCACACTTGCCATACATACTAATGATCGCATTACCAACTCCCTGAGCACTCAGAAGCCCAGATTTTGCAGCAAAGCAATGCATTTGCTTTCCGAATTCAGCAAAACCTAAGGCTCCACATGCTCCAAGAACAGTAGTCAAGATGAATTCATCAATGAACTGAACATCATAGCTTCTAAACATCTTAAGGAAAGTGGAAAGTGCTTTCTCATACTCCCCATCTCTGAAACTTGCAGCCAGCAAAGAATTCCAAGCAATATGAAAATTCTCCT
The DNA here is from genome assembly GCA_009805545.1 of Oryza longistaminata. Classification (NCBI taxonomy): domain Eukaryota; kingdom Viridiplantae; phylum Streptophyta; class Magnoliopsida; order Poales; family Poaceae; genus Oryza; species Oryza longistaminata. Next base: position 6,692,284 of record CM020184.1, read on the forward strand.
CATGGCGCCATTTCTCAAACAGAAGATGTGCATCTCCAGATCTGCCGCACTTGATACACATGTCTATCAATGCGGCATCGATCCAAGGAGTTGAGCCGCAGCCACATTTAATCGCAAATGCTTGAACCTGCTCGCTCATCTTCCTATCCGCAGCAATAGCACAAGCATTCAGGACACCTGTGACAGTTACATCTGAGATCTCCAGTCCATCCTCCAGCATCTGCTTAAACAACCCGAGTCCTCGCAGCCCTGACTTTCTAGCAAAGGTAACTCGGACACCTTCCTTGTTGTGGTTAAACCCAGTCAACACTGCATTGTATGTAACAAAATTCCTCCCAGGCATACGGTCGAACACATCCATTGCCATGTCAACAAGGCCAAACTCCATGTATCCATTGAGTAACCCGGTCCACGAAATCACGTCCTTCGCAGGCATTCTCTCAAACACATCAACCACATCCTCAATGGAATGACCATGCTCCGCGTAGAACCCGACGAGCGCGTTGCCAACGCTCAAATCCATCTCCAGCCCGGACTTGAGCGACAGCGCGTGCACCGCCGCGCCCTCGTGCAGGCCGAACCCCTCGGCGGCCGCAGCCAACAGCGCCGAGAGCGAGAACCTGTCGGCCCCAACGCCGCTGTCCCGCATGTCCCCGAACAGCTCGAACGCCTCGTCGTACCTCCCCAGCTCAACCAGGCCGGAAAGGACCGTGTTCCACGACGAGACGTCCCGCCGCTCCATCCCGTCGAACACCTTCAGCGCGTCTTCGAAGCGTCCGCCCTTGACATACATCCCGAGCAGCGCGTTGTCGACGAGGAGCGAGCCCCGGAGGCGCGCCCTTGACGCAGCGCGTGCACCTGGGACCCGGCCGCGGGTTCCCGCGGCGGGCGCAGGCGGTAGGAGGCCGACGAAGGTGTACTCGGTAGGCGCCATGCCCGCGAGCCGCATGCGGCCGAGCAGCTCCACCCCGCCGCGGCCGGGGAGCCGAGGCGCGCGTGGCCCGAGATGAGCGCGCTGTAGGAGGCGGCGTCGCGGGCGGGCATCCGCTCGAACACCCCCCGCGCATCCGCCAGCGCGCCCCCGGAGGTACCCGCACATGACGGCGTTCCAGGCGCGGGCGCCGACGACGCCGCGGCGCCCGACTTGACGGCGACCGCGTGCGCCGCGCGCGGGTCGGCGGAAGCCGCGGCGGCGAGCGCACGGGTGTGGAGGCGGGTTCGCGGCGGCGGCGGCGAGGGGCCATGGGCGGAGGAGGAGGCGGCGGCGCGGGAGGGGGCGGGAGTGGGTGGAGCTTGGGGCGGGAGGAGGCGAGGCGGCGGAGCGGCGGATGAGGTGGAGATGGCCATTCATTTCACTCCGAGGTGGACGAAGCTTCGAGCTCGCGTTGCTTCGGCTTCTTTCTCGCGCAGGCGTGGATTTCTTCTGGAGGATGAAACTGGGGCCAAATTCGGCCCAAATTTGGCCCAAATGAGTTCAGAGATTGCCGAAAAAATTTAGGAAAAAGTACATCGAAGGTCCCTCAACTTGTCGTCGGGATATAAAATCATCCTCGAACCACAAAACCAGACATGCGAGATCCCTTAACTATACAAAATCGGTCACCCCATATCCTTTGGTGGTTTTGACCCCGGTTTTGGTCTACGTGGCGGCTGAGTAAGTGTGGGACCCACGTGGGCCCCACATGTCAGGTGTCCACGAAGCATCTGGCTGTCACCGCCCTCTCCGCCGGCGGCCGTCGCGGCGCCGCCCTCCCACCTCACCCCGTCCAGCTTGCAGAGAAGTGAGAGAGAGATAAGGAAGGGAGTGAAGAGGGGAAAGAGAGGGTGACGTGGACACCTGACATGTGGGGTCCATGTGGGTCCTACGCTGACTCAGCCGCCATATAGATCAAAACCGGAGTCAAAACCAACTAAGGACTTTGGGTGACCGATTTTGTATAGACAAGGGACCCCGCATATCTGGTTTTGTGGTTGGAGGACATTTTTTTTATCCCGACGACAAGTTGAGGGACCTTGGGTGTACATTTTCCAAAAATTTACTGAAATGTGGTTTGAATGGATTTTGCCTCTTTTTTTTAGCAGCGTTGTACTTAGTTGACAAAATTTGGCAACAAATCGCTACAATTTTCAAACAAGGAATATCAACTGTGTCATAATTTGAAAAGGGAGGAATTCGGCCCAAATTGGCCAAAACGAGTTCAGAGACTGCAAAAGGATTAAAAACCTCGCCTGTGCTGCGCTGTGAAGTGCTTGGGCGAGTTTGAACATATTTTGACAAACTAGCCAAGAACCCATACGTTCCAATAAAAAAACAAATTATGTCGTGTGTTGTTATTGTGGGTGGGGAACTAATCCTCCACACACGTAAAATGGAGCAACGGATTAACGGATGATTAATAGAGTATTAGTTTAAAAAACTTAAAAAAATATCAATATATTTTTTTAAAATTAACTTGCCTATAAAATTTTTTTAAAAAAATACACATTGTTTAACAGTTTGTGAAGCGTGCACGTGAAAAATGTGAAAGTAGAATGTTGAGAAAGGGGGAAAAGAACGCACCCTAAATCTAATTCAACAAAATCAACGAAAATTCAACCTTTTTTGAAACTGCCACGCATGTTGACCAAAACGGTCAACTTGAAGGAGTACAACCGTTAAACACTCTTATAGCAGGTATAATAGTAGGCTATAAGTTAGCTACAAACATATTTTAAAGAGATAAATAAGGAGAAAGAAAAGCAGCGGGTTACAGATTTGTAACCAGCTGTAGCACAGACTCCAAGACACAATGTGCGTATGACAGGTGGGACCAGGTATTAGATTGGCTATAGATGAATTGGAACTAGTAATTGTCTGTACTATTAAACTTGCTCTTACTAGTTTCCAACTTTCCATCTCTACATGCTAACTACTCCCTCTGTCCCCAACAAATCGAATCTAGAACCAGATATGACATATTATAGTATAATGAATCTGAACAAAGGTATGTCCAGATTCGTAGCACATGTGTCACATTCAATATTAGTTTGATCTTTTATGGGACCAAGGGGCAGAATCTTGATGATGGGTACACGCACACTCGTGGAGTGGAGACGTGTAGTAAAAGAAGCACGTCCATCTCTACATGCTACAGTACACGGTACTACTCATAGGAAATAATTTTCTTGTGTTAGGAATTAATCCGAAAATATTTCTGTGTCATTATTAGCCTTTGCAGGGTCACATACTTACGTAGTACAAATCTCACAAATCCATCCGATTCGTGCGTGCAGTCGATCGATCGATCAAGCTGTAATAATGTGAAGTACACACCAACTATCTATAATTAAACTTGCTCCATCTGATCAAGAAGCATCTGGCTGTCACCGCCGCCGTCGTGTCCCTCCGCCGCCGCCGCCGCCGAGAAATCTCTGATGATGGACAGGTACACCGTGGCTTGGATGACGACGATGATCGCCATGACCAGCAGCATGACCGGCAGCATGAGCAGCGCCTCCCCCCAGCTGGTGCTGTCCACCACCACCATCCTCGCGATCACACCCAGCACCACCACCGTGGACACGACGAACAAAACCTGTATCATATCCACACACACAGACAGATCATCAGCTAATAATTAAGTAATCCACACTTAATTACGAGATACTTCATCTGTTTCATATTATAAGCTCTTTCCTCTAATCAAATTTATAAAAAGAAATATAACAACGTTTTCAGCACAAAACAAATACTACCTCCATATTTTAATGTATGACGTCGTTGACTTTTTATTCAATGTTTGACTATTCGTTTTATTCAAAAAGTTTATGTAATTATCATTTATTTTATTGTGACTTGATTCCTCATCAAATGTTCTTTAAGCATGACATAAATATTTTCATATTTGCACAAAAATTTTAAATAAAACGAATGGTCAAACGTTGGTTAAAAAGTCAACGGCGTCATACATTAAAATACGGAGGGAGTATATTATTAAAAATATGTACAATGCTATATTTAATAAAATTAATTTAGTGTTATAAATGTTGCTTAATTTTTTCTATGTCTAGAAAAAAAGTTCAAAATAACTTATAATATATAAAAAATAAAGATAACTTCTAATATGAAAAAGAGAGCAGTTGTTAATGGTCGGTACGCACTGTGACGAAGTTTTTGCAGGCGGGGGTCATGGGGCGGTGGGGGAGGTGGTGCGGGGGCACCCTCCGCCGCTCGTCGTAGTTGCCGTCATCGGCGGCGGCGACGTCGACGACCGTGTGGGGCGGCGCCGGCGGGAGCTTCTGTAGCGGGCAGTGTAGGGGGTCTTCAAGGTTGTATGCACCCATGAAAGGGAACATCGACATGTCGTCGCACGCGCGAGGGACGGACGTACACGTACGGCTGTCTTCCCTTTCGATCGTGCCGCCTTATTTTTATAGCGGGGAGTCCTCAATCCGATTCCGTCTTAGAAACGCAGACAGGACAGGACATATACACGGGATAAATACCCCGGTAAATATCGGCAAGTGAGTCATGCATTTGGTTTACACTAGTATCATTTTTCCAGTAGTATCATCTTGATTCAAGTTCTATACTGAACATTGCAATTCATATTTTACGGCTATTATTTCTTTCAATAATAGAGGATGTCCTTATCAATAACGAGATATTTATGATGATTTCAAGATATGTCAGTTCAGTTTTAGTGATGCCCATAGTAGTAAGGTGTATGTGTGTCGACGCTTACGGTGACTTAATGAATCTCAAGATATATATGTTGGTCCAGTCTTCGAAGATACGCATAGAAGTAAAATGTGTATTCATATAGATGAGTGCACACGTGTTTATATGAGAGCCCGTGTTTGTGATGTGGTTTAAAAATAAAAAGTATCTCTATTTCCGAAGGAATCGACGTCATTTTTTTCGTGCTTATTATTCAGGCCACGTCTCACTTTATTTTGTATTGTGGAAAACTTTTTGCTGATAAAAAAATACATTTCCTCTATTTTTTCTGCTACATCCTACATTGGAAGAAATTAGCTAGTGTGCTTATCAAAATTTACGAAATTAATCCTAAATTTAGGAGCGACGCATCTAAGGGGACAAGGAAAAAAAGAGTAAATTTTATAAAATCCTAGATATTGGGGCGTCCATAGGACCATAACATAAAAGTCCCATTATTATTGTTGTTCTTTTCAAGAAAGCTCATGTTTTGAGGCAAAATGTTTGAAGAATACCTCATATTTATGTAAAATTATTTTTTTCATAAATTCATATTAGTTGACTTGAAGTACACATTCTAGATCTTGACTAGTTTTTTCCTTAGTTTTTCATATAAAAAAAACTCAACATAATCCCAACTAATAATGACATACTACAGTATTAGTTTGAAAGATGATATAAAGCTTATATTTGGGGTTTAATGAACCATTTTACCCTCAAAATCTAGGGGTTTCATGAAACAAAGTAAAAATTGAGGTTTTGAGTTACGGAGGCATAAAAACCTAGGGTTTTATGAAATATGCTAAAACAAGCCATAGTCACCAACTCACCCTTGTCATTCCCCTCAGGCAACAACAAGGGGAATTAGCCTAAATAGAAATTGAGAGATTAATAGGAAAATATGTTATATAAGACAAACGCATATCCACAATTTAAAACAATGTTAAAAGCAATTTTCATAGGCCGTTCTAAAAAGGGCAGCTTATTAAACTTGATGGAGGTACCTTTGAAATCGAGATGGGTTTATAACGAATGGGCTAGACAAAATCTAGAGGCACGTGGCTAAGTCTAGGGCACTTTCACATCACCTTTCTCCTCCATCGTTGCTTCTCACTCCTAGCTGACAACTGTCGCCACCACGGCCGAGCCACACTGTCATCGTCGTCAACCATAGCCACACCACCATCGACCTGCGCCCTCAATAACGGTGGATCTGGCGTTGGTGGCCTCGGGAGTGACGAATCCGCCATCGCCAGGGCTTAGCAGGCCTTATCATCACCAATTCACCATGATCTTGGGCATTGGGATGTCAATGACGGCGGTAGGCCTTGGGACACCGGATCTAACGTTAGGCCTTAGTAGTGAGGACTTCATTGGCGATGACGACTACACACTATAGTGAGGATGTCGGCGAGGCTCATCCTACGACGACATGTGTCAACGATGGTGGTGCGAGGGTGTCAATGCCAGCAGTTCCACCATCCACCAAGGTCCCGAACGACCACTTGCTTTTGGAATTTGTGAATTTTTGTTTTGGAGTTTTTTTTTTTGAATTTGTGATTGTGTCTATAAAAATTTGCAGGTTGTGATTGGATCGGAATTCATGAATTGCAGGCTTTAATTTTATCTAATTTTTCTTCTTTTTTTGCCAACAGGCAAGTCACTTTATAGTACCACCTGGAAATACTAATTTTTACTGGTGGTTCCATCCGTAGAAATTGTTTTCACATATGGGTATCTTAATTTAAACCGTCTATAAAAAATATTTGTAGACGGTTATCGAACTTCACAATTTTTAATCTGTAGAGGCATGTCGCTCAACCATCTCTACAAGCCGAATTTGTCCGCTAGTGAAAACTAATTTCGCATCAGTGCATTGACATGCACAATGACACCACAAATAGCCAGATTCCATTGGCAGGTTTATAAATTCACAAAACCTCAGGGGTATATATATATGCTATTCTCCCTTAATTTAAAATTTAATTAAGCATCAATCGTGTAATGGGCAGTACGTGTACGTCTAGTAAAAGGCAGGCAATGCAAGAGTGCTAGCTACACATATGTGCTTAATCTCTAATAAAGTGCTCTCTAACTTTGCCCTTTATAAATTAGAAAGATAAAAGTCAGCTCAGCTTCTAGGCATGTTTGGTTATACTTATCCGGTGCTCAACAAGCTAAGACAAAGGCCACTGTTTTAATTCTCACCTGATAAAAAGCACCAAGTAATTTTTTTTTTTTTGCGGGGACACCAAGTAAATTTGTTGCATATGAAATTTTACGCATACATATAATTTTGTTACTAAAAAAATAAAGAAGTAGTTAAACACAAGAATGCCATTAATTATACTTCAAATCTCACATATATTTCCTTCAAAGCTCTTTTTTTTTTTGAGAAACACAGTACAAATATATACATACATATATATACAGATGGCGTATTTACAAATTAGGGTCCCAGTGCTAAACATAGCGTATATCTACAAATATACAGGCCCGATATCATATATATATACACACACTGCAATTACCCAACAATAGGAAAATGAATTCTGCCATATCATTAGGCTGCGTTCGTTTGTGTGATATAGGGTGAGAAAGTACCTTGTTTTTCGCGCGTACACTTGCCAAACTATACTAAACGGTGCGTTTTTTGCAAAAATTTTCTATAGGAAAGTTGTTTTAAAAAGTCATATTAATCAATTTTTAAAATTTAAAATAGTTAATACTCAATTAATCATGTACTAATGGCTCACCTCGTTTTGCGTATCTTCCCAATCTCCTTCTCCTCAAACACACCCTTAGACTCCATAGCTTGCTCACACATATACATGGCACTTTTTGTACAAATACTGTTTTTATTTCAGAAACGTGCGTCAACGATCTTGCGGTCAACTCCATCGTAGGTTCATCGAATCCAACCTAGCTTTAACTCCAAAAACACACATCATCAACCCCACATATCTTTCCTCCTAGAATCTCCCCATCCATATCAATGATATCATGGATATGGTACATCTCCACACAGAATTTAACACAAAATAGTCATCCAAACTCCCAAGGCAGCATCTCAGCAACCATGCATCCGGTTGCATGATTTGCATCACTCAACAACTAGGCCAGTGCATTATGCATGCATGGACACCACTCTATCCATTCCATCTTAGCAAAGTCAATCATCACTGAAAGGGGTTGTTTGATGTAAAATCAAAATCAAAATGATAAGATAGATCAATATGTGATATATTACTACATAAATATAGAAGTTTAAATTCAACCTAAATAAGTTGAAAAAAAATACAACACATTTCAATATGCAAAGCATTTATATTAATTTGCCGGTCCAGTCTTCGAAGATGCTCATAGGGGTAGGGTTTGCGTGCGTGTGTTCATAGGGGTGAGTGCGCGTGCGTTGTGAGTGTCTGCGTTGTACTGTGTAATTCTAAAAAAAAAAATTTAAACTTGTACATGTTAAATTTTAAATTATATGTTTGTGAAAAGATATATCGCGATCTTAGTTAATTTATCAGAAAACTTTTTAAAACTATTTGAAACGAAGAAATCTCCCTCGAAAATTTAAAAGCCATCATCATCTCATCACCAAATGGACCAACGATCCCTCGCTTGGAACTGATCAATCACCCCCCTTATTAATTCTGCATATCAACAACGTGCCAATAATAAATCTAGGTCACTGACGACAACGACGAGAGGAAGAAGAAGAAGCAGCAGAAGCTGAGCCTGCGAAGCATCCGGCCACACGTCACCGATAATACTAGTAAGCTCTTTGCATCGCCATTGGTGTTGGGTTTCTCCCTCTGTTGGACTCGACTCTTTCAAGTGCTGAAAACTTCTTGTTGCGTTGTGGCATGAAGGGAGCATCAGGAATCTGATTTTATGCGCCTGCAGGTGTTGCCTGTCATCCATTCCCTGATGGCTTGGTGATTTGGTAAAGAATGGTGTGTGGTTCACTCAGGTTGGAACTGGGTTTTCTTTAGGGTATTGTACATGTGAAGAGGTTCCACTGTGCATCTAGTAGATGATAAGTCTGTAAGTATGGGATAGGAATATGGGATATATGCTTTAATGGTGTTTTTTTAAGCATATTGGCGTTAGTAAGTGACAATGACGGTGGATATTCCTGCATACAAATGTGATATATAAAGCAGAACTTAAAATCATTATTGCGTACGGTATATTTTATTTCCATAGTTGGAATACTTGGTCACAATTCCACAAGGAAAAAAGAAGGATTATGTGATTGTTGGCTTAGAGGGAAATTCGGAATCATGTGACTCGATTCATTATTATGAAAAGCAGCCCACATGCTTTATCTAAATAAGTTGAATTCACATGCTCTTATTTTAAGTCGTGACATCCTAGTTGTTTTCTTTTTGATGGGTCATGCTAGTTGTTTAGCATTATCTTTTAGAGGAGTCTATTATAATCTACTTTGCAGGTTTTGCAAGGACTTGGTTTCTTTTATTCGATTTGTAGAGTATATAAAGTTCTTTGAATGGGAAAATCCATTAAAGAAAACATAAGTCACCATCCAACGTATGCTTATTTGTAAGTACCTTTTTCCTTATAACTTTTGGCTCAACGATAAAGCACATGACTCAAGATATTTTTTCTCAAGTCAGTAAGTTAAATGAAAGAAAAGGTCAAGTAACTTTTCATTGGAGAAATAAATTAAATGAAACTAAAAAAAGATTGTCCAACCGAAAAAGGTGAGTGACTTAGCCTAATTTGAATGATCCAAAGGGATGGCACATTATCTGATTTTGTGATAATGTTTGAGAATAAAATGAATTAATTGACTATTACAAATTTTAAAAGTTGTCTATAAAAGCATTATAAGCAACAATTTATAAGTAGAAAGTTTTGTACAAATTTCATCGTTTAAAAGCTTGTGAAGCATGTCATAATAATCTATAATCTATTAGAGGAAATTAATGGGGGTATTACTGGACTTTATTGATGTTTAACCTTTAAAGGGATTAAAAAGCTTCCACATATGAAACTCAGCTAAAGAGTAAATAGATAAAAACTGCCTAATCAGCAATCACTGTACTCAATTAGGTAGTAATAAATTATGATGGCTAAAAAAAATTGTGGCAACAGGCCCACCACAAAGAGACACATGGTAACAACGGGTGCATAAAATCCTGAACAGTAGAGATTACCACAGGGATGTGCTGTCCTCTCCTCTCATCAGTTTCTCACTGCAGTGAAAACTGAAAACCCCAAAAGGAGGAACTTCACAGGAAGAGAACAACAGAAACTCACAATATTTTTTTTGAGTTTTGCTATACGTACGACTGAGCTGTACGACTTACATCCGACCACCAATCAACACTCTCAACATCTTCCCATGTGGGACCAGGCATGTAGCAGCTTTGCACTAGTCGGACACAAATCGTACACGCTAGTCGTATGCACAGACATTTCCATTTTTTTTTGGCACTCATTGGCACTTGTCTTCTTCCAATGGAAAAGAAAAGAAAATTGGAGATGCTGGTAGTACAAGGCAGCCAGAATTTATACATTTCCACTTCTATATGACCACAATAAACTCAGCTGCTGCTGGCTGCTGCTGCTACTACTAGTCTTTATCCTTTGCTTTCCACTTGATCTCTCCACTGACTCATCCCCATCATCTCCTCTTCTGTTCAGAATCTCCTCCTGCTAAAGCATTTCGTTGATGTTTTTTTCTTTTTTTTGCTGGAATTCTTGTTGTGGGGCAAGGCGCAAAGCGCTGCGAGGCAAGGCATAACAGCTGAAAGTTGCAATCTTTATCGGTTTTGGATTCCTCCTCCTCCTGCTGCTGCTGCTCTCTCTCCTCCAAGGCTCCAACACATCCTGGTCCCGAGAGAAAAGGGGAGATCTTTTTTGGGGGGCGCATGATTCGATCCCTTGTTGTTTGCTGTTGTTGCCTTGCTGCGCAAAGATTTGGTCCTTTCTCGGTCTGTTTCTTGGCCTGTTCAGCTCGGTGGTGGTGGTGTTGTTGGTGGTGCAGTTCTTGGAGTCACATGGTTGGTGGTGGTGTGGGCAGTTCTTGATCCAGGCTCAGATTGAAACTGGCGGTCGAGAGATTGCTGGTTGCAGGAGAAGTTCTTGGTCGCATTTCGGGTGGTGGTGGTGGTGGCAGTTCTTGATCTGCTCTCTCGGGAGAATTCGATTGATGTGGTGGGTTCTCTTCTTCTTCTTCTCCTTGGAGCTCAGTTCCCCAATTCGCCATTTTGATGAGGAGCTCCCACTGTGAGAGCTACTGCGCTCCTCCCTTGTGCAACCTCCCCTGCCTCCCCAAATCCAAAGACGATTCGACCACGGACGATGCCGCCGCCGCGTCGTCTCCAACTCCGGCCACCGTCGTCGCCGCAGCTTTCGCTGAGGACAAGCCTCCTCCGCTGCAGAAGATTGAGGCGGCGGTGACGGCAAACAAGGATCATGATGATGATGGTGATGGTGGTGGTGATGAGGGTAGCAAGGAAGTGGTGGTGACAGTGGTTCCCAAGAGTAGCCTGAAGAAGACTAATTGTGAGGACAGTAAGAATGTGGTGAAGGGCAATGTGAAATGGATGGATTTGCTGGGGAAGGATCTCACTCAAGTTAAAGAATTTGAGCCAAGGTACATACATTTTTTGTTCACTCCCATGTTTATTTACTTACTTAATTACTGTTTGTTGAAATGTATGGTGAATTTTGGTGTGATGTAGTTGTTCATCAATTTAGGTAGAGACGGCTTGTGTTAGCAGAAATGTGGGATGTCTCTAATCTCTAGAGGAATGTTCTGGTCTTAGGTAATCGCTTCACGCGTTTGCTATAAGTCATGGTCATTTGTAGTTGGTTGATATTAGGAGTTCATTATCAAAAGGGCTGAGTCAATGGTTGTTTTTTTTTTTGCCTTCTGTCCCTTGATGATGGTGGACTTCTTTTGTTATTCCGATGTAGTGGCCGTGTAAGATGATAATGGGGCAAGTCGTTAAAGTATTGTGCAACTCTACTATATTTTGACTTTGGTTTTGGTGTGTAAGCATAGATGCGGCTGCTGTGAGCACAGTCCATCTGGTCATCATCAGATTAAGAAATTAGATGGCTGGGGTCATACTCTGAAGAAGTAATATCACAATACATTACTAATAATAAAACCCCAATTTGTCGTGCTTGGATAACGGTGAAGACCAAGCCATCTTCTTCCCTTATTGGGTAGCTGCTCTAGAATTTTTTTCTTCAATATGTCCAAAATTGGCGGTTTTCTTCAATCCAGCAAGAAAACATAATTGAATATCCAAATTACATTTGTCGCTATCTATATTTGGGCAAGACCACCTGTCTAAATTGAGGCCTTGCCACTTTGCACTGCACTGAAGTTGCCGATGTACTTCGCTTTTGGTCAGTTTTTCTTTGTAATTTTGGGTAAAATGTAAACCTGAAGCTCTGCAAGAGATTTGATTTTTAAGACTGAGATGTATCCATGCAGCAGCCATAATCAGATTTAAGGTGTGACATGGACATCATCTTTGTAAATATAGGTCATGTCCATCTGTCAGTGAAATGTTCTGAATATGTGCTACTCAACTAATTAATTATAAGTGCATTTGCCAAGTTTACTCTTTCCAGATATTTTTCTTCTCCAAACTTACACGTCAAAATGGATATTTGATTGTCAAGCTGCAAGCAATCTTTTGTTTTTGTCATTTCTATCTAAAGAACTGGTTAACTGTTTTTTCCTCAATTAGTTTGCAGCAAACCAAGTGGGTAATTGTATATCACCTTGTATGACCCTCTGCACATCCAATCTAAAGACCAAGCAAGCTTTCAACCTAGATCAGCAGATTCAGCACCATCTTTATTAAAAAAAAAAATCAATGCCCAGGGCGGTTTTGTACATGAACCTTCATTTTTCAGAAAAAGTCATTGGGTTTGTTGTGGATTGCTTCCATCTGCTTTATATTATCGTATCATGAGTGGATACATTGAATGTTGATTATCTATGTCTTTCACATTTAAACTAGGGCTGTGTTTAGATCCAAAGTTTGGATCTAAACTTCAGTCCTTTTCCATCACATCAACCTGTCATACACACACAACTTTTCAGTCACATCATCTCCAATTTCAACCAAAATCCAAAATTTGCGTTGAACTAAACACAGCCTAGTAATGGCACATAAACACGAACATCTTTCATAGTCTTATTCTATGATGATGGGAACAGCATACCGACATAATTATCCGTTGTTGTGTCGCTTTCGAAGTTCCTTTCCCTTTACAGCTCTAATTGATTTGAAACTCTCCACACTAAGTAGTGTATATCCTTGATTGCCATGACTGCTCAAACCTCTTATTACAAAAAGATCAATGTATCATTGTTCTTTGATGCTTATACTACATTTTCTTGCGTGCAGCGAATCTGGAGACTCGGATGACGAAGACGGCAACACCTGCATCTGTGTCATCCAGTAAGCAGCCCCCTGGAGATCATCCCTGTAAATTCTCTGAAAGGAAAAACCGAAAAACAAGTGTCTGGGTCAGCCATTAGTTGTTTATTTGTCAGTAGAGAGATCAGAGAGCCCCCCATTGTGTCGTTGGTTTATCTGGAATTGTGGATGGAATTGGGTTGTGTTGTACTATCAATCAGCAGCAGCTTCACCAGTACATGTTGCACATGCATAGAGTTTAGATTTTAGAAGATTCCTGCAAATATCTGATGATCATGTTCTTGTCTGACTTTGTTCTGGTAACCTGGTTGGGGTGTTTTGGTGGCAGTATGATCAGCATTGCATTAGGCTGACTGGATTGGCTGAAATGTGGGCCCCCTCTTCTGTATGCCCAGCTTGATGGGATGGGCCGGGCTTAGTTTGGGCCTTGGCCCCCACAGTCTGATGAGGCCGACCGGTTAGAGACTGTTCAGGGTTCAGACTTCAGACCTCCATGTCAACATGATTCGTAAGAATTCATGAAATTTTAGATTAAACTGTTCAATTACGTAGGATTAAAGCCCTCAATTTATCCTGAACCCTGCCTTAGGCTGGGTTCGTTTCCAGCGGATAGAAATGAGAAATCACTGGTTCGCCATGCAAACGTTTTTCAAACTGATAAATGATGTATTTTTTTGAGATTTTGTTATAAGAAGCATTTTTTTAAAAAATCATATTATATTATTTTTCAAGGTTAAAATATTAATACTTAATTATTTATATGTTTTAATAATGGTGCAACAAAGCAGCTGATGACCAAACCCAACAAAGCAGGAGGAGTTGTCATGTGGGGCCCACCGCGCAGTGGAGGAAACCGAAAGGCCCAGAATGGTTCTTTCTCGTAGTAGTGACAACCACCACCCACCCCCCCCCCCCCCCCCCCCCCGCGCCCGCTTCACTGCTCCTCCCCCAAATCTACCTCTGCCTTCCGATCCCCAAAACCAAGCGCCGCGCCATCCACGTGGCGCCGCTCGCCGTCGCCGTCGCCGGGAGACGGCGGCCGCGCCTCCCCCTCCCCTCCCCTCCCCTCCGCCACGCCCTCGCGCGGGAATGCCTCCGGTTGGCCGGCCGGCCCGCGACTCGTACGACGAGGAGGCGGCCGTTCCCCGCGCCCCCCGCTCGGAGCTCGACGGCCGCGGCGACGCCTCCGACAACCGCTCGGGTGAGTGAGTGAGTGAGTGAGGGATTTCCTCTCCTCTGGGGTTCCCCGACCGCGTGATTGGCGAGGGCATGGTGCGAGGATTACGACAGACATGTTGTAGGTTTATCTGGGGCGGCGGACGAGGAAATCGAGTTGAATTAGGGGGGAGCAAAGGGGATTGCATTTAAATGTTTAACGTGATAAGAAGTCCTTACTTCTTTAGTGTTAGTGGTCGTTGGTTTCTGAATTTATGCAATGCGGTTGCTGCCTGCAGCTGCAACGTGTGAATTGGTAGTTGCTTATGCATCACTGCAACAATTCAGTCACTCTTATTGTAATGTGACTGAGAGTTACTTGACTAAATTTTATATACTGCAGGGTGGAGTTAAATGAATAGTCTAAACACGGGATTTTGGAGTAGTGCGGACATTCTTTATTCTTTATTCCATTTTCTTGTTTGGGGATATATACATCACGGTTGGATAAGGAGCTCTAGATTACTTTTTTCCCTTTATAGCTATAGTTTTAAGATAGGGATGGCAAAAGGAGATTGGGGACTGTTGTGAGTCTAGTTTCCAATGTGTTCCTTCTTATTAATGTTATGTGTTTACTTGGTTGAGGACTAGCTGATGACCCCACTCTATAACAAGTATTTTTTTTTTCTGCAAAAAGAAAAAGAAATGCAGTGCTTAGTTGGCATAGAGCTTTATATTTGGTACCACATTATTGTGCGTGTTGAGTTAACTACATTGTATCTCTCACTTCTCCCAAGGAATTAAATGCTTTTGCTTTTTATTTCACATCCTCTCCTCATTCTTTTCTATTGGCATAATTTTTCCCATTATATGCTTATTATATGTTGCAAAATGGTATCATCAAAATGGAAGGTTATGATGATTCATATATAAGGGCCTTGGCCCCCACAGTCTGATGAGGCCGACCGGTTAGAGACTGTTCAGGGTTCAGACCTCCATGTCAACATGATTCGTAAGAATTCATGAAATTTTAGATTAAACTGTTCAATTACGTAGGATTAAAGCCCTCAATTTATCCTGAACCGATGATAATGGGGCAAGTCGTTAAAGTATTGTACAACTCTACTATATTTTGACTTTGGTTTTGGTGTGTAAGCATATATGCGGCTGCTGTGAGCACAGTCCATCGGGTCATCATCAGAATAAGAAATTAGATGGCTGGGGTCATACTCTGAAGAAGTAATATCACAATACATTACTAATAATAAAACCCCAATTTGTCATGCTTGGATAACGGTGAAGACCAAGCCATCTACTTCCCCCATTGGGTAGCTGCTCTAGAATTTTTTTCTTCAATATGTCCAAAATTGGCGGTTTTCTTCAATCCAGCAAGAAAATGTAATTGAATATCCAAATTACATTTGTCGCTATCTATATTTGGGCAAGACCACCTGTCTAAATTGAGGCCTTGCCACTTTGCACTGCACTGAAGTTGCCGTGTACTTCGCTTTTGGTCAGTTTTTCTTTGTCATTTTGGGTAAAATGTAAACCTGAAGCTCTGCAAGAGATTTGATTTTTAAGACTGAGATGTATACATGCAGCAGCCATAATCAGATTTAAGGTGTGACATGGACATCATCTTTGTAAATATAGGTCATGTCCATCTGTCAGTGAAATGTTCTGAATATGTGCTACTCAACTAATTAATTATAAGTGTATTTGCCAAGTTTACTCTTTCCAGATATTTTTCTTCTCCAAACTTACACGTCAAAATGGATATTTGATTGTCAAGCTGCAAGCAATCTTTTGTTTTTGTCATTTCTATCTAAAGAACTGGTTAACTGTTTTTTCCTCAATTAGTTTGCAGCAAACCAAGTGGGTAATTGTATATCACCTTGTATGACCCTTTGCACATCCAAGCTAAAGACCAAGCAAGCTTTCAATCTAGATCAGCAGATTCAGCACCATCTTTATTAAAAAAAAAAAGTAAATTGTTTTATGCTGTATAACTGGGGGTGCATGAAAAAGGTTTATTTGTTGCACAAAATGCATCCAGTTGATCATTTTTGCTGCTTGCATAGTGAGATGAAACACAACACCTTATTTATTGTGCCTGTAACTGAGCTTGACTGGTTGAGGATCATCAGAGCTGGCTTGTGTGCAAAATGACCAGGGTGTTTTTGTTAATTATTGATTATACACTCAGCTCACTTTTGGCCCTCACGTGTCTATGACATGTGGATCCATGTGGTAAACTGTTAATTGCAACATTGGCAAATAGTTGAATATCTCAGGGAGGGGGGTATAATAACCAGAGGGCATTCCCATGTGCCAATGTTCCCTAGTCATCGAGATTATTTAGATATTAACATGTCTCATTTTAGATCTATGCTTTAATATGTCCTCATGCCCTCAATTTTGGTCCCTGTATGTAATCTTAAGTCATCTGAATTGTTTTGTAGGCTTCATTTATGCCAGTTTTGGTGTTAGCAGCTAAATTGTGTCCACCAGGAATGGAAGCAACTCTGTTTGCCACTTTGATGTCCATCTCTAATGCTGGAAGTGTTAGTGGTGGTCTAGTTGGTGCTGGTCTAACTCAATTTTTTGGAGTCACTAAGGACAGCTTTAAGAATCTAGCTCTCTTGATTGTCATCTGCAATCTCAGTGCGCTGCTGCCTCTGCCTCTTCTAGGCCTCCTTCCAGAGGAATCAGGTAATGCAGACGACGGAGAAACAAAACATAATTGACTTGAGGATTTCTCTAGCTCTGCCCGTCCAACTACAGCCCATCGTCTTGGAGTTGAATGAATCTGCAGGGAAAGTATGAACTCATGCTGCGGAAGTGCAGATAGCTTCAATTGGCCACTGCTTTCATCACTTAGGTCAAACTTTTTTTAGTCTGACCATTAACTTGCAAGCTGGTACCATGGTTCAAGATCATCAGAAAATGAGCTTCAATGCTAAACAATACAGGTACATCATTTTTTTTCTCCTTTTCCATTTTACAGTTTAGCACGTATACGAAAGTCTAATTTACAATGTGTCTATGTGTACTGAGCAAGTGTTGTAATTTTTGTACTCTTTATGTTGCTGATTTAACCCCATGAAAAGTAGATGAGGGGGTTAACTATTGTAGTTAAACCATGAATTCCTTAAAATATGAATGTATTATGCCAAAAATATGTAACACGCATTACAACTTTACTGATTTTTTTTGGCCTCTTTGGTGACAACAGGCAGTCCTTCTGAAACAGTAATTCCTTTGACCTCTGTTCTGAGGTTAATATGAAATATTTCTAATTTATTGGCAATTGAATAGGTACAAGATAATTCTATGTTGACCATTACGAACACTTAACCTGGAAGCTTCATGACATATTTTATATTTACCCTTTGAGTATATGCTGTGCCTCTATTTTATCTGCAATTCCAAGGAATTAGCTATCAGTTTACTATTGCATCATGACTACAATCTTAGAAGGTTATGGTCGCTATTTTCTCCATCGGCAATCCTGCCAGTATGAATTACTACGAATTTCTTTACAAAAGAAGTGGAGTGCTATACATTATGGACATATATGCCTCCTCCATGTCAAAATATTGTTTAGATTTTCTCATCAGCTTAAGCTTGGGTTGGGTTAGTTGGTTGATGCATCATGCATGAAATCAAACATGGTGTTGTAAGCTTAAAGCCAAAAGGTCCTAGTTAAAAGACTTGCTAACACAGAGCATTTTCATTTGGGTTGCTCTTGTAGTTCTGTAGACTGTAGGCCACGAGGAAATGAGAAATACTGTACTAGAATAATTTCCTTGTAGCATTCAGGTTTCTGTCAACATCACCTCTACACCATCTTCTTGCACCAGTTTATGAGCTAGATATTTAATGGTATTTAATAGTACATGGCACCATTTAGACATATGCCATAATGTCAGCATCCCAGTGTTTGGTTTGCTATATTTTTGAAGTGCTCATCTAATCAGCATGGTTGGATTATTCCAGCACATGACGGATTCTGAACGACTTATTTGCTTTCGTTGCATATGTGGGGTCAACTACTAGATGCATTATTTTGTGCTTTTCCTGATTACTAAAGTCTGGAGATTGTATTCCGATCCGATTTTTTGGATCTGATACAGCATTTTTCTGCTCCCCCTGTTCTGGATCGTTGCCACTTCATATGTTGGTAGAACTCTGAACTATAAATTATCATCATGAGCGAAATTATGAATTTGATTACAGTTGCAGTTGTACTAGTAGTACTTTTATTTGTTTGTATTATTGATTATTAATGGTTGCCGCCATGCGAAACCTTGATGGTGATAAGTGACGAGTCAAGGCCTATCGCATTTGGACAGGATATGATTATCAATTGCCGAGGTGTTTACGTGCTGATGACTTGGCTGGCTAAGCAGTAATCAAACGACAAATTATCAATTGTTCTACATGTATGTCGTCAACCGGATAGTAGTAATTACTGGCTGTAGAAAAACGTGCTTTGGAGTTTATCTAGCTTCCTTAGATGTGTGATTAGACATGTCGATGGTCAAAATTAGGACTGTTTGGGACACGGATTTTTTTTTTAATTTGTCCTACACACAAAAACTTCCAATTTTAATACGAACTAAATACAGCCCCAGCTACGTAGAATCCTACATGGTTTCAAAATGAGCGCTGCTACAAAACGGGATCCCATTGCAACGGGATAGACAAATTAACTATTATCTTGCACGAGTATCACATGTATTAGGTTCTAGGTATCATAGGTACCGGGTAACAGTATCACATGTATGGTATCGGGTATCATACAGCTGGGTATCAAGTATTAGGTACTGTCTCATAGAAGGGCGTCCTATTCCAACGGGATACCGTTGTCTAGGTTTTCTGTTTCAAAATAGAGAGAAACTAGAGAAGTAAAGGAAGAGAGTGCATTAGATTTTAAAGGAAAAATAAAACAAGGCCCATGCTTATTTTCCTATGAAATAAGGGTGTAAGAAGCTGATCCATATGAACCTCAACATCACATTCGTCTGATTCAAAGGATATAATAGGAAAATTTTCGTAACGATTTTAATTCATCACAAATATTACAGTGTCTTAGAATCTGAATAAAAATCTAGACTGTTTAGAGAAGCTTTTGGCAGTTGTAGCTTCTAGAAGAATCTTTAGCTATAAGAAGCTCCCCAAGCAGACTTTTATTTTCTATGGAACATAGCTATAGGAAGCTGATCCATAAGAATTTGAACGGCACATTACTTCAATTCAAAGGACATCGTATGGTATTTTTTTCAAGGATTTCAATTCTTCACAGATGCTTTGAATTTCGTTTGGAACTTCAAGCAAAAAGGAGCCTAAAAACGTTACGAGCATCTATACTCTATACAGTTTTAAACAGTAGCCAATCGCGATCAGAATTTTCCGTGCAGAGGTCACTGCCATGTGGGGTCAAAGCCGTAGTGGGTCGCGTGACGTGTCGGCCCGTGAGGACGCGGACAGGACAAACGGTGGCACACGTTCCGTGTGTGCCGCTTTTCTTATCCTATCCTGTCCAGGGCCTATAGGAATCGTCGTTTATTTTTTTTGTTTCTCTTTTTTATTTTCCCTCTCCTTTTCTTTTCAAGTTTCTTTCACATTTTAATCTCTCTTTCTCCTTTTTATGAGGATATCAGAATTTAATCTCAGGCAATATTAACACGTGCGATACAATTACCACTCGTCCTCGAGTGATTACTATGGGTTGAAAATGATCTCTCTAAATGGTTTACCGTGAAATACTGGCAGTCATGAGTCAACAACGAAAAGCTGAAGGCCTCCTCAAGATGAACAATTACCACTAGTTCTCAAGAGATCGCTCAGAATTGAAAAGAAGCACTTGTGAGTTTTCTTCATGTATGACTTTGATTGTTTAGCGTGAAATTCTCGCAGCAACTAAGAGTTAAATGTTCCCTCAATTTCTCGAAAGATATAATTAAATACCAAAAATATATATTAAAATATTAAAAAATCATGAACATCAATTTCTTCCATATTTCATGTTATAATTATAATTTCCACCAGACTCTTTAAATTTGTTATGTACCACATAGCCCCAAATCAAAATAGGCAAAAAGGATGACCAACTTGCCAAAGTGTCATGTCTCATTAATCCTTATTAATCATTATTAATCAACCCCTACTAATCTTAGGGTATGTTTGAGAAGCTTAAGATTCTAAGAAGCTACTGCTGAGAAGCTAACTGGTGAGAATCTGGAGAAGCTGAAAAACCCAGCTTCTGTCTAGTTCATTTTCCAGATTCTACAACTACAGATTCTCAGAGAATTTGGGTAAAAAGATGAACTATTTGGAAGGGCTTCTGGCAACTGAAGATTGTAGGAGAAGCTGCAGCTGCTAGAAACTCCCCCAAACAGACCCTTAATCTTAGCATCCAAAATTTTCCAAATCCTTTTCTCCTCCCATAAATAAGCAAAATTAAAAAAAAATTAAAAATAAAGCATCACTACCACCATCACCACCACCACCGCTTGCTCTTCTTCCTCCCCCGTTTTCCCCAAGGCGCAAACCACCACGAAAGGAAGCCCCCGAATCCGCAGCGCGAATTTCAAAATCAGCCTCCCCCCCAACCTCCGATCTCCCGCTCCCTCGCGCGCGCGCGCGCCATCTAGGTTAGGGTTTCGAGGACCCGCTGCTTGCGAGCTCCGACCATGAGGGTGCACCCGGCGCCGCGGAAGCGCACCATCGCCGTGCAGCGGCGGTGCGGGTGGCGCGGCGCGCGGCGGGATGGCCGGCGGAAGAAGCTGAGGCGGCTCCGCACATCTTCGCCACAGGTGTCGAGCTCCCTTCGCCGCGACGCGACGTCGCCCGTGGAGGAGGACGCGCCGCGCTCCGGTTCGTGGCCGCGGCGGAGGGTTCACCCCGTCAGGCGGCGCCAGCGCCCACGCCGTCGAGATCCACCCGGGGGTCACCAAGTCGTTGTGCGGGACCTTTCCGCCGGGCTCGACGGCGACGACGGCGGCCTCGCGTTCGAGCTCGACCGGTGGCGGTTCCGCCTCCCCCCGTGCACGCTCCCCTCCATGGCCACCGCCACCTACGCCGACGGCGAGCTCGTCGTCACCGTCCCCAAGGGCGCCGCCCCTGACGACGACGGCGATGGCGCCACCGCCGCCGTGCTTGGAGGCGCCAGCATCGAGAGCGTCCTGCTGCTTGTATAGTATACTTGAGCACCAGTAATTTCCACTGTTTTTGCTGACTCTTGCATGTTTTTAATATTTGTATGGTAATAACATATGGCAGTAAGAGTAACAAAATAATGTATATGAATCACTATTTGCTCTGAATTTGCTCTGGTTACAACTACATCTGATCTTGCAGTTCATCTTGCTAGTCTTGTCCGAGTCGGAGTCAACTGCGAAAAAATTAGTTTCAGTATGATGATGCTACATATGTAGTATTAATTGGAACAGTTGGTTTGTAGATTGAGCATGAAGTAGTATACAAGCATGTAGTGTTGATATTTGAATGTGAGTGGTTATATATCTGAGTATGTTAATCTTGTCTCATTAGAAATCAATGATCTGCTTGATCAGAAGGTCTGATGAGAGAGATGAGAAGTCAATGGTTGTGTACACTGGAAGTGAGCGTGTCCTCGATCTCGTGTCACTTGATGAGATGTATCAATGCTTTCAGTGTCTTTTAACTGTAGTTACCTGCCTCATTCAGTTAGCATGTCCATCTATTGTGTTAAATCAATGAAAATTGTGTCGCGTTTGGAGGTTAAGAGGTCACGGTTTGATTCAATCAAGTTTTCGTTTTCATGTCATCTGTCTTTATCTTAAGCTGGTCACAGTCTTATTATGTATGTGTTGTTTATTTTGGATTGCTGATGCCTATCAAGCAATCGCTTCAAAGACCATATGCAGTTTAATCTAATATATCACAGCAGGAATATGCTTGTGTTTCATATAAAAATAATGCAATAATTGCATCCTCTAGACTAGTAGAGTGTACCCTATCACTTGCTGGTCATAATATAGTCCTAGATTTTGTTATCAACTTTATTCTAGTTTTATTCCGATATATTCACTCCCTTTTCACCTTATCTTTTGCTTCCGCAAGATGCTCCATTTGCTTGTCAAACTAGCTAAACTTCTAGTGGGGTGTTACCTGAAAGACTATAGGCAGAATGTGATACCTTGATTCTTTTGCTCTAAAATTTGAGGACCTAAGGGTGCCAACTTGCAAGCTGAAAATTGGTATCGGACGGGTTGTGATTTTTACCTTTTCCATATTTACCATGATAACTGCAAGTTTAGCAATTTCTAGCCTGATGTTAGTGACATGGGGGATGTGTACGGTGCTAGGTTGATGTTGAAGTTCTAGGTTCCTAGATCAATCATTTTCTTGAATTTAAATAGCTGTACAGGGAGAATGAACAATCCGCATCTGTTGTGTACCCATGTTTTTTTTAAAAGTTCTAACTAGGACGGTGGTGGTGGGTAGTGTAGCTAAAGCCAGTTGGCTCTGAATTTTCTTTCTTGCCCATGAACTGTATGTCTTGTAAATGTGGTGCAACAGATTTTCTTTTCTTTTCATTTCTTCATCTTTACTTCTTCATTGCTGTCCATTCTTTTGTGCAGCTGTAGAAGTATGTGTAAAGATGGTGGTGAGATTGTGACATTTCGAGCTTTTCTGAACAGAAATGAAGGTCTAGGATCGCTCTCCTTTCTCTTTTTCCCCTAGCGAAAGTGAGACAATGTCTGGATATCTTTACTTCTTTTTCCTCTTTTGGCCCTAAACGAGTGCTGATATTTCTCATTTGCATAAACTAGAGACTATGAGAAGAGTAACTATGTCCTCTTGTGAGAAGAAAGTGATTGATTCTATTTTATTTGAGTCACCGCAGATGCTGATGGGTGGGTTGGGTACTGAGAATCTGTTTTTACCCTTGGCTAGATTTCTTAGTAGAAACTTGAGTCCCTTTCTAAGTAAAGATTTTTTGTTCTTTCGTATTCAGGACGTGATGTGAACAGGCAAAAACGGACAGAAGACTTGACGTTGGTTTCGCCCTTGAGTTTTGTTTGATATTTTGATGATCGTTTTGCGAGTCTATGACGGAAATTGCACGGTAATCCACATATCCCTGGTACTCCAGAAAAAAAGAGAACTGGTCCGGTATGAAGAATTAGTTCTGTGCTCATGAACAAGGTCCGGAAAACTGTCAGGTATGAAAAACTACAGAGCTTTTATATTGACTCAACCCATCAAGATCGAATAAAGAAGTTTTGAATCACCGTATCATTCAAACGTGATCCACAAAAGAGAAGCACTTGGAAAAGAATTGCTTACTATGCTCATCAACATAGTCCGACAAACTCATGTATGAAAAACAGCAAAAAAAACTGTAAACCAATGCAAAAACTGTATGAATCACTATTTGAAAAACCATCAAGATCTTTAGTGTACAAATTTCATAAAGCCAGACTGACGGTGCTTTACTCCACACTGTTAACAAAGGCAGACATCACTAGCAAAAACGGTGATCAAAACAAAGTACAGTAGCTACTCCCTCCGCTTCACAGTGTAAGTCATTCTAACATTTCTCACATTCATATCGATGCTAATAAATCTATATAGATATATATGTCTATATTCATTAGCATCAATATGAATGTGGAAAATGCTAGAATGACTTACATTGTAAAACGGAAAAAGTATTTATCAACACATGGCTAGCAAAAAAAAAGGTGAACAAAAAAGAAAGTACAAGAGCTATTTATCAACACATGGCTTGCATGAATGAAAGCCCCAAGTGAGCACACGCACACATGCCTCTCCTCCGGACACGAGCCATGTGCCCATACCCCACTAACATTATGGATGAACATGAGGACCATGATCACTCACTAACCTTGCCCCTACCAAACCACACAGCTCCAGCTGCACTACAGCTAAGTAACACAAGCAATAAATGTGTGTACCAAACACCATCAATCTCAAGTACAAAAAGGCACTAGAAGATCACAAATCAACATAACCAAGGCATTGCTAAACTAAGAATTGTCTTTGATTAAGTGGTCCATCAAGGTGCCGAAGGATTACATGATAGTTTATTTTTTTGGGTGTTTTTTTCATTGTTTCTGAACAGAATTACATAATGCAGTACAGTCTCAATGGTAGCGTACATAATTTACATCCAGGTTTCTTAGTGGTAGTACAAAGTAGTGATCTAGGCATGAGAGAACCTAACACAATGCAGAGTAGAGTGCATCTAGTAGTAGTGGTAACTTAGTAAGCACAGATAAGATGAGATACCCAACCTACCGTTTGTAGTCAGTCACTACAAAATATGAGCCATTGTGCGGATTGAGTTGTCGTCGACATCATCAGTTATTTGTCATGTCATTCATCAGCGACTTTCCTGACTGATCCTACCGGTAGTAAGCCTGGTGGAAGGCAGGTGCCATTCCATTGTTGTAAGCTCCCATTCCATTGTTGTACCCGCCATAGGCGTGGGGATAGCTCATGGGAGGGGAAGAGTACGGCAAACCTGGCGCAAAATTAGTTACCTCCTTGGCTGGATAGACATATGGCTCCCTGATCGCCGGTGGGCTTTGGTTGCAGTAGAGGCCATGACCAACCGGCCTATCGTAAGGGTAGGGGGAGGCCATGGCGTACGATGTGTGCGAGGGGGAGCGGACAAAGGTGGTGGCAGCTGGGGTAGAAGACACACAAGCATTGTTAGTGAGACGACCTGCCTTCGCAGGAGGCATCGGGCCTCCATTGCTTGCCCGGATGCGCTTAGTGGCAGGGCCACTGCTACCGCCGCTGGACGCACTTGAAGTTGCCTTTTTCTTCTCAGTCTTGGCCTTCTCCAGTTCTTCAAGCTGCCTCTGAAGGTCCTCCAGTGGAAACTCAGCTTCCAGTTTGCGATCCTCAATGCACTTTATAACAGCCCTCAGCGCGGATTGCTCTTTCTTGTTTGCATTGCTCTGCAAGGTAACTAATTGGAGTTGATAATGATGGTTGCATTCATGATTAGCACATCCAATTCATGAGGATTATTCCCACAGATGCACACGCCCACATGCTTTGGTATCAATAATTAGAATCTTTTTTATTTCAGACATCACATCTATGTAGAAAAGTTAAGTACACGGATTGTAATTTCTAAATCTTTAGATATGATTTATCTCCCGCATTAACTTAAGCTAGCCAAATTGCCCATGCGATGCTATGGGATTCCAGAAACAAAAGTTGAAACATGAATATCTATAATTTTTATAGTTATAAACATGTATAATAAAATACATTAAGTAATTGACCAATGACAGAACTTGATATTCTCATGTAACTGATAAACCAGAGGTGTATAGAGGATCCTGAGTGCTAACATGGTCATGCTTGCACAGTTGCACCTCCCTACAAACCTATAACCAGCATAGTGCAACAAAGCATAGAAAATTTGCTCTTTATCGCTTGATACGATCTACCTGTTGCTTTGATTCATGAATATGGATTATATAGTACTGAAAATGTTTTAGTTTCTTCTAGAAAAAAATGAAAGAAACCCGCACACAAAAAAAAGGCAACATAATCCGTTCGATCCAATCCCATACAATTATTGTTGATATTTTTGAATTAGATAAAGGATAGGTTGAAAGATCCCCCTACCAAATCTATATTGCATTTTTTTTTAACTGTACTCCGCTAATCCGAAACACTCAATAAATACATATGACACCTTCTAGTGGAAAATGTGAGTCATCAACATATCATCTCTCCAAAAATATTATATTTTGGGACAAAGGTAATATAATGATTTGCAGTACTTGCCCGGGAGTTACGGCTGTACACCATGGTGGATTGTATATTGTGCGACCGTTGCATATGAAGTTTGTTTTGTAATGCCTGGTTTATTTCTAGGTTTATTGTTAAATGAATGGTTTTCACGTGTAGATGGAGTTAGCACTGGATGCATGGAGAGACCGAAGAGGGGTGTGGGAAGATAGACGAACCTACCCTTATAAAAATACTCCCTCTATTTCTTTTGGCGTTGGTTAGCTCAAAATTAAAATTACCAATGTCAAATATTTGGGGAAAGAGGTAGTAGTACAGAAAGGTGAGTTTTTTCCCGGTTCATAAGAAATAAGTTAGGTATTTGTACTTCCTCCGTTTCACAATGTAAGTCATTCTAGCATTTTCATTAACATAAATATGAATGTGGGAAATGCTAGAATGACTTACATTGTGAAACGGAGGAAGTACAAATACCTAACTTATTTCTTATGAACCGGGAAAAAACTCACCTTTCTGTACTACTACCTCTTTCCCCAAATATTTGACGTTGGTAATTTTAATTTTGAGCTAACCAACGCCAAAAGAAATAGAGGGAGTATTTTTATAAGGGTAGGTTCGTCTATATTCCCACACCCCTCTTCGGTCTCCCCATGCATCCAGTGCTAACTCCATCTACACGTGAAAACCATTCATTTAACAATAAACCTAGAAATAAACCAGGCATTACAAAACAAACTTCATATGCAACGGTCGCACAATATACAATCAGCCCAGCTAAATCGTTGGCTACCAAACGATCCAAACCAGGAGGACAATCAGCCTAGTAGGACGCGTTTTGGAGATTACATTACAACCCATAGCAGCAAGAGCGTGAGGCGTGAGCCACCTTGTTACATTCCCGGGGACAGTAACTAACCAAAAAGAAATGGATTACCCCTCCTACCGCCGATAAATGGAAAGAATTAATTCTCCTGGATTGTGTTCCTCAACATCAACGAATCCGTTTCCAGCTCAACTCTCGTCATCCCCCTCTCGCTTGCTGCGTTGAGGGCTGCTGCACAGGCAAGGACTTGGGCGTGGAAAGCATCCAAAAAATGTTCTGCTCCACCTGCTCCTGCTTGAACAACAGCTCCTGTCCAATATCCCTTATCACGTAGCCCCAACCTCCTTGATTGGTATTGCACTTAAAAAGCGCCATCAGTATTGATCTTCAGTGTGTTCTGAGCCGGCAATTTCCAGGCCATTCTATTTCTTCCCCTATCGATCATATCCTTCTGGTTCATTCCCTTCCGATTTGTGCATCTTCTCTAGTTTCATTGAGAAACCAGGATCATCTCTTAAGCCTCGTTCCCTTCTGATTACTCCCTTTATCCCAAAATAAGTACAGTTTTGGCACTGTTCATGTCCAAAGTTTGACCGTTCGTCTTATTTGAAAAAAAATATGATTAGTATTTTTATTGTTATTATATGATAAAACATGAATAGTACTTTATGTATGACTAATTTTTTTTAATACTTTTCATAAATTTTTAAATAAGACGGATGGTCAAAATGCTGAACACGGATATCTATAGCTATTTATTTTGGGACGGAGGTAGTACCAAATATGCCCTGAATTTGTGCGGTTGTTGATATAACTAAACGGGCCTTTATTGGGCCTTCGGCCCATGATCTCTCTTCCTCTCTGCTTGATTAGTACTCCATAATTTTTTTTTTGTTTTATTGTTCTACTACTCTTTCTGGAAGAATAATTAGTATGCTGCTAATCATTATCACGAGATGGCGATGGCGATTTGGTAGATTATTGTTGATGCGATTCCAAGATCAGCATCACCGGCGACAGAGAACAGAATCAGAATATCAGATACTCCAGTAGTCAAATATTGGGCTGATAAACGATGAGAGACAAATATCAACGATGCTACTGGCCAAAGTTCAGAATCCAATGTTACTGGATTTGGAATATACTACCTACCTGGGCTCCTGAGGGAGACCGAGCTGGATATGTACTGTACAAGCTGATAAAAAATGGAAATATTTTAGGCTTTTTCCATTTTTGGTTCCTATATATATAGTATTCCCTCCCTTCTAAAGACGCTGTTGACTTTTTTTAAAAGGTTTGACCGTTCATCTTATTTAAAAAATTTAAGTAATTATTAATTCTTTTCTTATCATTTGATTTATTGTTAAATATACTTTTATGTATACATATAGTTTTACACATTTCACAAAAGTTTTTGAATAAGACGAACGATCAAACATGTTTAAAAAAGTCAATGGCGTCAAATATTTTGGGAATGAGGGAGTAGTAATTAACATACTCCTAGGCCAGAAGTTGATGCTGAGAGTTCTGGAACATTCGTTTCCAGCTTGGAACTAGCTCATCATATAAATATCGTTTTTTTTTTGACAAATTGATCCGAAAACTTATTTCAAAACTAGAACATGCAAAAAAAAGAAAAAAAACTCCAAGGCGGTTGGTGCGTCGAGCCTACATCCTTTTTGTTTGAAGTTTTTTCGTGCTTTAGTCTCGAAATAAGTTTTCGAAAAGGACCAATCTATCAAAAAGAAAAGGATAAAACTATTATGCAGATTCTAATTTATTCGTGTATAGTCAGTTGCATTTTCATTTGCACACATTGTAAAATTCTATCCGTTTCTCTTTCGACCGTAATTTGCCGTGCCGATTGAAATTGTAAGCTTGCGAGAATGGTACCAAACGAAATTACCATCAATGCAATTTGAAAAGAGCACTGCGAGCTTGCACATTGATATGTCGGAATTTCTCTGGAAATGTTACTCTCCCTGCTCATAAATATTTAATGCGTACGATAAAATTTAGTCGAACGTTTAAAACTTGGATCAATGATCTCTCGAATGCTTAATATGAGAATAAAAAAAAGGAAAAGGCTATACGTACTAACTTTTTCTTACTAAATTCTTACTAACACTGATGTGTCATGCTATGAGTGCATCTAGATTTTTTTAACTTCCATCTACTTAAATCAAACGGTTGAGATGATTGTTAGTAAAAGTTTAGTAAGAAAAATTTAGTACGTGTAGCATTGCTCTAAAAAAAATGGTACATGTAGATTTGTCTTTAATAAGTGCTATCATAATATTATAAATTTATTATACTCTATTTGTAAACTTTTTTGATATGAAATTAATCATTAAGGTGATAAAAGTCTGTTGTAAACGTCAATATTTATGACTAGAGATAGTATTTTATTGTTTTTTTCTGAAAAATGTGCACATAGTTTAAAAGTAAAACTAGCGGAAAATTTTATTGATGGTAATTATTATTGTTTGAATTAAATATAAGTAGTAATTCGTCAAAGAGATTTCAGGTAAATAATATGGACGCTATCTTCCACGACGTCCAGAGACGGACGTTGTTAGAAAGAGCTCTTGGTACTGGGCCGCTGGTCGCAACCGCGTGCAGCCGTAATGCCCGTGCCACCAAACCATGGAACGCCCACACACATACCGGATTGAATGTTGCTCGTCTACTGTATCGCTGCCATCCCAATATCCCATTCTCCTTCGTCGTTTTCTCAATTCTCGACTACTGCGGTTTCACGCTTTGCCATTGTCTTCCTCTCGCGGCGGATGACAATGCAATCTACCAGAAGTCCATTATCATTTGCGACAAGTGCAAATCTTTTTTTTTTAAAAAAAAACTCTAACGCAACTTTAGTGAAAATTTCTCTCAGGACATATGAAAATTTTACTAGAGTACCACTAAAGAGCAGTTTTGGAACGACATCTCTCTTCTTCATCTAAAAAACAAGTATAAGCAACACATGCAGCATCAAGATATTATCTTTTAATGTGTATGATACTTAAAACATTATGTTTTAAGGATACCTCACATTTTTCTAAACAAAACTGCACCGCATTTGTCACATATAAAAAATAAAGGAAAATGCTACACACACTACTACGGAGTCCGATTGTCGTACGACCACGGCGTATGCGACGTAAGCGACGTGATCTATTCGGGCTCCGTTATGATTATCCATCTCGTTGGACCTTGTAAAAGCCCAAGTCGAAGCTAAGCAGCTAAATAAATGTTTGCTTTGCATATCTTGTGAATCAGTGATAAAACTTGGTTGTAGTCTTGCGATTTCATTCGGTGAACTAAACAGAACATTTGCATGTTTTATTTTTATTTAAGAATTAGAAACTATGCCTGTGGTGGACATCATTGCATTTATATTTTATTTAATGCAACCTGTTATAGCCATAAAAATAGAACTTGAAACTGTGGTATATACTCTCTCCGTTTCATACTATAGTCGTTTGATATTGATCAAAGTTAAACTACTTTAAATTTAACTAAGTTTATAGGTAAATATAGTAATATTTACAATATCTTGGGTTAAAAATATTACTACTTTTTTCTATAAACTTGGGTTGAAAATGTTACTACTTTTTTCTACAAACTTGATCAAACTTCAAGCTGTTTAACTTTGATCAAAGTCAAAGATACTTATAAGCTGAAACGGAGGAGTATATTAAGTGGGTAAAAAAAACTTGTCTGGAAAATGAGCATTTGCAGCTGTGAAAACATTACAAGAGAATGTTAGAGATTGAAGTTAGCAGGCAGTGATTCAGATCGACCAAAACTCTGGCAAAACTGTCGTGGAGCCATGTCCGCCATGTTAATGTTGTCTTCTTGAGTTTGGGCTTAGAGTCTAGACTTGTATATGGGCTTGCATGGCATTGGACCGATTCATGTATAGAGTCGTCTAACGCCGTCACGTTGTTCGTTGTTGCCGTTTCAGTCGTACGGTAGTCGGATGATTTGCGTTGGACGTATAGCAGGGTTGAAAAATAAAACAAATCACATTATAATTTAAAAGGTATACTTTACTACCTCAAACTATTTATTTAGGTATTCCACTTTGATCCTAAATAATTTATAGGCTCAATTGACCATCTAAACTATTAATAATGGTTTACTTAACCCTTAATCCAATTTCGCTAGGTTGTTTTCGTCAACATGGCAATTTTGATCAAACATGCTGCTAGATCATGCCAACGCCAATGAACTATTTGGCGATGAATTCTCTTACTTCTTATGTTACGCGAGCCATGATTCTATGAGATCACTACACACGTGTGCATGGTTATGACCTGCATTGATCTTAGTAGCATGCTTCATTAGCACAGTCGCTCATGACTTATGAGTAGACGATTTCGTTATAAATAGACAACAAGAAAGCGAGCAGGCTAGGCACCCGAAGGCAAACATATGTTTGGCATGGTCATCATTGAGAATAGCGGTGAGATTGCTAATGGATGGACACTATATTAGAGTGAGAAGGTAAGGGACCTTGCATAAGCGATGAAGTGTTGAACAACATCACAACCAAGATAGACGTGGCGAGTATTGTCTTTCTTGGCCTATATAGCTGAAATTGGGTCGTGGGTGACATGTGCAACCCATGTGCTATGACTTGGCAGTGAACCTCATCAGCTCATTGATCTGTTTGATCAAAACCAGTGCCACACGGGCAAATAGCCTAGCAAAATTAGGTAGAGATCCAGTAAACCAATATTAATAGTTTTAGGGTTGGTTGAGCCTTTTTTTCTTCCATAAAGTGGATTACCTCAAACTAAGGCACTGTTTGATTCAGCTTAGGATTATTATAATTTGGACTATTAGAAGTAAGCTGAAACAAACAGATAGCTTATTATGATATATTATTATAATTTATAAGCTAGATTACTATAATATGGTAATCCACTCTAAAGATGCTCTTTTTAAGATTATTGGGTGGCTAAGAGCTAACAAACAATTAATAATCTAGGGAAATAAATGGCTAACAACTTATACTATGTCCGCTTATTATAATCCAGATTATGATTATAGTAATCTAGCTCAATAATCTTAAGCTGAAATAAACAGGGTCTAAATGAGGTAATAAAGTAGACTTCTTTTTTCTTATAATTAAGGATTAGAGACTAACATATGTAAGCAAGGGTGATTCATTATCTTAAGAAAAAAACAAGGGTGATTGAGTCAACTGAGCGTCATCCTCCTCTAGATAAAAATATAAAATGTGTTGGAGATATACAATATTGATAATAATCTAATAATCTATAATTTTATACTATAGTTATTTTAGTTAGTGAGGGATAATTATGTTGTCAATGTTTTTTATTCTGACCGTGGACATATAAGACTAACCTATCAGCGTTAGGGATTATCACTCCTCTTTTTTAATTGGCTATTGTTAATTATATGGTCAAATCTACTAATTTTTAAATTTTTCTTTTGTCTCTCTATACATAAATATCTAATTTATATACATTAACCGTCATGAAAACAATAGCACATCAACCCGATCAACGAACACCTTCCAATAAAAAATATAGTAAAGAGCTGTGAGAGATACTCACGATTATTTCAACGTTAGATAAATCGACACTATACTCATTGGCACGTGGTTAGATCGTTGCCTCTTTACATAGAGTGATCACAAGCGAAATATTTATTCGGAATTTTGGTATATTCTGAATTGAAATTGGTCCAAATACAGTGCTAAAGGCTAACATTAACCACTTCCATATTATCAGGGAAGAATTATAAACGGAGATTTCCAAATGTTGCCAAAACTAACACTAAAAACCGTAATCAAATTGGGTAAAAGGGCAGATATCTAATTTCCCATTATTTGTTTGTTCTATTCCCAGACGGCCGCAACCCCTCCTCTCTCTCTCCGCCTTCTCGACTCCATCGATTCCACCCCCTACTCTCCCATCTCCTCTGCTTCCGATCTGCGCCGCCGCGGCGGGAGGGTCTCCGGCGAGGTCAAGGACCCCCCGTCCCCGGCGAGATCGTCGCCCATACCCTCCACCTCTCTCGGTCGGTTCGGGGAGGAGGCGACGCGGCCCGCCCGACCTCCGAATCGGATCGGATCGAATCGAAGGTATCCGGATTGGATTGGTGGTCGAAGATTAGATTGGGAATTCGTCCTTGCCTGGATTGGTTTCCTTCTCGATTATTAATAACTCGTGTAGTAGTTTTTCTTTTTTTTTTCTTTTTTGGATTGATTGATGCGTGGATGTGGTGCTGATAGCTGCGGTTTTTTGCGTTTGCAGTGGAGAAGATTGGGGGTTTAGGTGAAATCCCATGCCACCGGTTGCGTCCGGCTCCGGCCGGAAGAGGCAGCTGGTGCTGGAGTCCAGCGATTCGGAGGCCGATGAGTTCTTCGTCTCGACGCGGCGCAAGGAGGGGGAGGATGATGATGCCGGCAATGCTGGCTGCGGGAGCGGAGGAGGTGGTGATCAGGGTGGGGAAAAGGTGGTGACTGTTAGTCCCGAGAAGGTTTCTGGTGCCAAGTCTACTGATGAAGGAGGTGGT
Organism: Oryza longistaminata; assembly: GCA_009805545.1. Classification (NCBI taxonomy): domain Eukaryota; kingdom Viridiplantae; phylum Streptophyta; class Magnoliopsida; order Poales; family Poaceae; genus Oryza; species Oryza longistaminata. Next base: position 6,725,744 of record CM020184.1, read on the forward strand.
TCAGACAAGAGCAAGGGAAGTGAGGCGGGTAAGAGTGTTTCGCAACCTGATGTGAAGAGGATCAGAACTGAGGCTGCCCATGGTGGTGGCGGCGGAAGCGGTGGGAGTGTATCGAAGGATGGAACTGGCGGGAAAATGCTGCGCCCGGGGGTCCCCAAGTGGCGATTTGAGAAGCCGGAGGTAAGGGCAGGGCGGGTTCTTGATGAGAAAGATGGGGTCGAGACAAAGGTAAGCAGTTCCCAAAAGGTTAAGGACCATGCATCGAGTTCGGTTTATGAGAGAAGACGGCCAGAGCCACTGAAACCTGAGAAATCGACGCCATCGAAGACTAACCAAGAGGTTATAAGGGTACAAGGGAAAAGCGGTGTCTTAAAGATCCGTCCGAAGAACAATAAGGTGGCTAGTGAAACTGGTGATGGCAAGAACCTGCCGAAGAATGCTAAGGTGGATGGGGATACTGGTGATGGCAAAGTTCTGCCAAAGAAGACTACAGTGGAGGAAAATGGTGATGGAAAGATTTTGACCAAGAGTGGTGTTTTAAAGCTCCTCCCAAAGAACAATAAGGTGGCCAAGGAAACCAGTGATGGCAATCCTCGAAGCAAGAACACTAAGGTGGTTGGGGAAACCAGTGACACCAAGATTCTGATGAAGAACAAGGCGAATAGGGAAAGTGGTGATGATAAGGCACCGAAGAACTGTACGGTGAATCTAGAAACTAGCGCTGGCAAGATTTTGTCCAGAAACACTAAGGAAGATTTGAAAACCAGCGATGTCTGTAGACAAGATAAGGAGAAAAGCGATGCCATTGATGTGTCCCAAAAACAGGGTGCAGATGGTGAGAAGAGAATCACAGAAAAACTAGTCTCCCCCATCCTATTGAGGAAAAGTGACCCAAGTGTAGTGGGAATTTCTTTGGGCCAGAAAATGAAGCAGCAAAATTCAAAGACGCAACTGAAGATCTCCTCACTAGACCAACGTCAGCCTTCACTTAATTTGAAAGATGAGAAGAATAAGAAAAAAAGATTGCTTGATCATAAAATGTCACCAGAAAATTTGTCCAAGAAAGCAAAACCAAATGTCATTGATCAGGATACATCTCGCCCTTCTCTTGAGAAGCATGGAATAAAGAAGGAAAGGAAAGGGCCTCGTTACACAATGAAGCAGAAGCTCAGGGGTCAGATAAAGGACATTCTTTTAAACAATGGATGGAAAATTGATCTAAGGCGCAGGAAAAACAAAGATTATGAAGATTCTGTCTATGTTTCTCCACAAGGAAATGGCTATTGGTCAATCACTAAGGCTTATGCTGTGTTCCAAGAGCAGTCTAAAAGTGGGAAGCATACAGGTAAATCATCTAAGCATAAAGCAGGTGTTGCAGATGCTGCCTGTAATGCCATATCAGAAAATGATTTAGCAATGCTACAGAGGAATGTGGTGAAAAGGAGGACCAAGAAAGAACTTGGTGCTTCTAAAAAGAAGTATGAGGGCAGCAGCAGCAGAAACTCCAAAGGCAACAATGCTGGTAGAAGTTCTGGAAACAAGCATCAAAGCAGTGGAGTTAGGGGATCTGCGCTTCTTGTCCGTGGTAGTACTCATAGCATGGAAGGCAATGTGGACGGCTATGTTCCTTATCGATGGAAGCGGACAGTTTTATCATGGATGATAGATATGGGGGTTGTTTCTGACGATGCAAAGGTCAAATATATGAATAAGAAGGGCACACGGGCAAGGTTGGAGGGTAGAATTACTAGGGATGGCATTCACTGCGGATGTTGCTCTAAGATTCTCACAGTTGCTAAGTTTGAACTTCATGCTGGTTCAAAAGAGCAGCAGCCCTATGAAAACATCTTTCTGGAAGATGGTGGGGCTACGTTGTCACAATGCTTAGTTGATGCGTGGAAGAAGCAATCACAATCTGAAAAGAAAGGGTTTTACAAGGTAGATCCTGATGATGATCCGGATGATGATACTTGTGGCATTTGTGGTGATGGTGGCGATTTGCTCTGCTGCGATAACTGCCCTTCAACTTTTCACTTGGCTTGCTTAGGAATCAAGGTAAGCATGCATATAATGTTATGTACAGGAGCACTCTTATTGTTTATTTTATAAATAATGCACAGGAGAAAGTGCATCCTCTCTTTAGTTGCTCCCTCTGTTGTGTCAAAACTCCAAACTATTTCAGTTCCTCTGAAAAATACAGTAATACACAGCTGACTTAGAACCCCAGCATATTTAGTTCAACAATTATCTGAGAAAGCTATAAGCAATTACATGAATAGCATTTCCTCTAGACGGAGCCTATCAGTTCTTTCCATTAGCTGTTTGTTAGTTATCTAGTATGATAGGCTAATCGTTTAAATGTATCTCTCAGGGTAACATGTCAAGCTTTTGCTGATATTTGCTTTATTCAAACTTCTTCTGCAGATGCCTTCTGGTGATTGGCATTGCCGTAGCTGTATATGTAGGTTCTGTGGTTCTACCCAAGAAATAACAACATCGTCTGCTGAGTTACTTTCTTGTTTACAGTGTTCAAGGAAATGTAAGGCTCCTGATATGCACTCTCTCTCTCACACACACACACATACACACAAATGTTTTTGTGCTTCGGAAGTATTATCTTAAACAATAATTTTGCAGATCATCAAGTTTGTGCACCTGGAACCATGAAAGACTCTGTTAAAGCTGAATCCAATTCCTCAACTGATTGTTTTTGCAGCCCAGGATGTAGAAAGGTATCATATTTCATTTAATGCTGTTGTCTGTTGTTCGCTAGGTAGCTCCCCTTCAGTTTTATTCTTATAGCAAAACACATCCTGCCAAGCTACTACAAATGGTCAGCACTTACTAAACATTACCTTGTTCATGATTGATTAGCAGCACACAACAAATTTGGACTAAGTTTAAGCTTGCACGATTTTTCTGTTAGGGGTGTTGTAATGTACACATTTCAACCTGGTTAGTGCCCATTAATCCAGAGAAATGATGTTTGATTGCTTCTTTTTGTTGGAATATTTCATATGTTGAATCTCCTAGAGGTGCTGGGATCTGTAACATTGACACCTGGATTTGCGCCCATTAATCCAGTTGAATTGCTATTCCCCTGCTTGCACTCAGCAGTTGTGATGAATGCTGTGCAGCAACCCAGAACTTCTGGGGTCTCCAGAATGTGGTGTTGCTCCCCATGCAACCTCCTACATCATAACGAACCATGAAATTTGCATTTACTGCTCACATGATCTCGACTAGTGATAGAAAATGTTGTACAGATAAAAACTTGCATTTGTTATGTTGATCATGTTTGCTTTGATTGTTGAAATTCATGGACACTAAACTACTCTTTTCATGGAAACAACACAGATTTATAAACATCTGAGAAAACTACTTGGGGTAAAGAACGCTATCGAGGCTGGATTTTCCTGGAGCCTGGTTCGCTGTTTTCCTGATAAACTAGCTGCACCTCCCAAAGGGAAAGCTCATTTGATACATTGCAATTCCAAAACAGCTGTTGCTTTCTCAGTTATGGATGAGTGCTTTCTGCCACGTATTGATGAGAGAAGTGGGATCAATATAATCCACAATGTCATATATAACTGTGGGTAAGTTGCCTTTGCCTTCTTGGTTCATGTAAGAATCAATGCAAATGAAAACCTACTTGGCTTTCTATATGGTTTCCCATAGTTAGCTGCACTTCAAATATACTTGGAAGTTAGTAATGTTACTTTTTTAATCTTCACTGTCAGTCCAAGTTTGTAAGGGCAAGTCAATATAAAAGTTGAGCAGATTGAGTTCATGTCCTGTAGAAAGTTTTATTTTGGAGAGCACTATGACAATATTAAAGTTGTTGCAGGGCCTACTATAATTATTTATTACCCATTAGCATAAACTAAGATGTGCTAACATTGTCTTGGATTTTACATGTTCTCATTGAAATTCTGTGATATACTATTGCAGGTCAGATTTCAATCGTTTAAATTTTAGTAAGTTCTATACATTTATTCTGGAGCGGGGTGATGAAGTTATATCTGCTGCAGCTGTCAGGTAAATTTTATATTCATATGCTCTATGCTCCAACACTTTGAAGCTGTTAGCATTGGCCGCAGGCATCGCCACCTCATGATCTGTTGTGCTCATGATTAATCAACCTAGCATTTGGCTGCAACATATCTATGCATTGAAATTTGTTTAGGATAAGGAGTTAGTCATCTCTTTTTTTTTTTTTGTTCAAGTTTGGCTTCCAACATAACTGTTGTTTCGAAAAGAGATTATATTTGCCCCTCACTCTTTAACCAACTGCAACTCCATCCATGATGACATATTGTGCAGCTGGCATACTTAGCCTTCACTTGTTATTTTGCAAATTCCAATGATAAAATGCTTTTTTTTTTCTCTGTGTGAATCAGGATTCATGGAACTGACTTAGCAGAAATGCCATTCATAGGAACAAGGGGCATATATAGGCGCCAAGGGATGTGCCATCGGCTACTCAATGCAATTGAATCGGTAATATGGCGTTTCTTTTCTTTTTTTTTTTCTGTTTGGAGCTGTGTGAAAGCTGGTTTGTTCCACCAACTACTAAAGATTTCTTGTTTCATCATTTCCAAAGATTTCACATGTAGGTGTAATACTATTGGAAGTATATGTCCAATTTTTTCTAGAATTTTTTGTGACATTTGCTACTTGGTGTGCACGGAGTGTGCACGGGAAGCTTGTGTGCATAAGATATATTCCCTTATAATAGTTCCAAATTCCCAGTTTAACTGTATGATTGCTGCTGGGAACTGGCGATCCTGCTGTCACTGGGAAATGCTTTTTTCTTAGAGACCTCCCATTTTAGATGTTTTAAATTTTTTACTCTATTTGCTTTTTATGTCGAAATCTGTTGAAATTGTAACTAAAAACGAGAAAATAAAATGAAATGTGACAAGGACTGAGCTTGGTAACTGCCTCCTACCAGGCCCTGTCCCAAGAAACTTGTCCTGAAGGGGCCTTGCTGTCTTGAAAACTTGTTCTAGGTGAACATCATTATATTTGTTGTAACTGTTATGTACGTGCAAAACGACTATATATGTATTCTCTTATGTCTTTTAAGGTAAATGAGGTGTTGTAGAAAGGTATGAAGTACTACTTCAGTTTTAGCTGATGATGATAAAGTGATACTTCATACTTAGTTGTTTACTTTTCACTTGAAGCTTTAGCTTCATGTTTGAGTTGTACAAACTAGATTTTGATATTGTTGAGCAATATTTTTCCTTGTTTGTTTTGATATACCAGTGTTTTCTTTGTTTCATTTTCGGACGAGTTTCTAATATTTTCATGGGTAATTTATTGTTTTGTAGGCCCTTTCCTCCCTGAATGTTCGAAGACTAGTAATACCTGCCATACCTGAATTGCAAAATACCTGGACTACTGTTTTTGGTTTTAAACCTGTTGAACCTTCCAAGAGACAAAAAATCAAGTCTCTGAATATCTTGATTATCCATGGCACTGGTCTTCTAGAGAAGCGGTTGCTTGCAACAGGCACTATTAACCAAGAGAACACTACTGGTACAGGCTACCATACCAAGTTATCATGAGAATATTCCTTGAATTCTCTTGTTAAGATTATTGTAACAATTCAATTTTATATCTCAAACACTCTGTGTTTATGCAGTTAATGATAAGATGGATACTCAAACACATGTTGAAGCAACTGGATCCCGGACACCTGTTCATTCTTCCTGTGAATTACCAGTGGGTGGTGATCCTGATATTAAGCATCATGATGACTCTCATCCTTTAGTTGGGAACTCCAAAGTCTTGACACTTAATCTGCCTTGTGTTCCTGAAGAAAAAACTACAGAATTGACATCTCCAGTATTAGATGTTGTTAAAGTTAGCACACAGTGCATGCCTGAATCTGAAAATACTCGAGAAATGAAAAACGGAGAAACAGATGCGACACTGACTTCTGAGGACATTATTGCAGAACAGAAGTATGAAGATAAATCTAATTCCAGTCTTACAGATTCATCTGCTATTCCCATGGCGGTGGATCCAGGCTCATGTTCATCCAATGAGACTGGGAAAGGAGAACATCACACATCTAGTGAACCTTCTGTTGAAGCTGTTCTAGTAAGAGATAAACCTGAACCTTCCATCTCTTGCAACGTTACCAACCAAGAAGACAAAAACTCTTCCATGGTTCCTGTTGATACGACAGTTCATTTAGCCACTATAGTTGGGAATCATGATATTCAGAATTCAGTGGAAGTTAAAGGTATGGAACATAATACAACTAAGGATCAAACTTTTGTTGGTGCTGTAGCTAATAATGTTGCTACTACTGAAGATCCCAGTGATTCTGTAGCTGACTGTGAAGTGCCTATAGTGAGGTCTATTCAGCAGAAGGATGAGGTTATCGCAGACAAAAATGCTGAAAATGACAGTGATTCTGCAGCTGAACTTGGAGTGTCAACGGAGAGATGTATTCAGCAAAAGGTTGAGGTTATCAAAGACAAAAGTGATTCACCATTGAGAACTTCTATAAGCGAAGTCATGTTGGAGAAATCGGATCAAATGAAGTCTACTGAAAGTGATAGTGTTAAAATGAAGGACATGGCGATTGAGGTGAAAGTCACAGTTGAGAACTTCAGTGAAGCAGGTAAACCAGCTTCAGCGCTTGTCATGTCAAATGACATTAGTGGTGAAGTTATGGCTAAGCCTAATCTAACTTGTGGGGATGATCAACTTCGTGGAGGGGATGGGACATACAAAAATAGCATGGAAGATGACCTAGCTTCCAGAGAACCTGTTAATGCATGACTTTGCATTTCCTGCTACAAAATGTTGAAGGTATCTCATAACCTAGAATTTGAGCTCATCGTTTGATAATCATATTATTCACATACTAAATTATTCTCTGCACTTTTTTTTGCTGTTCTTTTTCCCCCCAAATGGTAATGATTTTCTTGACAAAAACCTACTTCAAGCTACAGGCATGATAGTTTTAAGAATGCTCCAAATCATTCAAAATTAGTTGTAGAACGTGTAGTATAACATCAAATAATTGATCCATGATCATTTGCAATGCTTATGTTCCATGCCAATTTACTATCATTTATTCTGATATATTGATAGATTTCTTTAGTGGCCTAATAATTCCTAGCAGAAAAAGACTAACAAGAAATCCTGCTAGAAAACCCCATATCTAGTTTTAGTTTCCTTAACATGGGCAATAACAAAAACTTGGAACATAGGAAATCCATTGGTAATTTCTAATTCCATGGCAGTTATATTCCCCACTTGTTCCATTATCGAAAGGAACTTTATTGAATTTCCATGCTATCTGTTCTTACTCAATTGTTTTGAATCCGTAATTTCTGGACTAAGAACTTTGTCTTACCTTTTTATGCTTACAGTGAGCAGAGCAATGGGAGGGACGATCTAGTTTTCTGCAAGTAGCTGCCTCAGCTCGTTCTCCATGGCTACAACGAAGTGTTTAGAGTTGCATTTTGCAGCAATGAAATGCTGATGTTTCAGAATTTTGGTAGTCTGTCGATCATGGGGACTTTTTGGTTTAGTAGGCATAAGTAGTTCACACCGTAGGACCTCTTATACAAACCCCAAAAAGTGGGCCAAATTTTTGGTGTAAATACATATGTGGGAAATTGCTGTTGGCATTTTGGTGCACCTGAAATGTTGTCTGAAGATTGTCGATGAAAACAGACTTGCAGGTAGTGCCTGTACAGATATAAAAATCCATCCTCAGCTGTTTGACTGTTACTCTGAATTTTCATTCGGTTTAGACCTGAATTCTGGATGGGATTTCAGCATCCAGATTGTTCACCAGCTATGGTTAAATTTGCTGTTTACCCATAATGTGTCAGTGGCATGAGTATTCGTTATCCTTCGTAAATTCTGCTGTCTTCTACTCATTTCTATCACCTCTCTTCATAAAAGAATGAGGGATATATTTGAAGAAACTTAGGGCCCCTTTGATTTGGAGGAAAAACATAGAAATTGTAGAGGATTTCAATCCTATAGGAAAATTTCCTATGAAGCCCTTTGAAACAAAGGATTGAATCATATCCAATCCTTTGAAATTCCTATGGAATGGATAATCCTATAGAGATTTTGGAGGAAATTTAGCAAGAGCTTCAACCTCTTGTTAACTTTCCTTTGAGTCTATCTCTCTCATCCAATTTCTGTGTTTTTCCTGTGGTTCAATCAAACGGTCGTTCCTGTGTTTTTCCCGCGTTTTGCAATCCTCTGTTTTACACTTACATTCCTATTAAAATCCTACTTTTTCCTATTCCTATGTTTTCTCAATCCTGCGATTCAAAGGGGCTCTTAAGGGAAAACCAGCAAACCTTCCTCGTTCAGAAATACTCGTCAGTGTTGGTCGAGTTGCCAAGCTTAAGGCCTGAAGCTGTACATTTGTTTATACTCTCAATTATTTTTCGATGAATCATCAATTTATTTGATCGTACAACTACGTATAAATATAAAAAAGAAGCATGCGCTTAAGCATGTTTTTGTCCTAAAACCGCATCATTTTCAGTTCTTGAAGTTGATAAGACGGCTAGGAAACCTGTAGTTGACGAGTAAGCTGCTGCGTTGGGCCACAGTCCATTAACCCAACAACAACATATTAACAAGCCCAAGTAAAGCCCATTCAATCCACACCCTAGATCTCAATCCCCATCACTCACAGCCGTCCGATCCACACCACCCGCAACTATATAAGAGCTCCGCCTCCTCCGCGAACCCGAAAACCCTAACCCTCGCAGCCGCATCGCGCCACCGCCTCCTCCTCCCCCTCCGGCGAGAGAGCCCGCGCCGTTGCCGCCGCCGCCGCCGCCATGGTAAGCTCCGTTCCTCTCCGGCCTCTCCCCTTTGCAGTGGTCTCTTTGCGCAGGTGCTAAGGGGAGGAATCGCGTGTGTGTGATGTTTGCAGTCGCTGATCGCGGGGGAGGATTTCCAGCACATCCTGCGTCTGCTGAACACGAACGTGGATGGGAAGCAGAAGATCATGTTCGCGCTCACCTCCATCAAGGGTGTCGGCCGCCGCTTCTCCAACATCGCCTGCAAGAAGGCCGACATCGACTCTGATCTGGGTGCTCGTTTGTGCTGTTGGTGATGTGCTGGAATGGTGCGTGGCGTTGGATCGTTAGGTGTTTAGGTATAACGAATGGTTATTAGTGTTCTTGGGCTAATTTCTTACAAGTAGCGAAAACTAGATAATTTGAGCATCTTTGGTTTTGTTGCTTTGTAGCTGTTGTGCATTTTGAATCCAAAGTTGTGTGGTTGTTTTGTTAGTTCTACTGTGATGTTAGGTGGATGGATCTTGTGCTAGAGTTATTTTGTTTGATAGTGACTGAGATTCAGAGTAGGGTTTACTAACTGGTGCTTTAATTTCCGTGGCGGATTGAGTGATGTTATATGAGAAATTTTTTGCGCGGTACTATGCCTCAAAGCATATTGACCGTCTGCAAACTAAGTTAGATTGCTTGTAACTTTTCGAATTTATTTAATAGCTATGACCGTTGTGATTGTAAGTTGGATGTATTTTCCTACTTGACCAGAGATTCGAACGCCTGCTAATTTTGATGTGTTTATATCAATTGGCGATGATGTTGATGGCAGGGCTGATCTTTTGGCTCCAGTTAATTGCCTAATACTGTGTTTATTTCTTCGGTCATGTCACAAGGTGTCAGTGTGTTGCAACTAGTTTCAGTTCAGTTGATTTTATGTTGTTCTTGGCTTACTAGGCCAGGAGTTGTCCGGCTCTACTTAGCAGTTTGCAATTATTGAATGGTAGGGCATTTGATTTGAATCGTCACAATCAGTTGATCTTTTCTCGGACGTCATTAATTTTGGGCTACCAAGATGATCAGTCTATTTTTATGCTCATTTGGTACCTGAAGGGTTTAATTAGATAAAAAATGTGTTATAGTTATCACAGCTATATTTTATTTAGTACTAGTTGTTTCATGCAGCTTGGCTAATCTGATATGCCATACTGTACTTTGCTTATGCTTAGTTGCTCTGAGATGACTTTGTAACCAAAACATAAGATGGTGATGATTTTGCGCAAATCCAAAGGACTTTTATGTTACTTGTGAGAAATCTAACAATTATTTTTTCTCTGTAGGGCTGGTGAACTCACTCCTGAGGAGCTTGAGCGCCTCATGACTGTGGTGGCAAACCCTCGCCAGTTCAAGGTCCCTGACTGGTTTTTGAACAGGAAGAAGGACTACAAGGATGGGAGGTTCTCGCAGGTTGTTTCTAACGCCCTGGACATGAAGCTCAGGGATGACCTTGAGAGGCTGAAGAAGATCAGGTTTGGTTCTGCTTAATTTGTGCTCGCTTACCACATTTTTTAGGCTTGTTGTAACTTGCATCTTTAAGGTGCTGTACATATACTCCCTCCGTCCCAAAAAAAAAAGGCAACCTAGAGGGGATGTGACCCCTCTGGAGGTACTAGGAGGGGTCACATCCCCTCCTAGGTTGTCTTTTTTTTTTTTTTTGGTGACGGAGGGATTACCTTTCATGGTTTTGTTACATTGATAGAAATTTTAGCTAAATTTGTTCTGTTTTAGTGAGATGTTTACGGCATCAACAACTGGTCATGGGAATCTGGGAATGATTCATTGCTGGTTACACCAATAATTCCATTTTTTATCTGATGAAATTCTAGCTAAATACGAACTGTTCATGTCTTTAGTCATTCCCACAGTTTAAATAATTCATTGTATTAAGCTAGTGGAGTGAACTCAGTTTAAATCATATTCATTTTGGTTTCTCACAGTTGAACAAATTGTGCTTTGATTTTTGTTTGTACTACAATTAAGTTGAATCGAACTACTCCATTTTGTAATGCAGGAACCACCGTGGTCTCCGTCACTACTGGGGTCTCCGTGTCCGTGGTCAGCACACCAAGACTACTGGCAGGAGGGGAAAGACTGTCGGTGTCTCCAAGAAGAGATAAATTCCATGCCCATCAGCACAGCAAATATGCATTTTGCTTATCTTATGAGCGTTTCAATGATGTCGGTCTTGATAGGCAGTTTTGTTGGATGATGCTTTTGTCTAAGAAGATAGATCGTGCGTTGCAGGATTCTCAAACTTTTTATATATTGTTAACTTGGTTGTTTGGTACCGCAAATTCTGAAGCCTAATTTTTTACTGAATGTGTTTCTAGTGGAAGTTATGTTTTCATATTTCATTGCTGCTACGGTTGACATTGTGCTATTTCAACTTTCACACGGTCGGCGAGAACCATAGGAATCGATCACAATTCTCACACAAGAAGAGTGGTTTTGCCCTCTCTAATCAGCCGCTAATGTCATTTATTAAACTATGCAGACTTGCAGCCAAGGCGCAATGTCAGCGTCTAAATTTGCTAGCCATTTTAACGACGTAAGATGATGATCGATGTACGCAGTTTTGTTTGTATCATGCTGATTATGTACAGTTTTTTTTTCACGATAAATCTACAGGTTTGATTCTTGATCGTGCGGTCTCAGTAGGTTAGAGCAGGTACAAGCCAGCTATAAACATATTTTAATGAGATAAACAATGAGAGAGAAGAGCAGCGGGCTACAGATTTGTAGCTAGCTGCAGCACGGACTCCAAGACGTGCTGCACTCCAAGACGCAACGTGTGTATGACAGGTGGGACCATATATTAATAGTATAGTAAGCTACTATTGTATGAATTGGCTATTAGATCGGCTATAGATGAATTGGAGCTAGCAGTGGGCTTAGAGCAAGTTTAATAGTATAGCCAACTACTAGCTCCAATTTAACTATAGCTAATCTAATAGCTCATTCATACAATAGTTACATACTACACTATTAATATCTGGTCCCACTTGTCATACACACTGTCTTAAAATCCGTGCTACAGCTGACTATAAATCTGTAGCCCGCTGCTCCTCTCTCTTCTTATTTATCTTCTTAAAATATGTTTACAGCTAGCTTATAGCCTCCTATTGTACCTGCTCTTAGGGCAAGGGCAATAAAAAAGACGACTGCTTACTCTAATCTTTATACACATCATTTGGAGGTAACTTAATAGATAATAAATATAATAGTTGTCTCTTCACATTTACTGCAGTACACATATCAATAATTATTTAATTACTTCTCTCTCACTCCTTCCCAGCTTTTCTCTTTCCTCCAAGCCAATCAGGGAAGATTATTCATGCTAATTTCTTGTTCCGTCGATGGTGCTGTCGATAGGAAGGCTCCAAGCCAGCGCTAGGTGCATTGGCGCCCGTGCATGATCGTCGACAGATTAATCGACGATGTTTCTCTCTCTTGGTACTCTCTCTCCGCCACATAGGTATAAAATCCAACGTAAGCTTACTATTAGCCGGTAATTTCAAGTTATTGTACTTGCCCTTATAGAAAAAAGGGGTCCCCTATGCATTGAATTCATGGCGGCAGTGACATTCCCCGTGGGGTTTAATCAGCCCGATGAGCGTGACTTAAACATTGGAGACATTTGTCACCAACAAAAGTACTCTTTTGGGTTTAGTTATACCGCCTCCATCAAAAGTGTAAGTAATATTTTATTTTCTGTTTTTCTTTTTAAAAAAATGAGATGAGCATATTTGTAGTCTCAATATGCTAAATTAAATTGTGGGCTGAAACCCAATGTGTTATTTTAATACGCATTGGTAGTATGCATACATATATTTCCTTGGCCTTGTCATATGGTGAACGAGCTAATTCTTCTTAATCTTAATGATAAAAGAAATATGTCTTAAACTTTTGGATGGAGGGAGTTTTAGTTGTGGCTCCAGTAGCTAGTAGGGACTGTATAATAAATAAACCATATGCATAGTTTAAACTCTAATAAGATATAGATTTTTCTCCGGTTTCTATTAGCACGGTTTTCAAACTACTAAACGGTGTGTTTCGTGCCTAAACTTTTTATATAAAAGTTACTATAAAACTCAAATAAATCTATTTTTAAGTTTTTAATAATTAAAGTTTAATTAATCATGTGCTAATAATTTGTTTTGTTTTTGCGTGTGCACTTAATCTCGGAGAATCGAACGGGACCATGTGTATAGTGGTAGAGGCAACATCAATCAAATGATTTGTTTACACATTACCAACTCTACCAACACAAACACCATCAGCAGCAGCAGCAGCATTATGCATGAGAGTGAGTGATCAGTAGAACAATGCAGAGAGAGGATGATGCATTAGCATTAGCTATTAATTAGCTCTCCTTTAGCCTTTTCTTTTCCTGTGTAATTCTTCCAAGACTCCAGTAACAACCCTCCCTGTTGTTAAGTTTAACTCATGCAGCAGCATCATCAGTTACTTAGGAGAGTAGATGCATTGTTGCAATGAGAGGTAATTAATCTGATCTTAGGAGTTAGGACATGCATACATATGCATTGCTTCCCTTGGATAAACATGATTAGGCACATTGGTCAGATGTTAATAACTGAGATGGGATGAATAGTATTCCTTCCCATTAGCAGTAGAGGGGTAGTGAATTGGACGCGGGTGTGCTTCCTCCTAGAAGCTTCATGGAAGGAGTGAAGGTACCCATCACTGAATTTCTTTTGAAAATACACTAGGCTTTTTTCGAATTTGAATGAATACATTGCTTTCAAATTCTTGTGCACAAATGTACCATCGTCTTATCATCTTAGCATAGGGATGCGAAGCCATCACCGGCTTTGCCGTGCTCGTTGTCCCAGTACGCGCTTTGGCGCATAGTGCAAAAAACGGACCGGACCGGTTAAACCGGAAAAAACCATAACTAGGAACCTTGACGGCTCGGTTCACTTCAAAGACCATCCATGCAATCAGACCTATAAAAACAAGGTGAACCGAACAGTTTTTGGGAAAACCAATGAACCGGGTGGTTTTTGATAAACCGAGTGGTTCGGCGTCGTGCGTAGAAAATGCCACACGTGACGCGGAGCAATTCCCTTGGGCCATCTCGGCCCATTTGGCCGTGGTCATTAGGGTTAGATTTTCCCCTGCCTCTCATCTCTGTCGTTCCCATCTCCATGGCGGCGGCACCAAAATAGCATTAGTAGTGGACGTGAGTAGTAGTGGTTTAGTTAGGGGTGAAAACGGATCGGATAATATCCTATCCGATCTGTTCCGAATCCATTCGAAACGAGGCTATGGTAAGGGCTTTCAGAAATCCAACTGATATGGATGCGGATGTGGATAGTATGATGCGGATACGGATGAGGATATGGTATCTCTAAAATCTGGCGGATGCGGATTATCCGATATTTTTATCGGATTATCTGATATGCCATTTGCTGGATAATTCAAAATTATCAACACATGTAATCACTCTATCTATTGCATATAACATAAGTTGGTCCATCTAATGGCCTAATTCATCAATTAACCTAGATTTTTTAGTCTGAGGCTTTCACCTCCTCATGTCACACTTGCGTAGTTGTATTTTTATATTATGAACATCACGTATTCATGTTGTTTAGCACTTAAGCACATAATTATTACAATGGGTCGTTCATTGACTATTGTATTATTGTTTCTTACATTGTTAAGTTGACATTGTATTGATTGCATACACACGTAACATCCGATAAATTTAATCCGTTTCCAAACCGATTCCGCACCGACTCCGCACTATTTCCGACATCCGAAACAATCCGCTCCGTATCCACATCCGTGTACTATCCACACGGACCGCACCCGCTCCGAGTTCGCTTAAAAAAAATATGATTTAGGATATGATATGATCACTATCCGTCTGAATCCGCTCCGTTTTCACCCTTAGGCTTAGTCCTAACCGGAGACCACCCCATCCCATATATAAATGCCTTTAGCCTATGGTACACGTCTTTTTTAACCCCTTTAATGACTTATATATTTTAAATCACATATTATTTTCAAGATTTATTTGTACCATTATACTCTACATAAAATATGTGACAAAACAAGATCCATGTTGAATATATTCAAACATTTTATTAATTTAAAAGTAATTTATTAAATTGTAGAAGTAACTTAGCTATACAATAGAAGTAACTCTCTATAGCATTAGAAGTAATTACATCATGACTAAGTTTAAAATAAGAAATTATGTAGCGTAAATTCACAAGCAAAGTCTAGGGAAGATTTTTAAGTAAATGTATTTATGAAAATAAATTTAATAAAGTCTAAAAGTAATTTACATAAATCATAAAAGTAATTTAGCATAAAATGGAAGTAAGTTGTTACAACATTAGAAGTAAATTCATTGTAGAGAGAAAAATATTGTCTATCTAAAAATCAAATTTAAAGTCCACAAATTATAGAATTGACTAAAAACAATAATAAAATAATCAACTTAGAGCATTATGAATATATAAGAAGTAATTTAGTCGAATCGAAAAGTAATTTATATATGTGATAAAAGTAACTTACGTATATAATAAAAGTAATTTATAAACATAAATATTTTTCTATCGTAATATAATCATGTAAGATCTTGTTGTAAAGATTTAATTGTAATGAACACAATGATGTAATTGGATTGTAGATCAGATAAGTAATTTGAGAGAAAATTTTATAAGAGAAAAAAAGACATGCATGCATAATAGCAAAAAAGACATGCATGTCTTTGTATGTGTGTAATCTTTCTTTGATGTATGTGATGCCGGCACCATCGTGGACATATTATGCATTCTTGATTCTTTCGGCATCGAGTCAAGACAAGCCATTAATTATCAGGATTTTCGTTATTCTGTGTGACTTGCACTGGAGTATATCCACTTGCTTTCTCCCTTTTTTTTCCCTTTATCGTTGGGCATGCTCTTTGATTTATTTATTTACAGTTGGGAAACCCAGAAGTAGATTTTTTTTTGGACGGCAGGAGTACTGGATAAGAATTCCTGTCGTATATGTAGCATAATTACACTTTTCTGCATTAGAAATAATGGTAAATGAATAAATTATTAATAAAGTTTGAACCGGTAGTTCGATCGATGATCTAGCGGTTAGACCGGTGAACCAGATGCTTGACCGGGTTGACCTCCGGCCCGTTGTTTTACACTTTGCTTTTTCATTAAAAAAATATGGCGACCGGTGAACGAGCACTTAGGACAGCTGTAGTGTGTGTTCTGAGAGTTCTGTTCATACGAGTTGAACAAAGCTTTCCTCACATGAAAATAAAACTCAATCTCACCTTTCCTCTCGCTCTCACATCCGGCAGCAACAAATATATTTTTTATTTTTATGATTTGTGTTCGACCTCTCGTTTGAAGTCGCTTTTTCATCTGACCCAAACCATTAGCTCCTCACAATGTGCACGGTTCTTTTTTTGTTTTTGGTTAAAATCGATTTTAGGTTCACACTGGAGTTGGTCTTATAGGGAGAGAGCTTTGGCACTGGTGAAGACTTGATTTTTTTTTTCTAAAACAGTACTAGCCATGGCTGTCTTCGGATGTGATGGCTGTACCTGCGCAGCACCAGCAGCTGCAGCTCTCTCAGGGACTACCGTCATATTTTTCATAAAAAAATAGTCAACACATATTTACTCCCTCCGTTCTAAAAAAAGACAAACCATAGGTTCTCGTGCCAATATTTAACTGTCCGTCTTATATGAATTTTTTTTATAATTAGTATTTTCGTTGTTGTTAGATGATAAAACATGATTTAATACTTTATGCGTGACTTATCTTTTTAATTGTTTTTATAATTTTTTCAAATAAGACGGACGGTCAAACGTTGGACACGGAAACCAGGGTTTGCCTTTTTTTGGGACGAAGGGAGTACACTGCAAGTCCTTAAAATTAAATGTGTATTTACAATTACATGTGTAAGTCTCAAAATTACATATGTAATTAGCAGGATGTAATTATGGTGTAACTAAATTAATATGAAGTATCAATCATTACTTTGATCTATCTGTCAAATCAATACGCATGCCTAGTGTTATAGTGCTAGAGGATGATAAGGACAAAGCGCAACCGAGTAAAGATGGCGCACCCGAGTAAAGATGAAGAAAATCAGTAAAGCATGTGTGGCTAATGCCACGTGAGCACGAATCTCCATGACAATCCTAAGGCCAAACTGTCGCCACAACTATTGCAAATCCGTTCTATAATATGCCCACCAACCCGCGATCCCGGCGCACGCACAACTGTCTCTGCCAATTCCGCCCGCCGCCCCTCTCTAAGGTAGTGTTTGGTTGCTGGGATAGGATGGGATGGGATGGGATGAACCCATTTTTAAGGGTGTTTGGTTCAAGGGTGAGTGGGATGGGTTGGTCCCTAGAGAGGAATATTCCTCTCAGATCCGGGACCAACTGATCCGGCCAAAACTGGCGGACCAACTCGTCCCAGGTGGGACGAGCGAACGGCGTGAACGAGCGAACACCATCGCACGCTCGCCGCCCTGCTCGCGCGCTCGTCCTCGAGAGACGGCAGCGGGCTCGGCGACGGCGGCGGCGGTAGACGGCTCGGGACTCGATGAACGGCGGCGGCGGCGGCCGGTAGAACGGCTCGGCGCGACGGCGGTGGCGGAATACGGCTCGGGCGACCAGCGGCGCAGGTAGGGCTGCGGGCGCCGTCGACGGCGGTTAGGCTCTGGGCGACAGCCGGCGCGCCAGGGCAAGTGGCTCAGTGCAGCGGATCCGGCGATGGCAGAAGGACGGGCCGGCGGACGGGACTCCAGGCGATGGGGGACAGAGGCGGCGGCGACGGACTCTGGCAGGCCGGGAGAACTCGCGGCAGGGCCCGACCTAGGTCTCGCGTCGTCGCCTTCTCGCTCCCGACGGACCTGAATGGCCACGTTCTGCCGCCTCATAGCTGACTCCTCCCTACTCCACCCCTTGACCGGCCTCGCTCCCTCTCCCTCTCCCAAGCCGATCGGGGCTGCGCCGCCGGTCGTCGTCGCCACGCGCGGCCTCGCTGCTGACGACAGGCTGACACCATCGCCGCCAAGGCGCTCCGGTTGGGCTCCGTCCCCGTCTGTCGGTGTCAAGCGCTCATCCGGCTGCACCCGCTCGTCCTGTGATGCAGGCCGTCAATCCTCTCGCGGTGCTGTGCAGACCGCTACAGGCCCCTGATGCGCAGATCCCAAGCTCATCCGAACCGCCATCATCAAGGAGGCCGGCGTGCGACCACACTGTCCGGAGCGTGACGGCAGAGGCGGTCGTCCGGCCACTGTTGTTGTCACCGGCGTTACTATCGGTGGTTGGCACAACGGCGCTCATCCCACTCCCTCCTCCGTCTCCTTCACCAAACAAAAAACTGGGGAGTCGCGTCCTAGTATTACAAACAAACACACCCAAATGGGAATCATCCCAATCTAAATCAGGGATGTTTTCATCCATCCCACTAAGTCCCCAGAAGCCAAGCACACATTAACGCCATAATACTACACTTCATGTTCCCGACTTACTCAGTGCTGTGTATTGGTGTACCCCTCTATACCTTTTTCTCCTCATACATAACAATCATCCGTTATGGAGGTGGTACATTTATCAACACTGATCTTGCCCACACGTATTCTCAGATTCTATGGTGCAGGTGGACAAATTTTTTCTGTAAATCTCTGCTACGTTGGCTGTCATAGCAGAGTGCACGAAAAGTTTGTATGTATAGGATACTATTACTCCCACATTATCTGTATGTATGTATGCTAGTATGTATGTATAAATGAGAGACACACATACTGGCCTGTTGTTAAGATTCATACTTTTCTGTCACAAGATCCGAACGTTTCCTAACACCACAAACTTCCAACTTTTTCCAATCATCAACATCATTTCAATTTCCTTCAAACTTCCAATGTTTTGGTGTAGCAACTAAACCAAATCCATACTTGTTTTTCTTTATATATCCCGAGTTGTTTTGTATCATTATTATTTCTAAGAAATCAAATTAGATATGGTAGAGCTAACCAGTTCCCTTGTCTTTATCTGTATCCATACTCTAGTTCATCAGCAGTTACCATGTAATGCTTCCATACATCAATGCAGTATAAGGGCCTCCGTCTTCTTCGCTTATGCTCATACTATACAGCCAAAAATTTAACACTTATCAATTCTTAAACTTGTGAAGTTGGTTTTTGATCGTTTTCTCATTCGAATTTTTTATTTAATTGACATTTTGTTTTTAGATGACTAAAAACACATATTAAAAATTTATTTATAAATTACTTCTTTTTACACAATACATCGCTGGTTTGGGGCTGTAATATAGGTTCGTCTGTGGGTTAACATTCCCTTGTTGGCCAAGCACGTGGCGTCCGGTGCAGTAGATGGTTTAGACACGGAGAAGAAGTTCCGTCCGGTGCACAGGATGGCTATAGTCCCACAGCCACCGAGGTGTTGTCACCTGACAGACAAGCAATGAATTGAAATCTAATATCCCTCCCGTCACCCAAAATAAGTGTAGTTCTGGGCACAC
>CM020184.1:6754731-6790659 GCA_009805545.1 Oryza longistaminata
GGGGGCGAGGGCCGGATCCCCTTTGCGAGCTCACGACTTCGAGTCACCACAGCGATGCCGTTCCTCGCCATCGCCGAGTTCTGCGTCGGCCGTCGCCGCTCGGGCGCTCGATTCCCCCTCTTTCAGTCCCCAGTCAACCCAGCCACCGCCACAATCGAGTTCCTCTCTTCCCAGCAATGCCATTCCACCCCTCGCTGGCGCCCAATCGCCACCATAGCCGAAACCCCCGAAATCCGGTCTCTGTCGATCGCCATTGCCGAGATCGAGCCGTGACTTGCCGCTACAATCCATCCCCTTTGGAAGCAGCGGCGAAGAGCAGCCTCCCTCCTCTCTCCTGTGGTCAGGGCGGCGTGTCCATCAGAGGTTGGGAAGGAGCGGAAGGCGGCGGTGAAGAGCGGAAGGCACATAAGGACGAAGGCGGTGGCCACCGCTCTTCCCAAACGCCGTTCTACCGCTGTTGCTGCTATCCAGCAGCAGTATCTAGCTTCCGATCAAAGCTACTCCCTCAATCTTAAAATATAAACATTTTTAGCATAGTGACAAGTCAAATTATTTTAACTTTGACTATTGATAGCAAACAAATAAAAAAGATTAATCATATAAAATTGATGTTACTAGATTTATCATTAAATAAACTATCATAATATGTAACTCTTTTTATTTAAAACATTTTACTTTTATAGATATTGTTGGTCAAAGTACCATTTCAGAGACCATGTCAGAGTCTAAAAGTTGTTATATTTTAGGACGAATGGAGTAATATAGTTTTAAAAAAACAGAGCCAATATTGATTGGCACTGAATGCAAAGTGACTCCCTCTTACGGTTCAGGAATCGGGAATCCTCAGTTCCGTTGCATTGTTCTTTTTTCCTTGTTTGATCGGACGGTCTATGTTGCTTGTCCTTTTTTTTTTTTCCTCATTGGCATCCAACGGTGCATTTTATTTTCATGACGTGGCTCATTCCAATATCATCTTTGGTTTCACTTTTCACTAGTGAAAATGTCATTATCCATTCTGGAAAATAAAACGACTATACATATTCTGTCACTGCACACTATTTTACCGACAAATTGGAGATGTTAACCGATTGATTCAGGGATCTTTTACCTGGGACCGGGAGGTGTTTCTGTTCACCGTAACAATCGGCATCTTCCTCGCACTCGCGGCCCTCGCCATGATCATGACCAACGGCTGGCCGATGGTCTACAGGACACTCTTCGCACCTTTCTCTGTCTGTGTGATCATCCTCCTAGCAGCTGGTTTTTGAACAGGAAGAAGGACTACAAGGATGGGAGGTTCTCTCAGGTTGTTTCTAACGCTCTGGACATGAAGCTCAGGGATGACCTTGAGAGGCTGAAGAAGATCAGGTGATTTCTGCTTAATTTGTGCTCACGTACCACATTTTTTAGGTTCATGGTAACTTGCATGTGTAGGGTAGATTTATCTTTTCATGCTTTTGTTGCACTGATAAGTTGTTTCATGCTTTGTTACATTCGTAAAAAAAAAGAAGCTAAATTTGTGCTGTTTTAGTGAGATGTTTACTGCATCAATCATGGGCAAATGGGAATGAATCATCTCTGGTTAAATCATATATCCATTTGTGTTATGGTGAAATTCCTAGCTAAGTATGTACTGTTCATGTCATCAGTCATTCTCAACTAAGATTGTCAGTATCCCGATACGTATCCTAGTATCTTACGATACTACGATCCTACCAAGCCAAAACGATACCGATCCCACCTAGTATCCTAATTTTCATAGTATCTCCATCCTACTATTCATTACTATACGATCCTACGAAATCTTAGGTGGTATCTCGATTCTACGATCCCTACGATACTACAAAATATTATTTAAAATAACATGGTTTGAAAATAATATAAATAAATATGCTCAAATTTTTATAAAAATCAGTTAAATATATCAAAACCAACGTGGTTTCTCTTGATAAATGTCTCTATTTGCATGACATATATCATTACTATATTTTTTATATCATATCGCTATATGTAATTAATATAAATATTAATTAAACTTAAAAAAAGAAAATATCATAGTATCCCGATACTACGATACGATATTACTTTGAGCAAAACGATACTACCTAGTATCCCGATCCTGACAACATTGTTCTCAACCAGCTAGTGGTGTGAACTTGGTTTAAATCATATTCTTTCGTTATTTGAGGCCTTGGACCGAGTACTTTTTGTATTCTCACAGTTGAACAAATTGCGCTTTGATTTCATTTGAACTACTACGATTAATTGTAATCGAACCATATCTTTCTGTAATTCAGGAACCACCGTGGTCTCCGTCACTACTGGGGTCTCCGTGTCCGTGGTCAGCACACCAAGACTACTGGCAGGAGGGGAAAGACTGTCGGTGTCTCCAAGAAGAGATAAATTCCATGCGCATCAGCAAATGCATTTTGCTTATCTTATGAGCGTTTTAATGATGTCAGTCTTGATAGGCAGTTTTGTTGGATGATGCTTTTGTCAACTTTTATACTCCGATATTGTAACTTGGTTGTTTGGTACTGCGAATTTCTGAAGCCTAATTTTTTACTGGATGTGTTTCTGGTGCAAGTTATGTTTCCATATTTCATTGCTTGCCACAGTTGATTTGCTGTTTCAACTCACACGGTCAGCGAGAAGGCGAGAACCATTGGAATCGAGCTCAATTCTCACACAAGAAAAGAGATTTTGCCTTGCCAATCTTTCCGGCAGCTTCTCTGATTCTCTTCTCATCCTTTTATGCTCGGTTAATCCCTTTTATATGGAGTTCGAAAGAGATTCGGACATATTGCTATAGATTTACCTCTTCAGTTTTCGTCTGCAGTACTTTCATTTTTGGGAAAAAAGAGGGGATCAGGTGTCATTTTTGGGAAAAAAGGAGGGGGTCAGGAAGAGGGGATCAGGTTTCATTTTTGGGGAAAAAAAAAAGGAGGGGATCAGGAGGGACTATTTGCCACTCTTTGATGGCATAACGACAATAATAATACTCCCGTTTTAGAGTTATTATTAAGAAATAGAAGTGAGTAGTGTAGGGTTGTGATTAGATGAATAGTGAATATAAGAAGTTTTAGAGTTTGGATACGGTTATTAAGAAGGGTTTGTTGGAACCATGCCACCCTATATTTACAAAATTTGAGATATGCCACCCGTATCTCAATTACATGTAGGACCTACATAAGTCAATGACATGTGGGTCAGGGTGGCATATCACAAATTTTGTAAAATTTGTGTGGCATGGTTCAAATTGTCCCTATTAAGGGTTGAAAGTAGATAAAGTGAGTGGTGGAGGGTTGTGTTTGGATGAATAGTGGAGGGTTACTAAGAAAGTAAATAGAAGTGAGTGGTGGAGGATTGTGATTGATTGGGAAAAAAATATTGGTGGAGAAGTTGTTATATTTTCGAACAAATCATGAGGAAAGTTATTATATTTTGAGACGGTGGGAATAATAATTTTGGGACAATAACGACAATAAAACGGAGGCAGACAGGCAGTAACAAAACGGGCAGATCGTAGTTTTTGGCTTTTTGCGGACTGGTTGTGGCAGAAACAGTATCGGTTCGATAAGCGGCTTGTGGGTATTGGGATTCGCGACGATGAACGAACCAAGACGGACGAACATCAACAGAGCCCCACTGCGGCATTGCCACTAACCCTTGTAACGTCACGGCCTCACAAGCCGACCAGTCGATCTTTTCTATTTTTCTTTAGAAAAAAAAAGCCTCACAAGCCGACCAGTCGACCCGTGTGTTGCAACGGAAAAAAAATAAAATTACAATAAACGTTAGATGATAAGCCAAGAAACATTTGACCCCATTGTTTCTCTTATTTGGGGAATAAGCCAAATGGTATATTTACAACCGAAAAATAATTTGTGAATAAAACTTTTATATACGTGTTTTTAGCTATCTAAAAGTAAATGTTGAAAAATAAACTTCAATGAAAACCCTCAAAATAACACGTGAGCTCTTATGTGTCTATGACATGTGGATCGGCAAATCATTTATCACCATCCGTAAGAGTGGCAAATGATTAATTATTGCCCCCCCCCATTTCTCCAAACATGTCTACTACTCAAGGTCATCCGCTCGAAGCACCCTGAATTGGGCGGACTACGGACGGGCGGGCGCGCAAGCAGGACTACGGACGAAATCAGAATCGAGCCGACGCAGCAACCAGATGCACGCAGATAACGTGCTAACTCTTCGGTAAAGTGATACCCCGCGCTTTGCTGGGGTTCATGGATGAGTATATCTTAAATATTGTTGAAACGATGAAAGTTGAAATGTTGATAAAATAATAAGGAAGATGATTTGTAGATGATGTATCATGCTTGCATGAGATAGTAATCACTAGTTAGTGAATATGTGTCATATTTGCATGGGATTTAAAATAAGTTAGAATAGTAAGTGCTAGTGAGTGAGAATGTGGCATGCTTACATGGGATTTTAAATGGGTTTGAATAATAATTGCTAATGGGTGATGATGTGATATGCTTGCATGTTAAGCTTTAACTTCTAATAATTGTTAGTGGGTATCAACTATATAGAAAGTATACATCGGGTAGCTGATGTTACGGCGGAAGAAAAGGTGTGTGATTAAGGAATCATATTCAATTTTTATAATAGGTTAAGATTTTTTAAATTTTTTATTACAAATTTTAGAAAAGTATTTTTGTTTTGAAAATTTACAAATCTAGACGTTTAAAAATTAAGGGTGTTAAGGGACCTAAATGCAAAAAATTTTATTTGTATTCGAACCCTTTTCACGGGTTTCAATTGCTTAAAAGCTAATAATGCTTATTTGACACTCTAAACCAGAGCGAATCCAAGACCAGATTGAAGGAGGAACTTATCTCTTTCCTTCTTCTTCGGTCCCCATACTCTTTATTTTTTCCCTCTTCTTCCCCTTTTATCTCTCCTTCTATCAAGGCTGATCCAGCGGGGTAGGGGGCTCGAGTCCCTCCACACCCATGCTGGATTTGCCCCTGACTCCAAATGATTTTAAATGGAAAAGTAATAAACTACAAAGTTATAGAACTCATCTAGATCTACGTCTTTTATATAAAGTTTATCTTTATCCAATATTGTTTGAAATGTTGGTTTGAGATTTTTTAAATAGGTTTTAGATTTTGTAACAAATATTCGGACATCTAAACGATCTTAAATGAAAAGGTTGTTAATTACAGAGTTGTAGATCTTCTCTAGCTCTAAAATTTTGATATAAATTAATTTCATCTGGATTTATTTGATATAGTTTTAAATTGTAAAATCATAAAGGTAACAAGCAATGATGAAAAATTTGCATTTAGATCGCTTAACGCTCTCTGGAAGGATGATTTTTAAAAACACCCCTAAAGGGCGTGGGACGACTAGATTTGTAAATTTTTGGAATGAAAAATTACGTTTGTAAATATTTAAATAAAAAAATGTAAAAAAAAAAAACCTTCTCTAACGGTTCACCCCTAGAGGATTCCGTGCGTTCTGTCATTATTAGCAAACATGACAGTATCATTATAGGGTTCATCATCCCTTGACAAAACGAGAGGAACGAGAGGATTCCGTGCGTTGTCATTATAATTAGCAAATACTAGATATTACCCCGCGCGTTGCTGCGGAACTTTGTGGGAACAAAATATTCTGACAAAGGGGTAACATGAAAATAAAATGGAAATCTTACAGGGTCATCTATAAGCTTATGATTTTCTTATAAAAAAAACACGGTAGAAAGGAAAGGAGTAAAAAGTAATGTCCAGGTGAATTTAATTAGGTATTACATAAATAAAACAGTTGGTAAATACACAGATTGGGAACTTGGTGTATTTAGGGATGAATATAGTTGCACCAACTTGATGAATCTTTCAATGTTTGACAAAATATTCAATTGTGCTATTACAAAGAACATTCTTTATACTCCAGCCAGAAAGAAATATGAAGAATTTAGTTACATGAATGCAAATACGATCATCATGTAGCAATGAAAAATTAGTAAGGACAGTTGAAAAATTAGGGTCTAATATGTATCTAAAATCTGATAGTATAGTTATAGAAGGAACTGTTTGTACCTTTGCAAAGCAAGTATATATCTTAGGATGGGCATATAATAAAATATATGGAAAGTCGCTGCTTGTACCTAAAATTTGTGATGACCATAAACAAACATGAGGCGAGGCAATTATGATTACCCAATATATTGCTTCAGCGGCTGATTTGGATGGAAAATGTCATGGGGGCTGATCTTAGCGGTAGCCCATAGCTGCTGCTACAGCAATAGCAAGCAATCTAGTACTGGCAATGATCTGCAACCGAAATTCAGAAAAAAAAATCAAATTATAGCTGCAAGCACGCGTCAGTAATGTAAAATTGTTATACATACCCGTTATCCTCATAGAATGAATGATCTCCTTATCTTTCCAGTGGAGGAAAAATAGTTTGAGTAATTATTAAACCTATCTAAGTTTGCCTCTTTTTCTTATCTTTCCTTCCTGAAATTAGTGCAAAGCTGTTCTGCATTGCAACTACTATGTACAGTTACTTTCAGTACCATAATTAAGTCCACACTGAATCAACTTCTTGGTCCTAAAACTTGTTTGGGTCAGCAGCAAATGCAATGGTCAGCAAACAACAGACAGCAGGCTGGAACACATCAAAATATGGTTCTAACTTATATAAACCAATAATTCTGCAGTGGTTAGTCAGCAGCACAACTCACAACATGCAGGCATAATGATATGCATGGAGCAAAATGGGCAAACATGTGCGTGCGTGTGTGCGTACTGCGTGCTACTCCCACAGAGGCATTTCCACAAACACGCCACGCGCGTTCAGAGGAAACACACGAAATTGAGATTGCAGTTACAGGCACACGCAAGGTCAGAAAAGCAGTACAATCCTGACCTCAGAGGACGGCGCCGGACCTGGGAAACCGCCATCGCAGCACCTGCACTGGCTGGCTGCTGCTACAGCAATAGCAAGCAATCTAGTAGTGGCAATGATCTGCAACCGAAATTCAGAAAAAAAAAAAATCAAATTATAACTGCAAGCACGCGTCAGTAATGTAAAATTGTTATACATACCAGTTATCCTCATAAAATGAATGATCTCCTTATATACTATAAATAAATTTCAATCATGTTGAAATAGGGATGGTAAAAACCTAAAGAAGAGCCAAAACAAAACCATCCTCTCTGTTTTTTTAATTAATTCTTCAATAATCTGAGAGATAACAGAAACATATCAATCTAGCTTGACTGAAAGAAGAAGCCAATAGATTGGATGAGATATATATGATTCAAGAAGAGGAAGAAGAATACCTTTGGGAGGTGAATATACACCCATACGGTTTCAAGGTGAAGGAGCAGCATAAGATATACTATTTCAGAGGAGGGAGAGGTTGAGAAAGCCAATCGAACTATGATTTCCGCTGAGGGAGAAGCCGTGGGAAGCGATTTGAAGTAAGGGAATGGGGCTCGACAGCCATGAAGCCTGCGGTGGCAGCGGATTTGAAGTGCCGGGGGGAGGCGATTATTCGTTAATTTGCCTTTTTTTTTTATAAATTACTACTCATGAAGAATAATAGACGATTGGGTGTGACACGTCATCTATTCAACATTGATTTGGTATGGACAAAATTCTCGACATATCATTAATTCAATGTATGTGTACCTTGAACTGACATTTAGCCAATTTACATGTGAGACATGTTTCGATTTATGCTGGCGTAATTTGTTCAGCCCCCACTACTATTTTTTCCTGGATCCGCCCCTGACTGTCATTATGTGTTCACCCCTTAACAAAACGAGAGGAACGAGAGGATTCTATGCGTTGTGTCATTAATTAGCAAACACGGTGGTCGGGTGGCGACAGTGTCATCCTTAATAAAACGAGAGGAACGAGAGGATTCGGGTGGTGACAGTGTCACCCTTAAACAAGAGGTTCCTTACACGCTCGGACTGAATGCCAAGCAGTGGCGGATTCAAAAATTTCATAAAACTGGGCAAGTCTAACAACAAATGAGGTATATACAAGCCTATATAATTTATAGATAACTTTAGTATGAACATTTGTTTTAAAAGTTTGTGTTGAGCGCGCTTGCTGCTATACTAGTTGCATTGTATATACTCCCTCCGTTTTTTAATAGATGACGCCGTTGACTTTTTCTCACATGTTTGATCATTCGTCTTATTCAAAAATTTTATACAAATGTATAAGTTATAAATCACACTTAAAGTACTATGAGTGATAAAATAACTCATAACAAAATACATTATAATTACGTAAATTTTTTAAATAAGACGAATTGTCAAACATGTGAGAAAAAGTCAACGGCGTCATCTATTAAAAAACGGAGGTAGTATTGTCTTGCCGGTGGCTAAGAAAGATGATTACTAAGGTAATTAGGCACTAATTTACCGGTGAGTTGCTGCGTGCAGCTGGTAGAGCCTGGGCCATTGCCCGTGCAAGCCGGGCCTCGGCGCCTACCAAAAACTGATACCAAGTCGGCACACTGTGAATCGCCTACCAAGACGAGAATATTTCTTAGGAAAAAGTACACCGAAGGTCCCTCAACTTGTCATGGGGATACGAAAACGTCCTCGAACCACAAAACCAGATACCGCGGGTCCCTTAGCTATACAAAACCGGTCACGATAGGTCCCTCGGCGGTTTGATCCCGGTTTTATCCTACGTGGCTGCTGAGTCAGCGTGGGACCCACGTGGGCCCCACATGTCATCGTGCCATGTCAGCCTACCCTCTCTTACCCCCTCTTCTCATCTCTCTCACTCTCTCTTCTCTCAGGGCGGCGGGGGAAGGAGCGGAGGCCACCGGCGAGGGCGGCGTAGGCTAGCCGACAGGAGGGGAGGAGGCCGGTGGGTAAGGCCGGTGTGGGCCGCGATGGCGTCGTCGTCGTCGCCGGCCGCGCCATCTCTGCCCAGTTCGCCACGGCTGGCGCGGATGCGTCCTCTGGCGCCGCGACGGCGTCGGCGGCGGGAGGCGGGCGTATGTGAGGAGGCCGGTGGGCGAGGCAGTACCGGCACCGACGGGGCGAAGCGGCGGGTGTGCCGGAGACCCAACAGGACCAGCAGGACGGCCCCCGTGCCCACCTCCCCCCCGCCGCCGCCCAGCTCCTACCCCGGCGGCTACCGCCCGCGCCAAGCTCCTCCCCGCCGCCGCCGCCGCCCGCTGCCCAGCTCCCCCCGGTGGCTCCGCCCGCGACAAGCTCCACCCCACCGCCGCGCACTGCACCGCCCCCGACGACCGTGCGCTGCTCCGCCCCCGACAACCGCGGCGCCGTCAAGCTCAACCACGGCCACGGACATCGCCATCGACGCCCTCAAGTTCACCCGTGCGGCGACGCCCTCCCCTTTTCCAACGACGCTGCCCCGCCGACGCCGACGTCCTCCTCTTTCTCCCGCCTCTCGGGCCTCTTCGACCCCGAGACGGTGGGGAGGGAGAGGCGAGAACCGCGGCGACGGCCTCCTGCGCCTACCTCCCCCGCCACCGCCGCCGCCCAGCTCCTTCCCCGGCGGCTGCCGCACGCGCCAAGCTCCACCCGCCGGCCGCGCACTGCTCCACCCCGACAGCCCGCGCCCTGCTCCGCCCCGACGGTCGCGCTCAGCTCCTTCCCCGGGCTGGCGCGCGGCTGTGGCGAGACGGTCCTCGAGAGGCCGTGCGGCACCGGCGTGGCCTCCGCTCCTTCCCCCGCCGCCCTGAGAGAAGAGAGAGTGAGAGAGATGAGAAGAGGGGAAAAGAGAGGGTAGGCTGACATGGCACGATGACATGTGGGCCCCACATGGGTCCCATGCTGACTCAGCAGCCACGTAGGACAAAACCGGGATCAAAATCGCTAAGGGACCTATTGTGACCGGTATTGTATAGTTAAGGGACCCGTGGTATCTGGTTTTGCGGTTCGAGGACGTTTTTTATCCTGATAACAACTTGAGGGACCTTTAGTGTACTTTTTCCTATTTCTTATACGGAGACCAGGGGCGGAGGCAAGATTTCACCGAAAGTAGGGCCGAGCTATGCTGTTTCAAAAATTTCACTGAGTTTCTATCTAAATTTTGGTATTTTGCCATTGAATTTTTTTTGCCACGTGTGGGGCCCAAGCCCAAGATGCCCCACAGGAGGCTCCGTCCCCGGAGACTCGACTGGAATTTCTGCTCAGAAACTGCACTGAAGCACGTGGAAATCTTCCAAGAGGTATTTCTGTTGTTTATCGAGCTCCAGATGGGCGGCTATAAAGCAGCCAGCCACCATCAACATCCGTCATCGGCGGCGCCCAGGGCTTAGGAGAGTAACGTCGCCGGTCGTCAGCCAGCCACCAACATGGAGACCCCCTCCTCCCCAGTCGCCCAACTTGGAGCGCCTCCGCCGGTTCCCCAATCTGGGAGTGCACCCACTTCGCCATCCATTACCGGTGCAGTCTCACCATCGGTTGCTGTGCCATCGACTACAGCTCCTCCAAACGGAGAGGTTCGCCGAGTTAACTTGTCAGATTTATAATTATTTATTAAGTCATCCATTCGTGCGCACTATAACCTGTAGTATTTTTATAATCCATGCATGATTGTTTTTATATCATTAGCGTTAGCGTGACTTTAGTCGTTGCCTATAATTTTCTGTTTTCTCTCATCTGGAGTATACTCCTTTGAAACGTTGCCAATGGTGGTGTCCGTTCTGCCTATACTATCACTGACATGTGGGACCGACGACGTTATCCCGGACTTGGCCGATCGGGAGTCCCTTGACGCCCTCTGAAAAACCCCACGTCGCTGACGCTGCCGATGTCGTCGTGCCGAAGTCGCCATCGCCATCGCGTCGGAATCCGCCGCCGTCGTCGTCGCTTGAGCAGGGCGGAGAGGCGGCGGGATCCGCACGAGGAGGAGAGGCTACCGGATCCGTCCCTCCCGTCATCGCCGCCGACGGATCCGCGCGCATCGGTGGCGGAGAGACGGCGGGATCTGCGCGGGAGGGGGAAAGGCCGCCGGATCCGCGCGTATGGTGGGCAGCCTGCTTGGAGATGGCGACGGCCTTATGGCGCAGAAGCCCGACGAGGTTGAGGCAGAGCAGCGTGGTGGAGGACGGGATGCGCTGTGGCGTCGCGCCGTGGTTGCGGTGGTGCAGCGTGGAGGACGGGAGCACGCGGCGTGATACGGAGGCTGCGGCTGTGGCGCAGGGAGGCGAAGAGCGGAGTGCAATCTGGACTGAGATTAGGGTTTCTTATGCACATACAAAATGGGCCACCGTTGGTGTTTAGTTTCTTACATGGGCTTTGACCATGTTGGAATGAGTCCATTAAGGTCCCTCAACTATAGCCACAGTTTAACTAGCGTCCTTATAAAATACTCCCTCCGTTTTTTAATAGATAACGCCGTTGATTTTTTTTCACATGTTTGACCATTCGTCTTATTCAAAAAAATTTACATAATTATAATTTATTTTGTTATGGGTTGTTTTATCACTCATAATATTTTAAGTATGATTTATATCTTATACATTTACATAAAATTTTTGAATAAGACGAATGGTCAAACATGTGAAAAAAAATCAACGGCGTTATCTATTAAAAAACGGAGGGAGTATTTTATAAGGACGCTAGTTAAACTGTGGCTATAGTTGAGGGACCTTAATGGACTCATTCCAACATGGTCAAAGCCCATGTAAGAAACTAAACACCAACGGTGGCCCATTTTGTATGTGCATAAGAAACCCTAATCTCAGTCCAGATTGCACTCCGCTCTTCGCCTCCCTGCGCCACAGCCGCAGCCTCTCGCACTCGCGGCACTCACCAAGGTCATCACCAACGGCTGGCCGATGGTCTGCAGGACACTCTTGGCGCCTTTCTCTGTCTGTGTGATCATTCTCCTAGCAGCTGGAGCGATTGCAGCCACCACCATGTCAAACCATCCTACATTGCATTTCCTGTCAAAAGTTGCAGCCAGAGTTTCCCTCATCTTTGGTATCATGATACTGGAGGTCCCGTTTATTCAGATGGCTGCAGGATTGTCTGCCCATGTTTTCGCGCCGATATTTATGATGGCTACGTTAGTTGTACTGGGGTACATCTGGTGGCGGAGCGAGCCTGACGTCGTGCGCGCGTTGTACTCACCGTTTTGCTCATGTTTCTTGCGTAGCCATCGTCAGGTTCAGGTTACTCCTCAGGCCGCTGACTACAATGTGTGAGGCAGAAGAACTGAAGATATCAAACTACAGGTGTACGATGTTACATTAGATATGTGAAAATTGTGTTTTGATTTATTTCCACTTTTCCGGTTAACTACACAAGGTGGTGCGCTAGACGATCTGGGTTCGACGCATCACCCCTTCTAATTATTTAATATTACATCATTATCTAATATTCGTGTTTCTTTATTTATTTCCATTTCAATGAGATTGTAATTCATTTCTGAATCACCAGTAAAGCTGTTGGCATCGCCATTGATGTACTTTACAGTTCAGTGATGCTCTTTTGGGGCAGACTATTTTGGAACAGGGGAATTCAGGTTGGAATTTCGCTTTAGCGGTATAATTCTCCAAGAGATACACGAAATTGTTATATTTCAAAAATAATCATCAGGGCCTGCTTGGCAAGGTCCGAAAATTTCAAATTGATCAAAATAGTCTGATGAAAACACAAATTGGAGCTAGAAAACAGGATAAATTCAGACCAAATCAGTAAAAAAGAAAACCTCTGCGCCTTCATGACAGTCCAGCATGAAGCATGAAAAGTTGAGATTTGAGACAAGAACACTGCATTACATCCTAGCAACTGCAAAACTAGACAAATCAATGAAAAATTCAGATCAAATCATCAAGGCCAGCACCCTTGTCTTCTCTCCACTACTGAGGCACCAAATCTGACCTTGTCGATTGTGGAACGGATGAGGGAGGAGGAGCCACCAGGATGGGGAATACGGAATACCTTTGGTGAGGCCTGGGAGGTGTTAACCAACGTCGTCGTAGATGAGGATGTGCTTGCCGTTTCCCCTGCCAGTGATACCGAAGGAGTCATCTCCAAGATACAAGACTCCTCCAATAGGCAATTGGGACTCCAGTGTCCGATTGGCTGGGAGCCTGGGATGGCTCCGGCAACGCGGATTGCGGCAGCCAGCGCAGCAGCCGCAAGAAGGGACCGGCGCAGCATATGATTGAACTGAATGCTGAACATTCAGCAATATCACTCATACACTCAGTCAAGCATTTCATTATGCATTTACAAAACAACCAGTGAACACAAACTCCCAATTTACGGAACCGTCATTCCGCAGTCCTGGTTCACGATCATTCATCATTGAATTAAAATCTTTGGTGTACAAAACACTAGTAATCCTCAAGCTTACAACACGGCTGGCCATTGGGTCTGCTCCAACATCGCTCGTCGTCGGACCTCCTACCACCTACGGCGCCGTGAGTTCACAGCACGATATCGCCCTTTCTCCGACGGCAGCGCAGGCTCAACAACACGGAGGTCGGCGGGTGTGGAGGTCGCCGCGGCGGCGCGGAGATGGGACTTCCTCCTCCCTTGGTAGCACGGATCTCCGGTGGCTCCGGCATCACCTTGCAGAGCATAAGCTTGGTCCGCTCGGTGGCGCAGCCGCGCAGGGACCACCGGCAGCGCGGGGGATCTCGTAGGTTGACCGAGCGGTGTGGGGGTATAGATGGCTAAATGGGCCGCCCGGCCCGGCATGGCCCGAGATCGGTCGGGCCAACACGGCCCGCTCAACGGTCAGGCCGGGCCGCGCTAGCTCACGGCCGGGCTGGCCCAAAGGTGGCAGCCCATTGTGTTTTTTATAAGTCCATTTCGCATCCCTCCTTTTTGGCCGTGTTTTATGGTTGCCGCATATACTTGATGTCGACTTTTTTTTTTCATTTTTAACTTTTAATTTTTTAATATTTACAGAAATATTTTACCAGCGAAAATATTTATAGAAATAGATCATGCCGTCAAGTAGACGGCGGCAAGGTGATATATTACATCTTGCCATCCAAGTTAAATACTCCATCTGTTTCAAAATATTTGACACCATTGACTTTTTAGCACATGTTTGACCGTTCGTCTTATTAAAAAAATTTGTGAAATATGTAAAACTATATGTGTACATGATAGTATATTTAACAATTAATCAAATGATACGAAAAGAATAAATAATTACTTAAATATTTTGAATAAGACGAATGGTCAAACACGTACTAAAAAGTCAACGGTGTTAAATATTTTGAAACGGAAGGAGTATATTCTTTTAACTTTGTAATAGTTATATATAATTGTTCGTACCTCGAGTAGTTATCATAAAACTATTCAACTATCCAGAAAAAAAAAAGTACATCTTAGGGGAGAAGGCCAGCCAAAATTAGTACATCTCATGGTGGATGCCAACAATCAACAAAACCTACCAATCCACACATTATTATAAACACCTGAAAACGATCTCTAGCTCTGATTAATTTCAAACTTCGATTATGGACTAGTCAACACTTCCTAATAGCAGTGAACTTTGATTTGGCCATATGAATACTCCCAACTTTCATACCGAAAATTTTATCTTCAAACTATGAATTCTAAGGATATTCCCTTTTAGGCCGATCACTAGTTCCCCTTTTTATTTGCAGAGAGGAAACATGCAAATTTGATATAGAAATATACAAGGGGGAAGCATACATATGATGCCTATCTGCCATCCCAGGTACATGCCTATCTGCCAAAACAATCAACTAACCTACCAAGTACCAATCCTCCCATAATTGAACAGCTGGACCAGGAAAAATCATCATCTGTGTACATCTTAATTGACCATATTCATGCAAGCTCTGATCAAGTTGTGCCATGTCAGTATTATATTAGTACTAAGTTAGTAGCTAGTTAGTTAATTATCAGTCTAATAAATGTCTAATCAGAGCTGTTAGTAGGAAAGAGTAGGTCACCAATCTCTCAAAGACTTATACAAGCTAGATTCCATCACCACACTATATAAACACACACACACCTGAACACTAGTCACACACCAAATCAAGCTCTGCTTAATCAATCACCTCATCACACACTCTTAGCTAAGCTAAGCTAAGCTAAGCTAGAGCTAATACAAGAGCAAATTAATGGCGGTCAAGAGAGGAGTTGCACTGGCCGTCGTGCTCGCCGCGGCGGCGGCGATCCTCGCGGCGAGCCCCGGCGCGGCGCAGAGGCGGCGGCGGCGGCGGCGGCAGCTGCATGACGGAGATAATCAGCCTGGCGTCGTGCCTGGGCTACATGTCCGGGAACTCGTCGGCGCCGAAGCCGTCGTGCTGCACGGCGCTGTCGAGCGTGGTGACGTCCAAGCCGGCGTGCCTCTGCGCCGTGCTCGGCGGCGGCGCCTCCTCGCTCGGCGTCACCATCAACAACACCCGCGCCCTCGAGCTCCCCGCCGCCTGCAACGTCAAGACCCCTCCGGCGAGCCAGTGCAGCAGTAAGTCGATCTCCTTCCATTCTTCCGGCGAATCGCCGCCGTGATCATCACTGACCGTACGTCGTCGTCGTTCTTGCAGCTGTCGGCGTCCCGATGCCATCTCCGGCGACGCCGGCGACACCGGCGGCACCGGCGGTGCCAAGCGAGACTCCGGCGGGAACCGGCGGGTCGAAGGCGACTCCGACGACGGCGACCACCACCACCGGGCAGAGTGCTTCCGGCGGGAGCGTCGGCAAGGCGGCGTCCATGGCGACCGTCGTCGTTTCAGTGGCGTTTGCACTGATCCATGTTTGATTAATTTCTGCATGGGTTAATCTAAGCCGTTCGATTTGGTTGTGTCCACGTGTCCTTAATCGGCTTTATCATTGTTGTGTTGCCAATATTTTGTATTTTGTGTGTGGAGTGTGCCATGAATTTCTTGATGTATTTTTCTTAATTGGTCTTGATTGTGTATTCATTATGTCATATTATTTATGATAACATATTGAGGAGAGAGTTCAATTTGTTTCACCTATGGGTGTGTCTTATGGCCCGTTTGATTTAGACAAAGAAATGGATAATAGTTTATGGATGATATATTGTTTTATGGGATAAAATAAATATTAAATGTTGTGGATATTATTGATTGAAAAAGGTTGTCCAAGTAATTCTGACAATGAAAGCTTTTTATGAAAATAGTAGTTTTAAAAGCGTAACACGTACGGATTCGGTTTCAAGAAAAGCGTAACACGGATAATCCGATGTTACGGATAATCCGATCGATAATCTGATACACGTAAAGCAGTTAGAGTGTTTACCTACATTCACAAATACTTTGACTTCTATTCAAGTGTTAGTAGCTAATTAATATGTGCAGTCATTTCAAATAAGACGTATCTTGTTCAAGCCAATAAATAGAGCTAGGGTTAAAGTTAAAGCAGCCAATAGAAAACTAAAATAGTTACAGTGTAATGCACACAATTCATCCTAGATGTCATATCAACATGAAACATATAGTTCTAAAAAAAATGAAACATACATTGATAATTTACTCTACAAAGTGTTTTGACATCCATTATTTTTTAATTATGAACTTACATTTTTTAAGTAAAAAAATGAAGGAAGTGAAAGGTTGGGTACACCTATGTACAAACAGTACCTCCTTTGCCTTGTAAAATGTAAAAAAAAACTGTCAACAATTAGTCAGGCCATAAATTTTTCTCACTTTCACATTAGTATTAACAGAGACTCAGTTTTTCTATTAGAATTCCGTTGCACTGATGACGTCTGTATGAATATAAAATTAAACACTTGCAAGTAATTAAAACTATTTCCTTGCACTGGTACATTTTCTCCTGCTGCATATATAGAACATAGTGCATGAACCTAATAAGCCAACTGGTAAAAATCTATGAATTGGCAGGTAGCATTTGGCTGGAGTTGGCCAGCCAGACTAATCTAACTATATGCAAGATACTACTCACCTACCTAATTAACCAGAATATAAGCACAAAAAAATGGCATAATCTGTTGTGCTTCGACTAAAAAAAACTCAAGTCAGTATAGAGCCTTTCGTCACTAAGATTCTGGGACATGAAAAGTCATATTTTAGTCACACTTGCTAACTGAACTTGTACCTCCTCTGAACTAAATATAAACAGTTCACTTAACCAATAATTACATATAGATTTGTTGAGATGGTTTGGGCACCAACTATCTGGACTGCATGCTCAAATCAGACTAGCTAGCCCTCTATGAATGCCATTAATTTCCTCATTACAATTCAGAGAAAATAATATGGTGAGCAATCACAAAAACATCTCCATCCATAAGATGGAATCCGTTTGATCAATCTCACAAGAACAAATCAATCTATCACCATCAACAACCCTGCTGGCCCCCATTGGTTGGGATATGCTGATAATAAACTGTACGACATATTTTAAAATAATATTTTTGAGTAAAACTTTTATATATATGTTCTTAGCGATTTAACAGTTAATACTGAAAAATAAACTTCAATAAAAAATCTTTAAAATTAAATTTTGGCTACGACTGATTTCATATAGAGCGAACGATTGGAAGCAGGAGCAGATGTCCGCAGTACGTCGAGTACTATACTCTGAAGGGAAAAGTACACCGAAGGTCCCTCAACTTGTCATTGAGTTACGAAATCGTCCCTAAACCGCAAAACCGGGTATTTGACATCCCTCAACTTATAAAACCGTTCACTTTAGGTCCTTCGGTAGTTTTGATCCCGATTTTGTCGGATGTGGCGGCTGAGTCAGCGTGGGACCCACGTGGGCTCCACATGTCAGGCTGCCACGTCACACCCCTCTCTCTCTCTCTTTCCCCTCCTCTCCCTTCCCCCTTTCTCTCTCACTTTTCACCTCCATGGGCAGCCGGCCGGCGGGTGGGGAGACGGTCACCGGGGCATGGCTGGAGAGGATGTCCGGCGGCCGGCGACGCGGGAGAAGGGGAGGGTGGCGGCGGCGGGAGCACAGGGGGAGCATGGCGGAGGCGGCGGCCTCCGGTCTCCCCGACCTCAGCCCGTCTTCAACACCGAGCACCGCCGCCGTTCTTCTCCCCTGCTGGCCACCGGCCACGCCGTGAGCCACCAAGGTCGGGGACGCGGCGGCCGAGCGTGGAGGAGCGAAGGGTCGAAGCGAAGCCCGTCGGTGCAGCGGCGAAGAGGAACCCATTGAGGAGTGCTAGGACCACGTCGGCGCCGACGTGCACTTGGTCTCGGTGAAGAAAACGGGGAAGCCGTCGTCCCCGTAGCCAGGCTGCCTCCACGGCGCCCGCTCCGGGTACACCTATGTACAAACAGTACCTCCTTTGCCTTGTAAAATGTAAAAAAAAAAATCTGTCGACAATTAGTCAGGCCATAAATTTTTCTCACTTTCACATTATTAACAGAGACTCTGTTTTTCTATTAGAATTCCGTTGCACTGATGACGTCTGTATGAATATAAAATTAAACACTTGCAAGTAATTAAAACTATTTCCTTGCACTGGTACATTTTCTCCTGCTGCATATATAGAACATAGTGCATGAACCTAATAAGCCAACTGGTAAAAATCTATGAATTGGCAGGTAGCATTTGGCTGGAGTTGGCCAGCCAGACTAATCTAACTATATGCAAGATACTACTCACCTACCTAATTAACCAGAATATAAGCACAAAAAAATGGCATAATCTGTTGTGCTTCGACTAAAAAAAACTCAAGTCAGTATAGAGCCTTTCGTCACTAAGATTCTGGGACATGAAAAGTCATATTTTAGTCACACTTGCTAACTGAACTTGTACCTCCTCTGAACTAAATATAAACAGTTCACTTAACCAATAATTACATATAGATTTGTTGAGATGGTTTGGGCACCAACTATCTGGACTGCATGCTCAAATCAGACTAGCTAGCCCTCTATGAATGCCATTAATTTCCTCATTACAATTCAGAGAAAATAATATGGTGAGCAATCACAAAAACATCTCCATCCATAAGATGGAATCCGTTTGATCAATCTCACAAGAACAAATCAATCTATCACCATCAACAACCCTGCTGGCCCCCATCGGTTGGGCATATACTGATAATAAACTGTACGCCATATTAGAACAATAATTTATAACTTTTTTATATACATGTCCTTAGCGATTTAAAAGTTTATACTGAAAAATAAACTTTAATGAAAAACCTTTAAAACTAAATCTTGGCTACGACTGATTTCATATAGAGCAAACGTTTGGAAGCAGGAGCAGATGTGTGCAGTATGTTACTATACTGAAATATCGCCAGTTTAACTTTGGCCCATTATTTCTGACAAGATTGGGGCCTGGTAAAAAAATTGGGCTTAAAGCCTCACCAACACAAAGAGCCCGGCCCACGGCCCACGCAAACATGCCCTCCTCCTACTCCTTCCCCCAACTCTCGCTCCCCTTTCCCCGCCGGCGGCGGCGCCAGGGGCGGCGGAGGCGGAGGAGGAAGATCCTGCGGGGGATGGAGCGGCGTGCGCCCTTGGGGCTCCAGCTAGCAGCAGCCGGTAAACCTAGCGTGCGTGAATATTACTCCTGCACTGTGCGAATTTCACCTGTTCATAAATTGCGTTAATTTTTTTTCTAGAGTAAACGAGTCTTATATGCACCTTCACTTTGTTGATCTAATGCGGTAGTACTCGTCTTGTAGGTTCTACGTATGGAGGAGGGATATTCTTCCTTGATATTGTATTTCCGATTGATTATTCGTTTAAACATCCCATGGTAAGAACACTAAGAATTTTCACTTTATTTTTATTTTTTTGTCTTATGTTTGCTTAAATGTGCTATGGGGTTTCTAGCCCATCTACGTCTAATGCTTGTGTAGAATGTTGACATTTTCTCTCCTTGTATGTATGCATTCTACCTAATGCCTTGATTCATGAGTGATGATGAGTATGACCAATGAGTGATCATATGATCCCTGTTGTTGGGAAAAAAATAAAATCTAGAACGATGTGACACTCCAATACAGTAATTATTGATTTGTAATATACACATAATTGTTGCTTCATTTCAACTTGAAAACTTCCTCTTGTGCCAAGCATTGGACGTTTATAGTTGACTGATAGAAATAAGCACGATAAAATAGCCGTGGAGTGGACGATGGGGTTTGCAAGATAGGCAGTTCTATCTGCATCTAAGCAAGATCACTGACTCTGTAAATGAATATCTTTGGCGTGCCCTGAGATGTAAAATGTTGGGAAAGGACCAATACTTTTTTTAGGTTGAGCTGTGACATAATATGTAGCCTGTGCATTCTATATTAGACAATTATTATGATGGTATTGTACTTATGAAAGCTGCCCTCAGTATTTCTTCAGAACCAATTCTTCCAATTTATGAGTAAGTTTCTTAAATGCTATTTATTGGAACTGGGCATTACCTCCTATCGCGAGGTGTCAGTGTAATTCGTTTAAACAAATAATTTAGGTTAACGACTCCAGTCAAAGCAAGTGAAGATGTGTCAGTACTCAGTCAAATCTTTTGCTTGAAACCAAATATTGCTGGTCCTCAGCTCTTAGGTAGTTGGGAATAGCTTCAAATACACATCAATTTTCTTTATTTCAGAACTTTTCCCCTACTTCCTAGCATTCCTTATGCTGCGTGATTCATATATACTGTCATCTTGCAAAATACAATTTTGATGTACTAGAACCTTATTATTTCAGAACAAATATTATAGATGTCTGTGGGCTTGTGGCAGAATATTGATCACTTGTTTGCTAATACTAACTTTAATTTCACTTCTTGTAGGGATTAAAGGCTACTAGGACAGGCACTGATCTTCCAAATGACCAAACCAGACTTTACCTCTGAAAAGGACATTTTACCAGATCACCTATTCCCAGTATGTACTATGCATCTACTGATCACATCAGGCAACCTATAACAACTCCACCCCTGAGAAGAAGCAAGTTGCTCATTCCGGTGATCTTTCTCCCCAAACCACTGACAATGGCCACCGAGTGTGATGTGAACAAATCCCGCCGCTTCGATCCTGGCATGTCGAGGCGAACACGAAGATCAACAAGTCTCATCGTTTGTTATCAAGATCAACATGTGCCGTCCCTGGTGCAGCAGCTACGTCAAGATGACAAGCTGAAGACATTGTTCCAGTGCCAAGGTATGGAGCTTCATCCACCATATCCATATGAAGATCAGGAGTTGTTGATTCTAGAGGAGCCACTGCAAAGCGAAGGTGATGAACAGGAAACACCAAATCGATACCATGAAGAGCAGGGGGAGAAACTTCACCATTATCAAGATGAAGATCCGGAGAAGAAAGTTCACCATTATCTAGATGAAGAGCAGGAGAAGAAACCATTCCAGGATCAAGACGGAGAGAGGAAAACACCAAAGCAATATCTTGATGAGGATCAGAACACAGTGCAACAATGCCAAGTTGAGGAGAAGGTGCCAAATCAACACGGAGATGAGGAGAATACTCCAGGGCAATACCAAGATGAAGAGCAGAAAACAACTAAACAATGCAAAGAAGAAGAGGAGGAGGAGAAGACATCAGAGAAGTATCAAGATGAAGAGCACAAGTCACTCAAGGCACAACACCAATGCCAAGACACGGAGCGGAAGGCCCCGGGGCAATGCAAAACTGCGAAGACGAAGCTGATCACGCCGCCTTGTGCCAACGATGTGCCCCGGTTCTCCCTTCAGGATCTGATACAAGAGAAGCAGCTCCTCATCGGAGAAGCCAAGGCCACCAGCAAGCTCGGAAACGGCAAGAAAGCCATTGCTGATCGTAAACTCCCTCCACCTCCGGCTGCCTCCAGCGCGACGTTGGCTATGGTGATAAAGCGACCTGATGGGGGAAAGAAGTCGATGGGAGTGATCCGCCGGTGCGTGCAGGCCCTGAACCAGATGGTCAAGGCCAAACATGGCTCCAAGAAGAACAAGCCTCCTTTCTAATCAAGTGAGTACATGCATCTGGTCCAGAGTTCCCTGGTAGAATCAGCACGTCTCAGAATAATGCACTGTTACTGTGCAAATACATAGTTTTTTGGGGATAGTTCTTCAAGTTGTGCAGAATCTGCCAAGGAACTCTAGAGCAAGGCCAACCATCTTTTCAACTTTAGTAGTAAGGTGTCATGATCTATGTGTCATTATGGCATTTGGTCAGCAATATTTGTAATTACTCAATGATGTACCAGATGAGAAGCATCAGAGTCTAGCTAGTTCACGCGCTCTGAATGCATCTTTGTGCAAAGTTATACTGTATATTACAGGAAGTATGAACAGGAGGGAATTGCACAGTTCTACACCGACACTTTCTCTGAGTATCAGGTCAGAGATGGTGTTGGTGCACGCTCCCTTTCTATATTTCTGATAGTCACCTCCCCTTTTCATTTTGGTTTATGCGTGATGAATATTGAGAGTACATCTTAGGGAAAGAAAAATGAATGCAACATGCCATCACATATTTCTGCATTGGGTTTGTGTTGTTTTCAAAGCAATTGGCTTCACATTTTCTTTAAGAAGAGGTTTGCTAGGGGTGTGTTTTTAATATTGTCTATATGAACTGACATAGAGCAACCTGTCAAAAAAGATAAGGTGGCTTTAGAAAAAAAAAAACTTGGAAAAAACGATAGGCTCTGCAGAACTTAAAATGTAGAAAACATGATATGTATAGTCCATTGTCATCAATTTATTTATTTAATGAGTTGAAAAGACATCCTGTCACAAAGCCTAAGTACCTCCAGTGGTGAAGCCACCGGGGGTGCCGGGGTGGGCCTGGCACCCCTATCCCCATGCGCTGCAAACCCCACCTCCGGGTGATTAGCTATCTAATCCATAAAATTAGCTCATTAATTTGTTGCAAGTTGAGCCTATACCTACCTAGCTGTCCAATAAGTTTTAGCTTTACGTGATTACCTGATTTAATTAACGTAACTAAGCGATGTGGTTGCAAGTCTCCAAAATTAAAAAGGATGAATAGAAATGATGTCGTGTGTCATTCTGTATTGAGTAAAGTTGGTGCTATTTAGTGACTTTAAAAATGGTTCTTTTCATGCTATATTAACATACATTCGGACATACATCCTCCATTCTAAAATAAGTTCAATTTGAAGGTGGTTATGTCGGAGGTGGAGGCGAGCATGATGGCGAAGGGGAACATCCCGCCTCATGTGATCGTGGTCATGCCTAGCAGTAATCCCGTTATTACAGACCAACTCGACACGACCAACACAATCCAACCTCCCTCTTCCTCTCCCTGTCCCGACTGGATTATAATGGTTAGTTACTACTACATCCGTTTTAGGTTATAATATACTTTAAGACTAAAGTTAAAGCCGTTCGACTTGCACTAGTTTATGGATAAATATAGTAATTAATATTTACATTACAAGTTAGTTTATTAAATTAATAATTAAATATTTTTTATAATAAATTTATCTTGGTTCGAAAGTATTACTATTTTTTTCTATAAACTTGGTCAAATATGAAGTAGTTTGACTTTGATTAAAGTCAAAACATCTTATAACCTCAAACGGAGGGAGTATTATTAATTAATTACCGCCTCATTCTCCCCAACTAGCTTAATTCTATGATATCCGTACTAAAAGAAGAGATTATGTTTCTTGTTGCAGGTACTTGTTTTGGGTCTGTTCATCGGTATATCCATCTTTGTCTCGCTCTAATTTAG
This sequence comes from Oryza longistaminata, assembly GCA_009805545.1. Taxonomy (NCBI): domain Eukaryota; kingdom Viridiplantae; phylum Streptophyta; class Magnoliopsida; order Poales; family Poaceae; genus Oryza; species Oryza longistaminata. The sequence continues at coordinate 6,778,363 of CM020184.1, forward strand.
ACCAAAGACAGACTACTAACAGGCAAAAAAAAACCGACAATTCAATACTTCACAGAAAACAGCACAAAATACTGCCAGGATTCTTCTCAATCTTCAGGATTAGCTCAGACCCTCCAAGTATCACTTTTCCTTCAAGGACTGGATGAGATTCTTCCAATGTTGTATCAAAGTGATTATTTTTTAAGATTAGTTGTATTGGATATTTCAGCAAAATGTTATCAATCAAAAACAAAATTATTTCTTCTTGTTCGCAATGCCCAGCAGATAGCTGCTAGAATAACCACACTTATGTTCAGCATTTTCGGCTCTATTATTTGCTGCCATGGGCGTGGGGAGTATGACCTTAATTATGAGCAATCCGTGTTAGTGTCGGAGTAAATTTCTTTTAGAAAAAACACATATTGTAGGGTAGGGTTGAGACTTGAGCGTTATACCTTGCTTTTGTTGTAATAGGCAAATCTCTTTCGCTAGAAGAAAAGTTAACTACTATGTTTCGTTCAAGGGAGTAGCTATACTAATTTATGGCATCATATTTTTTTTTCTTAATTAGTACAACCTGTGCTTGCGATCCAATCCCGGGCGTTAATCTGATCGGCCCATCAGTTTGTACGGCACAGATCGAATATCATTAGGAGGAGGGAACACGTATTTTGCATCCACACCCTTCCCTACTTCTTATTATCAACTGCAACCTATGCCCTCCGTTTCTAAATATTTGATACTGTTGACTTTTTATCACATGTTTAACCATTCGTCTTATTTAAAAACTTTTGTAAAATATGTAAAACTATATGTATGCAATAAGTATATTTTACAATGAATCAAATGATAGAAAAAGAATTAACAACTACTTAATTTTTTTTAATAAGGCGAACGATCAAACATATTTAAAAAATTTAACGGCGTCAAATATTTAGAAATGGAGGAAGTACTAACTAAGGTTTCACTAGAAAACCTGGCGCGGCAAAGCCGCGCCCTTATGGTGATTGGCCTAGTGTTATTGCAGAGTGGCCTTAAACCAGGAAATTATGTGCATACACAGTTATGGTAATGCATTTTGTTTTTGAAAATACTCCAATATACAGTGTTCATTAAAAGGTTTGAAAATGTTAAGTTAAACTGCCCACATGTGTGGATCATGCTTCCATTGAAAAAACTTATAACAAAAGACAACAAATATAACTATACAAATCATCATTGAGGCACATAGAAGAATTGCATCGTTTCATAGAAGTCTGTCAGCACATCCTGTCATACCAACTTCGATAAAACCGTAGCCCAATCAACCTCATCCTCATTCATCGGATTCATCTCAGCAATCTTAGCGTCCATTTTGGCCATTTTGGGATCAAAATGAATCCACTCCTAATAGAGTGCACATCATATCAATATAGCAATTGTATGCATTGATAAGGACTTTAGTGTACATGCTACGTTCGTAGTAACATTCCCCTCAAAATATTTCCTTGCAGCACCCCTGATACAGCTCGTCATGTAGATGCACAATCTTTATGTCTTGATGCTCATAGTAAATAAACAAAGTTTTCCTAGAAAATAAATTGAGTAAACAGTTATAACTTGATATATTGTTATGTTCACAGATAAAACAAAATGAGAGAAAGAGAGTAAAAGGATAGGACTTGATATACCATTGCGTTCACAATGAAAGAGCAAATCTATTAAAAAAGGAGGGCAACAGTCAGACGATGCACAACCCCTATGCTTTTTGATTGTGCATACCTAATGTTTTTTTTTGACAAATACTACATCAGGATAATTGTATCAGTTACTCAGACGATCAGATCACATGATCCATGTTCTTTGCTGATACTAGAGTGTTTTCTTTTATAAGAGGTTGTTAGTTAAAGAAATATATCTTTATCGGTTGATGTGGTAACACTCTATCTGTGAACCTAAAGTAACATACATGCATACATGGCTGCAGTGCAGTGTAAAGCTAATCTTTCGCTCTTTTTAAGACCAAGAGAACAGGAGGGAAGGTGACAAATCGTGGTTATATTTGGTGTGTCAGGATAAAGTATATAGAGCATGGATCAAAGCAAGACAAGTTCCAGACAGAGGGAAATATTTCATGTCTATACTTGGTCTAGTCAATACTATTTTTCCCAGTTACAAACATGAATATTATTTCACTTCACAGTCAATGTGACCTTTGACTTGAATTGGTACACTTGAGCTCTAGCTTTTATCATGTGGATAAGAGGACAATCTCAGATCCTTTGCATTTGAGCTAAGAATCTCAATGTTCTCACTTTGTGGATATGCACAGACTGGCTACCTGCTAGCCCATCTATGACAAATGGATTAAAAGCTGCTCATCATAAAGCTACTTGCATATCTCTAACCAACATCGCACCGATAATAAAAAGTGCATAGCTGCCAGAATAACAACATTTGCATTATTTTCGTCTATTTATACACTTCTAAAAGGTATTCTTCTTACATGCTAAAATGATTTCTCACAATAATTATGTCATCTGAAAAGTAAAGTCTTTATGTTAATTTCCTTTTGGGCTTATTGAAATCAAACTAAACGTCATAAAACAGTATGCTATGTAACTAATGCTGACATGACCAAAAAATCAATGGTTCCTACCATCCATGTGTGCTACTACTAAGAATTATTTCATCAGGTCACTTCCTCTTTTGAATAAGTTATTCAGCTCCCAATGACAGTAGTGAGAAACTCTACCTCCTAAGATTCATGGATACCACACACATTATGTATAATTTGCACATGGTTTATTCCGGTCCACTGCCATCTGGTTTAAACTAAACTCAAAAAATTTTAGCAAAAAACTTCTTAATTAGGAATGACCTAATCTATCTTGTTTATTTGAACAAAGCGCATCTGCTCTGTGCATTTACAAATAGACCCATCAAAGAACATTGTTTTTTTAAAAAAATGAACTATAGGAAGATGCAAAGCCTGACTGAATCATTTACATTGAAGCATAAGAATTGTGTGCCATGCAATGCAAAACTTCTTTTCTCAATTAGAAATTTAGCTCTGTTCTTGATATACTGATCTGAAGCTACACAACTGGCGTTTGTTATATTAATGTACCTCTGCCATGTCGCAGTGCTGAGCTATGTAGGGTCACCGATCCATAGCATCTTCGCATTAGGATACTTCAACAGATGAGCTGCCCTTGTCTTGACATTCTACTCCACAGTTGTCAAAGAACCAATATCAAAATGCAATTTCGATATGCAGCATTAACAAAGACAGGGGGAAAGGAGAGAGGAAATGATGGGTGATAAGCTTAGGCTGTTCTTCAGAGTGCTACTAACAGGCAGAGATAAAATACAGAGCTGTAGAACATCTCTTTCTGCTGAAGATTATTAAGAACATCAACGTAAAAGTGAAACTGGATTAAGAAAATGGATAGTGGATTTAAGTTGATATATTAGAGAGATGATGATGCTAGTCTAGAGGTTTCAAAATGTTACAGAAGACTAATTCAATCAAAGGACACATTTCTACTTCAGAAGAGAGCATTTGCTTTTCATTACTCATTGTTCAATTTATATTTTGAACTCATGAAACAGTAAAAGCTGAAGTACTCCTACAACATATTTAGCCTGTCATGACCAAAGTAGCACACTGAGAAAATTCAGAAATCATGGTTTGCAGAGCAACAGAACATCAATTCACCAAATTTATTGAACATTTCAACATTGGCACAGTAACAACTAACTTCAAGGCATCAAGGAATATTCACTCTAATTAACATGCCTGGGTGCTGATGTGCGAAGGTGTTCCAGATGCTTGGTCTCTGCCACCCTCAGCTGCACCACCCTTGTACTGCATGTCAAGAATGGCTAACTCATCAGATTTCAGATCAAAAGATAAAACATGTCACGATGTGATGGTTAATTTTTGGCAACCAATCCATTCCTTGGTGCCAATCTTAGCATTATTCAGTAGCATCGTGTATCACGCAAAAACCACCATCAAGTGCAAAAGAAAATCCCTTTTTTTCTGAATTATCGGTGGAAATTAATCACATGTGGAGTGAACACGTAGGGGAACAATGGAGGGAGCTCCTACATCACGGCGTCCAACGGCGGCGGCGGCCGTAGCGCGGTCCTCAGCACCACGCCCTTTGCTGCACGGCCAGCGGTCTCCATCCGAGGCGGCCGGCGAATCAAAAGGCGGTTAGGTAGACGGGCGCTGGTCGATGGACGTGATTTTTTCCTACCCCATCCCCGTGCACACCAACCGAGCTCGTCGCCCTATCTGGCGAGGATCTGCGCCGCCGCTGAGCTTGAGAGGAGAGGCAGCGTCGTCGTCGGAGCTCGTCGCTGACGCTGAGCTCCTCTCCCCATATAGCGACGAGGAAGAGGGGAGGACAGCAGACTGAACGGCGTGCCAGCGCGTGGTAGGCTCGGCCTCGGGCGCCGGAGGAAGAGGCGGCGGCGGCGACTTCGGCGCAGGTGGGACTTGGGAGGGGAGATCGGCGGAGAAGAGGGGGTCGACTGTCGAGATGGTGTTGATGGCGGCCTGACTTTTTGCAAAAAAGCACCTAAAATTTTCTATATTTACAACGAGGTACACCGCAGCGATCATCACCGTAGATCTGCGATCCGACGGCTGCTAGAGGGGGTCTAACGCTGGAATCGCATGGCGCCACGTGGAGGGTCTATTTGCATGCGAATCCGCGCAGATTTCGATATTTAGAGATTACCAAAAAAAAAAAAGAGTTCCTGTATAATACCAGCAGCACAGCACGGCAGAGGAGAAAAAACCAAGTGGGCTGACACCTGACAGCCTGAGTGGAGAGCCCATCCATCCCATGGGATCCACGCGCACAAGGGCCCAAGCCCAACCCACTCTACTCTCCTCTCGTCTTCTCCTTCCTTCCTTCCGTTGCTCTCCTCCGCCGCCGCCGCCGGGATGCAGGCTGCCGCACGGACGTGGAGATGGAGATGTTTCCACTCCACAGCCACCGCTCTTTCCAAACCCACGTTTCGATCCCACCCCGTTCCCTTCCTTCGATCTTTCATTCCCTCCCCTCATCCCGTGGACGTCCAGGAATTAAGTAGCAGCAAAACTTTTTACATGCAACAAAACATATTACTCCTATGTACTGTGGGCAACTCTAGATAACTTGATAACGCTGACGCAGTATGATTTTCTAATTAGCTGCTACCCATGCTTGTGCCACTGTCTGCCATTTCAGCCGCTCCTAGTAAACCCCTGTATTTTCACTGTTCAATATTGTACTTTGGGGGTTTGATTTTCAGGAATTTGAGACGATTATTGAAATTCTAACATACGGTCTACAATTCAATGTACAAGATGAAACCACGCCTCTTCTTTACGCATTGTCACTGTAATTCTTGATAGGCGTTTTCTTTTTTCGTGCGTTGCCACTTTCACTTTGTATATATGCATATCATCAAGTAATGGAGTTTGTTTTCCTGGACAGCCTCACATCAGGTTTGCCGTCCGTGAAAAGCGCGCTGATGCTAAGTCTGCTCTGAAGAACATTCTACTTAACGGTGGTCCCTGTCAGGTGCTTGTAATCCTTTCATTGTGTTCTGTTAGCTGTCAAGTGCGCGCGCGCACATATCTCTAAATCACAACCTACACCATACTGATTTAACTACAAGATCACACATTTCAATCCTTCTCAGTCTAAGTGGAATAGTGTACATGCTGATCTCTCCATGACTACTACTGTATCAAGTATTTTTTTTCATCTTCGTCTAGCTGGTGGGCACAAAAGATACATCTCGACATATATGGAACATGAAAAAAAAATTTCTGTGTGGTTTCTTTTTTCCTCCCAGTTGACAAATGATTAAAGTTTTTGAACATGATCTGTTCTTTATGGAAGGCAGCAATAAACAAAAGAGGCAACAAAAGGGTAGCGGTAAATCAAAGCTTACTAACTCCAGCTATGGAAAAAATCCACATAGAAAGGCAAAAGTAAGTTCTTCCTGAACTTTTTCCTTAAACTACATTGCCTTATTTTCTTGTATTATGTTTACATGGGGTTCTCTCTCTTTGAGAGTATTGTTCCACATTTCTAGGTATATTTGGATAATAAGAAATGCCCTATGTTGTTTTATTAGGTGCGCAGAAGTGGAAAAACTTTGATGAAGATGATTGCAGTGATACCCCTTATGGGAATTTTGGCGGTAAGAGATCTTTTACCTGGTACTGGCCTGGGAGAGATCGAAAGTGGGAGTCCCAGTGGATTTCAGTGGCGGGATGAGTCTCAATCAAATAAATCAAGGGAAAGAGTTTGGAATGAAAGTGATGTAGACGAGGAAGAGCCTTGCTATGATAATCTTCACAGCCATAGAATATACTTGGTTTGCCGCCTTTCGGTCCCTTAGAACTTGATCATAATTAAGTCCGCGTAAGTGTTATGACATTCCTTACAGCATTGCGCTCATAGTTTGATCGTTTCTATATCTTGAAGCTGTTAATTGGTTGTATCTCTCAGACTCTCGATGCAATGTTTTCTGCAGTTTTCGTGCATCGGCTCTCAAGTGGCACCCAGACAAACATCAAGGAGCATCACAGGTCATTACGGCTGTCCTTGCTATTTTTTGACACTCTTTAGGTGGTATCCTCACATGCTCTCTTAGTAAGAAATCAGTAGTGTGCCGCAGGTGATTGACTGATTGGTAGCTATAAAGTTAGCCACACTGGACACTGTCCATCGTATAAGCTGTCAGTTATTAACACTCAACCATTATTATTGCAGGCTGAAGCTGAGGAAAAGTTCAAACGCTGTGTAGAAGCATACAAGCATTGTCTGGTGCTTTCAAACCAAGTGACTAACCCTGTCTGTTTATGAATGAAATCTGAAGACTATCACTAAAGAGGTTACTGGAGCTTCAACACACTAAGAGACAATTGAATCTGATGAAAAGAAAAGTGTAGAAGATTGTTAGACGGTCAGACCAGCTCTCGATGGCATTTTACCAATTAAACTTGTTTAGAGTGGTCACTGAGGAAGCGATTATTCGTGTATAATTTCATGAAATCAGTTGAGGCGAAACAAATTTCAGCGCTCCAATTTATTCTGGAGTGCCAGGCAATACAAAGTGTCTCTTCTAAACTAATGGCATGCTACTGCGGTAGGATCCATGTTTGTATAGCCAATAAACTGGGGTTGAAATGTCAGATTTCGTTCACCCCCTTAATGCAAGTATACTGTCAGTTTGTCAAATATCTCAGCATGATTGCGGTGCAATGCTTTCATAGACCGTCCATTGAAATAGATCCAAAATTAACATAATTATCCCTTGGAGCAATGTATAGAACAATAAGCTCATACAGACAGTTCTAACCAATCAAACGAACCAAGTTTGACGAGTGAACTCAAACAAACAATCTGAGATGACAAGACATAGGATACTCTTACCTGATCGAACACATAGAGAAGTCGTCTCCAAAAGAAAAACAAACATAGCCTGCAAATCTCCAATACATATCTAGAAAACGAATCAAACATAACTCGATACTACAGATGACAAGAGCAGAGCACTTGAGAAAATCAGAAGCATTTCCTGTGGACAATTGCGGGCCAGATTCGTCGTACTCGTCCTTTGATATCCACATCTGCAAACCAAACAGACATACACAGAATTTTAGATGTTACCACAGGTTAATCATGAGACATATGTTCCAGAAAGTAAAGTTTAACAATTATTGTAGCAACTACAGATGAACAGGAGCTTCCTACCTGTTGGAAAGTGCTGAGTGAGGCTAGGACGACCCTCCGATCCAGACGCTGTACTTGCGCTCAGGTGGAGCAACGACCTTAATCTTCATGCTGCTCGGGGCAAGGCAGTGATCTCCTTGCTCATACGATCAGCAATGCCTGGGAACATGGTTGTACCACCACTGAGCACAATGTTGCCATAAAGGTCCTTCCTGATATCCACGTCGCACTCATGATGGAGTTGTAGGTGGTCTCGTGAATACCAGCAGCCTCCATACCGATCATGGATGGCTGGAAAGGGACCTCGGCCACCTGAACCTCTCTGCACCAATTGTGATTACTTGACCATCAGGTAGCTCATAACTCTTTCAACTGAGGAGCTGTTCTTGGCGGTTTCCAACTCTTGCTCAAATCAAGGGCAACATATGCAAGTTTCTCCTTGATGTCCTTACAATTTCCCGCTCAGCGGAGGTTGTGAAGGAGTAACCCTCTCAGTCAGAATCTTCATAAGGGAGTCTGTGAGGTCACGACCAGCCAGATCCAAACGGAGAATGGCATGAGGAAGCGCATATCCTTCATAAATGGGCACTGTGTGGCTGACACCATCACCAGAATCAAGAACAATACCTGCAGAGCAGAGAAACATAAGCTCCTCTAAATAAACATTTACTTGTCGACAGTTAGCTGTTTGTTCAGGCCTGGACACAATGGGGTCGCAGGTAGCTTGCTATCAAATTGAAGTGTATCCAAATAAAACATTTATATCAAGATTGAAGTGTATCTAAAGTGCTAGCAAATGAGCATATTAATAAAGATGGATGCAAATCATCACATTAATTGTAGAAGCTTGGCAATGATTAAAAAAAGTGTATGGCAGCAGAGGTGGATCATAACAATGCATAATTGAGCAACCCTCCTCATTGAAGTAAAAGACAGAGATGAGTTCATACATACCAGTAGTACGGCCACTGGCATAGAGGAAAGCACGGCCTGGATAGCGACGTACATTGCAGGGACATTGAAAGTCTCAAACATAATCTGGGTCATCTTCTCTCTGTTGGCTTTAGGGTTCAGAGAGCTTCAGTGAGCAACACAGGGTGCTCCTCGGGCCACACGAAGCTCATTGTAGAAAGTGTGATGCCAGATTTTCTCCATGTCATCCCAGTTGCTCACGATACCGTGCTCGATGGGGTACTTGAGCGTGAGGATACCTCTCTTGGACTGTGCCTCATCACCAACATAGGCATCTCTCTGCCCATTCCTACCATAACACCGGTGTGGCGAGGACGGCCAACAATACTAGGGAACACGGCCCTTGGTGCATCATCCCCAGCGAAACCAGCCTACATGATGAAATGTAATGTAATGTAATATTCAGCAGGAGACGACATACATTACACTTACATAAGAGTAAAAAAGAAAAGAAAATCAGACCTTGACCATTCCAGTGCCATTGTCACAGACAAGAGGCTGGATGTCCTCACCGTCAGCCATTTCCTACAAAAGAGCTGCAGCGAAGGAGTTAATACTTTAACAAGTAGTAGTCCTGATCATTGTTGCTATACAACTCGACGACGACGCATTCTTCAACTAAATCATTGATGAGTACTTCATTTCTTAACTCTACTATCTAGTTTGCACCCGGAAAAACCACAAACGAAGTGCTACTTGTACTAAGGTTAAGGCTCTGGAACTAAGAAGTCAAGAGCTTCTTCCAGATCTAGTCTAGAAGAGAAGCTAGGGTTAATGAACGCAAGCAAATTCCAGATCCCAGAAAGAGATAGATGAATTCTGAGAAAGAAAGAGGATGTGGATGCTTCCAGGATCCCCTGCTATGCTTGCTCTGCTCGATCGGCAGATGGAGATCGGCAGCCGCGACTCGGTCTTGCGCGCAAGGACCGGAGGACGACACAGACTGCAGATTTTCTTTCTTTTACGCCAAGGTGGGAAGATAGATACTCCACTACACCTGCTTTACTCCAATTTTTTTTTCACTATACTCTATAAACCTACGATGTACTTCCTCCAGTTTGATAATATTTACCTACCATTTTAGATAAGTCTATCATCAAACTTTCAAAACTTTAACTATAAACTACATCTCAAATATTTGTCTTGGAAATACGGTGACCATATGTATGATTGGTCTTAAAAGTACTTCAATAATTTTATATATTTATTAATATTACTACATATAAATATAAAAAATAGTGGTAAATGTTGTTTTTTTGAAAACCATGTCTTTATCCAAAATGACAAGTATTATTAATCCGGATGAAGATATCTATACTTCTACTTAAATTATGCTAATGTTGATGTCCGAGTTTACCTTTAATGTCAACAAGCATGTGGAGCCATAAGATCCTCACACGTGAATACTTTTGTTTTGTATATGGCATTGTATGCCTAATCAATTAACTATGTTATAAAATTGTAATTTTTGCTTTTAACTTTAATCTCTTATAATATATGTTACAACGCACGGACCTTTAGCTAGTTCTTTATTAATGACTGGTGACCCACATGTCAATAGTACTTAGAGAAAAAAAATTAGACGAACTTGGTAAAGAATTGTGTCAACAGCAAACTCCTTAGGCCACCGGCAACCACTAGCTTCCACTCCACGCACCGCCACCCCCTCTTCTCCATGAGCCACCATTGTTCCTCCTCTTCAGCTTCGCATGCACAGCTGCACCCTCAGCCATCGACATGTCTCTTCCCATTCCGTCGTCATGCACGCAATTATCATGGTGTTGTTGAGGCCGGGGTGTTGGGCTTCCAGGGACTCAAGAGGCAGGAGTCTAGATCTGGCTCCTCCTTGCTAGATCTGACGGTTCTCCAACTATCGGAGGAAAGAAGAACAAGGGGAGAGAGAGAGAGAGAGAGAGAGTAGTTAGTGTGCGAAGCGGTGACAAGAGTCCCTGAACTTGGAGGTGAAGCGGAAAGTAGAGCCAGTGAACTTGAGATGGATAGAATGGGGTGATCCAAGTGAAACAAAAATTGTACAGTTAGCTTTTTGTAAATTTCTCTAAGAGAAAAGCAGTCTCCAAATCCAGATCTAGAAGAGAGCTAGCTATTAAGCTTAATGCGAGCAAATCCGAGAAAAAAATTGCGATGGTAGATCCAGAGGAGAGAGATGAGAAAGAGGATTAACAGATCGGATGATGCTCACCAGCGAGGATGTGGCGGTGTTGTGCTGGTGGAGTGGAGATTGGCACCGCAGGAGGTAGGGGAACTCGACACCGAAGAGCTTCGTTGGTGGCGGCGATGAGATCCGAGTCGGGTCTCCTTCCTCTCCGATCTCAATCTCGAACTAAGTAAGTAAAAAGAGTGAAGTGGCCGTTGTTGCTGCTGCGAGGTGCTATAATAACTGCACCCTACCTCGCTGGCTAGGCAACCCAGTAGTAGAAAGCACTCACCACCCATTTTTAACTATTTACCACTTATTATTGTTCCTAATTTTGGTTTTGTCAATGGAGCCATGTAAAATGACTGTTTGTCCTCTAAGTCTATCCTCAAGACCTCAACCTACTCTCCTCCAAGTTCATGTTTTTGACTCATAGATGATGAGACAGCCTTCGCTTCCGAATCCACAGGGTCATCGTGGCTCCTGCCGAAGGATGAGGAGGACGTGCATCCTCACCGCGACAACAATGGCGATGATTCCATGCCTCTTGGGACGATCGCTGCCACGCCCTGCAGTCTATCTATTGATTGCTACGACGAAGATAGCTAGGGGAGGGGGCTTGTCTTCTTGTTTCTTGGTGCAACACGGAGACAAGCTACACATACGTGTGGTCACTCTTCCCAGCGATCGTCTCAAAGATCAGGCTATTGATTCCTCTGCGTCGGCACCAGGCTCAAGTAGGAGTTTGGCATCTGGACGTTATATATCGTCTAGGATGATACGGTGGTGCCATCCCACAACACATCCGATCATGTCCTCTGTCGTGCTGAATGATTTCATTGAGCAACATGCGTCTTTTCTACTGTATGGTGATGCATGTATCCGGCACAAGATGGAATGCAGTGGCTCAAGCCATCACATTTGCCGCCTCGTCAGCCCAAACTCCACCGCTACACCGCCACTCCAGTTTCCACTGATAAAGGGAAGGGGCAAAGTAGGTGTTTCACATGATTCTGGTGATAAAAAAAAAGGCATTTGTTAAGACTTAAGGGTGAGCAAATAGTTGAATAGGCTAGGTCAAGACGTGGTTTTCTCTCTCTCTTTTGGATAGAGAGAGTAGATCGAAGGATCAAGTGTGATTATTTCTCTTTCTTCTTTGCAGACAAAAATATAAGGACATGGAAAATCCATGCATTACGGACAATATTGGGCATGCGCCATCGTAGCATCGCAGCTAGCATCTGTTTTATTGAATGCTGGTCGAGCTAGCTAGCGACCAGCGATTTGTACTTTGTTGATTGGAGGCAATGGTTGAAGGCTAGCAATGATATGAGTTGCCAACTCGATCTTGTGTTCTGATAGAAAGATAGATCATGTATTGGTACTACGAGAATATATACATGCGTGCATCTTGCATAGTAGCAATGGGATTACTTTTTAGATAATAAGATATAAGTGGCA
>CM020184.1:6790684-6802987 GCA_009805545.1 Oryza longistaminata
TGTTTGTGATAGAAACCGTCGGATAATGCTTGATGATTCGTGCCTATAGTGGCTAAAGATGACCAGATAAACCCCTTATCCTCGAACCCCGACCGGCAGAGAGCGCAGACGCGAGCGCAGCGCAAAAGATGGCGACGATGTCCCTCGCCGCGGCGTCCCCCTCGCCTCGACTCCCCGTGGGCTCGCCGTCTCCACTCCCCGCACGGCCTTCCTCGGCCTCCGGACCGGAGGCGCATCGCTTGGCGCGGTTCCTCGGGAGCCTTGGCGGCGGCGGCGCCGCGGCTGCCAGCGGGGAGGGGCGACGCGGCCGTGGCCAGGATGGCGAAGAGGGAGCAGGAGCTGGAGGAGATTCGGGCCATGCCGACGGAGAAGATCGAGGAGGAAGTGGTGGACCTGAAGGGGGAGCTCTTCATGCTCCGCCTCAAGCGCTCCGCGCGCCAGGAGTTCAAATCCAGCGAGTTCGGCCGCATGCGCAAGAGGGTACGTCTCTTACTCCACGGGATACAGATATACCGTAACTGCTGATTCGTTTGCGAAAGTTTAGCATTTACTCCTGACCAAAATGCGTTCAACCTACGAGTGGAAATTCCACCTTCTACTTCCAAATGGGTGTGGAGTGGTCGCATGTTCTGCTCAGTGTGTTCTGTTTACAAGGCCCTTTTGTTCAAACTCTAGTACTGAGTTGATTATGTTCAGATTATAATAATTGAGTTGATTTCAGGTTCAGAATAGTGGAATAACTTACCAATTTGTTGGTGGAATTTTTCCTGATTTTTATCAGTTGCATATTGGCCCATACTGAATTTTCAGATGATTTACTTGGACAATTCCAGTCTCAGAAGTAATTTTTTTTATCTTAATTTGATTAGAAAGTCATGCTAACATCCATTTACGTATTCTTACATATGTACTTTGGGTTTGTAGTATTGTTTATTGGATTTTAGTGCATAGAGTACTACATGAAGAATGATATTGCAATGCAATGTGTATCTGAAGAGCTTTTGTACTGTTCTTGGGAAAGTAGTGTTAAATTAACCTTCAGCGGACCAAAATTTAAAATGGAACAAAACTTTGTTCTGAGGACGTCAAAATGCAGATAGTACACAAGAACTAATTCTACGGTCAGTTATGTGATACCTTGTTCTTCTTGAGGGCTTCTGATAAGTCAATTGTTATGAATTATCACTTGCTTTGGAGTTCAGGTCTCCACCTCTGCTCAGGGACAGCACAGGACAAACAGTTAGCAGCAGAGTAATGCATACTTATATCTGCCTCGATCAATGCTTCTTGCCTTTTAGGAGGAGGATATCAGATTTTTTTTCCTGTTGTTTTTCTCACCCTGCTCATCTTGCTTCAATAGCAGCTTTCTACTATCTAAATTTAGCATTGACTTGGGTTGTCATCTTCGCATCAGATTGCTCGTATGCTGACTGTCAAAAGAGAACGGGAAATTGAACAAGGAATCAACAAGAGATTGTCCAGGAAGCTTGACAGGAAATGGAAGCAAAGCATCGTGGTTAGACCACCACCATCTCTAAGGGAGAACAAGGAGGAATAGAGAGCCACAAAAGCAGACAGTCTGTAGAAGTCATTTCATGCATGTCTTGAAGGAAGGTTTCTTTCTCCCTGTGGTTTCATTCCTTATAATGGATTGATATGTAATTCACATTAACTGATTTCCAAGTCCTTGCTGTCAAAACCAAAAGTTCTATTACCAATTCCATTTGTGTAAATTTCAGTTTATTCAAAATGTGTTGTCCATATATGCACTTATATTACTGATATATGAAACTGTGCTTAACGAGTGTATGCTATACACTTGTTGAAACTCAAACTGCCTATTCAAATTCACCTGTCACAAAGTTGTGGGTACGTACATACTATAAGAAGCAGATATGCAGAGTTCTAAAGAAGTGTCTCTGGAATACGGAGTAACAAAAACAAGAGAATTAGGCCATGTCTATAATAGTTCGCTTGGAATTTTGGTGCCCTGCTTTGCTCCAAACTCAAGTTCACTGTTTTATCAAACGTTTCAAAACTGTACAACTGTCTCCAAGCCCACGTTCTTGTGGCTTGTTGTGTCGGTCACCTAGATTTATGTTATTGTTCAACACTGATTTATGCTTAAACTAGCTCTGTTAGACTGTCCTAAAGCATGTTGGGCTTTCCCCTTCTACTCTAGCTTTAGAGTATGCTGCAGGTATCTCTGCACAGAGCTAGGGAGCCATCCTAGATCCATCATCAGTTTCATAAGTAAGCCCAGGTGGCTTGGCCCTTCAGCCAAAACTTGTTATTCTGATCTCTTCAACAGATCTTAACTTGAGATGTAGAGAGGCTTCACTCACAAGGTAATCTTTTAGTCAACTATTGTCTTCCTCTTTTTTTAGCTAATTGTTTAGTGAGCAGAGTACTGAGTTGGTGATTGTTTGAAGATTAATGCCAACAAGTGGAAATAGCATCCATGCAATTCTTTTGTTGAAAGTCTCAAGTCATCAAGGTCGAACAGTGATGTTGCTGATAATTTGGTTGGGTAGATAAGAAATGAAATGAAGAGGATATCAGCCCCAGTTAATTGCAGCAATTTTATTTCAAACGCCATGCCTTGTCTTTGTTATGCCTTTTGGCACTGAGCCGCTGACTCTCACTGACAGGTGTGGTTCAGGCCCACATGCCACTGAGAGAAGCTAATGGCAAAATCTTAGCTGCAACTTGAATCTATAGCAAGAACAAGATTTCCACTAGTTCAGTTTGTCCAGTGTTTTTCATGCCTTGAATAGGGTGATGCATTCAATTACCCAAATTAGATTTGTTTCTCACGGACTAGTTGTGGTTTAAAATCTTCAGGATGAATTTCATTTTGTATTCTATGATCTACACACTGTCCATCGTATCGCATATAATTCATTTAGTTTTAGTGATACTGCATGGTCAAAGTAGGGCACGTTAAGAGCTGGTCGATTTTTAAATGAATAACACACTATAAAACTCCATTACCTGCTGGCTGGTACAAATGAAATGCTATCTTTTTTCGTCAAGTGAAACACAAAGAAGCAAAATTTTGTTGGTGCTTACTTCCTAGAGAGCACTCTGGGACTCTGGATCCTAGTAACAGAAATGCCCAATGCTGTTGAAAGTTGCTAAAGCCATGCAAAACTCTACTGGTTAGCATTAGTTTTTAGTCATTTTCCTGTTATATATTGATAGCGTGCCCCCAGATTCCCGACCAACAAAATGCAGGTAAACTAAGAAATTGCTTCTATCACAATACATTCAAATGACATTACAGTTTAAAACAGTAATACTTGATGGTAATCAGCAAAGATTACTATGAACAAAACCATTTGCATGTAAAGATATATCTTGTGATTAAATTCACAAGAGAGGTGATATTTTCTCAAGCATGAAGGTTGTATGAAGACTTACTCAGCTGGACTGCTTCAAATATATATTGAAGTATTGTGCGCCCTGACTGGGATGGATAGACTACTTGTCTTCTATTCAACTTCTTTTTTCCAGAATTGCTTGTATCACACAGGATTAAAATGAGACACTGTTGAAAGACTACTGTTACATTTAGCAATTATTTTATTTAATTTGGTAAGACCTTGTGATAACTCCATTAAAAAAGAAGACCTTATGATAACATCAGTAAAGGTTACTATTAACAAAACCACTTGCATTTAAAACATGATCTTTTGATTGAGCTCACAAGAGAAGTGATATTTCATCAGGCATCGAGACTGTAGGCCGGATTGATCAATTATTTAGCTAGACCTTTCAAAATGTTCTTTTTATTTGAACATGAATTTCAAATATCTATCGCTGTTCATTATTATTTATTATTGCAATAGCATAAATAAGTTTACTGCAATATCCAACCTATAAATCATCGTAAATTAGGTGGTACTACCTTGCATCCTAGTTCCAAATATTCTTGGCTGCACACTCTATTCACACCTTTTATGTATAGGACGCTCAAGCAGTGATCTTACATAAACAAATCTGGAAGTGGACACTTGTCAGTGTCATATAAAGCTGTGCTGTTATTGTTGGACTCAAAATTGAGTTGATTAATGTTAGCCGTCAATATCTTGGAGGAAAAGGCATCAACCCTTACCTGCTCACAAGAAAGCATGGCATTTTAAAAGAGAACTAATCTATGAACAGTTTCAATGCTTGATCTACGACAAGGACATGGTGACAACTGATTAAGGAAAAACACTAGCAGTGTGTCCACAGAGATGATGGTTCATATGCATGATTAGTATTGTTAAATATTGACAGTGACAGCACCACATGTTTTGAGGTGTTTGGATCCTTCCTATCATTGCTACTCTCGCCTTCTGTCGCTCTTTTGGCTCAACAAATTTTAGTCAACTTCCTATAACTGCCTGAGAAGACAAGTTTCTTCTCCATATCTGGGACTGCCAATAGTAGCGTGAAGAAGGTTTCTTTTATTGTGGATCACCTCATACCCATTGCATTTCCTCAAGAAATCATTTGCAAGTTGCATAGAGCGCACACGCTTTTGTTTTGAAAAAGATCACAAAGCTTATCTATTCCTGCTTACCTGTAATATATCAGATACATCTAAATTCTTAGAGTCTGTATTCTGGAACATGATAGTTCAGTGAAATTTTTTTAAGTTCCACTGTTCTGGCCCTCTTTTGAAAAAGAAATGAACTCTATGGGCGCAGTTGAGAATCTATAAATAGTTTTTCTAGATGATTTATAAATGATTATTAGCGTCCATGCAAACATCCGTTTTATATACTTGCATACTGCAGGCATGCCGACCATTCTTATGGCATTATATCGATACCATGTCATTAATATTTACATGTTAGTGAGCAGGGTTACTTTCCAATCTTCCAGAAAGCAATTGGAAATCTGCAACAAAAACAAGAAAATAGGAATAATTCAAGCTTGGAAAATCTGTACAAGTTCAGCATATGCCGTATATGCTTAGGACCCTGCATTACATTGATGTCTATGAATTACCAATGCATATGCCAAAAACTATATAGCACTAAAAAAATTCCAACTGGAACCATGCACTAAAGTGAAAATCACACTATAAAGTATGTTGCAAAAAAAAGAAGAAAAACTCTTAACTGGAAAAATCAAACTGAAGATTAACACGAACAGTTCAAACCAGAGCTAAGCTCATGCAAAGGCCAGCTAAAAAGAGGAAGAAGGAGAGACATAGTCTCTCATCAACTCGTCGAATAAGGCGTCAGGCAAGAGAGGGAATTCAGTGATGTTGCCATCGCAGCTTGGGGTGCTGTAGACATCGCCGAGGTTGGATATGGTGGGGTAGTCGGCGAGCGGCGGAAGAGAGCCTTCCGGCAGCAGCGTCGTTGGATCCACTGTTAGGCGTAGAGCACGTGAGATAGCGTTGAAAAAGAAAGGCATCTTTTCAATCGGAAAGAAGTCACGGATAAGGCAATTTCCGTGTTAATGTTTTTCCGCTAGTCGACTTTTATACGTCGAATAATGATGCTCCGTGGAAACATTTTTTGTCGCACTTATTTAGTCGTCACAGTCGATAATGCGACAATACAAAGTTGTCTAGTTGTCTATTCTGTATTTGTTTTATCTTTATGATATATTTTTGAGAATATCTTCACGATACACTGACCTTATTGGTAGAGAGGTTATGCTGAAATATTATATCTTACTGGATTGAGATCGTCTAATATAAAATTAGAGAGATGTGGTTGCTAACATGTGAGTACTTACTGACCACATCACAAGGACATTAAGTTAGAGGACCCCTCTCCGATATTGTACTCGTTAGTAGTTACTAATAATATGACTTTTTTAAAGATACTTTTAGCTTGCTTACTTAAATGCTAAAATAAGTCTTACCGTTTGTTGGTAAAGTTGAAGATTGGCAATGCTAGATTTTGACAAGGCTAAAGACGTGAAGGTGGTGTTTGATTTGATACACATCAAATTTTGGTGTAGTTTTGGGAGTAAAAGCACAAACAAATGGCTGGATTAATTTAGAGTCAGTTTTGTCATGTCAAAATTTTGCTAGTGTCATAACCTTGGTAAATTTGGCACATTAAAATCAATATTATATAATTAAAACTAGTATGGATAAAAAATCAATAGCAAATCAAACATTCATTAGATACTAGTAAAAGTTGCCAAAATTTTAGTAAAGTATAAATTGGCTCCAATCCAACTAAGCCTAGAAAATGAAATGGTCTACTTGGGCCTCATCTTTTTTATATACTTACCGGCCAAAATTTAAATTTTCAATCTTAATTTAGAATTGATTTTGGGGTTTTTTTCCTTATAGTTTTTTTCAGTCTTTGTTTTTAAATCGTTAAGAATACGTATATAAAAGTTTTATTTACAAATTATTTTTCATTTACGAATATGCCGTTTGGCTTATTCCTCGACGGGGTTGTATATGTCTGAATGATAACAAAGTATAATTTTGTTATACCATGTAATAATAAAAATGGAAAAAAAAGGTAAAAATGTGATATGCATACTAACAAGTGAAAACCGTCGGATAATGCTTGAAGATTCGTGCCCGTAGTGGCTAATCAAGATGACCAGATAAACCTTATCCTCGAACCCCGACCGGCAGAGAGCGCAGACGCGAGCGCAGCGCAAAAGATGGCGACGATGTCCCTCGTGGCGAGCGCGATGAGCTGCGGCAGCGCGGCGAAGAAGTCGGTCCTCGGCCGGTGCGTCGTCGGGTCGATGCCCTTCTGGATCAGATCCTTCTTCAGGTGTGTGTTCCAGTAGTTCTTGATCTCGTTGTCAGTCCTACCTGGGAGGTGCTTGGCAATGGCTGACCACCTGCAGGTTTGATCATGACAGCAACAGCTTACTTAGAAATTAGAATAGCAGACAGCAGGATCGAGCTAGCTAGCTAGTAGCAGTCAGTGTCAGCTAGCAACCTAGCGTATCACTGACTGCATGCCAATTGCCAAGCATGATCGATTCCTGATCGATTAGATGCAAATACGAACCAGTTGATGGATGCAAGAAAAGCATATTTATGCTATGGATTTGATGATGAGGTGCAGTTTACTGCAGTACGTACTTGTTGCCAAGAACGGCGTGGAGCTGGAGGATGGTATCCTTCTCGGCAGAGGTGAACTTTCCTCTCTTGATGTCTGGCCTCAGGTAGTTCGTCCATCTTAGCCTGCAGCTCTTGCCACACCTATTCAGCCCTGCAACATGTAAAAAAAAAAAGGAAAAATCAACGCCATGGCCATCGAGCTATAGCTGCATTTGGATCGATGCTAGCTACAAGATCAAAGCTACGTACGTACGCCATCCGTTGTGCATGTACACATACCTGCAAGCTTAGGCAGCGCTCTCCAGCTGCCATGGCCGTTCTTCTGGATGTACTCCATGAGCTTCTCGTCTTCCTCCGTGGTCCAGGGGCCCTTCTTGAGGCCATTCTCGTCGCAGCAAGGAGACCTCCCCATTGCTGTGTGGTGTGATTATGATGTGATAGGAGTAGGACGAGGTAGGAGATGAAGAAGGTGGCAGGTGGGAAGGAGCACAAACTAGCCGCTTCCCTTGAAGAGGAGTAGTAGTAGGAGATGCAGGTGGGAAGGAGCACAAGCTTGCCGGCCGCCTCCCTTTACCCTGGGGGCTTCCTGTTTCTTAGAATGATGCTTGCCACCAGAACACTCTGGATTGGTCTCTATATAAAGGAGATCGATATGTGTTTCTTAAATTTTAAAAATATTTTGGAGGGAGAAAGACTAATATGGCCTTGGCTGTGAACATAAGATCACATGATCATGTGACATGGGATTGCGAAGACTCATATATATGACCTTGGTTGTGAATGAGCAAGAGGGGTGGTGTTCATTTATTGCAACATATATGAGGGCCTGTTCGCTTTGATTCCATGTTCAACCATACCATTTTTTTTAGCAAAGTTGTCAAAAAAAATATCTACGTTTAGTTTGTTGCCAAATTTAATCAATACACAAGAATCAGGCTAAAAATTTGCCAATATTACCATCTTGCCAAAATTTTGACATTACCAAAACTTGGTAAGGTTTATTTTAGCTATAATCTGAAGAGGCCCTGAGTATCTACAAATTTACTATCGTTTCTAAATGTATGGCGTTGTTTACTATTCGACTATTCATCTTAATTAGCATGTAAATATTTACAGCTAGGTTGTTTCGATCCTAGGTACGGAGAGATATCATGCTTTCTATTTTCTATTTATGATACCATTAATTATTATCTTTGCATACTAAAAATGTATTAAAGGCAGAGTATTTTGATGATGAAATTTACTAGGGTTGATTGACTGCCGAGGCTGTGGCTGCGGCAACCAACACGAACAGTACAGGAAGCAGCGGGCTGCAGCAGCGCAGCTGCAGCCTTGTTTGCTGAAAAGCCCCACCGATAATAGAAAATGGTGGTTGAATGGCATGAGCCAAGGTTGTATTTTAAGCAAAATGCTACAGAACGGTATCCCGTTCGGACGGGATAGTACCTCTAAAGGTATCACCTGATACTTAGTAGGTATTGGCTAATATCTTATTCGGACGGGATGATGCCTTTGAGGTATCGCTTGATACCAGGTAGGTATCGGCTGATATCTAGGTATCGCCTGTGTCACCTGATACGGGTAGGTATCGGTTGATACCCAGGTATCGTGCGATACCTCTAGGTATCATCCTGTCCGAATGGATACCGTTTCGTAACATTCTCCTGTTTTATTGGGCAATGTGTCAACCTTAATTCTATAACCAATAATTATGTTTCTAGTATAAGTAGATATGATTATTTAGCTCAGATGTAAAAACAAAAGGGATAAAAATATAGATAATATCTGGAAATCAATATAGACTTATATAAACCGTTAATAATGGTGGAGAAAAAAGAGCTTATTCTCAGTATGCTGCATGCATGCGTGTTGGTATATTATTTCGAAAATTTTCAGGTAATGAGCCGGTCCAGCCGGACCTGCACTGCTGCACATGACAGACCTGCCTATTTGTACTATGTAGTACATTGTATTTGGAACCGGTGTAAGTGTAACTTTGTCAAATGACAGTTGTCTAGGCGTAAGCAATGATCTGATCTCGAAGTCTTCTCTTGCACCTCCAAAGTACTTCATGACTTGATTAGGTAGGTACTGCTCAGAGCTACTCGTGGCATTTCTTAATGTATTCCACTGAGAACTGCAGTATATATTGTTGAACATATAGTTAAAAAGGAAAAAAAAGAAAAAGAAAAAGAAACGGCAAACAAAACTGAGAAGCGACATGGCTGAGTTCGTATGGGTAGTTGGGGACGGCATCTCCCTCATCTTCCCTTAGCATATGTTTCCTAAATAGCTATAAACAACGCAATTTGTGGAAAAAAAATTCCATATAAAAGTTTCTTTAAAAATCAAATAAATTTATTTTTTTTAAATCTATAGTAATTAATACTCAATTAATCACATGTTAATGATTTGTTCCTTTTTCAAGCCGCCAGTAGCCACAGCCGTACAGCCCAGATGAACTCGACCTTAATTTGGGAAAGATGAAATGGATTTAAAGCTTCAGAGGACATATGGTTTCCAACTTTGGATAATAATAGTAAAAGTACAAATAGATTGTTGTGTTACAATTGCTTTACAAATATGTAAGATCAAACGTACTTCCTTCATTAAAAAAAAGCCAATCTCTGTGGGGATGTAACACCGCTTAGGACTACATGTGAAAAAAAAACCCTGCAAAGCTAATTATGAAATCGACTGCATTTTTCATAGCCTATTTGTTAATTTTGATTTTCCATTTGTAGATTGAGTATGATCTCAAAAATATATTACATGAATTAAGGAGTATTCCTTAAATTAATGGAAAATATTCTAGCCTAGACTTCAGAGAAGCTATGATCAATTATTACTGAGTTTGCAGGACAAATAATTACAAATTACAGCTTTATTAAAAACAATAGAACTGCTAAGAAAATCACCCTAAATACAGAGATCTTCATTAATGGTTATTCAGATTGACTTAATTAAGGAGTACTTGAATCAAATTAATTCACAAATATTTGATTTTTCTCCCTACTAATTAGATTACCTGAATCAAATTAAACTTTCACCTCAAACTCTTCTGCATGCCAATTCACTACATGAACTAGAAGAGTTTTCTTTATAGAGCTCACTTATGCCGACAAGAAGGGGAGGAATAGCCTATTGCATTGCTACTTAGCTAGCTAGTTGCCACTAAGATATATAGAGACTGCACTCAGAGTCTCTGCCGAAAAGGTATTAGTATATGGCAACTCAGTATAGTATATTTCCACTTGCTGAGGCTTACTTATGATTGATTAATCTGGTCGCTGAACAACAAATCAAAATCAACATAGTGACCCAGATAGTGTGTTAGATTCGCTAGCTCGTCGTTCTAACAACTGTACGTACGTGGAGCAACCAAAATACTGCACAAGAGAGTAAGCTTGTTTTGTGCATCTACATCATATCTTTTGAATTGTTGACTGTTCACTTTAGTTTTGATCAGTTTTGCTAAAAAGTTATAACGTTGCATTTTTTTTAATATTTTAGTCACTGTTTTAGTATTGTTAAAATGTCTTATATTTTGATATGGAGGCAGTACGTATGTGATTAGTACATCTCTTTTGCATGTAATTACGTTTCTATGTCTCCTAATATCTTTTTCAAGCAGATAATCAATTGTTTTTTTCTCTCTATATATATATATAGGGTGTGTTCGCTACTCTGGGTTACCAGCATGCACAGTAAACACGGAAAACGGGGCGATCCATTAGCACGTGATTAATTAAGTATTTGCTAATTTTTTTTTTCAAAAATGGATTAATTTGATTTTTTTAAGCAACTTTCGTATAGAAACTTTTTACAAACAACGCACCGTTTAGCAGTTTGAAAAGCGTGCGCGCGGAAAACGGAGATGGGTTAGGAAAAAGGGGTTGCAAACACACCCATAGTGTGTATTAGAAAAATTACAGCTTGAGTAGTGGACTTCACAATGTATTTTCTTAATGGAAAAATGTGACACATGATCCCTTGGGGTTTTTTCGATATTAATGCTAGTTGTCGCCAGTACTCTAGTAGCAATAGATATGTTTCTTTGTATGGTGTAGAACTACCAGGGTTACTGAACCCCTGATGATTTATTTAATTCTAAATAATTTATATCATGTTAATTAGTATATCAAATAATAATTAGATAATAGTATATGTTGAATACTGGTAATTCTCGTTCCAGATTCGCTACCATAGAAACTCTATCTGCAGGGCACCTATTGTCTGCACTCTCTGATCTGCTCCTTGTGTCCGCTGTTTTAGGGCCCTTTGAATCACATGAATAATAAAAAAATAAAGAATAGAAAAAAAACATAAGATTCTGAAGAAAAAAAACATATGTAAGCGTAAAACAGATATTGCAAAACACAGGAAACTAAAACATTAGAATGATCGTTTGATTGGACCATAGAAAATACACAGGAATTTAAGGAAATATAAAAACTCAAAAGATTCTTGCACGAGGTTTTACCTCATGTTAAATTTCTCCGAAACTTGCATGGGATGAGACATCTCATAGAAATTTCATAGAACTCCATATGGTTCATTCCTTTGATTTAAAGGGCTATGTAGGAGAATTTTTCCTACAGAAATGAGATCATCTAAAATTCCTATGAATTTTCGTTGAATCAAACGGGTTCGTACTGTTTAGCCAACGCCATGGAAATCCTTCTTCTCTTTCGCCCTACGGTCGTTTCCGCGAGGGAGAGTTGATATGCCGACGAATTCCACGTGCTCCATGGGCGATCGACGTGGGGTCGGCAGCAAGCAAAGCCTAGCTAGCCTCCCCATGCACGCAACGGGAAACGTTAGCATGCATGTCAGTCGTCACCCAGCTCTACCTTCCTCCTCTGTCTCGGTCCATCCGGGCGATAAAACAATTCCATGATATGTAGGTTTGATCAACGTAATTTCCAAGTTGTTGCTTTCAGGGTGTTGTGAGACAGCTCTCACTCTCAGTCACTCTGTGCTTGCAGTTGCAGATCTGTATGTCAGCTTGCATATATCTTCAGGTCCGGTTAATTGTTTCTGAAGATAAAGTAATTAGTGTGGTACTTGCTTGTGGAATCGGATTTTCATATTCTCCAGGCTCGAGAAATTATATATGCATTTTGTCTGATATTTGATGACGGCTTTTTTTGGCTTCTAGAAACTTCTAGTAGTAAGTAGGATTTTGATTGTGGTTAGTGTATTAACTTTTGTAGGTTTCCTGGTATTTAAATGGAGCGAATAATCCCAGTGAA
>CM020184.1:6803007-6857113 GCA_009805545.1 Oryza longistaminata
TTTTTCTTTTTCTCCGATTAATGTGAGAATTTCTAGGCCATGAGAGCGAACGTGAAGGCTCCCTTTTCTATTCCTTTAACATTTTTTCTTTTTCTCCGATTAATGTGAGAATTTCTAGGCCATGAGAGCGAACGTGGAGGCTCCCTTTTCTATTCCTTTAATTATATAATAGATAGTTGTGACACATGATCCCTTGGGTTTTTTTCGACATTAATGCTAGTTGTCGCCAGTACTCTAGTAGCAATAGAGATGTTTCTTTGTATGGAGTAGAACTACCTGGGTTACTGAACCCCGGATGATTTATTTAATTCTAAATCATTTATATCATGTTAATTAGTATATCAAATAATAATTAGATAATTAGTATATGTTGAATATTGGTAATTCTCGTTCCAGATTCGCTACCGTATAAACTCTGCCTGCAGGGCACCTATTGTCTGAACTCTCTGATCTGATCTGCTCCTTGTGTTCGCTGTTTTAGGGCCTTTTGAATCACATGAATAAAAAAAAAGGAAGAATAGAAAAAAAAAACATAAGATTCTGATAAAAAAAAACATATATAAGCGTAAAACAGATATTGCAAAACACAGGAAACTAAAATATTAGAATGATAGATTGATTGGATCACAGAAAAAACACATGAATTTAAGGAAAGATAAAGACTCAAATTAAGGATTCTTTCCATGAGGTTTTACCTCATGTTAAATTTCTCCAAAACTTGCATGGGATGAGACATTCCATAGAAATTTTATAGGACTCCATATGGTTTATTCCTTTGATTTAAAGAGCTATTTAGGAGAATTTTTCCTACAGAAATAAGATCATCTAAAATTCCTATAAATTTTCGTTGAATCAAACGGGTTCGTACTGTTTAGCCAACGCCATGGAAATCCTTATTCTCTTTCCCTATGGTCGTTTCCGCGAGGAAGAGTTGATATACCGACGAATTCTACGTGCTCCATGGGCGCGATCGACGTGGGGTCGGCAGCAAGCAAAGCCTATAGACGTAGCTTCCTCATGCACGCAACGAGAAACGTTAGCATGCATGTCAGTCGTCACCCAGCTCTACCTTCCTCCTCTGTCTCGGTCCATCCGGGCGATAAAACAATTCCATGATACGTACTACTAGGTTTGATCAAACGTAATTTCCAAGTTGTTGCTTTCAGGGTGTTGTGAGACAGCTCTCACTCTCAGTCACTCTGTGCTTGCAGTTGCAGATATGTATGTCAGCTTGTATATATCTTCAGGTCCGGTTAATTGTTTCTGAAGATAAAGTAATTAGTGTGGTACTTGCTTGTGGAATCGGATTTTCATATTCTCCAGGCTCGAGAAATTATATATGCATTTTGTCTGATATTTGATGACGGCTTTTTTTGGCTTCTAGAAACTTCTAGTAGTAAGTAGGATTTTGATTGTGGTTAGTGTATTAACTTTTGTAGGTTTCCTGGTATTTAAATGGAGCGAATAATCCCAGTGAAGAGGCCTAGCTTTGTTTTTTTAACCCCTCACCCTCCAAACGTCCTCCCTCCTGGCCCCTCCCACTATTCACAACACAATCTTTCCACAATTGTTTTTGGGTGATCTAATTAATTAATGCCATCGATACGATTGACTACGATAGTTTGTTTTTAGTTATACATATTCTGTTTCTACGTACGTACGTATCACACATGCTAGGACGTACATGTGCATGCATGTCATCGTAGACTATACACGTACGTAGTTTGTCCCTTCTTAATTTCTTTCAAAAAGTTCATTTCTATTTAACTAGTAACACGTAGTTTGTCCCTTTTTAATTTCTTTCAAAAAGTTCATTTCTATTTAACTAGTACATTATGCATGCATGATTGCTACATAGTACATATGCCTCTACTTTGTGTACCCTGCGCATCCAAATACATATGTTAACGACTAAGCAGTTGTTATGGGAAATTCATAATGTAGAAGATAATTAGTTTGTTAAATCACTATTTTATTGACGTACGTGCGTACTAACCTAAAACACGTAATTGGCCGGGATGCTTTTCAGACTAACACTATCCGTATACTAATTAAAATGCGTTTCAGAAAATACTCCCCCCGTTTCATATATATATTACTCCTATAAGACTATTTGATTTTTTTTATTACCAAGTTTTTAGAAAAACATAGCAACATTTCTAACACAAAATAAACATACCAAACTAATTTGGTGCTATATATGCTATTATATTTTTTTTAAACTTGATCAAGCAAAAAAAGTTTGACTTATTAAAAAAAGCGTCGACTTATGGAAACTGAGGGAGTATATACTACTAGTAATCTAGTTGAAGATGCATTTAGCAGTGTTTAACATTAATCGAGGGCTAAGGGCATCCACAATGTGGAAATATAGAGGGCCTTAAGCCTCTCAAGTAGTCTTTATACATTGTGCAAGTGGTCATTATAGGTATTTTTGGATGAGCCACCCTTATAGCTAATGCCTGCCCTTATGGAATAAAAAACTCATTATTTCTCTCTCTCTCTTGGAACTCTCCTCTCTCTCTCACCTATCAGTTCCTTGCCGCCACCGGAGAGAGAGCACCCGGAGGAGGTCGCCGGAGATCCGCCCACGAGAGCCGTCTCCCCAGCCACTGGAGGACCGCCGGAGAGCTGCTGCTGCAGCCACGACCTCCTCGCGCCGTCGTCACCACCGCCGGAGAGCTGCGCGCCGCCGCCTCCTCCTTCACCCGCCGGCGTCGCGACCGCCGCCTCCTCCTCCTCCCACGGCGTCGCCGCCCGCCCCGCCTCCTCCAACGCCTCCTCCGCCGCCGGATCCAGCCCCGCCCATGAGCACCGCCGCCGTCGCCTCCTCCTCCTCCCGCGGGCGTCGCCCCCCGCCGCCCTCCTCCTCCTCCTCCCGCGGCGTCGCCCGCCGCCGCCTCCTCCAACGCCTCCGCCGCCGCCGGATCCAGCCCCGCCCATGAGCACCGCCGCCGTCGCCTCCTCCTCCTCCCACGGGCGTCGCCGCCGCCCGCCTCCTCCTCCAACGCCTCCGCCGCTGCTGGATCCAGCCCCGTCCACGAGCACCGCCGCCGCCGCCTCCACCTCCTCCAACGCCTCCGCTGCCGACGGATCCGACGAGCACCGCCGCCTCGCGAGAGAAGAAGAACGCGGGAGGAAAGGCGATCGGATGAAGAGAAGGGGAGAGAAGAGAAGGGAAGGGGTAGTTGAGGAGTAGTAAGATTTTTTATTTAGATGGGACCCACCTTAAGGACCACTTTGCTGTTTATACATTGTAGCAAGTGTTATTAGTTGTGGACTACATTTATATGGGCCCACCTTAAGGACCACTTGGGCCATATACATTGCTGATGCCCTAAGGAATCTGAATTCTGGAGCTGCAATGCAGAGAGATCTAGCTAGCTATAGCTAAGAAGATGACTGAAAAGGCTATATATCCATGATACTTTTGCAGCACGCAGAAAACAGGTAGCATATATTATTCAGTGTAGCCAGGATTATCCAGATGGTAGCAGCCATATATATGTATGCCTCTAGTAAGCTCATAGAAGCTAAATATTAACAGATCTTGCATGAGTCATGCATGGTCCAACGCAGAACGGACAGCCTCAAATTCTCACCAACTCGTCCTCTTATAGGCTGCATATTTTAACAGGTGATCTGCTGAGATCTTTGATGATGCTGAATCGACTACTGGTAGCTAGATGAATTCAACCATATATATTGCAGTGCTTAAAAAAGAAGCAAAACTAAAACTCTAAAAGAGACAGTTCTAAAGATGTTCATGCAATGCTTGTAATTAATCAAGTCACAGGATCGGACCCTGCTGCATGCATATATAGGAACTAGGAGCTAAGCTAGGAGCAGTTAGATGAGGGTAGGGACCTGCAGATCAGGACAGATTCCTGAGTTATGTTGATACATACTGAGGATGTCTTTTTCAGAGTTTCAGTCTTCCTCTTCCAGATCCTGGATTTGCCAGAATTTTTAGCAGAGAAAATTCAACCGCGCAAACTTAATCTCTATAAGATTACTTCAGTTTGTTTTTTCAGAATGCAAGAGAGAAACAACTCTTGATCACAAAGAAGTAGAATGTTCAATGTGAATATGTGATACAGAACAATAGAAAAAGCTTATCATAGACGCTTAAGAACTGGGGGTTCGGGTTCCTAACTGTTTATGATGATGTTTAGCCACAATGGATGTGCTAATCTGTACGAAGTTTGCATGTGTGCTGCTATCTTGAATCAATCTTTGTGACCCGAGGCATGAATGGGTACACCTACCATCTGGGCAGTATGATTTTGTTATATAGAATTAATGAATTAATTACTCCATTTGACCTTCCGTTCTCTTTATTTTGTTATAGGAAGGGATCCCCTCGGCCCCCAACTCTCTATTATCTAGCCTTAAAAACCGTAAGGGGAAATGCCTCGTCACAAACGGTTTTTAAGTTGAATGTGATATATCTCATTGTAGATGATTTTTTTAAAGCACATGATAAACGCAGGCGTCCACAACGTATACACACTCATTCGTAGATGATTATTTTTAGCAAGACAATCTATGACAAACTAATATTAGAGACAAACTTCAGGAACCGTCCATGACAAAAATGTTCCGGAGTTTTCATCATGTAGTAGTGATTCTAGAGCACTCCTTCCTTTTTTTCATAGTCAAACTTTTCTAAGTTTGATTAAATTTATAGAAAAAATTAGAAATATCTACAACACGAAATTAGTTTCACTAAAATTAACATTTAAATATATTTGGTAGTACATTGTTTTGTGTTAAAAATGCTATAAATTTGATCAAATATAAATAAATTTAACTAAAAAAGTCAAAACGACTATAATATGAAACGGAGGTAATAGCTAGATAGACGATTACTAAATTAGTATGATCATTCATTCGCTTAGTTTGCTTGCTCAATACGTATCTCAAGCTTTGAGTTATTCCATCCGTTTCATATTACAAGTTTTGACATTTTCTTAGTTAAACTTCTTTAAGTTTGATCAAGATTATAGAAAAATGTATTAACATTTTCAAAACATAACAAACATATTATCAAAATATATTCAATGTTAAATCTAATGAAACTAATTTGATATCGTAGATGTTATTCATTTTTTATATAAACTTAGTCAAACCTAGAGAGTTTTAACTAAGAAAAAAAGTCAAACAACTTATAATATTAAACGGAGGGAATACAAAGTATTACAAATGGTAACAAAGCATCAATCTGTACTGCACTGGCCCACGTATATACAGGCCAATAAGTCTTTTTAATTTAATCATGATATCAGAGCGTCAATTCTTACTACACGGGCCTACATGTGGCCTATAGCACTTTTTTGCTAAAGTGCTTTTTAGAAGTAAAGGAAAGTTTAAGTGGGGTGCTACGTTGTATGGCCCAGCCTATAAAGGCCTGGGCTTTTAGCATATTTTGGGCTTAAAAGTAACAAAATATACACTTGTTTCGTTTGGTTGTAGGGAAGAAAAGGGTAGGTCCATGCAAACTTTGACAAATAAGTGATGACACCCCTCTCTTTGACATATGCAGAGGAGTTGGTGCATCCAACAACCGAGAACCTCCAAGTATTACTAATTTGCTTCCATCCGGAACATCCTTTTGTTGATGACGAGCTTTGCCCCCTTCGACACTCTTGAAGCAGTGTGTCCTGTCATGTCGTCATCGTCAGGACAAAGCCAAATGCTTCGGACCAAGCTCGCTTTGAGGTTTAACCACAACAGCCATGCATCCAAAAGGCCATGGAAATGCACTAGTTGATAGTTAGAGACACACGTACCAACCTTCCCTTTTAATAAAGCTTTGAGACTGGTGTCACCTATACTATTTTTCTCAACGTAGTACTCTCTTCTCTCCTTTCTTTTTTTCTGAAAGGAACTGAACGTACAATGTAGGACTCTGAATAGTTCTTCGTCCTCTGACCGCTGGCTAACTGATACTAGTTTGGATGTAGAGGTCGGGTATTAATCCATTTTCTAAAAAAAACTGATACTAGTAAAACAACGTAGGGCAGGGAGTGTATATTTATCACGTATGGCAAGCTTTCTGCTGCAAGACTGTCTGCATCATGAAGGATACAGTAGTTCAGTAGTAGTATTATTGACAGTTAATTTAAACTAATGATTGATTAGCTTACTACTAAAAGAAAGTAAACATACAAAAAAATGTAATAATATGTTGAACATTATGGTGTAGTACATGAGACATACTCACATTCATGTAAGTACAGTTATATATACATAAGGGCCAGGTGCGGCAGAGCCAGATGGAACAATTGATGGAAGAAGACAAACACAAAGACATAGAGGATTCTTGGTCCCTAATTTTCCCCATCTCATGTCTTGTGCCATTTGTCTCGTTCGTACTCTGTAACAATTGCATCACTTGTCACTCGCAACAAGTTAAGCAATATCATAAAGTTCTTGTCTTTGCTCTCTGAAACGAAAAATGCAGCTTCTTCTACCTTTTCCTCCTGCTCCACAGAGGCTGCCTTCCTTGCAGAAGGATAAAACTAACACCCCATGCGAGAGCCATTTTAATAATAAAATGGATCAAATGCTAATTGATCAGAGTACTCCACTTGCAGGTATTCCCATGTCATCAATCTCCGGTGATTGGAAGGCAGATCATTAAGTCCAACTAAAAGATGTTCCTTATGGACTTGGGTTTCTAACTGTGCCATAAGTTATCATTTCAGTAAATCACATCTCCTCAGTACTGTCTGTAGATGCAATCTGGTCAGTGAACTGCAGGAACAGATCGCCTGTTGTTTTCTCCTGTTCCTCCAGTGAAATTATTTTTATTTTCTGCATCATTTTTTATCTTTTCTTTTTTTTTTCTTTTCTACAATTGTGCATTGATGAGTTATAACCAGGTCTCAGACTTGTGGATATTTGAAACCTTGTAGTATATGTTATCAATAGGTAAACTGCTGCCAAAATTTTCTGGATATTTTACTATCTGAGACTTACCTGACGGCATTGACCCTTGTCTCTTCTGTGAAGAACAGATACGACTAACGCGAATTGCACGTGGACTAACTCGGTCATCCATCAGGGATCAACGAGCACACTAAACTATTGCATACACTACAACTGTCTAATGGTATAATATTGCGTGTAGGGCCGCTCAAATCCAATGCTAATTTCATCCAATCTCTCCTTGATGGTTAGTAGCTCAACTCCAGCCTCCTCAGTTGGTTGTGACTTGAACATTATTCACACACTGTCCAAATCAAATGGTGGAGTCCTGAACACGAATGGCATCACGCTAATGACGACGAGATTGTGACACAAAATGATTAGAGGTACAGTGTCCTACATTGACTGTCAGACGAATCGAACAAGGACGACCATGATGTCTGCGTCGATGTTCTTCGGTATTGCTATCTTGGCGTACTGGCATAACTGAAACACAGCCGTGCCATATGCTTCTGTTCTAATATTGCAGCAAAAATTTAGCATGAATTCTGAAGCTATTATAAACAATTTTCAGTTTAAAAACACAGTCTTCAGTTTTGATTTCGCATGATACTTGGCAAGATTTTGCTCCCATTTCGTTTGCAAAAAGCACGCAGAGCACACTCACATCCTGGCTGTTAAAGTGTTGCTTTCTGATGCCGTACGTAAGAAATGCAGGTAGGGCTGGCCATGGCATCCAGAGAGACGTGTGCCTCGCCGCGAGATGGACAGGTTTCACGTCGCCATTTTTTTCCCAACTGTTATGTCCAACTCTTCAGGAAAGCGATTCTGCCTGCTTTGCTACCGGTTTCGCTAGTTTAGGCATCCATTCCACACACCGCGACAGCTATTTTAACAGATTCAATCCCTGTCCTGGCTGCAACTGCTTCTTTCTGAGTTTCTGTAGCCCACTTGCTGCAGGTGACAATCATCATGAACCTAACTTATTATCAACGCTGCCGCTTTCTCCTGTAATTGGCTGCAGCTCTAACCATTTTGGTCAGACTACTTGTTTATCTTGCATACCATTTCATTAGATAGTTGAGTTTTCTTGTATCCTTCAGATAGCCTTGGCATACTCTTTTTTGAAACAAATTGTTTCCTTCAGATAAAACTGTTATTTAACACATTCTCCTTTCATAGGCAGGAATAGTAAAAACGTAGGAATTAAATGTTATGCTCTTATAAAACTGACGATTTTAAAACACAAGAGTACTACTAGAACTAGTGCATTTGAATAGTTCACGGGAAATAATACATAGGAATTTTAGAGGAAGTTTTTGTTTAGGTACTCCCTCCGTCTCCAAAAATGCCAACCTCGTGTACATTCTAGTACAATTAATCTGGACATACAATATATCCAGATTCGTTGTAATAGGATGTGTCATATCCTAATACGAGGTTGGTTTTTTGGACGGAGAGAGTAAGAGATAATGGAGAGAGAGAGAGAGAGAGAGGGGAAGAGAGTACGTGCATTGGACTTCTAAAAAAAACATGAGCTACGAGTTCATATTTTCCATATGATTTTGAAAGTTGCAGTCCTTCCATCAAAAGGACACCGTAGGAATAGAATACTAAGGATTTGAAAATCTTTGCATATCCTTAAAAAAAAAAAATCCCCCAAGCCAAAGGAGGCCTCAAAAGTTCAATGCATGTAAGTATGTAACTGAATTGACCCACAGTAACATGCACTCTTTGCTTGATGTCAGTTTAACTACGAGTGTTCAGCCACATTCAGTTAGACTGGCTCTTGTGGATAAAGCATTTGTGTTGCAAACCTGAATCTGATTACTACAATTAGAGATGACTAATGCTGGATTATGACAAGAGATAACCAAGTGTGCACTGACTATTGAGTGCCACCCTTCACAATGTCAAAGATAGTTAATCTGTCAAAGCTAGTATCCATGATTACATTGGCCATTAATTATCTCTCACACACTGTACTTGCATTGTACTATTATAGCTTGCCAAGTTGTTAATGGGATCTGTAAGGACAATACTGGGATATGAGATTATGAGTTAGCTAGGACAGAATTGTTTCTTTTTTCAAGTGGTCTGAATTGCACTGTTCCGGCAATTTTTATTCTGAAGATTGTACTACAGTCTACAGGCGTTGGGGCCTGTATAGAGTGAACAGCAGGACTCGTTAAGCATCGCCATTTTCTAATTTTATTTTAATCATTTCTTCCCTTTGACAACTGCAATCAGATGAACTGTCAGATAGGAAGAATAAGTCATTGGTTTGTCCCCAGACAAGTCATGGAATTGTCCCCAAAAACAAAAGGTCCTGGATTTGAGATGAATTTAACCATGGGCCATCTGGGCCTACCTGTGCCTACCATGAATTAGTTTTCAATCGAGATTGAGACAATAATTATTGAGGACAAATGGACAATTGTTATTAGCATCATGAAGCTTGTGCTGTCTTTGAACAATTGTAACTTGGCAACTTGCCATTTCGGTCTTATTTTTCTCTCGAATTTGATAATTTGCAAGCCGATAAACGTCCAGTCCATCTTGCTTCATGATTTAACCAGCAATTTATTGGGCCCACGAGGATCATACGGCCCTTTATTTAGCACCAGATTGAGCCCATGACAAGCCCACGGATTGAACCGTCTGTCCGTCTTGTCAAACAAGCTACTCGTCACTGACGTCGGGTCCCACACACTCGCTAGGAAACAAAAGAAGCCAGAGGAGAGGAGAAACTCGCGGAACATTTCTTTCTTCTTCCCCACTCCCTCCTCTCGTCTTCCCCGCGATGCTTTCTCGAATACTCCTCTAAACCCCACCTAAAACCCTAGCTCTCCTACCTACGCGCGCGCGCGCCTCGCCGATGGACTCCTCGGCGCGATCGGGCGGCGGAGGCACCGGCGGGTACACCAGCACTCGCGTGTGGATCGTCGCGGGCGTCGCCATCGCCGGCGCCATCGTCTTCGCGGAGGCCGCGCGGCGCAGGCGCCGGTGGCTGCGGGACAGGTCCGAGGTTCCCCCCGATTTCGGCGCCTTCTGCTACCGCTTCGAGATCGCCCCGGCGCCGCAGCCTCCGCCTCCCGCCGCGCGCCAGCTACTCTCGGGCCTCACATTCGCGGCCAGCGACAAGTGAGCTTTCGAGGCTTGCCGCTCTGCTTCCGCATTCCGCGGGATCGCGGGTTCCCGATCCTGGTTTTGACCTGTTTTTTTTAATCGTGTTTTAGCTTCGAGATCGAGGGCTATGTGGCTGGGTTTGGGAATCCGGACTGGAAGAGGACTCACAAGGCAGCCACGCGCACGGCGGTTCCTGTCACGATGCTGCAGAAGCAGGGGGGCACCTACGTTGGTAGCACAGTCATGGATGAGCTCGGATTTGGGTTTGTATTTTGTACTTTTAGTTGGTTATTAAGTATGATTAATTCCGTTATTCCTCTGGTTTTGATATGGCTCTTACTATTGTGAACTGTTTAATGCCAGATTACTGGCCTACTGGATGCCGTAGTGTGGGTACTTGAGACTCTAGGATATGTCATTGATAGGAAATGGAAAGGGGAAATGACATGAAATGATTTAAATTAGCATTATTGATTGGAAGGGTGTTAATTCAATAAAATGTTCTCTGAATTTTTCGCGGAATATCTCTTCTGCACTACTTGGAAACGTAAAAAAAATGTGACAAATTAAGTTCTTCTGTGTACAACGGGAAGTGCAGCAGGGCATACTTGTGAGGCGTGTTTGTTTAAATTTGTTCTTCAGGAACACGCACAATTTGCTCACATTGTTTGGGGGCATTCTAAACCTTTTAGTTGAATTGCTTGAAATAAATTCATCATTACAGAATGACCCCAACTCATGTTTGTGGTAACAGGATCCAACCTTTGGATAATGCAATAAAGATTCCTCAGGAACAACCAACCCCTGTTCCTACAGATTGGATAACAAATAGCCTAAATATTCTGCACTAGACAGCAGATTGTTCAAACATTCTGAGTTTCTGACGCTACAAGCTAAATGCATTGCCTTGTACTTGCTTACCATGTTATCACAATGCCTCTGGTGAAAATTTATACTGTTCCTATTTTGAGTACATTTGTTTATATTAACTTATTCGCTATTTTCTGACAGTGTTTCTGGAGGAAATTTACACAATGGAACACCAATCAACCCAGCATCTCCATCACTCTTCCCTGGTGGATCATGCAGTGGTTCTGCTGTGGCAGTTTCTGCACAACTTGTCGACTTTGCTCTTGGTATAATTTCAAAAGACCGCTACTGACTACCTCAACTTATCATGCCATGGAAACCTTCTTTTTTAAAAAAAAAGCTTCATGGAGACTTAGTGTGTGATTTTTCCTTTTTGGTATCTGTTGTAGTGCTAATATTCTACAATGAAGACTATCATGTAAGGTTTTTCCTATCTTGGACATTTCAAACTTCTATTTCCAAGTATATTTTCGTTACAACGGAATATTGTTTAACACCTTGTTAGGATATGACACTAACAATTATCTGCCTGTGGCATATCATCAAGTAATTTATCCAGCTTTGACTTTGTGGGTGTGGTTACAATAAGATCATCGTGTAACATCTACCATATGATGGTATATTGATGGACTCAAGTGCATACAATAGTAGTACAATATTTTTTTAGTTAGGGTTACTTGGTCATGTCCTCAACTCTTATCTTTGTAATTCTTGTCAGGAAAGTTTCCATCTATGTGATGACATATTAAAATATTATCTGCTTGATATCGTTAGCAGAAGCCTTTTCATCTTTGTGATTGTCAGTTCAGTCTTCAGTCTGTTCTTTTTCATGCATTATTTTTCTTGCTTCTCCAAAAATGAGTCTCCATCATGCATGTTACATCTTAATGATTGTTTAACCTTCTATCCTTTTTCCCATGTATAAATCCACGATGCAAACTGAGTTTGGTTCTTATGATTTTCTTGTTATAATCTCCCATAATTTTGTTCAGTTATTGCCTTCTCTTCTTGACCTCTGAAAGCCTCGACTCTTTTAGGTACTGATACAACTGGTGATGTAAGAATTCCAGCATGCTTCTGTGGTGTACTTTGTTTCAAGTCCTCTCATGGGGTTGTATCTACTCTTGGGACCATTGCAAACTCTCAAAGTTTAGACACGATTGGTATTATCTTTCTCTCGTCATTAATTTACATATAGAAAGATTTTAGTACTAATTGTGACAATCACCTTCAGTTTTTTTTTTGGTGGCACAAATTGCCATGTGAACTTGTGCATGTGCCCTGCAGGCCATGTGAAACTCTTGACACAAACAACTTTTTTTTAAGAAAATACAATATGGATGTTATTAGATTGTGATTCACTCTATACACATATGAAGTTATCTTTTGGTAATACAAAAAACAACTGGAGCTCTTCACAATCACAGGGAACTATCTTGCCACATATATTACATGTTACCCCACAAAGATTATCTGAGATAACGCAAAGCACAGACATTAGCTATTTTTCACCAGACTGAAAGATGTGATACTTTGTTACAATCCTTTCCATTATAAAACCATAATAGAAAGGAGGGTCAACCTTCACTCAGAATGAAGAGCCCTTTGACCACTGCCAAGTGGCAACACATTTATTTCTTTATTGGGAATTCATATAGACTGTTTCTAATTTCACTGGCTTTCTATACCTTGTTAGGATGGTTTGCACGAGATCCAAGTGTTCTGCATCGTGTTGGAGATGTTCTTTTACCGGCTGCTACAGGTGGGCTTACGCAAACAAGGCAGTTATTTTTTGCTGATGATTGCTTTCAGTTGCTGAAGGTCCCCAATGAGAAAACAGTAAATGTCATAGAAAATGCTATCCAGACATTACCAGGATGTAAGCCACACTGATGTTTCATTTACTTGAATTTGCCTGGGTTAGATTTGTTTATTTTACACACAATGTGCCGCATTCAAATCCACATCCTGTTTGCAGATCAGCCACCTAAGCACATCAATATTGGTGAGTATATCAGTTCACATGTACCTAGCCTGAAGGATTTTTGTGAACTCACTGTGGAGATGCTTGAAGGAATGTCAGCCTTGAAAGCACTCTCAACAGTTATGCTGTTATTACAGAGGTTTGTTTTCAATGCTTCCTTCAATTTAGAAACGAGGGAGCAATAAATTGTTTTGTTATGCATAATGATTCAAACAGGTAAATTGAGCAAGGATCTTGAAGGATGAAAGTATTAATTATTAGAAATTTGGGTTATACTGCTGATGTTTTTGTCTGTTATGCCAACGCTCAAGTGATGATTATTTGAGGAATTAATCAAATTTTCCTGATTCACATGCTATAAGTTGGGGAATTTTATCAGATAGTTAAATTGTAGATTATGAATTGAGCTGTTAACTATTTGGTCCTTGTAAGAATATTCATAAGTTTTCTTGTGAAGTCTCTGATTTCTGACTTGCTGATTGCTTTCTACCTGTGGGAAGTGGGAAATTTACACATAGATGATTGATTTGAGGTCTGACATCAAAACTTCCACTGTTGAGTGAATTATTTGTTACCTTTCCCACAGACAGCTGACAGCACAATTGGCCACTTCCATGATGCTGGTTTTGCCTTCTGGTTTTTTTGTGATTTCATGACTTATGATCAATGATTTCATGGAATTATTTGTGTCATTCGGTAGTACAATTTTCGCCCACTTGCTTGTAGTAAAGAACCTATAAGTACTGAACACTGAAACTTATATGTCAATTAACTTTTCAGATATGAATTCAAGACAAACCACGAGGATTGGGTTAATACTGTAAAACCCAAGCTTGGGCTTGATATCTCTACTCGTGTGCTACAAGCTGTCAATTCGAAAAGTGATAACATCAAATCTTTATACATAGTACGAAATGAATTGCGAGCTGCACTCAAGAATCTTTTAAAGGTATTCTTCCACTTATTTCTTCCCTTAGTTCTGGCTATTTAGCTACTGGTAGCTCATTTTACTGGCTCCTTTTCAGGAGCTTAATATTACATTATAGTTATGTGGTTCATATGCAATCATTAAAAGTGTGAATTGTGTGTTTTTTGGCTGAAAATAAAATGTGTAAGGACATTAGGACAACTTGTTTATGCAAAAGAGAAGTGATAATACTTCCTATTACATTTAGCATAGATTAGATTGGAAAGAGAGAAAAGATTTAATGGAACACATTGATGATTTAGTTTGGTTATATCCATTTCTTCAAAATGATAAAATGTGTTGCATGGGATGCCAACTGACCGTGTCACCAATACCATAAGCTAAGAATTCATGGAAAATTAAAATCAACATGTTTTGCCAAAAGAATATCATTGCATTAAAGGATTTCTTTATGGAGTTTTCTCTTAACTCATTCTTTCACATCATGCCAATTAGGATACTGGAATTTTAGTTCTGCCAACCACAGCTGGATATCCTTTAAAGAGGAATGCAAGGCAAAGACTTTCACCCGAGTTTGAAGATAGAATGAGTGCATTTGTAGGCATTGCTACACTTTCAGGCTGCTGTCAGGTAGTTTAAATAGTTGCTTTCAGGTATTTCCTCTCCCTTTGGCTATAAAACATGGTTTGACTCTTTTCACTTTTGCAGGCTGTGATTCCCTTAGGAAGTCACAATGATCATCCTATATCTCTTTCATTGCTAGCAGCACATGGATCAGACAAATTCCTTCTTCGCAATGTCTTGTATATGTTTTCTTCGATCAAAGAACAAGTCGTTTTGGCGTCCAAGTTGGTAACTGCACCAGTAATCAATAGAGATGCTGATTTTGGTGCTGCAGAGTTGTTGAAAGAGAAGGTTTTATCTTTTCTTTTTATGAATGTTTAACCCTTTGTTTCTTACTTTCTTTGGTGAGTGATGGTTGTATAGGGACTAAAGTTTGGTTGATAGGACATGAGTTGCAAATTAGGTCTTGTTTGGCGCCTCTGACTACTCCAGAATCCTGATGTTAAATTGACCAGTAGTCTTCCAGGCTAATTCAAATTGGCTATATTCTTAATTATAAGTCTTGCTACCTTTACTGAAGTTATACTCTCGTAGCAAAAATTGTCTATCTTAATAAAAAGATTTGGATAAATCAGTGTTTTTTGGTCATGCCTAATATTTGCACCCAAGTCTAAATGACTTATTTTGGAATTGTAGGAGGTGCCATTTTTTTCTTGGTATGTGTATCATTAATCTCGCAGAAGTTAATCTTATAGTTGTAGGTTTTTGAGATGCCATCAGGTTAAAGCAATTAATTTCATGTTTTGAGGCACACTTTGTCGGCATCTAATCTACTTTTTTAAAAAATTCCACAATCTATGATTGAAGTTTGAACTCCCTTGACAGGGAAATAGTGCTTTCAAAGGACGAAAATGGAGCAAGGCGGTTGAATTTTATTCTGATGCTATCAAATTGAATGGCACAAATGCAACATATTACTGCAATAGAGCAGCTGCCTATCTGGAACTTGGCCGGTATACTTCCTACATCCATTCTGATTGCTCTAGGTTCATCTGAAGTTGGTACTTACTAGACCTTTTTAATCCTGTGCAGTTATAAGCAAGCTGAAGCAGATTGTGAGCAGGCCTTACTCTTGGATAAAAAGGCAAGGCACTTCTTCTTAGCTTTTGAAGGCTTGCTATTGTTAGCATTCATCTCTCTTTTGTTGCTTCATTTTGCATGCATATGATTTCTTTAATGCACATCCTAATATATTACTTCTTGACCATGCTTTTCTGCATATGATTTATTGTAGATTATTTAGGTTCTGGTATGTTGAATATCCAACCTCTGTATTTGCTTATATTTTACCTTTTTCACTGTTGATAATATGCCCCATAATCTTTTTCGGTACTAGGTTCCATATATGTGGTCTCAGAATATCAGATGGATTATCTGGTCTTGAGATTAAATTCCTGAAATAAATGTATTTTAGAAAAAAAAAAGTAACATCTTATAGCACAAGCTGTGTACGTTTATGTAGGTTTCTAAAAGGGGACATAAATATTTTAAGATTTGTTTCATGTTCCTCGTACTCCTAAACATAAGCATTAATTTTTTGTTCATCGTAGTCTAATCATTTAAAAATTATTAGTGGACAATTGAAATAGTGTTGGCCAATGGTGCCAATTATTTAGTAACAGAGGGAGTAATCTTCTATGATTTCAACATCAAAGTCCTCACTCTTTTATTTTTCATTGTTTTCTCAGAATGTTAAAGCATATCTACGACGAGGGATCGCAAGAGAAGCTGTTCTGAATCACCAAGAAGCTCTTCAAGGTGTGACAATTTTCTATCTTGGCATTACATTTTACTAGCATATTGAAAAGAACTAAATGAACCGCTGCTAATACTCTATGGGTTGCCAATTATTTGCATATGGCAATGCTGGTTAAAGGTTGAAGCCATCTATGTCAATGGTGGCTAGTTAGTCTACTAACCCTATGCATTGAACTGTGCTTTTATGCCAAATCGCTCAGACTGTTGCAAAAATATTTCTAGGGCTAGAAAAGAAAGCTCATTGGTTGCTGCATTCTATTCTGAGATCTTTGCTCAAAATTCTCAGTTAAATTAATATTAAATAAGCAATATGCCATCATGGATAAAACACAATATAATTAACATTTAAATATAGGTGGATCACATCGGATGCATCCACAGAAACAGCAAGATTTTAGAAAAAAAATCATAAAAACCAGAATCTGCTGATTATAGTTGGACAATTTCTCTCTGCTGGATGGTCTTGTCTTGCTATCTGTACAATACTACAATGACATTTGCATTTACAAAGTAGAAAGAAGAGCGATCATGTATGAACATATGCCTTTGCTTTCATCTGCTTTTAAGCAGAATATGGTGAAGATATTGTTCTGCTATCAGATTATTATCTTCAAATACAAGGGCTATTTAGGTGAGCTGGTGGCTTATGTAGGTTCTCTACATTGAACCTTCTCTCTTATAGGAGCAATCATTAAGCTGAAGAACAAATCATTAAGCATAAGTTTAACTCTGGAAGAACGAATCTTGAAATTGAGCTGATTAATTTTCTTCTTGTTGAGGGAAGAGTCCAGTGTACTCATTAAATGAGTTATCAAGTACTGGTTGCCAGGAGAGCTTGGTGCTATACTATGACCCCGCTTTCTGTACTGAATATCATTAAGTATGCTTTTAACATAAGGACCTTCTCAGAAGAGCTGACATTTATGTTTCGCGTATTTGTTTGTACAGATATCAGACATGCTTTAGCTTTGGAGCCACAGAACAAAGCAGGCCTTTTGGCAGAGAGAAGGCTACAGAAAAAACTCAGGTGATACGAGCAGCTACCGTCTCGTGAGTTTTTGAGAGGCGCCTGATTGTAGGCAATTTTGATCGACTGAGGAAGCTCCTTTGCTCCGTTTGTTACTTGTGCTTGCCGCAGTGCTGAGTCGTCATCAGTTGATGTTCTCACGAATTCGAGAACTTTGGCGTGTTTGTATAGGAATTAAGCCACACATTTTGGCCAGGCGGCCAATGACGGAAGAAACATTTGGTTAGATATATTTTGTACAAAATCATGTCATAATGATATCGTGCCTTGTATAAAGTTGAGCTTCTTTTTCGCAAGTTACCGGCGGCGTCGTGCCGTCGAGCAAGCGGCCCGTATGAAGAGACTTGATCGTCCCGCTTTGGATCCGTCGTTAGGGTTGAATCCGTTTGGCCCATGTGCTATATTACAGGCCCGCCCGCGCCCAGCCCATGTAATGTTACAGGCACGTTCGCCGTAACCACGTCAGGCCGCCTCTCCTCAGCGCGTGCCATTGCTATACGGATAAGCAGCGAGCGCGCGCGCTTCTTCCGCCTCATATAGGCTGAGTTCGATAGTGTCAGTTTGGTCACACAGGTCACTCGTTGGGTCTTCGCAATTGCTTTCTCGGCTGGCTGGCTGTAAGAATGGACACGCTGCAGCAGCGCAGGAACCAGCTCCGGATACCAATGGAGCCGCTCGCTCCTTCGCCGCGAGCTTCTTCGCGGCCCTGTCGCCGCGTCCGGCGTCGGGCCGCGGCGGATAGCTCCACGGTGCTCCTCCTGCCGCTCCCCGTGGCGGCGGCGCGGCCCTGACCGTGCTCGAAGGCTCCTGCTCCTCGCCACGCAGTCCTTCATCTCCCTCTTCTTCATGTTCCTCAGCGTGCTGTCCCCGCCGCCCGCCCTCCTCCGGCGCTCGCGCCGGCGCTGCCGCGTGCTGACCCGGGTGCCCCTGGGGGCCAGCTGCGTGGGCCGCGCCCTCGCGCACGTGCTCTCCGTGCGTCG
The DNA here is from genome assembly GCA_009805545.1 of Oryza longistaminata. Taxonomy (NCBI): domain Eukaryota; kingdom Viridiplantae; phylum Streptophyta; class Magnoliopsida; order Poales; family Poaceae; genus Oryza; species Oryza longistaminata. The sequence goes on from CM020184.1 coordinate 6,821,241, forward strand.
CGGCTCCCCGTTGCGTCCCGCAAGTACGAGCTCGTGCGGGGGCTCGCGGAGCGGCTGCTGGACGACACGCGCGCGGCGGCGGGGCGCGGGATCGGGGCCGTGACCGCGCCGCGCTGCGGGGGTCGCTCGCGCGCACGCTGCGGCAGCTGGACGCGGCGGGCGGAGGGGAGTGGCGGGCATGGAGCTGGCCGTGCGCGCGTGCGAACGGGCATGCGGTGGTGGAGGCCGACCGCCGCGTTGGGACGAGGGGTTCGGCGGCCCCGCGGCGGAGAAGCTGGCCGCCGAGCTGCTCTGGCTCGGGCAGAAGATGGCGAGTGCGGCGCCGCCCGCGAGGCCGCCGCGCAGTCGTCGGCGCCGCGTCGCGTCTGGGAGCCGCGCGCTCGTCGCCGAGCCGCGCTCCAGGTCGCGTTGCTTGGCTTGCCGTACGTACAGTACGTTACATCACAAGACTACTATGTTTCGCGTGTAGCTTGCGCCAATCAAAACCTAGTTAAGACAGCGTAGACCAACGTGCCGGTGCCCGTGTACGGCTGCGCCGGCAAGTGCAGAAGAACATACAACATGGCGATTCCGTGTCACGAGGTTTCATTGAGCTGATAACCTTGATACTGAATTGTGTGATCACTAGTTTACCTTTGACGTCTCGATGTGTCATTCCATCTGGCTGCAGTGTTCCTGTTCAAGCACGCCAACTCGAGGAATTCGAGCTGGCCCCGGAGGAACGAGGAGACAAGGGCGCCATCCGCGAGCAGCGGGTGTCGCTGCTGCGGTCGTGGCTGCCGCTGCTCTGCCGCGGCAGCAACGGCACGGACGCGCCGGTGCTGAGCAGCAAGGAGAGGACGGAGATGGTGGCCGTGCTGGATGAGCTGATCGGGAAGCTGGGGTGGGAGCAGCAGGAGGAGATCCTGGCGCTCTGGCTGCACCACTTCGCCGCGTGCCCGGACACCGACTGGCCCAACCTCGAGAGCTGCTACACCCGCTGGTACGCAGAGTCGCGCAGGCTGCTCGAGTAGAACACCAACACTACACGCGGAAGGAGTGCGGACGCCGGGTGTGCCTCCGTCTCCGTCCAGCTAAATACGTGTATCATTGTAAGTGTTAACGTGTATCGTGTACAGCATAGCAGTTAGCAAACTCAGTGTAGCCGTGCAGGGGACCACATCATTTTAGCCAGTGCATTCAATTGTGCGTATGTTCACAGCGGCAGTAATCGTATGACAGAGTTATGCATTCTGCAGTTTATTTACTCCTGAACTCTATGGTGCAAGGGTATCTGCAAACGAAGATACAATCACCTTCGGCAAACGTGTAAACCATCTAGTAGCAAATAAAGGCATTCTATCAGTAAAGTAATGGAGTGCCTACGAGTTGTACCCCTCCTATGTGTGAATGACATGAATCGCTGTGTTTCAACAGAGCTTTAGTGGATGAAGTCATAAAGATGGTAAAAAGGCCTAGGATTAGAAGCAAAACCTTCACAAATTCTCTTATTGTAGTTCGCCAGCCTTGACCTCAAATTCTTCTCTGGTTGATAATATCTTTACACGAACCATACCTCGCTCCCACTCGGATTTTCCGACCAATATCAGCCTACCAGCATTTATCCTCTCAGCATGCTTAAATACCCTGGTTGAAGTAAAAAGCATTAGAAATTTGGATAACAGCCGACTACGTATTCCCAGAAAATTCAGAAGGTATACCATTTAAGACGCTTGTCTTCTACAAGGTCTACACTTCTGCCTTGCCTCCGCAGAGAGGAAGCAACACTAGATGCTGGCCCTTCAAGCTCCTCATCCAATGGGAAGACAATGTCATCTATTTGGCGTGACAGATCAGGTAACAGACCCTTTTCTTTCAGCAGCTGCAAGGATACAAATTATAGTGTTGGCCCTTTTCTTTCAGCAGCTGCAAGGATACAAATTATAGTGTTGGCGTTACTTCGCGCATCTGAAAATGCATCATAAATTCACAGCAATAAACAAAGAATGATAACCTTTGCACCAGAATTTGCTGTTGTATCAGTTGTCTCTTATATATGTTAGTGATAACCTTTTCATGTTCCTAGTACTGCATGGGACTTACTACAATGTAGATTCTGAATTCGCTGTTGCTGTCGTCAGTTGTCTACTTATATATTAGCAGGTGTTGTTTGTCCTTGTTAAACATAAAAGGGAGAGTCTAATCTTTTACAAACCACAAAAGGAATGAAAAGAAGTCATACTTCCACTATAACAGCGTCTCCAAATCCAAAGCCGCAAGCTGGTATGTCTTCACTACCAAATGTTGAAAGTAGTCTATCATACCTTCCTCCACCACAAATTGCTCTCAGTTTTCCATCTCTATCAAAAGCCTACATGAATAGCACAATAGAACTTAAAATTGAAACAAGAGTTGGTACCAAGAAGAGCTATGGTATAGGATGCATCCAATATTCAGGTTAAAGAATAGAATGCCAAAGGCAAAGGATAAAACATATTCAAGAGCTTCCACAAAGGCCAATAGCCGATAGCTGATGTCACTAGCCTTTTATCTACTTGAGAGCTGATGAGAGTATGGCTTTCTTAAAGGAAGCATAAGAACATAAATATCCTCTTGTCAGAAGAGCTAACAATATGACCAAGAGAAATAATAAAGATAATGCAATTGCAGTTCTCATCTGAAACACCTATTGTAACACTGGCATCTATCCCGAGTACTCATTGTGGATAATTTGAGCAGCAACAACTAACAAAATAATAAAATATGATGCTAGGAGCACTTGTCATGAGGAGCAAAACCTAACAGAAATATGAGCACCTGTGATGATGCTAGGAGGAAGAATCTACAATAGATAATTTGAGGGCAAAGACCAACAGAATTATGCATAATAATCTCACAAAAATGAATTTGGTTATCTCCTAGTTGTAGCTCTATGTAATTGCTATTTAGAGCACTGACTTGTAAACAGAGGAAAGCATTATTGGTTGAAAATGAAAACCTGAAGGAAATGCACCTTTTCTCAAATGAGAAACGTATCTTAACATAATTTGATGAAATATCAAATTTCCTACTTGTGACTTTTGTTAGTAACCCAATAAATTGTTGAATAAACAATACTATAGATATATTTAACATAAGGAGATGCTTCAACAACCACCTCAAAAACAATCCCTGTATAGTATGCAAGGCCACGAACAACAGATGCATCAAAACAAATCCAATCAGCATAACCGGCATCTGAAAATGCATCATAAATTCACAGCAATAAACAAACAATGATAACCTTTTCACCAGAATTTGTTGTTTTATCAGTTGTCTACTTATATATATTTTAACAGTGATAACCTTTTGATGTTCCTAGTACTGCATGGGACTTACTACAATGTAGATTCTGAATTCGCTGTTGCTGTTGTCAGTTGTCTACTTATATATTAGCAGGTATTGTTTATGTCCTTGTTAAACATCAAAGGGAGAATCTAATCTTTTACAAACCATCAAAGGAATGAAAAAGAAGTCATACTTCCACTATAACAGCGTCTCCAAATCCAAAGCCGCAAGCTGGTATGTCTTCACTACCAAATGTTGAAAGTAGCCTATCATACCTTCCTCCACCACAAATTGCTCTCAGTTTTCCATCTCTATCAAAAGCCTACATGGATAGAACAATAGAACTTAAAATTGAAACAAGAGTTGGTACCAAGAAGAGCAATGGTATAGGGTGCATCCAATATTCAGGTTAAAAAATAGAATGCCGAAGGCAAAGGATAAAACATATTCAAGAGAAGCTTTCACAAAGACCAATAGCCGATAGCTGATGTCACTAGCCTTTCATCTACATGAAAAGCTGATGAGAGTGGCTTTCTTAAAGGAAGCATAAGAACCTAGTATCCTCTTGTCAGAAGAGCTAACAATATGACCAAGATTAATGACAAAGATAATGCAATTGCAGTTCTCATCTGAATTACCTATTGTAACACTGGCATCTATCCTGAGTACTCATAGCGGATAATTTGAGCAGCAACAACTAACAAAATAATAAAATATGATGCTAGGAGCACTCGTCATGAGGAGGAAAACCTAACAGAAATATGAGCAACCATGATGATGATAGGAGGAAGAATCTACAATAGATAATTTGAGGGCAAAGACCAACAGGATTATGCAAAATAATCTCACAAAAATGCATTTGGGTAGCTCCTAGTTGTAACTCTATGTAGTTGCTATTTAGAGCACTGACTTGTAAACAGAGGAAATAATTGTTGGTTGAAAATGAAAACCTGAAGGAACTGCACCTTTTCTCAAATGAGAAACATATCTTAACATAATTTGATGAAATATCAAATTTTTACTTGTGACTTTTGTTAGTAACCCTATAAATTATTGAATAAACAATACTATGGATGTATTTAACATAAGGTGATGCTTCAACAACAACCTCAAAAACAATCCCTGTGTAGTATGCAAGGCCACGAACAACAGATGCATCAAAACAAATCCAATCAGCATAACCATACTGCTCAGCAAATGAGAACAACTTCTTCAAGTCAGCAACAGCTTCAACATCAGAGCCTAGCACCTCTGTATGACAACATCAAAATTAAAGATGGACAATAGTCACCTTTCCGAAAGATGCAATGATTGAATTACATTTTTATAAATGCAAATGCAGATAGCATTAGTTGAAACAGCCAGAGTAAGAGCATTTTTTAAAAAAGAAAAAAAGATCCTAGAATATAACATAGCTGTTGATGATTTTCTTTAGAAATACAATTTTTAGTTTGGCACATGATCTAAAGAAATAACCAAAGGAGCTTATTCATTTTGCAGTAGTCCATTGATGAAGTATAGTCCATGAACAAAAACAAACAATAAGGTCAGGAGGAAACCTTCAAGCTTGGGTAGCGACTTGAGAGAAAGAACCTCAATTATACCCTGCACAGCTTCAGATGACAGCCCAATTGTAATCAACTCCTTCTCAATTTCTTCTCTTGTCAGCTTTCCCAGCTGTTCAATGGTAAACTAAGTGTTAGACAAGGAAAAAAATGCCAACATGAAGATATCAACAAAACAATGCACTAATGCAAGTATTTACCTAAGGAATTTCCTTCATCTAATGCTATTAAAAAAGAATATCCACGCAAAAGGCAGAAATGATGGTCTGTGGCATATTACAATTAATGGATAAGATTGGAATTGTGTAATAGACTACTGGTCCACTTCTGGGTTTCACCAGAGAGGTAGACAAGGTGCAAAAATCTATCATCTTACAAACAAGCCCATAAATTTGAATGAGAAACAAGCAGGGAGAAGGCCCATGCCACAGCTTCTATTTCTACAAGCCGTGGGCTGCTCAATTGACTGATTTATTATTTATCCTTAACTCTGTACCTGGACTGAATAGCTAAGAAGAAAATATGCAGAACTTCACTTAAATCAAGACCGATGATAGGTAAGGGGATAGAAATGAACTTATTTTGGGAAAACTTGATGAATGGCAAGTTGATAATTATCCTAGACCATCAGGACCTTACTAGAGAATTTGATGCGAGTGACTCATAGTTCATTAGACAAACTTTCAGGAATGAGTCAAAGAATATACACTAGATTGCTAATTTCCCTACTATTATTTGCAGTTACATGTTATTCGCTAGTTGTCAACATTCAAACAGAAGCAAGAAAACATCAGGGTACAATTATCGAATTTCACAATGTAAAGGGTGGAAAGTCGTTAGTAGACTCGGACCATACTTTATCAACAATCACACAAACTTCAGTAAACAAATGTTCTGGAACGGAGTACATATTCAACACAGCCTGAAGGACCTGGAGAAAACAAAGAATAGTCAGACATACAAAAGAGGTGCCATGTCAATAAACATGTCCAAACTGCAGTAACACATGCAAAGCAGTTCTCAAGTGGCAGCCACTACACCATTTGGGTCCCAAAAGCTCCTCACCACATGAGAAACGAAAAATATATGTAATTTATACATTCTCCGTGAGCATGTACTCATGTAGTAACATGATATGCAACACATCAGCTCACAGTACCTTACGTTTCAATAGTGATAAATGAAATATTGACACCAGACTGACATAGGAAAGGGAAAATAGGGAAAGAAAAGTAAAAACATAATATGCAAATAGAAAATATTGCAAAAGGTTTTACAGAGGAAAAGGGTTAGCCATATGTACAAAAGTGTTACCTTTCGGCTGGACACTCTGATCCCCACATCTGAAGATGTAATCCCAAGACGTTCAAATAAGAGAATAATAGCTTGAAGAAGCTCAGACTCTGCCTGATTATTATCAACAGTAAGTCAATTCTAAATCCACTAAAAACAAACAAGGTGCTGCAATGTAGCAGAGCGGCATCTTGAATCCAAGGACAAATATGAATCTCACACTAGAATGAATTTACTACTTACTCGAACTTTAGGCATGCCAAAAATATCCATGTTCCATTGATAATGTTCACGCCGTCTTCCTCTTGTCATACGCTCATATCGCCAGCATTGTCCTATAGTAAACCATTTCAGTGGAAGGGAGACTGATTTTCTAGACAGGAGAAAAAGTAAGCGAAAAATCACATTTCAAAGAACAAACTCATAATATGGCAAAGATGAAATGGTCACTCAACAGAATTTAATGGAAAATGCTATTTAGATCTGTTCAAAGATATGAATGTAAGTCAAGCATGCCACAAACAAACCAGTTGAAAAAGGCATACCCTTGCTTTATCACTAGGCGTGCCAAGGAAGGGGTGATTTCAGGCCTCAGAACAACACGGCGCCCTCCTTTATCCTCGAAGTTATAAAGCTACAGAAGCAATAGTACAAGGTTTCGTAACTAACACTTGAATAATAGATCTGCAAACAGAACTAGTACATCGGTATAAGAGGAAAAACGAAAAGAAAGAGCACATAAACTTAGATTCCTTCTGATCTATTCTACCAGGATCAACAAGTTTATAATCTACTGAAATGTTATGCCAAGGTATGTGCATTTCTGAACCATGAGAAGATAATTTCAATTCGGTTTCACATTAGAGAGCTAGTACACTCTAAGCTAGTGACACTGCACTGTAAAGGGCGGCGTTGGTACCTGCTGCGTGATCTCCTCTCCGGCCTTGCGAATGAAGAGCGCCTCAGACTCGAGCACTGGGAAGTCCACCTCCTCAAACGCCATGACGCGGGACACCTTCAGTTGCAAACGGGAAGCTAGCATTAGCAACTACTCCTAGCAAGCAACCCTTGATGACTCCTCGAGAGAGATGAGAAGCGCAGGTGCGGCGTTCGCTTACCTCCCTGAACTGGTCGAAGAGCCAGGTGCGGAGGCGCATGTCCTCCGGGGGGAAATCCCTGGTCCCGCGCGGCGGATTCAGGTCGACGACGGACGCGCCGTCGGACGGCTCCACCGGCGAGGCGGGCTCGCCATTCTCCACTGTCGACGAGGATGGGGAAGAGGCGAAGAGCCGCTGGTGGCGGCGGGGTAGGGAGGAGGTGCGGAAAGTGGGGCTAGGGCCGAGGGGGAAGCGCGGGCGGCGGCGGAGGAGGAGGTGGTGGCGCAGCGACGCCGACGCGGAGGCGGCCATGGATTTACGACTCGCGAGGAGGTCTCGGCTCGTCTCCCTGTTCGTGGATAGGAGATAAAACGCAGAATCAGATTGGGCTATATTGGGTAGCAATTTGTGGTTGCAATCCGTATTTTATTGGGCCAAAATGGACCTCAAATTGGATCATGATCCAAATTTTGTTCCGGTGACTCTTGGGCTTGGGCTGATTTGCGCTTCCTGTTTGACGTCACCTTCCAAAAATTAGACCTGATGGAGAGATCAGAGGAGAGAGGAAAATAATTAAAAAAAAAAGGGGGAAATGGCGGCGGCGGCGGCGGGAGCGAGAAAGCTCGCCGGAACACTCCGCCTGCTCGCCGCCGGCAGCGGATCCGGCCGTATCCCTCGGGCGCGGGCACCTCCATGCGGGACGAGTTTCCTTCCCCACCGGTAACCATCTCCGACCTCTCCCTCCCCTCCCATGGACTCGTCCACCTGACCTGAGCTCATCTCTCTTTGCCGTGTGCATTGTGCCTTCCCGATTCAGCTCCTACTCTGCGGCGAAAACCGGAGAAAATGGAGGTGCCACTGGTGGCGGGAAGAGGTCACGGATCCGGAGGATCGTGTCGATTGGGGTTATCAGCATCGCTGGCGGCGTCGCGCTTAGCGCCCTCAACGACCTCGCTATATTCCATGGATGCAGCAGGTCACATTCCTCTCCATTTCTTCCATCCCGTCATTCTTTATCAAGTTTGTACATTTTTTAAGGTGTTCCTCTTTAGAATGATCGATGGCACTATTTTTTTTGTCATGCTCGAGCATCAGTACTATCCATGCCACATATAACCAGTAAGGCAGTAACTGTGTGATGAAGGATGTTATGTCAGCAGAAGTCCTGTTGTTTGGTTCCTATGTTTGTTTTGCAACTTTCTTCTGATAGGATCTTAGGTGCGTTCGACATTTTTTTTAGTTAAATTGGAAACTTTAGACTATAGGATTACCCAGCTTCTTATGAGTAACTACGTTATAACAAATCTACAATAGGCAGCAAAGTCTCCTGTAGCCTGTAGGTGCTAACAGAAGATAGAAACGAAGGGAGATAGTATAGCCCTAATGATTTCATTAAGCTCTCAAGCAAATTACACAAGTTATCTCAAACAGAGGCATTATCATGGTCAACCAAATGTGCATTCAGTATGTAGTCCTCAGATTATCTGAAAAAAGTATGTAGTCCTCAGGACTCCTCCACTCCAATCTCTGGTACATCTTAGAGCTGAGGACAACTTTCCTTATTCTGTCCACAGCCAATTTTCCCAGGTATCTTCACAAGAATCTACCACTGTTGCATGGATACTAGAGTAGTTTATACATATGAGGGGGGTAACAAGATCTTATTGTTAAAACTTAAAACCATGTTGTTTCGAGTATCTGTCATCATCTAACAACTAGAAGCTTACCCCAAAGAATAGATATTCATTATTTTGAAGCTTACTCAAGAAACCAATTAGATAAGAAATTCTGCTTCAAGGCTGGCCACAATTATCCAAGTGCCTCCTCCACAACAGTACAACACAAACCAGCATAAATGTGCAATAAAGAGCCCTCCCAGAAGCTGGGACATGATATATTGAGCACTCTCGGCACCTTCACAGAGTTTGAATTTTAAAGTGCTCTCCCAGTTTTCTTCTGAGTTTAGTCTCTTGTCCCCTGAATTTTGCCACATATATATCTCCCCAGAATTAAGACATACTGTGATTAAATATCTCTACATATTATGTGCCTGGTATATTCAGGTCTTTTATATTTGCCTTGTAAAACAGATCATGCAAGTGAATATCATATTGTTTTTTACATCATACTACGTGAGTTGTAAATTATTGATATGAACACCAGCTCTTAAATTATTGATATGAACACCAGCTCTGTTTCATTTTACATTGTTTATCTGTCACCTAGCTCTGCTACCCTAATAATGATATTATAGAGGCATAGGAACATAGGTTTCCTTGTTAAAATTGAAAAAATATGCATGACTATAATATCACACTATGATTCACTTCCTGTTCTCTTAGTATGTGATACCTGCAATTGTGAATGCTTTCAGTAAGGCAATTAAGAAGGCTACCGAGAACCAAGAAGTTGTAGAAGCAATTGGGGTGCCTATAGTAAGAGGACCATGGTATGATGCATCTCTTGCTGTGGGTCATCGACGAAGATCTGTATCATGCACATTCCCAGTGTCTGGGCCACAGGGCTCAGGAATTTTTCAATTCAAAGCTATTCGGAATGGAGGTTAATTCATATTCCTCAAACTCCATATATTTAATCATTCGTGATCTTTACTTCTTTATGTGTAGTTTTTAAGACATCCATTTTCTATCGGAAGAAGGCTTTGGAAAGCTCAGTACATTGTCTTTTGTTCTGCAGACGATGGTGTACTCTCTTTCCTACGGCATCATGACTGGGACATACTTGTCATGGAGGCTCATCTTCATGTGCCTTCAGATGATGACAAGCAGAAAATACTCAAGATAAACCTTACAGACTGTCCTGATCATCCTAGTAGAGTATACGACTGTGAGAGTATTCCTTGGGAACGCGAAGAACAGGAGAGTTAAACTATATACCAACTTGATGTAGAGTTGAAGACACCTACCTTTCTGCCAACACTCAGAAAAAAGAGAGCAGATGTTGATCTTTGTGATTTGTAAGTACTGATGTGCCGAAGATACGGATTAAGATTCATGACAATAGGGAGTGCAGACTTGTAGTGAACAGGACTTATGTGGATATATGTTGTCATTCGTTTGTCAGCATTCATTCGTCAGCAAGCTGCGAGTGAGCCGCTGTTACGCCGAGATGGTTCAGGTTAAGATAGGCTGTGGAGTTAGGGCGTTTTTGACAGAGAAACCAGGGAGGTATTCCTATGTGGATGCCGGGAATTGGATTGTTTGCTGAGAAATTTTTCCTCTTCTTTTAAAAAAAGAAAGTGTTTGAGTTGCAAACAGTCTCTCGGTGGTTCTCTTTTTGAGAATCTCTCGGTGGCTCTCTTTTTGAGAATCTCTCGGTGGTTCTCTTGAGACTACCCCTCAGTAGACACTAGCAATCTGCATCATATTGTACTGAATTTCTGTTTTGGCATGTGCATTACACCACGTTAGACTCCCAGAGTTTATCTTTGGATTGGATCGTCATATGATTTGAAATCAATCAAATTATATATTCGTTTCATGCCACGCATGGTTAAGTCTTGCTGGTATTCAGCATCTGTATCCTGCAATTTGAGTACTCCTTTCTTTGTTTTGAGTATTTGACTTGATCTGGAAACATACGGTGTTGTTGTCATTTGACCAAGTAACATTTGGCTGTGTTTAGTTCACACTAAAATTATAAGTTTGATTGAAATTGGAACGATTGTGACGGAAAAGTTGAAAGTTTATGTGTGTAGAAAAGTTTTGATATGATAGAAAAGTTAGAAGTTCGAAGAACTTTGGAACTAAACACGGTGCAAGTAACAAATTGGACCCAGCTGATCATCAATTTATTCCCTTCCTGATCGCCTTTTACGCATCAAACGTCTGATACTGCGCGCGACACACAAGAAATCTCCATGACAGCAGTATACTTTGATTCAAATGTCATCAACTTGGGATTGCAGAGACCATGTACACATTTCACACAACAAAGATATTTTGCAACACATACTCCCAAGAGTATGAATTTAGGCAAGAGGCAAAGCTATAAACCGAAGTGAAAGTAACAATGGGAAATGGTAAAAGTGATTATTCTAAGGATGTTACAATATCTAACAAAGCCGGTTACAACAGATTCTTAGTGTTCATATCCTGATACTCTACTGTACAAATATCCCTGCGGACAAAAAAGTTGCACTTTATCTTAGCTCATTTGTAGAGTTTGTCCTTCCAATAGTGCTTGGTTCTCCGATTGAGACAGATGCTAATGACTTGGAAGCCCAAGCAGTGGCATTCCTGGCCCCTTCTTGTAAATTCCCTCGCTTCGAAGGGTATAACCTAAAGAATTTCTGTCTTGCTTGTTCAAGGTAGGTGAAGAAATATTCATGCACACCCACCAAGTTTGGAAAAAGAGTATGCCTCCTCCACGCCCGTTTGGCGAAGGAACCTATCTTTGGAAAGAGAAGATACAGTAGCCTCAAGATTACAAATGCAGTTGCCAGTGCTAGATAAGTATCCTGCTGAAGTATTTTCTCCGGTGAGCGTGCCCACCAGAATGGACAATTTTCCTGTTCAGCATCCTTTTTAAGCTCAATACCATCTACCGAATGTAGCACGGCCTCTGACGTCATTGAAACATCGAAACCTTCATCACATAAATTCAACATTAGAAAATGACTTAGAGAAACAGAGATTACTACCAAAGATTTTTTAAGGAAAGGAAATTCTGAAGTCCAAAGACCAGGACATGAATTTTGGAACAAAAATACCTTATATGTTCATGTCACACCCGAGCTAAGAAAATACAAGCTCATTTAATGATACATAACACAACTGCTCAGTTGAATCTTGAAAGTGCAAGAAAACTACCAAAACGAGAGAGAGAGAGAGAGAGAGAGAGTCCACACTCCACATGTAATAATTGGCGCACCTGAAACATCACGGTAGAAAGCAGCCAGGGACTTAACAGTCCGTGGTCCATGATACCGCACTCGCATAGTTGAATTCAAGAGAAATAGTGTTGGAAAACCATGAATCCCATATCTTGATATTATACTGCAGTTCCAAAAATCAAGTTAACATTTCACCAAAAGAACATCTTACACTAAGAGGCACATTTTTATTTACTCAGAGGCACACATAACATACCTTGGCCTGATTGAGGATTCTTCAAACGCAAAATGCCGAATAGATGGGAACAAAGATGCTAATATCTCAAAATTTGGCTTGCATTCTTGTGAGAATGGGCACCAGGAAGCATAGAAAAGTACAGCAATGTAATCATCTTTGTTCATGTGAAGAAGAGTAATGGCCTTCGCCAATGTTACCTCATCCCCCTGCGATAACAAGGATTAAAAGTCAGCTTGGCATTTAGAGCTACAATAGATATAACACGGAGAGAAATAGATACCATAATCACTATCTAACAGTTAAAACTAATTTGAGCTTGCTTTGATGCAAAAGAACAAGAAGCGAGTCAAGCTACAGATATTTTATGTGGGAACCATTGCTCCAAATGTGACAAGACAAACAAAATACCGCCTGCAGAGGAACTCATATTGTTTTTTCTACTAATCAAACAAGCAAATGGCTTCCAAGGTTCATAGCTGGAAAAAAGGCTTATGAAAGCAGATTGGAACCCAACATATAGTAGACCTTTGGTAGTTTGGCAGCTTCAGAAGGGATCTGCGCGTGGTACAAACATGGAACGAATCATGATTATATCTCCAAAGCAAGCAACAAAAACTGGTATAAATTTGGCCTTTGCTTGTTTTGGCATAAGCAATAGATTAAGGAATAGACGTCAGAGCAAGGTGCTAAACACTGTAACAATCGATCGATTCAGTTACGCCCGTAATCTCAGAGGCTCAGAACCACCACTGGAATAGGTATGAACCCTAGAAAACTTCCTAATCTCAGGACCCCCAAACATTCGCACTGTAGCCGATAACCAATCAATCATTTAGGCAAATACGCAGTCTACCTTGATTCGCACAATACGATCACATAGCATCGCTAAACATGGTGAAAAAACCAGTATGCATATAACAAATAAATTCTGTTGTTACTTATATCACGCCATCGTAACAGCTCACCTCGATGACGCCGACAGGGTCGCCGCGGCGATCCAGCGGCGCGCATGTGCCGCCAGGCCCAAGGATTTCCTCCGCCGCAGTAGGCACCGGGCACGCCTCGGGAAGCGGCGAGGCGGCGGCGAGGATGGGGAGGAGGAGCGCCGTCCAACACAGCAGCCGCGTCGCCATGGGGGGCCGCGGGGAAAAGGAGGGGATCGCTCAACCCTAGATCTGGGGGGGGCCTGGAGCGCGGCCGCTGCTGCGGCGCGTACGATGCCCTCAGCGCCGGGAGGTCACGGCGGCGGCTGCGGGGCGGGCGGCGGCGGCGGCCATGGGATTTGGGCTGCGATGGGCGGCCCGGCGTTGGGGGGGGGGGGGTGGGGTTGGTACGTGAGGCTTTCGTTGCGGGAGTCCGCTTTATCGGGCTGGATCCATTCAGCCGTCTGATCACGATCGGACGGCGGATACTCCTACACGTGCCAGTCTGGACGCGGGGTTGCGGGCCCACCGTGCGGTAACGAGGACGAGTGATGACGGATTGCGGTGCACCTCAACCGGGTATGACATGTGGCCACGTGGAAGCCGGCGGTGATCCACGTGTCAGTAGCGCCGTCATTGTCAGTCGCGCGCGCGTACGCGGTTTGGAGGAGGCTGTAGGCTGCCCCCATCTAAAATACTCCACCTAGCATCAGTTTTCTTTTCCTTCTCTTGAGTTCCAAAGCCGAATCAGTTGATGGGTAGGCTTGACGCAGATGAGACGTTCGCTGCATCGATTTGCTATTGGGTTTTGGGTGATTTGAGTCACGGACAAGCAAGCACCGGGAAATCTACCTATGCAATTTGCAGGGTTGCATGTTGTAAAGAGTCTTTTGCGTCTTTAGGTGCCATATAAGCTCACATGATACGGTGAATGAGAGATATAAAAAGAGAGAGGAATCACCTCTTATGCAAGAGACAATCTCTACACAAATTCCAAGATAGATGAGAACAATAAACCAAGAACTTGATAGAAAAGAAATAAAGTAAGATTAATATGATGTATTGAGGCAAGTGTATTAGAGGTAATTTGTTGTATATATTACCTTGAGTTGTTGATATGGACTAGGTTAAAGATGACTATCATCCTCACTATAAAACTTGCCCTTATATCTCAAAAGAATCGCATGATAGGCTGCCTAAAATTGATTAAGCTACAGGAGCATGCAGTCCCCGTCATTCAGTCCCAATTGTACAACGTTCTGAACTGATTACTTGTCTCCAAGGTGGTCTTGCTTATCATACACCGATAATGCCCTCTTTCTATATATATATATATAGTTGCTCCAAGTGGTTGGGTTTTTGGAATATAACCAGAGTACCAGGCTAGGTTGTCTGATGTTTGGATTGTGGCTCGTTTCAGATTTGCAAAATTAATTCTCTTTGAAAACGGAGAAAATTGAAGAAACTATAGAGGAATTGAACTAAATCCTGTACATTACATAAATTATTGTGTTCTAAAAGAGTATTTATTTGAGTGAGGTTAAGCTACAGGACGAGTAATGAATGGGGCAATCATTTTGGTCTCAGGTGGCATGTCTCTGTCACGCGAATAAGATTGTATCCGCTAGCGAATAATGGAAGTATGAATGAGTGAGAGCACCCAGCAGCGTTGAGTGCATTCCAACCTCCAATCTGCATTTGAGGGTAGCGTCTTATTTATGATGCTTGTTGATATTTGCTCTAGCCTGTTAATCTGCTCCCCACTAAGTACTATCAGAGTCTGTAAGAGAGATCAGCATGCCATGATGCCAATTCCGTTGGATTTTAGGTCCATTAGGATGGGATGTCGCTGTCATCACGGCACATATAGATGCGTCAGCTGGTAACAATAACAACCATGATGAACAAGAAGTTCCACCATGCATATAGAATCACGGGTGGCTGAAACAGCAGAATGCCACCAATTCACAAAGATGGCTTCGTCAACAAATTGAACCTTACAGCATACAGAGCACCGTGTCTGACAAAAGTAAAAATTCCATATACATAGAGAAAATCCTGTACATTACATAAATTATTGTGTTCTAAAAGAGTATTTATTTGAGTGAGGTTAAGCTACAGGACGAGTAATGAATGGGGCAATCATTTTGGTCTCAGGTGGCATGTCTCTGTCACGCGAATAAGATTGTATCCGCTAGCGAATAATGGAAGTATGAATGAGTGAGAGCACCCAGCAGCGTTGAGTGCATTCCAACCTCCAATCTGCATTTGAGGGTAGCGTCTTATTTATGATGCTTGTTGATATTTGCTCTAGCCTGTTAATCTGCTCCCCACTAAGTACTATCAGAGTCTGTAAGAGAGATCAGCATGCCATGATGCCAATTCCGTTGGATTTTAGGTCCATTAGGATGGGATGTCGCTGTCATCACGGCACATATAGATGCGTCAGCTGGTAACAATAACAACCATGATGAACAAGAAGTTCCACCATGCATATAGAATCACGGGTGGCTGAAACAGCAGAATGCCACCAATTCACAAAGATGGCTTCGTCAACAAATTGAACCTTACAGCATACAGAGCACCGTGTCTGACAAAAGTAAAAATTCCATATACATAGAGAAATGGATATGGGAACATTCGATTGGAACTCTGCAAGGATTTTTTTTTCTTTTTGTTTCTCATTCATTTCGAGAATAACTTATCTTGATTTCACAGGGATGACAGGTATAGATACCAACGAATTTACAGACTATCGGTATACAAAACAAATGAGTACCGTTACAAAAAGAAGAATGTGAGGGGAAAAAATGAATTATACCTATATGGCACATTGGCCGCGATTATGTACACCGCAGCATCATCCCTTTATTGAATATATAGTCTTTGTGCTACTCAAATAACTTTGAAGGCTTCATCTCTGTACCCTGGCAATAAAACCTCGGCCTGGAAAGCTTAGCTACCAGGCCTCTCTGCAGCACGCACTTGTCCGATCAGTCCAATGGCACCTTGCGGTTCCATGACGATGCATGACGAGTTAGCTGACCATGCCTCTAGTGTTGAAACTGAATTCTGTTCTCAACTGTTCTTGGACAATAGTTTTAACAGTATGTAGCCATGTAGGTGGTAAAGAATAAGTTCATATCTCATGTCAGCTGTCCTGTTCATTGTTTTCTAATAAATGGCTTCTGACAGACCAGAAGTTTTTCATCACTAGCTATGTCAAGATCCAAAATACGGGCATCCCACCTGAGCTGTGTTACAACAGATCTTGCAGCTTCAATAAGAGGGGCAGTGTCACGGATTATAACCCAACCCTGCATAGGCATCAAATAAGTAGCTAAATTTAGACAACATAAGAGTACAAATCAATTTATAACTGATGCATGTACAGCTTCGAATATAAAGGATGTAAGGCGGGTGCTGATTCTAAACTACGCGTGCACTATTTTACAAGAAATGACAATGTCTTCAACCAGGGTTGCCACAATATTTGCACAAATAAATACAATACTTCCTTCTGTACGGCATAATTAAGCAATAATGCACTAACTTGTTTCATACAATAGAAGTGTTAACTCTCAACCTCTACAATAACTACCCAACTAGGGGCGCACACAGTCATTGCAGTGCCAAAATTGGCACCAAAAAGTGGGAGAGAAAGTAACAGAGAAAAAGGAAAATCCTAAACCAACATAACCAATAAAGGGGACACACCCAACAATCACCAGCACACACACCATACTTGCGTCCTCTACCATATGAATCATTTGGTTATTTTGAACCAGCAATAACCAAAAGAACATTGTTGTGGTTTGTTGGCACACATTTACTAGAACATCTATATGCGAGTTACGGATCCACTTTTATGATTAAATGATTATGTTACAAAATCAGTACGGAGTATATAATTAGAAAAGGTTGCTTACCTCTGGACGTAGGATGCGATCAACTTCCAAGAATATATCAAGAGTAGAACATCTATGCTTTTGGTGCTTCTCAAGTGATAGAAAGCCATCAGCATGGACCATATCATATGTTCTTGGATAAGTTGGAAATGCTTCACACCTAAACACATGTTTCACATTTTATCAGTCGATCGAAGGTATGTGATCAGCAGATCAACATAACTACAAATCTAAAAAGGTTCTTACACATGTATGTTGCATTGATCTCAATGTTATTTACATATGCTTATTCTACATGAAAAGTATTTTCGTTAAGCATGCTAAAAGGTTTATGTTTAATGGTGTTTATAGTTTATAATACGCAACTTTGAAAGAAAGAGAAATAGGAATTTCAAACAAGCAGAACGTATACAACACCACCTAAAAAGGGGGAAAATTAGAGAGAACTTGTGAGCCAAGGGCAATTACTTACCAGTCATGTTGAACCCCAATAAAACCACGATCAAAAATTAGCGGCAGATAGTTTGGCGCATTTGTAGGAACAACATTCATCACCCATACAGATTTTCCAGCCTTAAGTAAAGCAGCATTGAATCCACCGAAGTGAGCATTCATGTCTAGAACATTCCTTAGCATGTTAAATGGTGGTTGTGGGTCCTCATCACCGGGTCTCTTTGGATGATCAGAAAATATAAGAGGAGACAGCAAAGACCAGTAGTTTCGCACCATTGAGTCCCAGTTTGCAGTATTCTCGGCAAAGTCTTCTGAATGCACCCCTAACAACAAGGCAGAGAAACAATTTAGAAATATTCATGTCTTCACCATATTGTTTGTCTGTAGTTCTGTTTGTTATTTTTCTCCAGTTGCATTTAGACTGACACTTACCATGTATATCAAGTTCTGTTGAGTTCAACCTAGACTGAGAAGGCCATGTAGTGCGATGTTCAATGGAAATCCATCGCTGACTTCTTGTTCCTGCTATGCAGGGATTTAGTGGTTGGTAATATGGTGATTCTGGATCATGAGTACAAAGCACAGGGCCTGATGTCCTGTGAAAGAACACATCAAATTCAGCATGTTTTTAATCATTTAGCCATATCATACAACTTGGAGTTATCAGCAAGCGGTTATATTCAAAATAAGACATAATGCGAAACTGCAACATGATACCTTGAACTGTAACAATCCAATTTATTTGTCTTTTTCCACACAATTGTCTCATCTTGTTGTGACAACATCTCCCAACAGAGGCTATCGGCAAAGTCGCGAATGGTTCTCCACTTCTTTTGATTTTCTTTGTCACGCAAAGCCCTGTGTGTATTCAGACTTGATGTCCACACAAAGTATCCACTGGGCCTTAATAATCTATCCACTTCAACCAAGAAACCACCATCTGCAACATTACATTAAGGAAATAAATAGTAAGATAACAACATTTTGATTGTCATTCAAGAGTAAAAAATATATACATGCAAATTGGTAATTGCAAGGGCGGGAGCTTCACTGAAGTGATCCAAAAATAAGACAAGAACAGAATTTGCTCATTTATCACTAACTATAATGAAATCACTTCAGGTAGATATCAGTATGCTATTGAATATTTGGTTCAGTCAGATTTTTATATCAATTTTTAATCCTTTTCATGTGCAGATACTAACCTAAGATGGCAGATATGTAGGACATTAAACGCAAAGCCCTGTGTGTATTCAGACTTGATGTCCACACAAAGTATCCACTGGGCCTTAATAATCTATCCACTTCAACCAAGAAACCACCATCTGCAACATTACATTAAGGAAATAAATAGTAAGATAACAACATTTTGATTGTCATTCAAGAGTAAAAAATATATACATGCAAATTGGTAATTGCAAGGGCGGGAGCTTCACTGAAGTGATCCAAAAATAAGACAAGAACAGAATTTGCTCATTTATCACTAACTATAATGAAATCACTTCAGGTAGATATCAGTATGCTATTGAATATTTGGTTCAGTCAGATTTTTATATCAATTTTTAATCCTTTTCATGTGCAGATACTAACCTAAGATGGCAGATATGTAGGACATTAATGGCTGTTGAATTGGCAATCGAACCAATTTGCATTATAAGGCTAAAATTAGATTGACAAAAAACATTTCAACCAATGAGATTTAGAACACGGGAAAGAACAAAAACTATGCATACCATTTTTGTCCCATTCAATATTGCATTTTGCACAATGCACCATATCAAAAGAAAGATAGGGATATGGAAGCTGTTTCGATGCAAATGAACCGATCATTGCAGGGATTCCTCTCTCTAGTGTTATTTGCACTTGACTGCCTGACGCCTCATAGTTAGCAATGCACATGGTCAAGAGATCTCTCTGAAAAAGGTGTGCTCCCAAGGTACCAAATCCACATTCTATATCAAGAACTGTCCTAACCTGAAATTGTTATGGCAAGAAACACTATTAGAAAGGCATGTGATAACAATTGCAATTATCTCTAACCTTATAGTAGCAAAGTCGAAGATGAACTAGTGAACCATGGTGAGAAACTAGCAAATTACTTCAGCAGAAAACATCACGCCAACTTAACAAGAAAGGAAGTGCAATATAATCTCTAACTTTATCTTCTGTAATGGATCATAGTGGATGCCTTACAGTCCTACCAGAAAACTTTTGTAGCACAGTAAAGGAAACCCAGATATACACTTTCCAGGGCATTGGCCATGCATAGTTTCCAAAGGTCAGATTAAGTAGAAACAGACCAGCACTTTCCAGTCAGCCCACTTGCCATGTAATATTTCTAGAGGGCCGCTAGTGGAAAGGGCACCATGAACCAGTGCTGTTGAATAAGAGATCATGGTGTGAACAAATAAGAGAAATACACTCATGCAGAGAAAAAACAAACAGTGATTATGTGGTTATACAGAACTTGCTCCCTGATTCTAAATTAATAGATATTAGTGTCAAATGTACTGCTTTATCTATGATTAACAAAACAGCAAATCCAGAACAGATCTTCAACGGACATAATGAAAGCCTCCTTATGCAATTACAAGAATCTGCATACAATTAAACTACATAGGAAATTCCTTTGATGTTGCCAAGAAGGAATAGAGAGTATGCTGCCTTTCGAAGAATCAAATTTAGTAGTTTACAGAAGAGTAACACCTTCATAGGTATAAATTCCAGTGGTTTATTTCTTCTACTAGGCACTAGCTAGCTCCAGTCATGCATTCATTAGCTATGAAGCTACAAATCATTAAAGGCATAGATTCAAACAGGGGATACAACTCACCCCGGCCTCATTGAAATTGAACTCGTTCCGCAGACCAATCATCTCTGCAATCTGATGTGCGTAATCCTCCACACCATCAGCCATATGTGCGTCCGATGGGAATGAGATCTGGTCCTCCTCCACCATCATCCTATACACAATCAAAAAGCATCAAACTAGAACCTATAGACCAAACCATCACCTCAGAATTTCCCCGACGAGAACAAATAGCTCACGCACCTCTTGAACAGGCTCCCCGACGAGAACTCCTGCCCGCTAATCCGCACGTTGTCTTTCCAGATGAACCCCTTGCCACTCGGCCACCGCACGGGGATCCGGTAGCTCCGTGGCGGCGCGACGAGGCACGCGATTTTGCCCTCGCGCGTGCACTGCCGCTCGTAGCTTATCACGACGCCACCGCCCAGATCCGCTACGTCGACGGCGTCGGACACGTTGTAGTAGCACGGCACGTAGTTCTCGTACTCGGGAACGCACACCTCCGCCTCCCGCGCGCGGACCCCGCCGCCGGCGAGCTCGCCGATGTCGAGCAGGTCCGTGACCAGCTGCTCCTGCAGCCGGCGGTACCCACGGCTCGCGGCGGCCATAGATACCGAGCAATAATATCACACACCCACGAGTAGTAAACCGAGGGAGTCCTTGCCTCGCCTTGGCCGTTTCGCCGCGGATCTCCGCGCTCGCCTCGCCTCGCAAAACGGAACGGGAGGAGAGCAACGCAACACTTGCGCGCACACACACACAACACGCTGTGAATGTGATAATGCGTAATCAATCTCTCGCTTACTCCCAAAACACCCGGTATAAATAGGGGAGGGTTTAACGGGGTTGGGCCGTGAGGCTGACAGGTGGGACAGGGGGGTGTGGGCCCCACGGTCGGTGGGAGAGGGAGGGTGGCGGTGTTGCGAGTGGAACTGATCCTTAATGAGGGGCGGGGCCCACGCCCGTTTTGGGGGTGTACCGGATGCGTTTGACGTGTGTTCGGCCCCCCCGTTGGTCTCGTGATGCTACAGAATGTGGAATTGTTTTTCTGGACGTGCCGCCTTGTGACTGTGCAGGGGGTGCAGGCTGTGCTGTGCAGTGCTGCTCGAATTTTAAATCTCTGAGGCAGGGAGATTGTATAATCTATCGAAGTGATTAGTTAATAATTGTGTTGGGTCATTAGATCCCAAACCAGTGTCGTCGCCGCATGTCATGTGTAATCCCGGGGAGTGAAGATTTTTTTTTAAAAAAAAAAGAATATTGGTACAGTGTTAACACTGTTACTACGAAGTTGGCACGGTCCTACCGTAGTACCAGTCATAGTGAGTTGACAAATTACAACGAAGCATAGCAGTGGGAAGTGGCCATAGGAGGGAATTAGCGAAAGCGATAATGCGGACGATTAATTTGCTCGAGCCAGAATGTTGTGTTTTGATAGGCAAATTGGAATAGAGAATGTTGTGCTGTTACACTCGACTCGTACGAACAAGTGGCATAAACTTGGCTAAGCTCCACGTAGCTGGTGCAATCAACGATTGGCATTAATCAACTAATCACTTTTTGCACAGGACCAGACAGTACAGACCCGCACACTAAATTACTAATCAGTGAAGCTTAATTAGAAAACCGGCAGTACCAACAATATTCGGGGTCCAATCCAAGCAGGACGAGGCCATGTACTACGCGTCGGCGGCAAGCAGTTTTTCTGTGAACAAATAATCTGACACCTGACGTGCCGGACGCCGTGACAACCCGAGATTTTCCCTGCGAATCATGCGAAAAACCGCGTCGCCGCCAGTCACCGCCTCGTGGCCGGCTAGGCCTCTCATCTCATGCGACCATCATGCCCCGCGATGCCGCCACTTCTTCGCGGCTGGAAAGGCAAAGGCGGGCGCACGCCGCGCCGGCGCGCGCGCGGCCGTGGACAAAAGCGGTTGCAGCGGCAAAAGGTCGTATCATCCCGTGTGCATAGCCGCGTAGAGTGTGTGTGTGTGTGCGCCAGTGCGCGCGTGTGACGAGCGGAAGATTTGTGCGAGGCCCCAGCGGGTGGCGAGCCAACCAACCTGCAGCGCTGTGACGGATGGCGACGCGGGCCGTTTCCCACCCGGCCGTGGGTGGCCTCGTCGCTAACCCACCACGAGCCACTGCTGCAAAAAACCTCGAGTACGTGGTTTTTTGGCTGCTTAATTTTTGACGGCATGTAGCCGGGGTCAGTGGGTCAGTGATGCTTCCATAAAGCGAAGCTACGCCGTTGCCATCCTACCTGTCAACCTTCTTCGCGATCTTCAGCGAAGCGTAAAGTCGAGTGGAAAAGGCCTGAAGTTGTACGAGCGAACTAGATACGGAGAGCTCATCCACTTTCTACAATGTCGGCTGGTAATTACAATGTACTGTACTGGGTTACTTAGGTAGTGACCGGTATTGAATTCAAGATGGGGATTAGTTCGATCTGTAACAGGGGTGGATCTGATTAATTGTTTCTCGCATTCGCATCTACACCAGCTCCAGAAATCTCCTGAGCAAGTTTAATAGTATAGCCAACTACTAACTCCAAATCATCTATGGCCAATGTAATAGCTAATTCATACAATAGTTACTTACTATACTATTAATACCTTATCCTATATGTAATACACACAGTATGTCTTGGAGTCCGTGCTGCAACTGACTACAGATCTATAGCCCGCTGCTCTTCTCTCTCTTTCTTTATCTATTTAAAATATGTTTATAGCTAACTTATATAGTCTGCTATTGTACCTGCTCTTACGTCACGGCGACACCGTCTACCAATCAAACCCTCCACCTCCACGGTTCATCAAAGCGTCCTCCCTCTGTACAGTACGTCCATTTCTCCTGTATCATTTGAAAGGAAGAACAGAAGCATGCAACGTACGCGACGCCAGTGGGGGCACGGCCAAGCTAGGCTGGACCGCGAAAATGTCGGTGGAAACCGCCGCCCTCCAGCTCTCGGGAGAGAAAGCTCGAGCCCTCACGTCAATCCGTCGGTACAGCAACGCGCCCATACTGGCTGCACAGAGGCTTGACACCGACAAAATCCATTTACCTCACCTCACCATCCAAGGTAGGAGTAGGAGTAAGCTCAAACGCACGCATTCAATGGCTCTGATGAGCGAGGACTCGTCCCTTTCCTGCCCGTGCAATGCAGTTGCGCATTACTCCCCTCGGCAGCCAAGAACTCGTCCCACGAGCTGTGCCTATCCATTTTGAATCATGCACAGTACGTAGCCAGTGCGTCCCATATCGGAACATATGGATTTCAGCCCTAGGTGTCAAACCCCTCATATGTCAGATTAGATTGGATTGCATTTTACAAACGCATTGCACATGCAGTCCATCCAATGGATCGAGACGCCGACGCGGTTGGAGAGGAGAAGAGAGGAAAGCGGCGGCGAGTGGTCACGGATCTGAAAATGATAGACGGGTCACTGGATCCGTCGCCGTGGAGACAAAATAGAACAGCTAAGGATTTTTGACATGGTCGTCAATGTCAAACAGTAGGTTGGTAGATGGCCACTTTATATCCATGTGGGAAGCGGCCAACACAGCACCAGTGCAGTGCTTAACGATCCCCCGCTACTCGCTGATGAATTCTAAGCTGTTGGTTTTGGGCCAAACGCTGGAGATTTTCTCCCTTTTTTTGGTGCTACTAGTTGCTGCTCGCTATCGCTCACATTTGGTTGCTCACAAGCAAGCAGCAAATGTAACTAGTCAAACAATGAACAGAAATCATTGGTGATGGTTCAGTATTGGGATAGTTGACAATGAGGTTAGGTTTCAGATCTGAAAATTTAAAAGATTTTCTCATCTCTCTTTTTCTAGTTGCTGCTTGCTACCACCCACATTTGGTTGCTAACAAACAAGCAGCAAACGTAACAAGGCAAACAACGAACACAAATCATTAGTAATGGTTCATCTTGGTAGCTAGTATAGTATCGGGATAGGTAACAACGAGGTTAGTTTTCAGATCTCAAAAATGAAAATCCTATGACAGTCAAGTCAACAAGGAACTAACGAAATAGTTTATTCAACCATTCAACGCGCGTTGTCAAGAGTGGCCAAATTTCCGCTCACTATCCAATTCACGGTAGTGGAGGCAGCCTAAAGATTGTAGCACGAAAAGCTGCCGTACATTCGGCAAAAATGTTTATGGAATTATGCATGGTCTTCACAAACCTTGAACGGGGCAAGGATGAAATGAAGGGGACACGTAACGCCCATAAAACAAGCAAACATATGGAACGGAAACTTGATGGAGCTTGATGAATACCAAAAGCAAAACGACAACTGCACCAAACACACGTTGGGTAAAAAACTAAAGAACCTAAGCACACATTTCGGAATGATCACGCTGAACAGCCCATAGAATTGTAAGTCAAGCAAAGCTTTCGCACATTTCCCATCGCTGATGAGCAGTTACCGCAGGACGCGACCAATCAAAAACTGGAAAAAGGCAGGCCAAACCATGCGGAAATGCAGAATTCCCAGCTAATCTCATATTTTTAAGTTGTTATGAAGAACGCGCCATCTGGTTACAACTGCTACGGACAAACACTCTTTTCCGCAGAAACAGTAACACTCATACATAGGAGCAATTAAACACTAGTAGGAACATTTTACGACTTCAACTCAATTCAGACCATCTAGTACTTCCCACTATAACAAAGCTGCATGTTTTATGGATGTGATATTTTGATTAGTTCGACAGAAACATAAAGACTACAGTCAAATAATATCTTGAGTTCCAGTTCCAGGCAACTTAATATAAGTATTTGCCTATACTTATATGGTCAGCTAAACAAATAATCAATTAGAGAAAAAAAAAAGAACCGAGTTTTTCCGATATTGTCACGTAGACAGAGCCCTGTTTATGTTAGCAATATGTCATGGTAAAGACCTGTTTATGCCAGCAAATATGAATTTTCTAAACCAAGGGAGAAACCTGAAATCAGAAATAACATGGTAAAGACCTTGAACCGAAACAATTTGATCGTAATCACAGAGACGCATTGGTACAAGCAGAACGGAATATTCATTCTCAAGTTATCACGCATGTAAAATGTCTTAAGGTCACCACAAGGTGCAGTCAAACAGATTGTGTGACTCACATACAAGTCAAGAAACATTGATAAGGAAGTCATGACCGGGCAAAATAAGCATCTTAGTACTTCCGTATGGGGAACTCAATAAAAAGACGTTGACATCTCATATTTGTTATTAACTTCAAGTCTACAGCTAGATGAACAAAATGAATTATCACCACTGACATGGTTGGTTCTACACATAAAATCACCTCCCAAAACAAGGAAAACAAGCATATAAAATGTACTGAAACTGAATTATGAAATAAAACAAATATTGCAACAAAAGTTTTTTTTTTTAGTTGTCTATTAGACCAGGAGGGCTCTCCAGCCCTCCGCAGCATCCATACTGGAAGTGCAGCAGACAACCACTAGACAATGTCTTATCCATGAATCATAGTTATATATCATAACCCAAATGTTAAAAATATTAGAAGCAACAGGATCCTGAAATCCTTTTGCACTTCACATATTCCACTGATATCATTCACACAATAACTCATCTATTGAAATCATAAGCCCTGAAAGTCAGAAGAAATGATAACAAGGGCTAGATAAAACTTAACATAATTAATATATGTAACGATGCCATCAAAGTAGTCTCAGAGTGGTGTACCATTTGTGCACAGAAAGTGATGGCAATAATCTTCCATTATTTCCATGGTAATATGATCTTCAAATACTCTCCATTGTTTTATCAGCATAACATTGGCACAACTTACACCTTGGATCAGAGTTAATATGCTTAAGGTAATCAATGAAATGAACGAATTACTCCAGGGTCAGTAACTATGCTGAGCATGCAAGTCAATGCTCAGCGCTCACGACTATTACAGCTGACAGTGAACCATTCCAACATCTTGGCTTGGTATTATTTCCTAGCAGCAGCTTTTATCCGAGATATAAGGCTTGACCCAGAGTCACCCAAGCCATCTAAACCCACGAGTTTTGTCCCAAAATCTCGGTACAGTGTACTCAAACGTTGCTCATCACCCTCCATTGCAGCTAAATTGGCTACATTTTTTCGCATAATTAAGCCATAGAGGAAAAGCGAGCCAGATCCTAACTTTCTTGCACCAATTCCAACACGTAACAATGAAATTGAATCAGGTTCAGAGGTAGATGGATCATGGAGAACTGAGAAGCCCCCAAAAGCAGCATCAGGAGTACGGAAGAGATCATCCAGATCAATGTTGTCAACTTTAACTTCATATTTGACTTCATCGTTAACATCCATTTTCTTAGGTGAGTCCACCTTTTTCGCTCTCCTCCTAGCTGCTCTTACAATGTTGGCAGCCTCCCTGTACCCGCTAAGTAAAGCTCCATGCATCGTTGCAGGATACCGCCTATTTGTTGCCTCCCCAGCAAAGAAAACTCTGTCGCACACACTCTCTGCCAGAATGTCATAATCGTCACCAGAAGATCCAATAGCCACATAAGAATATGAACCATATGTAAACTTATCAGTACCCCATCGAGTACATATGGCCTGCAAAGGCTTTGGAACCTCAATCCCCTTTGGTGAAAATATTTTCCTAAGTGTTTCTAGCACCTTCTCAACATTTTCCGCTGGCGATGTCTTCTCAAACTCGATTGCAGATTCCCCAGCAACAAGCGCAATGAGCAGTGGCCCTCCTGAGACCGATGAATAGCTATAGAACAGGAAAAATTCTCCACGCTGACCAGAATCCTCCGTCAAGTGCCCAAATGTATCGATCCTGCCATCCCAGAAGTCATAGGGGAACAGCAGCACAACCTTGTTAAGCAAACCAAAACCCAATCTTTCGATGGCCTCTCGCTTCTGAGCTGGGAGCTCAGGCACAAACTGAATGTTACCCTTCTTGAGCACACCAAGGGGGACAGTGCAGAGCACCATATCACCACGGAAAGTCTGTTTATCCGTGTACACCATCGCACCATCACACCCATACTGTATCCTTCGCACATTCTGCCCATAGAATATTGGGATGCCATCAGCAAGCGCACGGACAAAACGAGAATTGCCGCCAGGAATAAAGCAGTGGTCACCACCCATTTCATATGGATCATCCTGATCCCAGAAGGCCATGGATAGATCAGCTAGAGGAGCAGCATTGGCATACTCCAGATTAGCTAGATGCCAGTCAAGAAGCATTCGTTCCTCTCGCTCAGCAGCGACACCATGTGCCGCTCGGAACGCCTCCAATGCCATGCCAAGTGACACATCCACGCCATGTGGGATGCTGTCCGCAACAACCTGCCGCAGTTGGCAGACCTTATCAAGAAGCTGGTTAAAGGCAGCCTCAACACGGGCGTCCATGTCAGGGTCAACTGGGCGACCATCCGGAAGATACAGCGGGCACTTGTCCCGCACCTTATGCAGTGGAAACCCAAGCTGCCGTGCAATGACACCAAGGGGATTTCCATTGATACCGGTGAGCACACTGCCTCCAAGATCAGCAGCAGCTGCAATGTCAGGATATTCTGCAGCAGTGGAGCGCATAGACTTAGTAAACACACGGCCGCCAGGGCGCAGTCGTCCTTCAACAATGGCGACCTTGAAGCCAAGGGACATCAGGTGCCGTGCAGCAGCGAGGCCGGCAAAACCAGCACCTAGAGCTCATGATTGATGGTGACCGGTTAGGCGGTTAGCTCCATTGTTAATTGCTGACGAAGGGAGTAAAGAATATATATGTTTGTGGGCTGGAACCCACGGCTGAATTGGCAACGGGTGCGTGCAGACTCCATCGATCCATGTTGCTAGTATTTTGCGAACGCTATCCATCTGGATTGCTTAGAGGACAGGTTGGTAATTCGCGGAAAGGGCTGGCATATCCATCTGTTCCTGTCATCCCTTGCATATTTTGATGTGTGTGTCTGCATCTTCTGCGGCCAAAGCTAAGGGGTTGGGTTGAGTGGAGTGCCCTTCTCTCTCGCTTTCTGAGTTGGTGATTCCGTTACTGCAGCGACTGATGCAATGTCAAGGAATCTTCCATCAGTTGAGTTTGGCAATATAACGGAAATTCCAAAGGGTGAATGCCATCTCTAGCTTGTAAATTGTAATAGGAGTAGGTCACAAGGAAAGATTATTGCTCCCGTACCCTGTAAATCGTCCTTTTGCTACTCTCATTTTATTGGCCTTCAGGTATCGTGCTTATTCAGAGCTAAGGCTTTTTTTTTTTTGAACGAAGGCTAGGCTAATTTAATTGTCTCTGAAATTAGAGGTTGATCTACATATGACTAAATTCAAATGGAAGAGGGAAGTCCAACTTAAGGGCATATGCCACTCATTCTTAATGTGGGATTAAAGAACACTTCACAATCTTTGAAGTCAAAAGTTGATGTACACATCGAGAAAAAGAATAACAAGATTGACTCTGGTGATACCTGTTCTATCTAAAGCCTATAATCTTCTTTACATGCATATATAGATCTAGTAATGCTGAATTGCAACAGCTCACTGATTAATCCATAAGGTTACTTTGTCCATCATAATTGGTTGATATGGCTTCCGTTTTGTTAAACGAAATGTAAACCAAACTGACCCGGCCGTACACGAGTGTGGCTCACACGGTGCTGAACTGGTGACTATAGTGTCCATGCCACAATAGATCACCGTATTCTGCAAAGAGGTCAAGGCGAATATGGTTTATGCTAATCTCGCGGTAGTGCTCTTTTAAGCCAGCATCAAAGCTTCGTCAACTAAAGGTTTTGCTGCCACGCAAGAATGCAGCCTTTGCTGACGTGGCGCTGATGACCCGGTAATCTTGCGGATCACCCAACAACTACACTTAATTGCCCCTCTCCCGTCCCCACACAACGACTCTTCATTGTCAACTCTAAAATATATCCTGTTCTTACACGAAATTGTCAACAGCTGCATTCTTCAGAGTCCAGAGTAGTACTCTACGTCCCTAATCCCATTGTTTCCTCCACAGTTTCCCTATCAGTCACCATTCTATAATATCTATGCAGTATGTTAAAAAAAATGAGAGATAAAACAAACTGCATTAATGACTTAGTTCTCAATCTTAACGAAATAAATGATACACACGCGACAACATAAGTCGGCCACGGTCGTACGAAAACGCTCTTAATTAAATGGAGCGGTATGCTGTATGAACTAACGACGATGCTGATCGGCAGTGGAGACACGTACGCCGGTACGCGTAAGCCGACACAAAGCTACGCGGGGTTTCCGTCTGTTTCAGGCTAGAGCTGAACATTCAGACGATACCCTACATCAGTCATAGTAGCTCTCTCACTGACGAGGGAATGGATGACGATGGTGGCCAAGGCCGAGCACAGTGAGAACGTTTTTTATCTCTGTTGCGCTCATCTGGGCCAAGCTCCCTCTTTGCCTTCCTCTGCGCGACACTACAACAAACCCCTAGGCGATGCGAAGCCAATGACATGAGCTGCGGGAAGACGGTAACCACAATGGTCAGCTGATGTGAAGGAAAGGAGGGAGTCGGGTGAGCTCGAGCCCCTCCTCTTCCTCGCCGCCACCGGCCTTGAGTGCTCGAGCTCATCCTCCTAGCGCGGTCGCTATGGTGTTCCTCCATGAGGGAAGGGGCAACGGTGCCGGGGACGAGCGGGAAGAGGAAGAGCCCAAGTTGCCAAGTGCGTTGTCGGTGTTGTAAAGGCACCACATCGCCATTGTCATGTGGTATTTAGAGCCACATCGTCGGCATCCTTTCTCAGTCGAGCTACGCGAAACCCCTTTATCCACAAACCGGTCATGTGGTGGTCGCCACACGCTAGGACGAAGATGACAAAAGGTGCCATCCGCCTGGAGGAAAAGTCAATCCGGTTGGGGGAAACCCGGAGATTGATTACGACATTGTGGAGATGGCACAACCTCCTGCTAGCGGCAGCCGTCCCTCTCCTCGTCGTTCTCTGTCTTCCGCACCTCTCCACGTTGCCAGAGAAAGGAAGAGAGGTGGATGTAGGAGAAAGCAAGAATTGATCACTAACACGTGGGACCTAGTCCCACGTTGACTTAGGCCGTCACGTCAGTTAAAATTGGGTAAAATACTGTATGAGACCACGGGTGATCCGGTTTTGTAAATTGATAGGCATGTTATATGTGGTGTCATGGTTCAAGGATGTTATTTAAACTGATGTCAAGATAAGAGACCTAAAGTGAACTTATTGCCTATCACTATTACGCTGTAGACTAGTAGCCCACAGGGCCATTTCCTTTAAGCCCATACAGGCCTACAGCTTTAAGGACCATTCTGCAATCTTCAGCTGCCAAATTCGCAATCGGGAACGGAATTCCGCCCTGCCACAGTATGCATTTCGAGTTTGGAAACAACCAAAATTTCTCCATCTGCGAAAAACCGTACTACACGTCTGCATTGCATGCGTGATAACTGCCTCCGGACCAACTCGGAGGAGAAGCACGCTGGAGTAAGATCGATCGAGACAGACCTGCAACGTTACATGGCGAAAGATCCAAGGCACTCCGCCGGTCACAAACATTCGCAGACTCCCCGGTACACATAGGCACGTCCAGCCCAGGTGTAAATGACAAAATCCACGCCATTGCTGAGCAAGATCGAGCACGACGTCCACAATTAAAACCCTATCGAATTCAAACACTGGATCGGTATCCAGTGCTCCTCCCCTCCACACCCAACCACCAACAGAAAACCTCTGCTGCGTGTTGCTGGTACAAATCTGCTCGATATGACGGGGAGAAAAAGAGAGCAGGAATTCATCGACATTCACGGACAAGCAGATTATGGCGGAGCAAACCGGATTTCGTCCGGTACATATCCGACGTTCGCCAGCTATGTCGATCGAGAAATTGCCAGGAAGCAAACGGACGGACAGGCGCAGCAACTCCTTGTGCTGGTTTGAAAGGGGCAGCCGCTAATAAATCAAAATCGTCGCGCGGGAGTTGGCAAGAACTGTCCGCTGCGCGACAAAGGGACGAGCCGGGGTTGCACAGGGAAAAAGAAGAGAACGATCCAAAGTTCCAAACAGCCAGCAAATTAGCCAATCGCAGGGTTGTTTCTTGCGACGACATTCTCTGCATGCCGGCCAGCCAGCCAGCGCTAAGATTATTGCAGTGATGATATGCGGAGAGAGCAGAGAGGAGGGTACGATACGTTGGTGACTTCTGGTGTAATCCAATCCAACAAACAGCATGAGATGGATTGACGCTGGATTTTGTCACGTTGGCTTACGTGTCTTTGCCTCTCTCTCTCATGGCTTGTCGATGAGATTTTTTCATCTCTTGTTGCCTGTTATTAAAGAAAGAAAACCAGAGGTTAGTGCTGTTCACAAGGAGAATTTAGTAGTAGAGCTCATGATTGATGGTGACGGTTAGGCGGTTTAGCTCCATTGTTAATTGCTGACGAAAGGGAGTAAGAATATATATGTTTGTGCTGGAACCCCGGCTGAATTGGCAACGGGTGCGTGCAGCTCCATCGATCCATGTTGCTAGTATTTTTGCGAACGCTATCATCTGGATTGCTTAGAGGACAGGTTGGTAATTCGCGAAAGGGCTGGCATATCCATCTGTTCCTGTCATCCCTTGCATATTTTGATATGTGTGTCTGCATCTTCTGCGGCCAAAGCAAGGGTTGGGTTGAGTGGAGTGCCCTTCTCTCTCGCTTTCTGAGTTGTTGATTCGTTACTGCAGCGACTGATGCATTGTCAAGGAATCTTCATCAGTTTGAGTTTGGCCATATAACGGAAATTCCAAGGGTGAATGCTCTCTAGCTTGTAAATTGTAATAGAGTTAGGTCACAAGGAAAGATTATTGCTCCGTACCCTGTAAATCGTCCTTTTGCTACTCTCATTTTATTGGCCTTCAGGTATCGTGCTTATTCAGAGCTAAGGCTTTTTTTTTTTTTTGAACGAGGCTAGGCTAATTTAATTGTCTCTGAATTAGAGTTGATCTACATATGACTAAATTCAATGGAAGAGGAAGTCCAACTTAAGGGCATATGCCACTCATTCTAATGTGGGATAAAAACACTTCCAATCTTGAAGTCAAAAGTTGATGTAGCACATCGAGAAAAAGAATAACAAGATTGACTCTGGTGATACCTGTTCTATCTAAAGCCTATAACTTCTTTACATGCATATATAGATCTAGTAATGCTAATTGCACAGCTCACTGATTAATCCAAAGTTACTGGTTGTCTCATCATAATTTGGTTGATATGGCTTCCGTTTTGTTAAACGAAATGTAACCAAACTGACCCGGCCGTACACGAGTGTGGCCTAACACATGCGTTGAACTGGTGACATCAGTTATGTCCCATGCCACAATAGATCACCGTATTCTGCAAAGAGGTCAAGGCGAATATGGTTTAATTCTAATCTCGCGGTAGTGCTCTTTAAGCCGCAATCAAAGCTTCGTCAACTAAAGGTTTTGCTGCCACGCAAGAATGCAGCATTTGCTGACGTGGCGTGATGACCCGGTAATCTTGCGGATCTACCAACAACACACTTAATTGCCCCTCTCCCGGCCCACACAACGACTCTTCATTGTCAACTCTAAATAATATCCTGTTCTTACACGAAATTGGTCAACAGCTGCATTCTTCAGAGTCCAGAGGTAGTACTCTACGTCTCTAATCCCATTGTTTTCCTCCCACAGTTTCCTATCAGTCACCATTCTATAATATCTATGACAGTATGTTAAAAAAAAATTGAGAGGTAAAACAAACTGCATTAATGACTTAGTTCTCAATCTTAACGAAATAAATGATACACACGCGACAACATAAGTCGGCCACGGTCGTACGAAAACGCTCTTAATTTTTTGACAAACGCTCTATTAAATGGAGCGGTATGCTGTATGAACTAACGACGATGCTGATCGGCAGTGAGAACACATACGCTGGTACGCGTAAACCGACACAAAGCTACGCGGGGTTTCCGTCTGTTTCAGGCTAGAGCTGAACATTCAGACGATACCCTACTCAGAACTACTCCGTTTTCACTGCAAGATGCTTCGAGGTTGAAGAAAGGCGATCGAGGTTCCATTGCTAGGGAAAAACGATATGTGATGCCCATGCAAAAACTGATAAGCTTTACGCCCTACGAAAACTTGCAGTACGTTTCCTTAATGTGTCTGTCCTTCTTGTGGTAGATAATGAAAATCGGGATCAATCCAGGTTCTTTTCCTTTGGCATCTTGACACGACAGTGACACTGTTCCTCCCTCCCTCGCTCCGTTTAGTTTGTGCATCCGAAGCAAGCAAAGGATGGGAGCCACGCGGGCAAAAGGAGTTGCAATCCACAGCAACCGCAACCGAGGCCAACCGGAAACGCCGCCACCCCCCACCAACTCGATCTCGCGCGCGCAGCGGTCGAAGCGCCTCGTCACGCACGTATGCGGCGTGCCTTCAGTTAACGCGCGTGTTGGGCTCGGGCTCGGCTCCGCCCGCGAGGGCGACAGGCCGGAGCGGAGGACGCCCTCGCGCGGTCGCGCCGCGCACTTCGGGTGGGCGCGCGTAGGAGAAGTTTGGCAGCTCAGCTCACGGCCAATCTGAAAATACACAACACAACACAACACATGAAGGGAGACAGAGACGCAGAGAGATGCAAAGGGAGGGTGAGAGAGAGAGAAAAAAGATGGAGTAAAGGAGCAACAGGGGCCTGCAAAGCTAGTAAAGAGTATTATAGTAGTAGTACGATTGGAAGCTAGACTAGAAAGGGTGACGCAGCTGTCATCCCACACGGAAACCTCTCTTCCAGCGCATAGCCCCTGTCCTCTCTCCCTCTCCCAGCTTCTCCTCTCTCTCTTAAAAATCCTCTTCTCTGCTCTCCTCTCTTCCTAAGCCTGAGAAGGTGGGAGAGGTTATGGAAGAAGAGTTAGAGTACTACTACTTGGAAAGCGAGGAGTTGGGAGCAAACACGATAGAGCTGATCCCTGTACGAGACGGCGAAATCGGCCCGCACTATTAATCGAGTTTGATTGCATATATAGGTGTAGGAACGGGACCGGGAAAGAGTTCGATCGTTATAGGATCATTGATCGATCAATCCATAGTCCTGCGAAGGGAGAAGCAAGCGGCGGCGCGTACGTACGTCATGGCTGCGGCTCGTCATCGACGTCGTCCGCTGCTGGGTCGCCAGCGCCGGCTCACGCGCCGGCGGCGGGAGGTGCCGGGCGGCGGCGCGGCGGCGGCAGCGGCGTACCGAACCACCGGACGCGGTTCGGCGACACAACGCTGACCAAGGTTTCGTCGGCGGCCTGGCGTGGGAGCGCCGTCCAGGCCTGCAGGAACACTTTCAGCAATACGGCGAAATCCTCGAGGCCGTCGTCATCACGGATCGCGAGACTGGCCGCTCCAAGGCTACGGATTCGTACGTCCTCCTCGCGACGATGTCGCTCGGGCGTGATGTCATGCACGCCATTTATTATGCACTGATCGATTGACACAAGATTGTCGTTCTCAGTGTCGTGGTGCGCGGCGCGCAGGCTACGTTCAGCGGAGCGCGTCCTCGCGGGAACGCCAGGCGAGCGCACCGAACCGCGAACGCCAATCGGCGGCCGGCGAGCCAACTGCACATTGCGTCCATGGGGCCGCGCGTCCGTCGCCGTCGCGAGGTGAGCAAATTAACCCGACGAACCCCAAAACCAAATCAATGCCTCTCTTTCCGTTACTTGCCAGAACAAGGGCACGCGCATGTGCATGGCAGCAATAACTGGGCCATGATTAGCGGTAAACCGATTGCCCGCACGCAATCAAACCGGATAAGCTTCGATTAGGGCATTCCGCCAATTTTTTTTTTACCCTTGCTTTTTTTTCCCCTCCTCTCTTCGTCGTCCTCCTCCTTGCGTGCGCTGCGGTGGTGGGTCGTGTTGCATGGCAGATTGGTGGGGCCCAGGTCCAGCTTGCTAAAGCCTAAAACACTGGGCGCCAGCACACAGTAAGGAGGACGACGACTACTACGAGTACTGCGTCTGCATTGGGAGGGGAGCGAGGATCAGACATCACATTACCATGCCTCATGGCTGCGTGTGCTTGCTTGGCCAGCTAGCCTGGCCTCACAGCAGTTACTACAGGTTTACTACCCTAATTATCTGCAGCATTTGCTGCACTCGTACCACACAGTAGTAGGCGCGTTGATCTGTTTGGTAGTTGCTGATTAATTAGATTAATTAGCCGGGAGCATGAATGGAGCGGCTAGCCCCCAGCGTAGGCCCCGAGCCCCCTGGCCAGCGGCGTAGCCTGTCCCCGAGCAAAAATGCAGAGCAAGCACTCGAGCGAGGGAGCTAATAGCCCAGAGCCAAGTAGCCGCCGGAGGCGCTAGTACAGAAGCCAGCCGTCGTAGCCAACATGGAGCGTCTGCAGCATAGCCAGCAAGGCTAAGAG
>CM020184.1:6857622-6904988 GCA_009805545.1 Oryza longistaminata
AACATGCATATACCGCTCATATCGTCTAGCTATTATATTATGAGACCTTGGTGCTTTTCATAAAAGAAAATACACACGAGGGGTTCCACAGATGGGTTGTATTGGTCCTTCAAGTTTTTTCTCCTTTTCATGCTAGAACAATTGGGACATCATAACTATTTTTATACAAAAGAAAAATGTTGTTTGGTGCACTACAGCACAACAGTGCCTAAATGGAGTTGGTTGTAGTGCTAGCTAGCTAAAAACAGTCTTGAATTGTTTGGCGGTGTGCTAATCTCTACCAAAAGAAACTTCTAAAAATTCTTCTCCATTCGCCATCTAAAAATAGAACAAAAATGCTGGTGTCCTTTTGTGCTGAGAAACTGATTTTTTATGTTACTATTAGACAGTTCATAGTATTAACCTTTTTAGAGGGATCACAACTCAGTAGTTATAATATTATAGTATCATTTGCTACTTGCACCCATGCATGTTAGTCAAACCCAGTCAATGTAAGGAGCTAGCACATGGTAACACCTCTGTGCACAGTCCATACAACTGTTTTGCAAGCCTT
This sequence comes from Oryza longistaminata, assembly GCA_009805545.1. Classification (NCBI taxonomy): domain Eukaryota; kingdom Viridiplantae; phylum Streptophyta; class Magnoliopsida; order Poales; family Poaceae; genus Oryza; species Oryza longistaminata. The sequence continues at coordinate 6,858,176 of CM020184.1, forward strand.
GCCCTACTGGCTACTGTACGCTATACATACATGCATACACCTGCTACCCCTGCACAGTTCATTTATTTTCCTCGAGTCATTGTGTGTGTTGTTTTCTCTGCAGCCTATAACATGCCATTTTGCCCTGCCTAACATAATTTCCCCCCGTTTGTCTCTCTGCAGGGCGGGCCCCACGTGGGTCCCACTTCCCGGATCAGCCACACATGGGCCCGCAACCTTACATGGGCGGCCGGTTGCCGCCGCATCATATGACGGCCCCACCTCAACAGATGTTCTACCATCCTCAGTTCGGGTGAGTATCAAACTTCTTCTTTCCTCTTCTTTTTTTTTTTAATCTTTTTTTCCTCTATAAAGCATCGGATGCAGCACGACTCAGACCCCACGATTACGATGATGCATGGATAATGAATACGTACAACCATCGTCCAAAAAACACGTACTAGTATATTGCACCGTCGTCATCGTGGGATCCGAGCCACGCTGCAAATTAACCTGAAGCCCTTATCGATCAGCGGCTGTGCATGCGACAGCAGCTAAGCATTAGCTACACGTCCATATCAGCACCATGTCATTCCCTCTTTGGGAGTTTGCACCGTGTTTCCTTGTTAGAGCCTAGCTGTAAATTGCACTGCAATGCACAAAAAGGATATATAGGCTGCTTAGGTAGTGAGGCCTCCGCGTCATTGGTGATTGGAACTGGTGGTTCATGGAGACGTATGCGGTTTTCATCCATGTGGGTTTTTGAGGTAGACATTTGGAGCCCTTATTTTGTCGAAAGAGATGGTACCTTATTACTAAGGTTGTGTTTAGATTTAAAGTTTGGATCCAAACTTTAGTCTTTTTCCATCACATCAACCTGTCATACACACACAACTTTTCAGTCACATCATCTCCAATTTCAATCAAAATCTAAACTTTGGATCAACTAAACACAGCCTAACTGATCTCGGAGGTAAACGGGTGGAGTAGTAGACAAGAAAGTCGTTGCTGCTAATGCACGGTGATTGGAGAGGCTGATCTTTTTATTGTACTAGCTGATGGGGGTAGCTAGTACCGAATTGGCGCCTGCTGCTGCGTCTCATTTTCACGGCAATGACTAGTGTGTGAGGTCCCGTTCCTTTCGTGGCAGCAGCTTTCCGTGGTTCGTTTTCCTTAATTGGGCAGAAGGGTTCAGTTGCCAAGGAGCACGGAGGGCCCACGTGTCCCCATTCCCACTCCTGTTGGGCCCTGCGTGATGGCCCATTAAGCCTGGGCCGATGGGAGGGAGACAGCAGCTCAGCAATGGCCAATGGGCATTCAACTCCCGAGGGTCCCACACCGTCTCTCTCTCTAGAGTCTAGACCACCATGGGGTGTTGCCTTCCCAGCAAACACATTCTGCACTTTGTTGGTTTTCTGCCGAGTTAAATGTCTGCATTCAGATCTGATGCCACTTGGCTGCTGCTATTGCAATCTGCTATTGTTATAACCGTGGACCTGTACAGATCGTTGAAACAGGAATGCATGTGTGGCATGGCATGTACGGGATTTTAAATTTGGTTATATTTTGCTAAGAACCACTGCTGAACTAGTAGTTGAGTTGTTTCTGCCTTTCTCATATGCAAATGTAAAATTAGATGATCTGAAAGTTACTCTTGATCTTGATTTTTCTTGAAAAAAGGTTAATAATGTTTTATGTGGATATTTTTGCACAAAGTTTATTTTAAAAAACAGAGTCCAGTTTTGTTTTTGACAAATGACAATAACTGCACTTTTATTTGATTGGGGTTATGATTTAGCCAGCCAATTGCTTTTAGGTTCATACAATTTGTACAAGAAATGAGGAATTTAGAACCCTTTTCCTATGAACTGCTGCTGCTACTGAAAAACTGGGAGTACAAGAAAAGGGAAAAGTTTATTGCTCTAGTTTTAGCTAGAATAGATTGTGTATATATGAGATAAGTTTGGGCTTTACAGCCAAGATAGTTGGTAGATATGTCTCCAAGAGAATGGTGGGTCTCATGTTCGGCTCAATCCCTCTCAATCTTTTACAACGCACTAAAGAAATTATGCAAACTTTTGCAGGTACTGGTACCCACAAGATTATCCTTACCAACAGGCAAGCATCCCATCCATCTCCTTGTTCAATGTTTGACGTTTTACTTCCATCACATGCGATTGGTTCTTGCTACATGCATCTCCAATAATTTGGTAACAGTACGCAAAGAATAGATAAGTTTCACAGTCTGAATCATCCTATTTTCCATGTGGCAGTATGTTCTGAAACTCTTAACTCACAACATCTAAAGTTGTGTCCTGCACCTCAAAAGCTTGAATACTCTAACATTTAGTATTGATTATTATCTGCACATATTTTCTATACACCAGAACACTAAGTTATAGTAATAGACATCAGCACAAGTACTTATCATCTTATTTTTCCCATCTAACAATATATACTGGAAGCATCTAGAGTCTGAATCATCTTATTTTCCATGTGTCAATATGTGCTGAAACTATCCAATGTCTGAACTCCTCAGCATGCCGTGTACAATTCACAAGCGCTACAGCATTACTACCCTCAGCTGTATGGTCCAACATCCCCTTCAACACCGTCGTACCAGTTTATGGGGTACATGCCGGGTGCCCTGGGTCCAAGGGCTGGCTTCTCTCCGATGCAGCAACAAGCTCCACGGCCACCTTTCATTCAGCAGCCTGCGCCGCAGTTCGACGGGGGCTCTTTCCCTCCAGGACCTTCTCTCCCACCGGATTTCAGACTCCAGTTGCCCCCTCATGCACTCTCAAGGCAACCAGATGAAACAACCGGTATGTCATTGTTAGCCTACCATTCAGAAATCTATTTAGTTCACTGTTGAGACGAAAAAACAAGATACTGCATTACCGTTCAATTACCCTGCTGTCATTTAGAAACCTAGTACGTTCTTGTCACAGTTGACATCATTTAGAAACAACACCATTGTGACAAATTTATGCCTGACTATTGCTGAATATGTTGCAGGTGCTCAATCAGCTCCGCCAGTCTCCGCGAGTGCAGCTGCAACTCCAACCACGGAAGGCAAGGAAGCATCAAAGACTGTAGAATCAAATTCAGATCTAAACACCTCGAACTGACTTGGTGAACTGAAAATTCTTCCGAAATGACTCAATGTCAGCCCACATGGTGCCATGGTGGTCTGTAACAGGGCTCCAAGCACTCATTTCTTGACTGAAAAAAAGCACCAAAAGAATTGTTCTTTCATTATTTCATATTCTTTTCCAATTTTCACAATGCATTTCTTCGGTGAATCCATTGTATGGCCCAACTGAACTTCACGAAAAAAAAAATCTGTAATTTTCCATAATATCTTCCGGCGCGTGCTGTTGTTATCTCTTACATGCACCATCCGTCTGGATTACTAGTTTACAACCATATATTTACCAATTTACCAATGTTACAGAATAGATGATGATGATGGGAGCATCTTACTACGACAGGTGAAACCATACACAAACCTGAAATACTAACTAGTGACATTGGTGAAGCAGAGTTTGTCTACCCTGAAATACCTGAAATTATCGTTGATCATTGTTCTCCACTCCATAGCTAATATTAATATTTCTAACAAGATAGCGGGAGATGGTCACATCATAGATTCATTTACCCAATTACAAATCGCATTTTTAGGATTGATCAACAACAACAATATTCAGCTTGCGTGATCACCTCCTGCAAGCAGTAATTCAACCAAACGATCTATTCCGGCGCTCGAAGTGCCTCCTTCCTCCGTTGCCGCCACGGCTTTCTCCTTCCACGCCATTGCTTTCGCTCTCATATCCTGCAAACTAGGCCGTCGATCTTCTTAGGGTCGTGGCCTAGGCAGTGGATCTAACAAGGGCGATGACGGAGGGTGGGGGGGAGGGGGAGGGGTTGTGTGGTCTGGGATGATGAGGCGGCCTGGTCGATGCTGCTTGCAGTGGAGGCAGTGGCGGACCAAGGATTTTCATTCTAGGTGTGCCCACAGCAAGCCAAAACAAAAACCTCAAGCACAAAAGTATAGTTAAGTCTTAAATTATCAAAATATAGTACAATTAGTTCAAATTAAGTCTTAGATTATTAAAACACAATACAAATACAAATAGTTCAAAATAAGTCTTACATAACAGAAACAATGCAATCTAATGACGTTTATCACTATGACGTTTTTTCATAGCATAGAAGCGTTCCATTACAGCATCATCACTAATATTCAAGAAAATATCTCTATCAATAAATGTGACCAAACAATCATTCAAGACTTGATTGCCCGTACTATTTCTCAACTTGGTCTTCACAAGATTCATGGCAGAGAACACCCTTTCAACACTTGCAGTAACCACCGGTAGAAGTAATACCAGTTTGAGAAGCAAGTATACCAATTTATAGAGTTCATGTTTTTTAGTTGCAACAAGCTTCATAGAAGAAAGGGTGACGCAGCTGTCATCCCACACCGGAAACCCTCTCTTCCAGCGCATAGCCCCTGTCCATCTCTCCCTCCTCCGAGTCTTCTCCTCTCCTCTTAACAAATCCCTCTTCCTCCTCTACCTTCCCAAGCCTGAGAAGGTGGAAGAGGTTATGGAAGAAGAGTTAGAATACTACTACTTGGAAAGCGAGGGGTTGGGAGCAAACAAGATAGAGGCTGATCCCTGTAAGAGATGACAAAATCGACCTAGCCACTGATTAATCGAATTTAATTGCCATATATAGGAGCTGACTAAAGAAGACATCATTCAAGGATAGAGAGCCCTAGCCCCGACACCCACCATCGGCGACTGCAACCCTAGCATATACCCTGGTACCAACGATCTCCATACCATACAAATACCATAGTCGTGATCTAAAACATCGACAATATTATTATAATTTATCTATGTGTGATTAGGTTTGTATATTATTAATAATCATATGGATGCGTAAAATAAGATGTTAGTGATAATTGTTGTTTGCAACACGAAACATTTTCTTCAAGGGATTAAAACAATAAATGATAATAGGAGATGACCATCACAAGCAAAGAAAAGGTTATTTTCCATCATGTATTAAGTTCTTAATCAACATGTCATATAATGAACTCTAGCGGCTACACGATACACAAAATTCCCCTTCATTGTCCTTTTCCATCAACCATATAAAAAAATTACTCGGAAACCAGAAAGACAAAAGAATATAAAATAGAAGAGCAAATTTATTCATATATGTTTTTTAATCAAAATATGTTTTTTCTCAAAATTGTGATAAGCTTCTAGGACATGTGTACTTGATAAGTATATGATGACTGTGTCTAAATTGATCAAGTGCCATACCAAGACATGAATAAATGGATGTTGCTCAGATGTACATGTGAGTCATGCATGGGGTTAATTAATACATGGACACACAAGGAATGGCGAGGAATCCTTGGTGTTTGAGATGGGTATACTTGCAAGCATAGGAAGACATGTATTTAGTGGTCTTGTTACGTGAAATATTAGAGAATGTTGGAGGAGGATGTGGAGCCGATAATGGTGAATAGTGTCGAAGGGCACACAAACAACTATAGCAAAGTAAAGAACAATGGCTAGGATGTTAACTATGTAGTATGTCTAAAAGTGCTGTACTATCACGAGCCTACCGCCATATCCACATGTGATGCTCCAACAAAGTAGATTGGTATATAATGATTTGTTAGCTTCTTTCCTGAATTTCCACCTAAGCATTAGCTACACGTCCATATCAGCACCATGTCATTCCCTCTTTGGGAGTTTGCACCGTGTTTCCTTGTTAGAGCCTAGCTGTAAATTGCACTGCAATGCACAAAAAGGATAAATAGGCTGCTTAGGTAGTGAGGCCTCCGCGTCATTGGTGATTGGAACTGGTGGTTCATGGAGACGTATGCGGTTTTTATCCATGTGGGTTTTTGAGGTAGACATTTGGAGCCCTTATTTTGTCGAAAGAGATGGTACCTTATTACTAAGGTTGTGTTTAGATTTAAAGTTTGGATCCAAACTTTAGTCTTTTTCCATCACATCAACCTGTCATACACACACAACTTTTCAGTCACATCATCTCCAATTTCAACCAAAATCTAAACTTTGGATCAACTAAACACAGCCTAACTGATCTCGGAGGTAAACGGGTGGAGTAGTAGACAAGAAAGTCGTTGCTGCTAATGCACGGTGATTGGAGAGGCTGATCTTTTTATTGTACTAGCTGATGGGGGTAGCTAGTACCGAATTGGCGCCTGCTGCTGCGTCTCATTTTCACGGCAATGACTAGTGTGTGAGGTCCCGTTCCTTTCGTGGCAGCAGCTTTCCGTGGTTCGTTTTCCTTAATTGGGCAGAAGGGTTCAGTTGCCAAGGAGCACAGAGGGCCCACGTGTCCCCATTCCCACTCCTGTTGGGCCCTGCGTGATGGCCCATTAAGCCTGGGCCGATGGGAGGGAGACAGCAGCTCAGCAATGGCCAATGGGCATTCAACTCCGGAGGGTCCCACACCGTCTCTCTCTCTAGAGTCTAGACCACCATGGGGTGTTGCCTTCCCAGCAAACACACTCTGCACTTTGTTGGTTTTCTGCCGAGTTAAATGTCTGCATTCAGATCTGATGCCACTTGGCTGCTGCTATTGCAATTTGCCTCTTTAGTTTGTTTTAGTTATAACCGTGGACCTGTACAGATCGTTGAAACAGGAATGCATGTGTGGCATGGCATGTACGGGACTTTAAATTTGGTTATAGTATTTTGCTAAGAACCACTGCTGAACTAGTAGTTGAGTTGTTTCTGCCTTTCTCATATGCAAATGTAAAATTATACTCAATCTTAACGAAATAAATGATACACACGCGACAACATAAGTCGGCCACGGTCGTACGAAAACGCTCTTAATTAAATGGAGCGGTATGCTGTATGAACTAACGACGATGCTGATCGGCAGTGGAGACACATACGCTGGTACGCGTAAACCGACACAAAGCTACGCGGGGTTTCCGTCTGTTTCAGGCTAGAGCTGAACATTCAGACGATACCCTACATCAGAACTACTCCGTTTTCACTGCAAGATGCTTCGAGGTTGAAGAAAGGCGATCGAGGTCCATTGCTAGTGAAAAACGATATGTGATGCCCATGCAAAAACTGATAAGCTTTACGCCCTACGAAAACTTGCAGTACGTTTCCTTAATGTGTCTGTCCTTCTGTGGTAGATAATGAAAATCGGGAATCAATCCAGGTTCTTCCCTTTGGCATCTTGACACGACAGTGACACTGTTCCTCCCTCTCTCGCTCCGTTTAGTTTGTGCATCCGAAGCAAGCAAAGGATGGGAGAGCCACGCGGGCAAAAGGAGTTGCAAATCCACAAGCAACCGCAACCGAGGCCAACCCGGAGACGCCGCCATCCCCCACCAACTCGATCTCGCGCGCAGCCAGTCGAAGCGCCTCGTCACGCACGTATGCCGCGTGCCTTCAGTTAACGCGCGTGTTGGGCTCGGGCTCGGCTCCGCCCGCGAGGGCTACAGGCCGGAGCGGACAGCGGAGGACGCCCTCGCGCGGTCGCGCCGACTTCGGGTGGGCGCGCGTAGGAGAAGTTGGCAGCTCAGCTCACGGCCAATCTGAAAATACACAACACAAACACAACACATGAAGGGAGACAGACGCAGAGAGATGCAAAGGGAGGGTGAGAGAGAGAGAGAAAAAAAGATGGAGTACAAGGAGGCAACAGGGGCCTGCAAAGCTAGTAAAGAGTATTATAGTAGTAGTCGATTGGAAGCTAGACTAGAAAGGGTGACGCAGCTGTCATCCCACACCGGAAACCCTCTCTTCCAGCGCATAGCCCCTGTCCATCTCTCCCTCCTCCGAGTCTTCTCCTCTCCTCTTAACAAATCCCTCTTCCTCTGCTTCCTCCTCTACCTTCCTAAGCCTGAGAAGGTGGGAGAGGTTATGGAAGAAGAGTTAGAGTACTACTACTTGGAAAGCGAGGAGTTGGGAGCAAACACGATAGAGGCGGATCCCTGTACGAGACGGCGAAATCGGCCCCGCCACTATTAATCGAGTTTGATTGCCATATATAGGTGTAGGAACGGGACCGGGAAAGAGTTCGATCGTTATAGGATCATTGATCGATCAATCCATAGTCCTGCGAAGGGAGAAGCAAGCGGCGGCGCGTACGTACGTCATGGCTGCGGCCGGGTACCCATAATCTCCACAGTAGCCCCTGAGACCTTCGCAGTCGAAAAGATAATCTTCTCTCGAACTAGATTACTCCAAAGCCGAGTACTTCAATCATCTTCGCCATGGTCCCCCGAGTACTTTTACGAAATCTGAAGACTGTGGAGGGCTGAAAAATAAAGTCAGGTGCATCGACTAGATGCACCTAATAGGTGTAGCCCCCGACTATGTGGTTAGTTGAACAAACTAAGCATATTGTCAAGGAATAAATAATCCAACCAACTGAGTGGTTTTGATAACTGTAGTCAACCGAGTGACTTGATATCAATATATAGCATATACGGTGTGAATCTCCGAGTAACATGATCCGAGTGATATATCAACAGCTTTGTAAAATATAATGCGTGCAACCTAAAGCTGACAACATCATTGAAAATTCACATAGCAAAACAGCTATACAAAAGCTTGGATGCTGTGAATAAAGAAATTTCCAAAGTATTGGGCATACGCCATGCGCACACTGCTTTAACATATGTGCTTAAGTCCCTAAAAGACACATGGTTTCACCACACCCGGAAATATACGTCATATGTGGTGTAAAATGCGAGTAAAAAAACTCATAAAGGATTTACCAACCACCTGGAAAATGACCAAGATATATAATTAGCCTAAGCCATAATGTTGGTCAATAAAAATACACACTTACGTGGCAAAAAGCAATGATATTGTATCCAATCAATTGCTTGATAAACCCAAACAACACCTTGACTATATAAAAAAGTCAGCGGGGCAGCTACATAAAGCTTTACTGTTTGACACCTTTTAAGATGCATTGTACCAACTCACTCACAGCAGTTACTACAGGTTTACTACCCCTAATTATCTGCAGCATTTGCTGCACCTTCGTACCACACAGTAGTAGGCGCGTTGATCTGTTTGGTAGTAGTAGGCGCGTTGATCTGTTTGGTAGTTGCTGATTAATTAGATTAATTAGCGTAATCTTGGCAGATTTGCGGTTATGGGATGGTTGATTAATTTTAGTGGGGATGAACTTTCTCTTTTATGATCTTATATTCTTTTTTTCTTATTGGGAGAGAATTTGCTATTGGGAGAGAATTTGGGTGGTTTGACTAGAGAATGCAGTGGCGATATGATAAATCGTTCCAGCGAGAATGAGGTGTAAAGGGGTTGGGAGATTGTAGCTGGAGAATCAGGAATCCCCGGCGGCCGCCTTCCTTTCTTTTCTGGTGAAAATCGATCGGTGCGGGGGCATTAGAAAAATGCTTCATAGCATATACCACTCTTTCGCAGTCTTTGACCGGTATGGTTGGGTACCAACTGCCAACGATTGGAGGAAGAATAGGTGCTAGCTAGCACAGTTCCATTGCAATGTTGTGGCTACTTCGCATCAAGTGTGTTGGGTCCAGTATCCCCTTGTTTCTTTAGCTTCACTTTCACTTCATTTTGTGTTCATCCATATAGGGAGATAGTACACATCATTTGCGTTTCTTACAATGCAGCACGCACACATGCATGCCCTTATGACTTTAAGCCGTACTGTGGGTGAGATGAAAACCTGCATATTTTTTCCTTCCAAAATAGAAGCCGTACTATGGGTGAGATGAAAACCTGCATATTTTTTCCTTCCAAAATAGAAGAGAGAACATGCATATACCGCTCATATCGTCTAGCTATTATATTATGAGACCTTGGTGCTTTTCATAAAAGAAAATACACACGAGGGGTTCCACAGATGGGTTGTATTGGTCCTTCAAGTTTTTTCTCCTTTTCATGCTAGAACAATTGGGACATCATAACTATTTTTATACAAAAGAAAAATGTTGTTTGGTGCACTACAGCACAACAGTGCCTAAATGGAGTTGGTTGTAGTGCTAGCTAGCTAAAAACAGTCTTGAATTGTTTGGCGGTGTGCTAATCTCTACCAAAAGAAACTTCTAAAAATTCTTCTCCATTCGCCATCTAAAAATAGAACAAAAATGCTGGTGTCCTTTTGTGCTGAGAAACTGATTTTTTATGTTACTATTAGACAGTTCATAATACTAACCTTTTTAGAGGGATCACAACTCAGTAGTTATAATATTACAGTATTATTTGCTACTTGCACCCATGCATGTTAGTCAAACCCAGTCAATGTAAGGAGCACATGGTAACACCTCTGTGCACAGTCCATACAACTGTTTTGCAAGCCTTGCCCTACTGGCTACTGTACGCTATACATACATGCATACACCTGCTACCCCTGCACAGTTCATTTATTTTCCTCGAGTCATTGTGTGTGTTGTTTTCTCTGCAGCCTATAACATGCCATTTTGCCCTGCCTAACATAATTTCCCCCCGTTTGTCTCTCTGCAGGGCGGGCCCCACGTGGGTCCCACTTCCCGGATCAGCCACACATGGGCCCGCAGCCTTACATGGGCGGCCGGTTGCCGCCGCATCATATGACGGCCCCACCTCAACAGATGTTCTACCATCCTCAGTTCGGGTGAGTATCAAACTTCTTCTTTCCTCTTCTTTTTTTTTTTAATCTTTTTTTCCTCTATAAAGCATCGGATGCAGCACGACTCAGACCCCACGATTACGATGATGCATGGATAATGAATACGTACAACCATCGTCCAAAAAACACGTACTAGTATATTGCACCGTCGTCATCGTGGGATCCGAGCCACGCTGCAAATTAACCTGAACCCTTATCGATCAGCGGCTGTGCATGCGACAACAGTTAAGAGCATCCGCAATAGTAAAGTAAGGTGCTCTCTATAAAACATGTACATCTCAACAATAGGCTAGATTAATAGTAAACCACCTCAATATTATGTCTACATGGGTATCTATAGCTCTCTAATGCATTGCCTTGTTTTTCTCTATAGACTATCTCCAGGTTAGTAGATAGTTTTGCTCTCTTTCTTCATTTAATCTCTTCCAAGTAGGAAAATATGCTGACATGGATCTCTTATAGAGAGCCTATAGATAACCATTGTGGGTGCCCTAAGCATTAGCTACACGTCCATATCAGCACCATGTCATTCAATAGGCCAGCCGTGCAGGCGAAGACACCAGTCGGCGGCGGCGAAGGCAAGCCGGTCGGTGAAGACATAGACGCCCTACAACGGCAACATAATAGGCCAGCCGTGCAGGCGGAGACCAGTCGGCAGCGGCGAAGGCAACCAGTCGGTGAAGACGTAGACGCCCAACAACGGTGGTGTGACCAACCAACCGTGTAGGCAAGGACACCAGTTGGCGGCGGTGTAGGCAAGCCGTTGGTGATGTTCTGACTGATCCATTCCTGAAGCGTAGGAGATAAGCTTAAAGCCATGAATCGCTATTATGCATATCTGGATCTAGATCCTGCAGAACAGACATATAGAATAAGTAGTATCTGATGTAAATATAATACTCGACGAAAATTCAAGTATTTTAAAATATTTATAAATATGTATTTCTTCTCTTGTCAATTTTGATTTCCCCGAGCAGATGACTCCTTATGTTTAAACACTCTGCCCGACTAGTCATAGCCCCCAAGCACCGGGAGTCGGCCTAGGCACTTCCCAAACATGCATATGAGTGACATGAGTTCGTCATTAATGGAACAAAGTTTCACGAATCAGAATTAACTACTCGGGTACTTTTGCAATTGTAAAGAGCAGAAAATAAATTTATCTTATCTCTATGCTTTTGATTTATTCCGAATAATACTTAGCACCTTGCGTTACTCAGTCCATCCAACGAGCCCCCGGGTGCTAGGAATCGACCCAAAGGCAACTATCCATCGACAAACCAAACGGAAAGCATAGGAAGATAGAACTCCATAACTCGATAGGCACTTTTGTACTCAGATTATGTCGCAAGCAATCAAGATAAATATTATGAAAATTGTTTAAAAAAATGATATAACATCTTTAGCCCCCGACTCACTAGTCAACGGCGAACCAGTTGACATAGTGAGGCAGAGGAAAAGGAAAATATCATATAAAGAAAAAAAATTAATGACTTAGCTTTGTAATATTCCTCTTGATAACGGTAGAGGTGGCTGATGTGGGAACAAAGTCGTCCATCAATGGTCAATGAAAACACCAGTCGGCGGCGATGACGACAGCCAGTAGTGAAGACATGGTCGCCATCAACAACGGCGGCAGAATACACCAACCATGGAAGCGGAGAAACCGGTCGGCGGTGATGACGGCGGCCGGCGGTAAGACACCATGGGTGGCGGCGGAGGCAAGCCGGTGGTGAAGACGTAAACGCTCATCAATGGCAATGACGAAATCCACCAATCATGAAGATGAAGAAAATAGTCGGCGATGGCAAATTCAACCGACGGTAATGACGATTAGCATCAATAGAGATGATCGACTATGATGACGAAGTTGCCCATCAACGGCAGCAGAGTAGGCATAGCCGAAGAGGTAAGGTAGGATGTTGATGAAGATGATGATATCGTTGATCCAGTCAATAGCGGTGTAGCAGTGAATGATAACGATGAGGTCTCCCATCGGCAGTTGCGTAGTAGGCCAACCGTGAAGACGAAAAAACAAGTCGGCGATGCAAGTCGGTGATGACAAAAGCAACCGACAGCGAGGACGTAGTCACCCCTTAGCAATGGCGGAGACGTCAGGGCCGATAAAGTAGAGGTGCTGGTGATGATGTCAATGATAATAATCCACCAAACTCCCAGACATGTAAATTAAATCTCAAACTTGATACTTGAGAAATTTGGAGTATATTGTGGCAGCGTGGAGAAGCCAAAATTGCTGGTGAAATAATTGGAGTTTCTCAAGTAGAACGCCATCTCTGAAGCGAAGACGAAACTGATGACTCCCGAAGTAGATTCCATAGAACTTGTTGGCTGATTGATTGCTTTGTCTTGACATAAAGCTTGTCGAATTTTGAGTCTTGTATTAGTGTAGCCCCCGACTCTTTGGTTAGTTGAGAAACAACTAAACATAGAGTCGAGAACTGTAGCTTCTTGTCATCGAGTAGCCATCAATTGAGTAAAGATATGCATTGAGGATGTCCGAGTAGAAATATTGAAGATTTGGAAAACCACTTGTAGTAGTAAAATAACACGGCATCATATTTGGTCACGCATGCCGAGATGTCGAAGCTCTTGTAGACGTCTTGGTTGGTGAAGTAGCAAATCTTGCAAAGTAGAGGCAATAAATTTTGCCAATGCCAAAAATAATGAAAGTGAAGTCGCTCCACCATGGTGACAAAGTTGCATAGCCGTGATGATGTGAACACAAGTCGGCGGCAACAGAAGAAAACCGATGGCGAAGACGTGTAGTTGTCAAGATAGATACTCTGGTCAGCTCCAGAAAAAAACCAGTCTGTGTCAAACAAGGCGGCCAGCTATAAAGACGATGACGTCCATCAGTAGTGGTTGCGGTATAACCCAGCCGTAGAGGCGAGGGCACTAGTCAACAGCAGACGAGATGACTGGCGGTGAAGACGATAAGGCCAATCAACATTGGCAGAACCATGCAGCCATGGAAGTGAAGAAACCAGTCAGCAGCTGACGTAGACAGCTTGCGTTGAAGATTATTAGTGGTGGCGGCGACGTGGCCGGCCGTGAAGACGATATCACCAGTTGGCGTCATACGAGGCAGTCGGTCGGTGAAGACGTAGACGCCCAACAACGGCGGCATAATAGGCCAGCCGTGCAGGTGGAGACACCAGTCGGCAGCGGCGAAGGCAAGCCGGTTGGTGAAGACGATGACGCCCAACAACAGCGGTAGAATAGGCCAGCCGTGCAGGCGAAGACACCAGTCGGCGGCGGCGAAGGCAAGCCGGTCGGTGAAGACGTAGACGCCCTACAACGGCGGCATAATAGGCCAGGCGTGCAGGCGAAGACACTAGTCGGCAGCGGCGAAGGCAAGCCGGTCGGTGAAGACATGACAGCCACAACAACGGAGAGCAGATAGGCCAGGCCTGAGGCGAAGACCAGTCGGACGGCGGCGAAGGCAAGCCCGGTCGGATAGAAGACATAGACGCCTAAGCAAGAGAAAGCATAAATAAGCCAGCCGTGCAGGCGGAGACCAGTTACGGAACAGAGGGGAGCGAAAGGCAACCGTGGGTTTGAAGGACGTAGGACGCCAACGAAGGTGTGTGACCAACAACAGTGTTAGGCAGGACACCAGTCATGGTCGGCGGCTAAGTAAAGGAAGCCGATGGTGATGTTTCTGACTGATCCATTCTGAAGCGTAGAGATAAGCTTTAAAGCACATGAATCCCTTATTATGCCTATCTGGATTTGAGATCTGCAGAAACAACACATAAGATGAGCTAGTATTGATGTAAAATATAATACTCGCGAATTCAAGTTATTTTAAAATATTTATAAATATGTATTTCTTCTCTTGTCAATTTTGATTTCCCGAGCAGATGATCTCCTTATGTTAACATCTGCCCGAACTAGTCATAGCCCCCAAGCACCGGAGTCGGCCTAGGCACTTCCCAAACATGCATATGAGTGACATGAGTTCGTCATTAATGGAACAAGTTTTCACGAATCAGAATTTAAGCTACTCGGGTACTTTTGCAATTATAAGAGTAGAAAATAAATTATCTTATCTCTATGCTTTTGATTTCTTGCCGAATAATACTTAGCACTTTGCGTTACTCAGTCCATCCAACGAGCCCCCGGGTGCTAGGAATCGACCCGAAGGCAACTATCCATCGACAAACCAAACGGAAAGCATAGGAGATAGAACTCCATAACTCGATAGGCACTTTTGTACTCAGATTATGTCGCAAGCAATCAAGATAAATATTATGAAAATTGTTTAAAAAATGATATAACATCTTTAGCCCCGACTCACTAGTCAACGGCGAACCAGTTGACATAGTGAGGCAGAGGAAAAGGAAAATATCATATAAAGAAAAAAAATTAATGACTTAGCTTTGTAATATTCCTCTTGATACGGTAGAGGTGGCTGATGTGGGAAACAAGTCGTCCATCAATGGTCAATGAAAACACCAGTCGGCGGCGATGACGACAGCCAGTAGTGAAGACATGGTCGCCATCAACAACGGCGGCAGAATACACCAACCATGGAAGCGGAGAAACCGGTCGGCGGTGATGACGGCGGCCGGCGGTGATGACGGCGGTCGGCAGTGAAGGTGTAGATGCCCACAACGGTGGTGTGACCACCAACGTATAGGCGAGGTCACCGGTCGGCGGGGCGGAGACACCAGTCGACGGAGATGGAGGCAAGCCGGCGGTGAAGTCATAGACGCCCAACAACGGCGGCATAATAGGCCAGCCCTGCAGGCGGAGACACCAGTCGGCGGTGACGGAGGCAAGCGGCGGTGAAGTCGTAGGCGCCCAACAACGGCGGCATAATAGGCCAGCCGTGTAGGCGGAGACACCAGTCGGCGGTGACGGAGGCAAGCCGGCGTGAAGTCGTTGTTGATATCAGCAATGGGGTGGTGAGGGCAAGCTGGCGGAGTGGACTCGCGGCCGATCGACCGGAGAGCTGAGACGCCTCGACTCCATGACCAGGGCATTGTTGCCTCAAGTAGTGCCGCGTAATTATATGCGGACAACAACAAAAAATAGCAAGAAACTAATATGAGATTAGAAATCAATCTAATATATATTGATAACAAATTGAAACGAAAAACTCAAGTCGAGCAGTGAGGCTGGATCATGAGTGATAGCCGGCGACGCGCCGTGCAACATGTATAAGCCCCGGTAGCTAACAGCTAACTCGATGTTCTTTCCGCATGATGCCATCATCGGAGGTAGCCGGCAGAGCCCATCAACCGTCATACATGCAAAAAAGAATCGAACGGCACATGTGTACATGCAATAGAAAACAATTAGTAGATTAATTCCAGTCTGCATATACGTGTTGATTAATAAATCAACAGATGCGTGTGTTTAATTTGCTCCTGGCGGCCTGTGCCACTCCAGCAACACGTCCATCTGCAAGGAAAGGAAGAGAGGAGCACTCGGACATGGCAAGGGCACCCAAGTAGGCGACGATGATGGCCGTGTCTCGATCTCATCCAGTATATGAAATTCATCAAAATATCAAGAAATCAAACTATGATTAAAAATTAATCTAATAAAAATCAGATTGGAACAGCCAAACTCGATTCGAGGATTGGAGCCGTCGAATTCGTTGAGATTGATCTTGGTGTTTATCCTGAAGTTGAATACATCGCACTTTTCGACGGGTAATTCGACGCTCCCCTACCTGGCGCGCCAACTGTCGAAACATGAATTCGGCAATAAAAAAAGGGGTAGCGCACGAGACCTAAAAGTGGATGGATGCGGAGACAAGGATTTAGATAGGTTCAGGCCCTCTCAATGAGAGGTAATACCCTACTTCTGTTTGGGGATTTGAATCCGCCAGGTGTATTATAGATCTGACGATCTAGTTGTCTCATGCCCCCTAGAGGGTCTCCTGCCCACCTTATATAGGATGGGGGCAGGATTACAAGATAGAAACCTTAACCAATACGGTATTGGTTTACTAAATCTACTTTACAATATTATCAAACCAGGACTTTAGGCCGTTCCATAATATACAAGGAAACGTAATACCCAAGTCATGATCTGTTACATATTTCATAGATATGAGTTATCCCCTATAACTAGTCGGATAACCATGCCGTGTGGGTATGGGGTACCCATAATCTCCACAGGCACACAAACAACTATAGCAAAGTGAAGAATAATGGCTAGGATGTTAACTATGTAGTATGTCTAAAAGTGTTGTACTATCACGAGCCTACCGCCATATCCACATGTGATGCTCCAACAAAGTAGATTGGTATATAATGATTTGTTAGCTTCTTTCCTGAATTTCCACAATATGTTTATGGCTATGGCAATGGCAACTGACTAACACCCCCTAAGCAACATCACGCAAGGAAGATTTTGTGAAGAGATAACTATTGTTCCACATGAGAGAGAGAGAGCCTTAATGGGAAAAGAGGTTGCCGAACACAGCCTTAATGGGTGCGCTTATTGTTTTGATATTCTTTATTTGGGTATTCAAGGTGTATTTGATACTATATTTAAGTTATTGACCGAGAAACCACCAGACTCTAACTTGACCCTTTATTTGCTATGTTTAGCTTAACTCCTATCTTGAAAATAATATAATAAGGAAATTTCCGGTAAGCTCAATCAATCCTCATCTTATAAGCTCTTACATTCCTGTTCTTGTATTCTTTTTTCTCCTCGAACCAAACTTATTTCATGATCTTTGTCATCACCATAAAGTGTATATATTTATGCCTCTTCCTCTTATTTCCCTCCAACTAACCTTGTTGCAGTTAGTGGTGGTTGGCCTTCATTCGTGATATGCAATAGGTAGTGATAGGAGAATGATTATGAACCAACAACTACAATGATCATAAATCTGATATCCTCCAACCACAATATTAACTATTTAAACATCTGATATGATTATTGACTTTAGCATATGATACGACTATCGGCGAAGGGTGACAACGTGTTAATATATCATTTGATCTAGCTAGGTTTGCATCAACCTAGCTCATTTGTTAGAAGGGAGCACTGAAGTGACATGATGGCTAGACGAACATGTTCCAAATGGGATGTATTTAAGACACTACTGCAAAAGACAAAAAGTCAAATGCAATAGGAGGAGCTCCTCCTACACATTTGATGTTCATATTATTCGCTATGGTGCAAAAGCTACTCCATTATAAAATCAACTAGCCTTGCTAAAATAATTCTACAACATTATGCATCCGTTACCATAGCAGACTCACAATATCATAAGCTTGTTGCTACATGGCTCTACGTGGTACTGTAGCTTATCTGGATTCAACATCTTGCACTTGCACTTACTTCACATGTTTTGCATCACTTACAACCATAGCAGCTCCAACAAGTATTTTTCCATGGATGCCTAGTGAACTCACAAAGGCTTACGGGCTACGAGGTCAGCAATGACAATGCCCTCCCGAGTTTGTTAAGATCCTAGGAATGCTTAGCATGCTAAGATCATCCTCAGTTGAGCCCAGTGGAGTGTGCTCCATTCCCATTCACCACCAGATAGCCTGTTACAATCTAGCAAGTGTGCTAAAGGACATAGCACATATACTAAACCCATTTAACCATCCTGTTTACCATTAGATGGTCCATTAGTAAGATAAAAATTATATAAATTCTAGTAAAAAAATCTTTAGTACTTTGGGACAGGGTATGTCAACCAAAGGAGAAAGGAGGCTTGGGTATAATTGATCTTCATTTGCAAAATAATGCCTTGCTCATGAAAAATGTACATAAATTCTATAACAGGCACTCTATTCCCTGGGTAAATTTGATTTGGAATTCTTACTATACCACAAAGCCTCCACATGCTATTCCTCCTAAAGGATCGTTTTGGTGGAGGGATGTACTGCAGTTTGTGGATATTTTTAGGGGCATTTCAACTTGTTCTGTTGGAGATGGTAAATCATGTCTGTTTTGGGGTGATCTTTGGAATAACAAAGTCAGATCTTCAGTGTATCCTAGAATTTTCTCTTTTGCAAGGGATGCCAGCCTTTCAGTTTTAATGTTTTCACAAAGGAGTCTGTCTCAGCTCTTTGTGTTACCTTTGTCTGAGCAAGCTTTGCAGGAATATCTACACTTGACTTCAACTGATCCTCTTGATAATCTTAATGATGAGAATGATACTTGGACCTATGTTTGGGGGCAATGGAATCTTTTCTTCCCAGAAAATCTATGCCATGAATTTTTCACATATTCAGGTTCCAGCCTATATCAATTGGATTTGGAAGAGTAAATGTGCAATGAAGATCAAGGTTTTTGGATGGCTTCTTTTAATTGACAGACTGAACACCTATGACATGCTAGACAGACGACACTGTTCTACTGAAAATGCTTCTTTGACCTGTGTTTTGTGTTCGGCAGGGGCTAGGGAAACATCTTGGCATTTGTTTTTTCAGTGTCCTTTTAGCTCTGAGTGTTGGGCACAGTTTGGCTTGGTCTGGAATCTATCTCTTAGCTTTAATGAAATGTTATTTGCAGCTAAGAATTCCTACACGTCCTCGCACTTTGTGGAGAAGGTGCTTTATGCAGCTTGGAATATCTGGAGGCAAAGGAATGATTTAATTTTTAATAATGTTGCTCCTTCTGTTTCCTCCTGGAGAGTACATTTTAAAAGTGATCTCTCCCTTTTAGTTCATAGGCTTAATTCTTCTGAGAGAGATTGTTTAAATCTTTGGATTAACCTGTTGTAATTATAAACCTTTTATTTTTAATATATTAACTGTGGGGGCTTCCCCTACAGTGCTTTTCCTAAAAAAAAAGATAAAAATTATATATACTAAGCCCATTTAATCATCTAAATTCATCCTAGATGGCCTGTTAAGATTTGGCAAGTTGGCACCAGCACATGTACTAAGGCCCTCTTTGTTTAGGCTTAGGCTTATTGGCTTAGATTTTTAAGTCAGCTTATTAGCTTATATGATTTATAAGCCGGTGAATTTAATGTCCTAAATTTAGTAGTGGAGTCATACATCTACATCACATAAGCCAAAAAAGCTTCTCCAACCTAGCTTTTGGCTTAGTATTAGAGTGGTTTATGGCTTTAAGAAAAGCCAAATGAAAAAGCTGCTTGTTTGTTTAGGCTTAAACTTTTCGGCTTATAAGTTGACTTATAAGCCTAAACAAAGAGGGCCTAAGCCTGCTCAAACCCTAATCTCCGGTCCAATCCACACCATATATCCTCATTATCTCTTTCTAGGAGGGAATAAGTTCTTTAGATCCCTCAATTTGTTGTCGGGTCAGAAATTTGTCCCAGAACCTAAATACCAGGTATATCCCGCAACTCACAATACCGTGTCAACTTTAGTCCCCTGGTAGTATAATGGCCGATTTTAACTGACGCGATGAGTGACACCCACGTGGGCCCCACATGTTAGCCATGAAGGGTGTCTGCCATGAGTGGGAGCTCAGGGCGACAGGCATGTAGGCGCGGCTGAACTCCTTGTACTGCTGTCAAACTCACTATCTTGCCGTCGCCGCCAAGCAAACGCTGCCCAACCTCAGTTGTGCGTAACCCTGCCGACGTCATTCGATGTTTGTCACCAAACCGAACCACCATGGGCAACCAATAGGAAGACGAAGCCGACGTTGTTTTCTTCCATCTCAAGCTGCCACCGCCGTGTCCTCATCAGCGAATTCCACTGCAACCACCTCTCGCTGCCTATAAGAGACGACGATGTCTCCATTTTCCCCCACAACCAAACTCTTAGAGCTCTCGTCTTCTCTCTCTAACATGTTTGGCCACCACGCTGCCGCTGGTCAATCTCCCTCACCGGAGCCCCGCCGGCCAAACCTCGCGCCACCAACTCCGCCTCGTCGAGGTGAACCCATTCCTCCACTTTTTCCCATCCCTTTTCTCACACATTAAGCCCCTACCAAAGTCCTCTGTCTCCTGACGCGTCCCACCACCCTGTCCTGCATCTCCCTTAGCTCGGTTGCCTACGCCATGGACCGCGGTTTGTCGTATAGCTCCTCCACGCGTGACTCGAGCGACGCCATGACGCTTGTCGAGGACGGCGACAACCAGCTTGAAGTTGCTCTGCTCGGTGGCGGTGCACATAACCACCATGTCCTCCGTGGCCTAGACATGGTGTAGCTCCTGCTCGACCTTCAACAACATGTCGTAGTTCACGGGTCCACCGTGCGAGGGACGATCCCCATGTCGCCTCCCACGTGGACGGTCTCCATGGTGACCGTGCTCTGGTAAGTGCAGCTCAGCATAATCGGGGTGGACTCCTCGTGCACAGTCAGGGCGCGCACGATGACGAGGAAGTCCCTCCCCTTCACCATTGCAGATCGCCTGTGGCCCCCTCCTCACCGACTATCCTGCTCGACGCCTGAGTATCTGAGAAATGGGAAGAGAGGGAAGAGGGAAGAGGAGAGGGAGAGGAGAGGGAGATGAGTTGCCGCTGACAAGCCCACTTGGTTCCCACTCGCCATGTCAGCTAAAAACGACCACTTTACTGTCGAGTGACCAAAATTGACATGGTATTGTGAGTTAGGGGATGAGGTACACATGATATTTCGGTTCAGGGCGAATTTCAGACTCGACTATAAATTGGGCGATAAATTGAGGACCTAGAGTGAACTTATTCGTTCTAGGAGGCGAGGAACGCGACTCCGAAAGCCCAAAGCAAAAACTCCGTCGCGTGTGCCTGCGATTATCCATCCAACGCCAAAGCAGCGTCTCTCCCTCGCCGATACATACATGACACATACATACCCCGCGCCGTCCCACGGTCCCAGACAGGAAAGGGGTGTGTGTATCGGCAACCCGTTGGTTTGGGACCCCAACCCCACCCCGCCCTTTGCCCGACTCGCGCCCGCATCCCCTTTTTGCCCTAAACCCCAACCCCACCCCACACCGCCCTCGCCGCCGGCGTGTGGAGACAGCGCCGCCGCATCTCTCCCTCTCTCTCTCTCTTCTCGCTACTGGTCTCTCGCCCCGCGCCGCGCGCGGCAACCGTAATCTCGCAGGGGGGGCGCGAGGCGGCTCCTCGCCGCCCTCGCCCCGCGCCGCTGGAACCCGCTCCGCCCCCTAGGTCTCCTTCCGCCGAGGCGCTCCTGCCACCCCGAATCGAAGGGGGGGTTACTTATCTCGGGTGGGTCTTCTCCCGTGGTTGAGACGGCGTCGTCGTCGTCCTCCGTTCTACTGGAAGTGGCGCGGATCCGGACCTGGATTGATTTCCTTCCCCGCGGTAACGAGTAACGAAACCCTAGCTCGCTTTTCTAGTTCTGTTCGTTTCGTTATTCTCGTTGATAGGCACCAATCTCCCTTATCCAACATATAAATTTGCTCCCGGTAGTTGTTTTTGGGTTTAGCGGAATCATCTGTCCCTGCCCTAGTTTTTTCAGAACACGAGACGTGGTTTTGTTCTGATAATTCGATCCTCCCTTAGTTTTTGGGGGCGTCGTGCTTAGATAAAAATTGAAATCTGTTTTCATGGATATGTATATGAGGGCATGTGGTTTAGGAGACCAGTTGCGTTCAAATGTCTAATCTATACCCGCTAGTAGGTCACTGGACTGATATCTAGTTTTGGCTCATTAGCTATGTATATAAGTCATGTTTGTTTTTATGGTAACGGTAAGTTCTCTTCTTTCGCTTCTGTTGCTGAGAGAGGGAGGGAGAGGAAGGATCCAAAAGCCGGTATCCGTTACCCTGTTTACTAAATACTTACGCAGCGTTATTTGTGTATAAATACTGTGCCAAAGTTCTGCTGGCAGAGCAAGTTTATTGTTGAGTTTAATTAAATATTGCAGTTATCTTCGGAAGAGGATCTATCCGTAAGCATTTAATGTCCTAACCCGTCGTTTTCTTCCTTTCCTTGTCACTTGGCAGCCACTGTATTAGGAAAAGCTTGTTTCCTGTTTTTCGCATCACATTTTGATGCGCTTTGATGGCAAGTAATATGCAACCTTCTGGGCCACCGCAGGTAAATGTTGTCTGGTTGTTTTAAGGATGGCAGTTTTCAGTGTGAAGTTTTGATTTTTGTCATGTGATGTGATAACTTTTTACCATTCTTTCTCTCTTTCTCTCTCTCAAGCAGCAATCTAGGCCCCCTATGATGGGCTCTAGTGTCCCACCACAAAATCTGGGACCTCCGATGCCTATGCAGGTAAACTGGAAGATTGAATTTTCCCCTTGTATCCACAGCATGGACCATTTTAATCATATTTTACATTCCTAATATGTCATCTCGTTCTCTAATTTCAGTTTAGGCCGGTGATTCATCAGCAACAACCTCCTCAGTTCATGCAACCGGGGCAGCAGTTTCGACCTGTTGGTCAGGCCATGCCAGGAGCTAATATTGGCATGCCAGGTCAGATGCCACATTTTCAACAACCTACACAGCACTTGCCTCACTCTGGTCAAGTTCCACCTGCATCACAAGCAGTTCCTATGGCTTATCAGCCAGCTAGACCTATGTCATCTGGGCCTCTGCAGCCACCAGCGACATTCCCTGGAGGCCATATGCCCAACATGGGAGGCCCTATACCGCCTCCATCCTATACGGCAAGTCCTATTTTTCCTTGCACTTTGTGGATTCTATTCGTTCGTTTGATATATGTATTTAATTTCACAAAGCTATTGCCGGATCTTGAATGCCACCCCTTGCCGATAAGTTACTGATACTAGTATAGGCTGTACTGCAGTATCAACCATCATCTGTTCCTCCTCCCATAGTGCAATCTTGGGGTACAGCTCCAGGTCAGAATGTACCTCTTGTGCAGCCTGGGCATCAGCCGATGTCATCTTCCGCTACAATGCCTTCAGTAAATATCACTGATCTCTTCTGAATCAGTTTATTTTTCTGTATTAAGTTTACTACTGTGCTTTATCAAATATGACATCCTTACCTTGCAATAATTGAGTTTGCAAATGAACAGATCAATTCCAGCGAAACTAGCTCTTCAGACTGGCAAGAGCACACTTCAGCTGATGGGAAAAAGTAAGTTGAATCGTTTTACCTACTTACCTTTTGTTATTAACTTTCTGGTGGTGCTCAGTATCTTTTGTTGTGTCGCATGTTTTCACCTTTATTCTTATTTGGTTGCTTTCTCTATCTCTCTCTTTTTTAAGGTACTACTATAATAAGAAGACAAGGCAATCAAGTTGGGAGAAACCTGCTGAGTTGATGACACCGTTGGAGGTTAGTTGTGCTGTGTGCTTATGTGTCATCTACACTTACCTTTTTGTAGATATATTCTTCGGTTACCTTAATTTTTTATATGCTAAACATGTCATGACTTGTTACATTTCCCTTAGGGTGTTCTGTCTATCTCTTAAAATTTATGGAATGGTCTGTTCTACTTCCATCTACTTTACAATAGTCCATATCCTAACACGCACTACAAAACTGCTTACTGACTCATCTTCACTTTGAAAGGAAGTACTAAACACTCTTCGGTTGTGGTTTCCTAAGCAACTGTCATGTTGGTCATATACATGGCATCTTGGTCTTGTTAAGTTTAAGTTGCTAAATTAATTGGTAATCCATCTAATAGAAAGAGGAGAGATATAGGAGGAATAGTCGAAGAGGGATTTGTGTTTATTTTTACATGAATTTCCTGAATATGTGCAATGACTTCCTTTCATGGCTTATGGACTTTTGCTGACTTGTCTGATATAGCCACCATTTGGATTGGTATTGCTACTACCAATTCAACCATCAGGTTGTAAACTGCACTGGATTTTAAAGTTGAGGGGCTTATTCAATTTGGACCATCTTGAAAGTCTAAAGGGGGTGAATTGGAATTCATTACTATATTGGCTACTTCTATTTCCAGAATGAACTCTTTACTCTTTCCATGAGAGGACAATGCATGTTCTTAGTTTCTTACTGAAATGATGTATAGAACGTTTAGCGTATTACAACTTCAAATTTATCTTTGATTCTGCATCTTTGCTATGCTAAAAGTTACGTGTTCTTAATTATTTATTTTTTGATGTAACAGAGAGCTGATGCCTCTACTGAATGGAAAGAATTTACTACACAAGAGGGTCGAAAGTAAGTTCTTGATGGAACACATGCTATCACATCTGTATGAAGTTAAACAAATCACTTTCTTGCCGGTTCTTATTATTTTATCATTACAGGTACTATTACAATAAGGTGACAAAGCAATCCAAATGGACGATTCCAGATGAGTTAAAGGTTTGCCAGCCTTCTTTGATGTTTGATTTTATATTTGTTTATTGAATATTGTTGTATATCTATAAACAATTTTTTCTTCCCTTTTAGATTGCGCGTGAATTAGCAGAGAAGGCGTCAAATCCACGCCCTGATCAAGAAACGGAAACAACTGCTGGCGCTCCTTCTGGACCCACTTCAAACTCTGTGGAACCTTCTTCTGTACCTGCTAACCAGTCCTCCACAACGATTATGGTTGCTCCAAGTACACTTGATGCAGCAGCGAACTCTGTTCCTCCTGGTGCTGGCCCTTCGCACAATATGGAGAACACCTCCAGTTCATCTAATACTGCCATGCAAAATGGTGGTCCAAGTACCGTTGTTACTCCTGTTATAAGCACAGAAATTCCATCAGTTGCAAGTGATGCAGGGATTAGCAGGTAACTGTCGATGGCTTACTCAATGCTTCCTCACCAGTCACCACTTAAATGTTGCTAATATAGTTGTTATATGATTTGTTCAGAGCCAATAACGAATACCCATCTCTAGCTAGCACTGCTGACACGCAAAATGGAGCATCTGCTGAAGAATTGGAGGTACATGTGGTGTCCTCTCACAGGGTTCTAGACTTATAGTTTGAGTTCTTAATATTTGCAAGTGTATGATAATTGAGTTATGACCTCTTCTGCCTGGAGCTATGTTGTTGAATGATGGCCAGGGGAGAGTAGACACTAGAGAAAATGGGAGTTAGGCGATAGATTAGTTTGTCTTTCATTGATTTCAAAACTGTGCCAAATCCTCATGAAAAGAGATGAGAGAGGCACTAATAGTCTTATTTAATCTCAAATATTTGAAAGAAACAAAATCTTATCTGAACAAGTAATCTCGTGAAAGAAACTAAAGATCCCCTAGGATAGCTCAAGCTGGTTTGGTGCTTCAAAATTAATGTGAAACATATGTCCTGGTCCTTCAAAATTACTGTGAACTTACCTCTGATAAATCCTATACTCTGGTAACACCGATACTTCTATGGGAGTCAATAGTCATTTAAGAACCTAATAAAGTATGAGATTGTAAGAAAAATGTACCACTTCTTTTCTCATGCCATTGCTTGTAATTTTAACAATGTAATCTCAATATCATATCATCTTAGAGTCTCTCCATATTTTTCCCGCTTTGAAATATGTGTATACTCGCTGTATCCACATTTTTCAAAAATTTCGTATCCCCGTATTGCTGTAACAGTATTGTTTATCTGTGATTCCTAGGATTGATTGGATATATTCTACATGTTAAGTAGCTTAATAGTCTGAGCATTATTCCCACACTGGTGAATTTTCAGTAGAAAATATCTATTATCACCATCTTGTGCAATATTGCCATGATAAATGCTACTTCTTACTTGGAACGTATGTTAGGGTGGACAATTGTACAAGAATTGCTGTAATACAAATCCCAATTCAATTCGGATGGAAGGAAACACTAATTTTTTTCCTTACATGGATATGTATGCTTTGCTTAATACGAAAAGAAAATATGCAAAATTTCACAAAACTACAGATACTTTGTCCAAATTATCGCAAAACTATTGATTTAAGGTGATATATATCACAAAACTACAGATTTAACAATAAATTTATCACAAAACTACAGGTTTAAGGCTAAGTATCGCAAAACTACAGATTTAATAATAAAATTCTCACAGAACTAAAGATTTTATGGTTTAAATCCTTAGTACTAATGTTATGTTTGAGTTATAAACGTCCAAGTTTTGTGATTAAATATGCGCTAAACTTGTAGTTTTGTGATAACTTCGTTACGAAATCTGTAGTTTTGCAATAATCCACCTTAAATCTGTAGTTTTGTGATAAATTTAGTATTAAATCTATAGTTTTACGATAGTTTGGTCAATATATCTGTAATTTTGTGAAATTTACTCCAAATAGAGAAATATCATTTGCTACATCTTTATTCTTTCATTTCAAGTCTTGGATATTTTTTCTGGGGTTAGCGTGTGTTGGGATAAGGAAACCATCCTGCCTACTCCCTCAGTGAACTAGAAGGGTAGCTATATTTTGGGACGGAGGGAATAGTGAGCGGTGGCAGAAGCTTGTCAATTTGAGTTTAATTCTTTCGAAGAAATTTAGGCCTACTTAGGGTTGGGGCTATGCTGACGGTCACAGTTGTGCTCTTCAAAGTGCCTACACATTTGCATTTGATATATCTCACTCTCTCTGTGTGTGTTTGTGTGTCTGTCTGTATGTATGTGTTTATATGTGTATACCTGTACATTTATGCTGCTTATATTCTCTGTAGGAGGCCAAAAAGACCATGGCAGTTCCAGGGAAGATCAATGTTACTCCAGTAGAAGACAAAACTAGTGAAGAAGAACCTGTGACCTATGCTAATAAGTTGGTAAGGGAAACTTGCACATATTAAGAATTGACTGTGCATTTCAAGTTTTAAGCTCATATAGGTACACTTCTCTTTTGACTTATAGGAAGCTAAAAATGCATTCAAAGCGCTGCTTGAATCATCAAATGTTGAGTCTGATTGGACATGGGATCAGGTATGTAACTTCACTTGAATCGATATCAGTTAATGAATTGCTTGACACTGATATAATATGTCTAGGCTATGAGGGTCATCATAAATGACAAAAGGTATGGCGCCCTCAAAACTCTTGGGGAGAGGAAGCAAGCTTTTAATGAGGTTAGCTCTTTGTTATGAGCTAGAATCTGTCTTAGCAATTACATGGAATATTGAAGTCTTCTATTGCATTGTTTTATTCTACACTTAGTGGTTCACTGAAGCCAGGCCTATTTGTTTTTGCAGTATCTAAACCAGAGGAAAAAGCTTGAAGCAGAAGAAAGACGTATCAAACAGCGGAAGGCACGTGATGATTTTTTAGCTATGCTAGAAGTAAGATATCTAACTCATGTTATGTCCCTTACTAATACTCATTTGTCTGACTATACTGACTATTTTACTTTCTGCTATGTGTTTTAGGAATCTAAGGAGCTTACTTCATCAACAAGATGGAGGTATGCGCTACTGACTTCAAGCTTCTATTCATACATAATAACAGTCCTGTGATAGTTCGATGCAATTTTGTTTACCAAACTGTTAGTTTCTAGTTGCTATTTACATTGTAACTTTTTGTGGGGCTGCTGGAGGATGCCTTATGTTTGTTCGTGTTCAATATTATGCAGTAAAGCAATAACTATGTTTGAGGATGATGAACGGTTTAGTGCTGTTGAGCGTCCAAGGGAGCGTGAAAACTTATTTGAGAGCTATCTTATGGAACTACAGAAGAAGGTTCTGTCTTACAGAAATTCTGTTCCCCTTTTAAATTTTAATTGGTGTTGGGTTTTTCTGTTTGTAGAATACACTGTTGGGAATCTTATTCTGCAATTTCTTAGTTTTTTTAGTATGTCTAAGAACAAAACTTGAGATTTTTCTGGCATGACTTGACTGTATGGATCAAGATCTAACGATCATCCTGTTATAGGAAAGAGCAAGGGCTGCTGAAGAGCACAAAAGGCACATAGCAGAATATAGAGCTTTTCTCGAGTCATGTGAATTCATAAAGGTTGTTTCATTACTACTCCTATTAACTGTTTAGTCAATTAGTATGCAAACAGCTTCATCAATGAGAAACATATATATTTCTGTGCTGCAGACAAGTACCCAGTGGAGAAAAGTTCAAGAACGTCTTGAGGATGATGAACGCTGTTCCCGACTTGAAAAGATCGATCGCCTGGAGATTTTCCAAGTTAGTATTTTTTTTGGATCTGCAGTGACTTTCTTTATTTTGTGCTTCAACTGTGCATTTCTGTGCAATCCAGGAGTATATAAGGGATCTGGAGAAAGAAGAGGAAGAGCACAAGCGGATACATAAGGTTTTTTTGGTCACATAACGTTCACTTCTTTTTTTCGTTCGATGTCTTGAACCACTATGGATGTTTAATATAAGTCAATTCTGTCAGGAACAAGTAAGGAGGCAAGAGCGCAAAAATCGTGATGAATTTCGCAAGATGTTGGAAGAACATGTAGCTGAAGGAATGCTTACTGCAAAAACTCGTTGGCGTGATTACTGTGCCCAGGTCATTGAAATGGACCTTTTATGAATACGATTAAAATGACAACAATTTTTTTTCTTGATTCATAAAATTATCCATTTACAGGTTAAAGATTCCTCTGTTTACTTGGCTGTGGCCTCTAACATA
Source organism: Oryza longistaminata (assembly GCA_009805545.1). Taxonomy (NCBI): domain Eukaryota; kingdom Viridiplantae; phylum Streptophyta; class Magnoliopsida; order Poales; family Poaceae; genus Oryza; species Oryza longistaminata. Next base: position 6,887,244 of record CM020184.1, read on the forward strand.
AGTGGTTCAATGCCAAAAGATCTGTTTGAAGATGTAATGGAGGAGCTTGAGAAACAGGTTGGTCTTTAAAATTCGTAGTATATTCTTGCTCATCCAATGTATTATGTCATCAATGCGCTATAGTTGCCTCTATGCCTGAATTTGAAATTGCAATTATCATGGCAAGTAAAATCTGTAGTGAATAGAGGTGGCCGGCAACTATGGCAAAGTCTAACCTACATCTTGGTCCTGCTGAAAGATGTTAATTCTATCCATTCTCATGCTTTGTAAAACACAATAACAAATTTTGTTTCCATCATGCCACGAAAAAAGCACGAATCTACAATATTTTCATCTCATCACAATCACCATTTAAATTCTGGAATATCTGTTCTTTTTTGTTATGCATGAACTTATGTACCTACCATCCTTTTATCTCAGTATCAAGATGACAAAGCCCGAATTAAAGAAGCAGTGAAGTCTGGAAAGGTACCTTTTATTTTACAATCTTGCTCCATAGGTAAGTTTTACCTGTAGAAATTAGTTTGCCATCTGACTGACAAGGTAATTTTGTTTAGATTCCTATGACGACTTCATGGACACTAGAGGATTTCGAAACTGCTGTTACGGAGGATGATACTTTGAAAGGAATAACGAACATAAACATGAAGGTATTATTGTTTTGTCACCCTGAAAATTTGATTATGTTTGAAGATGATAATATATGTGTATTATTGATGCTGTTCTTGCGGTAACAATTTCCATGTTCAGTTGTAGTACTGATAAGAATTTTTGTTGATATTGTTACTTATCTTTGCTGGATCTGCTGCAGCTTATTTTTGATGATCAAGTTGAAAGGCTCAGGGAAAAGGAGGTAAAGGAAGCAAAGAAGCGCCAGCGTCTGGGTGAAAATTTCTCAGATCTTTTGTACTCAATCAAGGTATGACACTCTGTAATTTGTTGTACATCATGCCTATTGATTGCTGATTACCTACATTGAATTGTCCTGCTATGCTTATCCAAAGTCCAGCAATTTTCAGGACAAAGTTAACATAGCAGTGTAGAACTATTTAACAGCCTGGAAGACTTTTGGGCTGCCAACATGATCCATAAATGCCTTCTATTTATTCATTTATTTATACTTTTGTTGCATATATAGTACTGATAAAATCAAAATCTACAATGTAGTTCCTTTTTAAAAACTATATGGATGCATTGGTAGCATGGCAATGAACTGTATTTGGTAACTGGTAATCAAATTCAAAGTGTGTAGTTGAAAGATATCATGGAAAAGTGGCTGCACTTCGGTAGTCATTGAACTAAGTTGTTAGTTATTGGTAACATTCTTTTATAATTCACAGATGTTGGTATTATTTATGTTTTTGCATAGAAAATTAGTTGATGAGTTGGAACCATAAATACTACTTCCTCCGTTTCACAATGTAAGTCATTCTAGCATTTCCCACATTCATATTGATGTTAATGAATCTATACATATATATCTATCTAGATTCATTAACATCAATATGAATGTGGGAAATGCTAGAATGACTTACATTGTGAAACGGAGGAAGTAGTATTTATGGTTCCAACTCATCAACTAATTTTCTATGCAAAAACATAAATAATACCAACATCTGTGAATTATAAAAGAATGTTACCAATAACTAACAACTTAGTTCAATGACTACCGAAGTGCAGCCACTTTTCCATGATATCTTTCAACTACACACTTTGAATTTGATTACCAGTTACCAAATACAGTTCATTGCCATGCTACCAATGCATCCATATAGTTTTTAAAAAGGAACTACATTGTAGATTTTGATTTTATCAGTACTATATATGCAACAAAAGTATAAATAAATGAATAAATAGAAGGCATTTATGGATCATGTTGGCAGCCCAAAAGTCTTCCAGGCTGTTAAATAGTTCTACACTGCTATGTTAACTTTGTCCTGAAAATTGCTGGACTTTGGATAAGCATAGCAGGACAATTCAATGTAGGTAATCAGCAATCAATAGGCATGATGTACAACAAATTACAGAGTGTCATACCTTGATTGAGTACAAAAGATCTGAGAAATTTTCACCCAGACGCTGGCGCTTCTTTGCTTCCTTTACCTCCTTTTCCCTGAGCCTTTCAACTTGATCATCAAAAATAAGCTGCAGCCAGAGAGATTATTTGGAATTTTTCCCGGGGAACCGCAAAAAAAAAAAAACAAATTTTTTTTTTGGGGGTTGGGGGCCCAGGAAAAAATACAAAGAAGAAAAGGTAACAATTTTTGGAGAAAATTCCCCCCCTTTGGGGATCAAATATTTCTAAAACAGAAATCCCTGCCATCTTAAGGTTTTTGAATTCGAAAAAATTTCGGCGCAAGCTTTCAATAATACATTGCTTGGACCATGGGAAGATTTTTTTGTTAAATCAGCCGAAAACATAGATGGTGTCTTGTTGAAGTGCTTTAGATTGAAGATCAATCCTAAAGTGGCCTATGGGGAGAGGTGCATGAAGGGAATTTGTGGAACTCCATCAATCGGCCCGCCAACAAGATGAATTTGGGTTGCTTAGAAGAGCGGGGTTCTTATGGCCGAAGATGATTGATGATTGCTTTCAAAATAGATGCGAGCCTTGTCACTGGTCGGCAATGTTCAATTGGCGGCCCGCCGCGCGTGTTGAAACCGCCCTATAAATCAAACCATGGCCCGTTCCAGAGGATGGGCTTTTGGATTTTTTATTGGTCAAACTTTTTTTATCCTTCGTCAGTCAAGGGCCATAGATTCGGTGGCCTAACGGTTGCTAGCGGATTGAAACTTCAACCAAATGGGCCGAAGGCCCCGTGCCCTTTTGGAAGAATATGACTCATAATGGCGGTAATTGACTTTTATTGAAGCATATTATTCATAGATTCGGTATTCCGCAAAACATTAACTAACGGACCAAGTGCTCCTTTTATGGTCTAAGGAAGTGAAGAGTTTTACCAGAATCTTAATGGCATTGAAATTGTTTGAGTTCTTCTCCCCTTACTAAACGCTCAGGCTAATAGACAAAGGCACGAGTCGGTAATAAGAACATTGTTTAAAGCTAGTACAAAAGAAGATTGAGGAAACACCCGAAGAGGTGGCATGAGGTGCTTTTCTGAAGCAGTGGGCGCATAGGATATCTAAACCATGGTTGCCACTAAAAGTCACTCCTTTTGAGTTGGTTTTATGGTTCAAGAAGCCGTTTAATAAATCCGGGTGGACGGTAAATCTTGGTTCTCTTTCGTTATATCAAGCAATAATATTTGTCAGAGAAGATTACAAGACGTTGATGTGGGGGAGACAAATCTGAGTGAGAGGTCCACGACAAGCGCTTGAAGGCATTGGAAGAGAATAGAGAAAGAGAAGAAGAGGGCTGGCCAAGAGCGTACACACAGGAGAGTGAAAGCAAAATTGTTTCAAGTTGGAAGACTTGGTTTGGAAGACAATTTTGCCTTTGGTACTCGTCCAAAGGAATTCGGTAACGGTGGTCTCCTAGTGGGAAAGGTCCTTATCGAGTGTGCTGGCATTGTTTCGATGGGAACGCATATACTTTTTGGAGACACTTCAAGGGTAAGCGGTTTTCAACGAGTAGATCGAGCGGGAACTACTTGAAGAATACTTCCCGAGCGTTTGCAAGACGCTTAGAGAGGTACTTGGCCGGTAATTGGATTATTGTGCCTCCAAGACCAAAACATGCCTCTATTGCTTTTAGATTCACGTTGTCATCAAAAAGGCAGGGGGGGTATGTGTTTACACCCAAATTTGGCAGCCTAGTTAAACATAGGGAAATTGCCAAAATTGGAAATCTGACCAGGTTTCCCTTCGAGATGGGGCCTCCGGTCTGACCGCCATGTGTTGGTGCGGTCAGTGATCCGCTGTTGGTTGAGGGCCGGTCAGACAGGGGTTTTCTGGGCGGTGTGTGGCGGTCCTGACCAAAGCAGGTCCGAGTCACGACCCTGCGTTTCGTCGGGTTCGTAGGTTTCCTTGCTCGGGAAGGCATGTTTCGGGTTTCCTTTGGCTTCTATCCGAGTTGGACGTGAGGCACGCCCTGTAGAGGGCAAGACTCAACTATAGTTAGGACACAGTAGGCGCCGGATTCATTGTACACACAATCAATCTATTATCAATCAATCGAATCGGTTCTTATTCATATTGCTTGTTTAGTTTTCTCTTATTTGTTCCATCTTTGTCGGTTTGCAACTGTAAACCGTGCCGCATCGCGCTGCGGAGAGTGGCGACATCTCTTTGTAGGTTTGTCCCGAAAACCTTGTCCGTTTGCCCACGAGTGAGACGGGTATTATCTAGAAAATGAGGCTCCGCTAGCCGGTTTAGTTATGCAAAAACCCATCTAGGGTTTCAGCTTTTTTGCTAGAGTCGAGGGTGTTGGTGACAAATCTGAGGATCACCACGGCAAAGGCTTATAGGTGCTACGATCAGTGCTTGTCAACTTGGCCTAAAAAAGTTTGCCAAACACTTACTTCACATGTTTGCATCACTTACACCATAGCGGCTGCAACAAAGTATTTTTCCAATGGATGCCTAGTGACTCACAAAGGCTTACGGGCTACGAGGTCAGCATGACAATGCCCTCCAGTTTATTAAGATCCTGGGAATGCTTAGATGTAAGAATCATCCCCAGTTGAGCCCAGTGGAGTGTGCTCCATTCCCATTCACCAATGCAGAGATAGCCCGTTACAAATCTGGCAGTGTGCTAAAGGACATAGGCACAGTATAGCGAAACCATTTAACCATTCACCTGGTTTATGAACCATTCAGATGGCCCATTGAGTAAGAATAAAAAATTAATATATACTAAGCCCATTTAATCATCTAAATTCATGCCTAGAATGGCCTGTTTAAGATTAGCAGCCAGCACATTAAGTAGGGATGGGCAATATTTTACGAGTCCGGGTCATCCGTGGATAACCCAGACACGATGGGCCATGGTGTGGGTGGTGATTTTTTACCCATGGGCACGCCTGCCCGACGAGGCTCGAAGACGTAGGGTAACAGGTGAGTTTCATTATTTCCCGTGGATAACCTATTGCCCTGACCCGATACATATGTAAATTACACACATAAACTGACTAGCCAATTTCTTAATTCTTTATACCAATTTCTATTGGTTCATTTGTGATGCTAATTTGCTAAGTTATGATGTAATTCAAATTATTGTGATAACCTAATAATTTGGTAAAATATTGATTTATTTTCTTGTTAAATTATATATTTTTTCAAAGTTAATTATTCATATGAGATCAACATGAGAGGTATCCCGCCGGACATAACCCGCGCCTGACGCATGGGTACGGTGCAGCGGAGTTTTGGGCCCGCTAACTCTAGTGGGGTAGGGTTTGGGTGGGCAATGATGGGCGCTATCGGGTCGGGCATGGTTTTTGCTTCTACCCGTGCCCCTGACCGATCCCATTGCCATCCCTACATGTAATGCCTGCTCAAAACCCTAAGCTCCGGTCGTCCACCCCTATAATCCTCTTATCTCTTTCTAGGAAGGGAATAAGTTTTCTTTAAGATCCCTTCAATTTGTTGTCGGGATCAAAATTTGTCCTTAACCTAATACTCCAAGGTATCATCCCGCAACTCACATACCGTGTAACTTTATGTCCCCTGGCAGTATAATGGCCGGTCCTAGCGACGCGAACGAGTGACACCCCACGTGGGCCCCACATGTTAGCCATGAAGGGTGTCTGGCCATGAGTGGGAGCTCAGGGCGGACAGTCCATGTAGGCGCGGCCGCGAACTCCTGTACTGCTCACATATCTTGCCGTCACGAGCCGCCAAGCCAACACGCTGCCAACCCTCATCCTGTGGTTGTGCGTCACCCCAGCCTGCCAGACGTCAATTCGATGTTTTGTCACCAAACCGACCACCATGGGCAACCAATAGGAAGACGAAGCCCGAACGTCTATTTTCTTCCATCTCAAAAGCGCCACCGTCGTGTCCTCATCCAGCGAATTCCACTGCAAAACTCACCTCTCGCTGCTATATCCCCCACACCAAAACTCTTAGAGCTCTCGTCTTCTCTCTCTACCAATGTCTGGCACCACGCTGCCGATCGTGCTGGTCGATCTCCCTCACGACGGAGCCCTCCGCCCGGCCAAACCTCGCGCAAACCAACTCGCCCTCGTCGAGGTGAACCCATTCCTCCTCTTTTTCCATCCCTTTCTCACACATTAAGCCCCTACCAAGTCCTCTGTCTCCTGACGCGTCACCTACCCCTGTCCTGCATCTCCTTGCTCGGTTGCTACGCCACGGACTCGCAGGTTTGTCGTAAGCTCCCTCCACGCGTGACTACGAGCGACGCCATGACGCTTGTCCCCGAGGACGTGCGACAACCAAGCTTGAAGTTGCCTGGGGCTCCGGTGGGCGGTGCACATAAGCCGACATGTCCCTCTGTGGCCTGCATGGGGGTTTTTTATAGCTCCTACTCGACCGTTCGACAACAATGTCCCGTAGTTTCATGGGGTCCACCGTCGTGAGGGGCGATCCTCAATGTTGCCTCACGTGGATGGTCTCCATTGGTGACCCTGTGCTCTGGTAGGTGTTAGCTCAGCCTAATCGGTGGTGATCGAGTACGCGCACGATGACGAGGAAGTCCTCCGCTTCACCATTGCAGATCGCCTGTGCCCCTCCTCACCGCTACGCTGCTCGATTCGACTATGAGTAAATCTGAGAAATGGGAAGGGGGAAAGGGAAAGGGAGAGGGAGAGGAGACGAGTTTGGCCGCTGACAAGCCCAACTTGGTCCCATCGCGCATGGTTCAGCTAAAACGACCACTTTACACGGAGTGACCAAAAATTGAATGGTATTGTGAGTTTAGGGGATGAGCGTAGCACCCTGATATTTCGGTTTGAAAGGGGGCGAATTTCAGACTCGGCGATTAAATTGAAGGGACGGCTAGATGAACTTATTTCTTCACTAGAGGCGAGGATACGCGACTCCGAAACCCAAAGCAAAAAACTCCGTCGCGTGCTGCGATTATCCATTCCAACGCCAAGCAGCGGTCTCCTCACCGCCCCTCGCCCGATACATACTATGACACATACACATACCCCGCGCCGTTCAACGTCCAGACAGGAAAGGGGTGTGTGTATCGGCAACCCGTTGGTTTGGGACCCGTCAACCCCCACCCCGCCCTTTTGCCCGCCTGGGCGCCCAGCATCACCTTTTTGCCCTAAACCCCAACCCCACCGCCACACCGCCCCGCCGCCGCGTGGTGAGACAGCGCCGCGCATCTCTCCTCTCTCTCTCTCTCTTCGCTACTGGTCTCTCGCCCCGCGCCGCGCCGGGCTCCTCGCCGCCCTCCGCCCCGGCGCCGCCGGAACCCGCTCCGCCCCCTAGGTCTCCTCCGCCGAGGCCGCTCTGGCACCGGCCGAATCGAAGGGGGGGTTTACTTCTCTCGGGTGGGTCTCTCCCGTGGTTGCAGACGGCGTCGTCGTCGTCTCCGTTCTACTGGAAGTGGCGCGGATCCGGACGCTGGATTGATTTCCTTCCCCGCCGGTAACGAGTAACGAAACCCTAGCCTCGGCTTTTCTAGTTCTGTTCGTTTTCGTTATTCTCGTTGATAGGCACCAATTCCCTTATCCAACATATAAATTTGCTCCGGTAAGTTGTTTTTGGGTTAGCGGAATCAATCTGTCCCTCCTAGTTTTTTCAAGAACACGAGACGTGGTTTTGTTTCTGATAATTCGACGTCCTCCCTTAGTTTTTGGGGGACAGTCGTGCTTAGCATTTAAAAATTGAAATCTGTTTTTCATGGATATGTATATGGAGGGCATGTGGTTTAGGAGACCAGTTGCGTTCAATCTGTTAATCTATACCCGCTAGTAGGTCACGGACTGATATCTGTTTTGGCTCATTAGCTATGTTATATAAGTCATCGTTTGTTTTTTAGGTAACGGTAAGTTCTGCTCTTTCGCTTCTGTTGCTGAGAGGCGGAGGGAGAGGAAGGATCTCTAAACACCGGTATCCCGTTACCCTGTTTACTAACTACTTACGCAGCGTATTTGTGTATAAATACTGTGCAAAGTTTCTGCTGGCAGAGCAAGTTTATTGTTGAGTTTTAGTTAATATTGGCAGTTATCTTCGGAAGAGGAATCTATCCGTAAGCATTTAATGTCCTAACCCGTCGTTTTCTTCCTTGTCCTTGTCCACTTGGCAAGCCACTGTAATTAGAAAAGCTTGTTTCCTGTTATTTTCGGCATCACATTTTGATGCGCTTGATGGCAAGTTAATAATGATAACCTTCTGGGGCCACCGCAGTAACAATGTTGTCTGGGTTGTTTTAAGGAATGGCAGTTTTTTCAGTGGTGAAGTTTTGATTTTTGTCATGTGATGTGATAACTTTTTACCATTCTCTCCTTTTCTCTCTTCTTCAGCAGCAATTCAGGCCGCCCTATGACTGGGCTGCTAGGTGTCCCACGCACAAAATCTGGGGACCTGTCCGATGCCTATGCAGGTAAACTGGAAGATTGAATTCCCCTGTAATCCACAGCATGGACCATTTTAATCATATTTGTACATTCCTAATATGTCATCTCGTTCCTCTAATTTCAGTTCTAGCGGTGATTCATTCAGCAAAACCTCCTCCAGTTCATGCAAACCGGGGCAAGCCAGTTTCGGACCTGTTGGTCAGGCCATGCCAGGAGCTAATATATTGGGCATCTCAAGGTCCAGATGCCACATTTTCAACAACCTACACAAGCACTTTGCCTCACTCTGGTCAAGTTCCACCTGGCATCACAAGCAGTTCCTATGGCTTATCAGCAGCTAGACCTATGTCATCTGGCGCCTCTGCAGCCACCAAGCGAACATCCCTGGAGGCCATAATGCCCAACAATGGGAAGGCCGCTATATATCGCCTCCATCCTATACGGCAAGTCCTATTCTTTCCTTGCACTTTGTGGATTCTATTCGTTCGTTTGATATATGTATTTAATTTCGCAAAGCTATTGGCCGGATCTTGAATGCCACCCCTTCATTAAGTTACTGAACTAGTAATAGGCTGTACTGCAGTACAACCATCATCTGTTTCCTCCTCCCATAGTGCAATCTTGGGGTACAGCTCCAGGTCAGATGTACCTCTTGTGTGCAGCCTGGGCGTCAGCCGATGTCATCTTCCGCTACAATGCCTTCAGTAAATATCAATGACTCTTCTGAATCAGTTTATTTTTCTGTATTAAGTTTACTACTGTGCTTTATCAAATATGACATCCTTACCTTCAAATAATTGAGTTTGCAAATGAACAGATCAATCCACCAGCGAAACTAGCTCTTCAGACTGGCAGAGCACACTTCAGCTGATGGGAAAAAGTAAGTTGAATCGTTTTACCTACTTACCTTTTGTTATTAACTTTCTGGTGGTGCTCAGTATCTTTTGTTTGTGTCGCATGTTTTCACCTTTATTCTATTTGGTTGCTTTCTCTATCTCTCTCTTTTTTAAGGTACTACTATAATAAGAAGACAAGGCAATCAAGTTGGGAAGAACCTGCTGGTTGATGACACCGTTGGGGTTAGTTGTGCTGTGTGCTTATGTGTCATCTACACTTACCTTTTTGTAGATATATTCTTCGGTTACCTTAATTTTTATATGCTAAACATGTCATGACTTGTTACATTTCCCTTAGGGTGTTTCTGTCTATCTCTTAAAATTTATGGAATGGTCTGTTCTACTTCCATCTACTTTAACAATAGTCCATATCCTAACACGCACTACAAAACTGCTTACTGACTCATCTTCACTTTGAAAGGAAGTACTAAACACTCTTCGGTTGTGGTTTCCTAAGCAACTGTCATGTTGGTCATATACATGGCATCTTGGTCTTGTTAAGTTTAAGTTGCTAAATTAATTGGTAATCCATCTAATAGAAAGAGGAGAGATATAGGAGGAATAGTCGAAGAGGGATTTGTGTTTTATTTTTACATGAATTTCCTGAATATGTGCATGACTTCCTTTCATGGCTTATGGACTTTGTGCTGACTTGTCTGATATAGCCACCATTTGGATTGGTATTGCTACTCCAATTCAACCATCAGGTGTGTAAACTGCACTGGATTTTAAAGTTGAGGGGCTTATTCATTTGGACCATCTTGAAAGTCTAAAGGGGGTGAATTGGAATTCATTACTATATTGGCTACTTCTATTTCCAGAATGAACTCTTTACTCTTTCCATGAGAGGACAATGCATGTTCTTTGTTTCTTACTGAAATGATGTATAGAACGTTTAGCATATTAACAACTTCAAATTTATCTTTGATTCTGCATCTTTGCTATGCTAAAAGTTACGTGTTCTTAATTATTTATTTTTTGAATGTAACAGAGAGCTGATGCCTCTACTGAATGGAAAGAATTTACTACACAAGAGGGTCGAAGTAAGTTCTTGATGGAACACATGCTATCACATCTGTATGAAGTTAAACAAATCACTTTCTTGCCGGTTCTTATTATTTTATCATTACAGGTACTATTACAATAAGGTGACAAAGCAATCCAAATGGACGATTCCAGATGAGTTAAAGGTTTGCCACCTTCTTTGATGTTTGATTTTATATTTGTTTATTGAATGTTGTTGTATATCTATAAACAATTTTTCTCCCTTTTAGATTGCGCGTGAATTAGCAGAGAAGGCGTCAAATCCACGCCCTGATCAAGAAACGGAAACAACTGCTGGCGCTCCTTCTGGACCCACTTCAAACTCTGTGGAACCTTCTTCTGTACCTGCTAACCAGTCCTCCACAACGATTATGGTTGCTCCAAGTACACTTGATGCAGCAGCGAACTCTGTTCCTCCTGGTGCTGGCCCTTCGCACAATATGGAGAACACCTCCAGTTCATCTAATACTGCATGCAAAATGGTGGTCCAAGTACCGTTGTTACTCCTGTTATAAGCACAGAAATTCCATCAGTTGCAAGTGATGCAGGGATTAGCAGGTAACTGTCGATGGCTTACTCAATGCTTCCTCACAGTCACCACATTAAATGTTGCTAATATAGTTGTTATATGATTTGTTCAGAGCCAAAACGAATACCCATCTCTAGCTAGCACTGCTGACACGCAAAATGGAGCATCTGCTGAAGAATTGGAGGTACATGTGGTGTCCTCTCACAGGGTTCTAGACTTATAGTTTGAGTTCTTAATATTTGCAAGTGTATGATAATTGAGTTATGACCTCTTCTGCCTGGAGCTATGTTGTTGAATGATGGCCAGGGGAGAGTAGACACTAGAGAAAATGGGAGTTAGGCGATAGATTAGTTTGTCTTTCATTGATTTCAAAACTGTGCCAAATCCTCATGAAAAGAGATGAGAGAGGCACTAATAGTCTTATTTAATCTCAAATATTTGAAAGAAACAAAATCTTATCTGAACAAGTAATCTCGTGAAAGAAACTAAAGATCCCCTAGATAGCTCAAGCTGGTTTGGTGCTTCAAAAATAATGTGAAACATATGTCCTGGTCCTTCAAAATTACTGTGAACTTACCTCTGATAAATCCTATACTCTGGTAACACCGATACTTCTATGGGAGTCAATAGTCATTTAAGAACCTAATAAAGTATGAGATTGTAAGAAAAATGTACCACTTCTTTTCTCATGCCATTGCTTGTAATTTTAACAATGTAATCTCAATATCATATACATCTTAGAGTCTCTCCATATTTTTCCCGCTTTGAAATATGTGTATACTCGCTATATCCACATTTTTCAAAATTTCGTATCCCCGTATTGCTGTAACAGTATTGTTTATCTGTGATTCCTAGGATTGATTGGATATATTTTACATGTTAAGTAGCTTAATAGTCTGAGCATTATTCCACACTGGTGAATTTTCAGTAGAAAATATCTATTATCACCATCTTGTGCAATATTGCCATGATAAATGCTACTTCTTACTTGGAACGTATGTTAGGGTGGACAATTGTACAAGAATTGCTGTAATACAAATCCAATTCAATTCGGATGGAAGGAAACACTAATTTTTTTCCTTACATGGATATGTATGCTTTGCTTAATACGAAAAGAAAATATGCAAATTTCACAAAACTACAGATACTTTGTCCAAATTATCGCAAAACTATTGATTTAAGGTGATATATATCACAAAACTACAGATTTAACAATAAATTTATCACAAAACTACAGGTTTAAGGCTAAGTATCGCAAAACTACAGATTTAATAATAAAATTCTCACAGAACTAAAGATTTTATGGTTTAAATCCTTAGTACTAATGTTATGTTTGAGTTATAAACGTCCAAGTTTTGTGATTAAATATGCGCTAAACTTGTAGTTTTGTGATAACTTCGTTACTAAATCTGTAGTTTTGCAATAATCCACCTTAAATCTGTAGTTTTGTGATAAATTTAGTATTAAATCTATAGTTTTACGATAGTTTGGTCAATATATCTGTAATTTTGTGAAATTTACTCCAAATAGAGAAATATCATTTGCTACATCTTTATTCTTTCATTTCAAGTCTTGGATATTTTTTCTGGGTTAGCGTGTGTTGGGATAAGGAAACCATCCTGCCTACTCCCTCAGTGAACTAGAAGGGTAGCTATATTTTGGGACGGAGGGAAATAGTGAGCGTGGCAGAAGCTTGTCAATTTGAGTTTAATTCTTTCGAAGAAATTTAGGCCTACTTAGGGTTGGGGCTATGCTGACGATCACAGTTGTGCTCTTCAAAGTGCCTACACATTTGCATTTGATATATCTCACTCTCTCTGTGTGTGTTTGTGTGTCTGTCTGTATGTATGTGTTTTATTGTGTATACCTGTACATTTATGCTGCTTATATTCTCTGTAGGAGGCCAAAAAGACCATGGCAGTTCCAGGGAAGATCAATGTTACTCCAGTAGAAGACAAACTAGTGAAGAAGAACCTGTGACTATGCTAATAAGTTGGTAAGGGAAACTTGCACATATTAAGAATTGACTCTGCATTTCAAGTTTTAAGCTCATATAGGTACACTTCTCTTTTGACTTATAGGAAGCTAAAAATGCATTCAAAGCGCTGCTTGAATCATCAAATGTTGAGTCTGATTGGACATGGGATCAGGTATGTAACTTCACTTGAATCGATATCAGTTAATGAATTGCTTGACACTGATATAATATGTCTAGGCTATGAGGGTCATCATAAATGACAAAAAGGTATGGTGCCCTCAAAACTCTGGGGAGAGGAAGCAAGCTTTTAATGAGGTTAGCTCTTGTTATGAGCTCGAATCTGTCTTAGCAATTACATGGAATGTTGAAGTCTTCTATTGCATTGTTTTATTCTACACTTAGTGGTTCACTGAAGCCAGGCCTATTTGTTTTTGCAGTATCTAAACCAGAGGAAAAAGCTTGAAGCAGAAGAAAGACGTATCAAACAGCGGAAGGCACGTGATGATTTTTTAGCTATGCTAGAAGTAAGATATCTAACTCATGTTATGTCCCTTACTAATACTCATTTGTCTGACTATACTGACTATTTTACTTTCTGCTATGTGTTTTAGGAATCTAAGGAGCTTACTTCATCAACAAGATGGAGGTATGCGCTACTGACTTCAAGCTTCTATTCATACATAATAACAGTCCTGTGATAGTTCGATGCAATTTTGTTTACCAAACTGTTATTTCTAGTTGCTATTTACATTGTAACTTTTTGTGGGGCTGCTGGAGGATGCCTTATGTTTGTTCGTGTTCAATATTATGCAGTAAAGCAATAACTATTTTGAGGATGATGAACGGTTTAGTGCTGTTGAGCGTCCAGGGAGCGTGAAGACTTATTTGGAGCTATCTTATGGAACTACAGAAGAAGGTTCTGTCTTATAGAAATTCTGTTCCCCTTTTAAATTTTAATTGGTGTTGGGTTTTTCTGTTTGTAGAATACACTGTTGGGAATCTATTCTGCAATTTCTTAGGGCTGTTCACTTTGGTGCCATTTTCAACTTACCAATTTTGTAAACTTGCCAAAAAATGGCTACATTAGTTGTTGCAATTTTGTAACTATATAAGAAATCCTGCAAAATTGGCAAGTTACCAAAATTTTGGTAGTTGCCAAATTTTGGCAATGCAAACTTTGTAAGGTTTTTTTTGGCAGCAAAGTGAACAGGCCCTAGTTTTTTAGTATGTCTAAGAACAAAACTAGAGATTTTTCTGGATGACTTGACTGTATGGATCAAGATCTAACGATCATCCTGTTATAGGAAAGAGCAAGGGCTGCTGAAGAGCACAAAAGGCACATAGCAGAATATAGAGCTTTTCTCGAGTCATGTGAATTCATAAAGGTTGTTTCATTACTACTCCTATTAACTGTTTAGTCAATTAGTATGCAAACAGCTTCATCAATGAGAAACATATATATTTCTGTGCTGCAGACAAGTACCCAGTGGAGAAAAGTTCAAGAACGTCTTGAGGATGATGAACGCTGTTCCCGACTTGAAAAGATCGATCGCCTGGAGATTTTCCAAGTTAGTATTTTTTTTGGATCTGCAGTGACTTTCTTTATTTTGTGCTTCAACTGTGCATTTCTGTGCAATCCAGGAGTATATAAGGGATCTGGAGAAAGAAGAGGAAGAGCACAAGGATACATAAGGTTTTTTTGGTCACATAACGTTCACTTCTTTTTTTCGTTCGATGTCTTGAACCACTATGGATGTTTAATATAAGTCAATTCTGTCAGGAACAAGTAAGGAGGCAAGAGCGCAAAAATCGTGATGAATTTCGCAAGATGTTGGAAGAACATGTAGCTGAAGGAATGCTTACTGCAAAAACTCGTTGGCGTGATTACTGTGCCCAGGTCATTGAAATGGACCTTTTATGAATACGATTAAAATGACAACAATTTTTTTCTTGATTCATAAAATTATCCATTTACAGGTTAAAGATTCCTCTGTTTACTTGGCTGTGGCCTCTAACATAAGTGGTTCAATGCCAAAAGATCTGTTTGAAGATGTAATGGAGGAGCTTGAGAAACAGGTTGGTCTTTAAAATTCGTAGTATATTCTTGCTCATCCAATGTATTAAGTCATCAATGCGCTATAGTTGCCTCTATGCCTGAATTTGAAATTGCAATTATCATGGCAAGTAAAATCTGTAGTGAATAGAGGTGGCCGGCAACTATGGCAAAGTCTAACCTACATCTTGGTCCTGCTGAAAGATGTTAATTCTATCCATTCTCATGCTTTGTAAAACACAATAACAAATTTTGTTCCATCATGCCACGAAAAAAGCACGAATCTACAATATTTTCATCTCATCACAATCACCATTTAAATTCTGGAATATCTGTTCTTTTTGTTATGCATGAACTTATGTACCTACTATCTTTTATCTCAGTATCAAGATGACAAAGCCCGAATTAAAGAAGCAGTGAAGTCTGGAAAGGTACCTTTTATTTTACAATCTTGCTCCATAGGTAAGTTTTACCTGTAGAAATTAGTTTGCCATCTGACTGACAAGGTAATTTTGTTTAGATTCCTATGACGACTTCATGGACACTAGAGGATTTCGAAACTGCTGTTACGGAGGATGATACTTTGAAAGGAATAACGAACATAAACATGAAGGTATTATTGTTTTGTCACCCTGAAAATTTGATTATGTTTGAAGATGATAATATATGTGTATTATTGATGCTGTTCTTGCGGTAACAATTTCCATGTTCAGTTGTAGTACTGATAAGATTTTTTGTCGATATTGTACTTATCTTTGCTGGATCTTCTGCAGCTTATTTTTGATGATCAAGTTGAAAGGCTCAGGGAAAAGGAGGTAAAGGAAGCAAAGAAGCGCCAGCGTCTGGTGAAAATTTCTCAGATCTTTTGTACTCAATCAAGGTATGACACTCTGTAATTTGTTGTACATCATGCCTATTGATTGCTGATTACCTACATTGAATTGTCCTGCTATGCTTATCCAAAGTCCAGCAATTTTCAGGACAAAGTTAACATAGCAGTGTAGAACTATTTAACAGCCTGGAAGACTTTTGGGCTGCCAACATGATCCATAAATGCCTTCTATTTATTCATTTATTTATACTTTTGTTGCATATATAGTACTGATAAAATCAAAATCTACAATGTAGTTCCTTTTTAAAAACTATATGGATGCATTGGTAGCATGGCAATGAACTGTATTTGGTAACTGGTAATCAAATTCAAAGTGTGTAGTTGAAAGATATCATGGAAAAGTGGCTGCACTTCGGTACTCATTGAACTAAGTTGTTAGTTATTGGTAACATTCTTTATAATTCACAGATGTTGGTATTATTTATGTTTTTGGCATAGAAAATTAGTTGATGAGTTGGAACCATAAATACTACTTCCTCCGTTTCACAATGTAAGTCATTTTAGCATTTCCCACATTCATATTGATGTTAATGAAATCTAGATAGATATATATGTATAGATTCATTAACATCAATATGAATGTGGGAAATGTTAGAATGACTTACATTGTGAAACGGAGGTAGTACTGGTGTTGTTGGAGTGCATGAATCATGAGCTTTTATGGCTAACTAAATATGATTCTTGAAAGCTTTTAGGTCAGAACTAATTTTGTTGATGACTTCCTATAGCTGTGACTTGCAATGGTTTGAGGAATTGATAATTGAGTTAGGGCTACCCACTTTATGTACAGTAAAATCGGTCTAAATGTGACAGCAAGGTTATTAGTATAGTTCTAATTGTGTGCAATGTGGTCCCAGAAACTGGCCAAAATAAAGAAGTCCATCTTTGTTTTACTTTGTGAAGTAAATATATATGTTTTGCATATTGATAAATCATGGATAGACATTCATTTCAAATCGTAAAGGCATACGAATTGGGCACTTTATTAAAGCTTTATTGGAGGACATTAGGAGAAATGGTTGCATGTGGAACCTACATTCATGAATGCACTTTGCTTTACACCAGGTGCAACAGCATGGCAAATAGTTCAGTATTATCTGTAGAGTCAGTTAGACTAGTCACGAGACTACACTTTTGAGATTGATCTTTTTTGTACTGATGTATATTTCTTTGAAAAAAATGCAGGAAATATCAGCTTCTTCAACATGGGATGATTCTAAAGCACTATTCGATGATAGCCAAGAGTACAAGTAAGGGCAATCCTCTGAAAATTACTGTATTGTGACAAATGTTTACCATGCCTCCTGGTTACACTAAACTGGTTGATGTACTGGCATTGCCAGCTGAAAGGAAGTAAGTTCCGTAAATAGGATACTTGGGTTCAGCCTGGTGGTAAATAGGATACATGGGTTCAATCTTGCCTTTTTTTTTTTTTTTGGGGGGGGGGGGGGGGGGGGGGCAATCAGAATTGGTAAGATCATGTATTTCAAGGTGTCGTTTAGGTGACGCTGAAGCCACAAGGCAAGACCTAAGAAACATGGTCTGCGGGACGAGCTCACATTCCACGTCGTCGTGACGCATCATAGATCGTGGATGGGTCGTTGCCTGGATCATCGTCCGGCGTCAATTGGTCGTTGCTTGGTCTATGAAGTCTCCATGGCGTTGCCTCAGCCATTAGATGGGGAACAAACTGAAGAGGGGAAGGGAGAGGTGGAGAAGAGAGAAATGGATGGTGACAGGGATGCAGTGATGCCCTCAATCGACTCGCGTGGGCTGGTGATAGCGTTGGCCGAGGCGTGTTGTCTTGTCGTCCAAGAGGTTGTCGCGTGATGGGGGCACTGATGTTGGTGGCTAAGGAGGGCGCAAGCTGCAGGCGAGGTTCTCAGGTAGGTATTTAAGT
>CM020184.1:6926117-7065113 GCA_009805545.1 Oryza longistaminata
TAATAGATGACGCCGTTGACTTTTTCTCACATGTTTGACCATTCGTCTTATTTAAAAATTTTATGCAAATGTATAAGATATAAATCACACTTAAAGTATTATGAGTGATAAAACAACTCATAACAAAATAAATTATAATTACGTAAATTTTTTGAATAAGACGAATGGTCAAACATGTGAGAAAAAGTTAACGGCGTCATCTATTAAAAAACGGAGGTAGTATTACGTTTGTCAAGTACACTGTAATGGTGATAGGCATGCTGACCAAAAAAAAAAGATATGGAAAATTACTGGAATCTTTTGTCAATCGAAAAGAACATGATAAAAAATGTGAGCCCCGGCTTCATTAACCAAAACAATATACACCACATATATAGGATCGGAGAACGCGATTCCAAACGAAGGCCCTGTTTGGAGAACTAGTCAAGAGTTATTTTGAGAGCTATTTTTTAGCATAATAAAATAGCCGTATGTTGTTTGGATCCAAAGGTTATTTTGAGAGCTATTTAACCGTTAATATACCTTCCCATGGAGAGAGATGGAGAGAAAAGACACTTTTTCAGTGGGCCACACCCGAAATAGCTCCAATTAGCATCCCTTGGGTGGGATAGTTTTTTTGGGTGGGTTATTTCCAAATAGCCCTCAAATAGCTCACACTTTTAAATCTATTTGAGCTATTTGGGCTATTTGAGAGAGGGCTGAAAAAATATCCTTGATCCAAATAGGGCCGAAGTGCGTTTGCATAGGTATGCGCTGACATGCTGGCCACAGTCCATGTGGGTCCCAATCATCAGCGTGAATGGAGAACTTGCGAGTGTAGCTCTTGAAGCCATACCACGGGCCCACCTGTCAATGAAGTTGGCAAGCAGTTCCACGTGTCATGGGGTTGGTCGACGTATTGTAGTTTTCGCTTTAAGAGCACACCACTCTTCAGCGGACATGGATCCTCTGCAGTAGCAGTAGCAGCCGCTGACATGTGGGTCTGGCCCCACCTGTCAGCCACTGCAACTGCAGCTGCAGTACTGCAGACAATCCCCACTGCTCTTCAGCACACTACACATCACCTTCCATATTCCACTTTTTTTTCCCTGGTTTTCTATAAAAACAAGCACACCTTCCAGTTCCACTATGTTTTGGAGCTAGCTATTCCCTTGCATTCCTTCATCCTGCCTCTTTCCAGCCTGCTCGAATTCTGCGAATTTCCTGAAAGAACATGAGAGGAGGCGTGCAAATTAACTTGGTTATGCACGATCGATGCAAGCAGTGATGGTATCATAGGCGCGGGAAGCATTGGGAATTAATTAGGTGACCTTGTGGAGCACACAGTTTGAACACGAATTCCCCTCTTTGTTTCTAATCATGCGGTGCGGTAATAAACGTGACAAAATCTGCAGCTCCCAACCATGTGTTACAGTAACATCACTGCGACCTGTTCCTTCTTTTGCTTTATCATCTTTGATATATGCTATATATTGACACCAGAATCACTCTTACTTTTGGTTAATTTTGCCAATTTCTGTTCCACTGTTAGTAATTAGAGCATGGAGTTACATGGTTCAGTAGGAACAGATGTTTGTCCATTCCGCTTTGACGCAACAATTATACAGTATCTGCAAACACAAACAACTTTATTTAATTTCTGTGTAATATAAATTGCCGTCAGATATATCTTCAGTCTGAGGGAGATCAATGTCAACAGCAAATGTGTAGAAAGTGTAACAGAAGAGATCACAAGAAGCGGAGGACGATAAGGTGCGAGTTGCTGCTCGCATACCTTGGGTGCTGTATTACAAGTTGAGACACTTATATTTGTTATCATAATTAAGAACATGATTCAAACTCGATCTCAGCATAAGGGATCTAAAGTGAATTTATTCCCTTTCTTTGAAGGGAAGAAAGCCTCTTTCCTCCTTTTTTTTTCGAGGGAAGAAAAGCCTCTTTCCTTATAAATTGTTTTCTTTTCTTTTGACTGTGCGGTTCACAAACTGAATGGAAATTCAATATATTTTTTTTCAAAAATATTCTTTGTTAACAAAGTTCCTTATAAATTTGATAGGAACTCTTTGAATTTTCGGCAGGATCCGTTCTCGACCCTAGTTCATCGCTGGATTCTACTTGAACCGAGTTTCTTAATCAAATCCCGCTCCCAGCGGCAGATATTCAAAATTTTCAGGCCAACGCAGAATATATATGCAATCTCGAAAGCATAGTAAAACCACAGATAATCCGCAAACCAAAGCATGGCATGTTCACATAGTCCAACACAAAGCACAATTATTTGGTTTGGGTACACTTAATTACTCTGCATCTGGCCTGAACGATTTTATTCATACAACCTGACAGGTTGACAACATATATGCGTAAATGGCTCATGCCGATCCAAGGAAACGACCCATCCAAGTCGAGAAGCGAGACCAAGCTAAGTCAATTGCTGCCTGGTTTTCATCAGTCAGACCCATCTCCTTCCTCCTCTTGACGGCCTCAGGTGATGTGTTCATAAAGGCATGCGAGCAGCCAGGGTAGATGTGGACTTCATGTGGTACGCCAGATGACTTGAGCTTCTCCTCCAGCGACTTGGCTGCCTGAAACATTATAGTAATAATGTTAGATTTTTCAGGTCAAAATGCTGAATTGAGCATCTATAAGCAGACTGTAACCATTCTCTAGTCCAATGTACATCATTCTAGGCAGATAAATTGTATGAAATCGAGCCCTTCCTTGAACAAAAAAGGTAACTATTCAACAATGCCGATACTAGTATATGAATGTGAAATTTAAACAAGTTGCCCCAAGCATAATGTCAATACATAGCAAAATAGACAAAACATATGAGAGGTGGTCTTACCGTGACATCTGCAAATCCAACAAAACTGTCCAGCTCCCCAAAATGAGCCTGGATGGGAGCCTGGGCCTTAGAAGCATCGGCAAGCTCAGAAGGTGGTGTCCCATAGAAAGCCACAACAGCATCAACCTCTGGGACTGAAACTCCACTTGCAATTGACAAAGCGCCTCCCATGCAATATCCAGTAACACCAACCTAGATGGAGGAATATAAGTTATCATAATGCAAGTCATTACATTCTGTATGGTTTCGTCAAGTTTTTTTTTTTTTGCTAGGTATTGTCCATCAATTAGGATAATGTGTCAATACATCATGTGTGTACCCCTAATAGGTGCAGCAAGTCAGGCAAATGGCAAGCAGACAACTCAGCTGAGTAATCTATCCCCAGGATTAGTTACTTCCCATGCAAAGGCATATGTAGGAAATCAAGGAATATACCTAGGTTTATTTTCTGTAACCAAGAATCTGACAGTTACCGTGTTTATCTTCTGGTTACCAAATCATCTCTAAATAACATTTGTTAGGGCCAGTTCCTTTAAAGACTATACACCTGCCACTATGGAAAGTAAGAGTTAAGAAATCTCCTTCCCTCTCAATCAGCACAACTTATCACTGCCACAATGCTCTTCCTTCTTCTATCTCCCTGTTACTCAAACCAATCTATTGCTATTGCTGAAATTTCTGCCTGAGCTACCTCTGTCTAAAGTAAGCACATAACAAGATACAAATGCTGCATTTTTAACTCTGTAGTTCTTTTAAATCTACAAGTGAAGGTTAGTCGGCAAACAGAAATAATTAGCTATGAGTTAGTTGGGTAAATATGTCATGGCATTTGAAAATGTCACGGAGATATAATTTCAGTAGTACAGAAAACATGAGAAAACAATGAAATAAGAACAAATATGAGCCCTACCTTGGGTGATCCATTTGCCTTGAGCCATTTAACTGAAGCCTGAATATCCTTGACCGCACCCGGCCAGTCTAGACCTTCCATCAGATGCTGAGCTTCCGCAACATCAAGAGCAACCTTCCCACGATACAAACTGAAGAAAAAGGCACATTGGTAAACAAGTTTCTTGGCTGAGAAACGAAATGATAAGTACTAAGATTTATGAAGCATCCATTCCTAGAACTTTGTTTTCGAATACGTGATGCTAATTATTGCTAAAGAATGAAAATTTGCTGTGTGCAATGAAGTTGAGTGGCATGTTCAAATTTACAAGAGTTGAATGGGAATTTTCTCATTTGCCACAATGACATGCACAACGATTACGCCTAAGCTCCAGCCACCTCTCTTGCTTCTCCCGAGAATGAGCTCCCATGCGCAGCCATCTGCCTCCTTTCCCATATTGTTCCTCCACCTTCCTTCCCTCTCTCCTAGTTCCTGACCAAAGGAGACATTTGAGCCAGCATGGGGGGATGCAACAGTAGCTGACATGGCGTGATGATGGCTGGAGTCAGCGCTGTGTTGAAGACGATGAAGTCACCCTTCCTAACCTCCCTGCCATGGCAGTGCCCCTTCCTGAGCTTCTTGTTGAGGACGATGACACTGACCTCCCTACTTCGGTGGTGTGCAGAGGCAGTTGCTGTAACAGGTGCAGGGACAACTGAAGCATGGATAAGGGTGGTGGCTGGACCGCTGGAGCCAATGTGGGTGGTGGACCGAGTGTTGGAGGAAGACAAAGGGCATTTGTTGGGGTAAAAAATGACCATTGTGGCAAATGAACGGATTTGCATTAAACTCAACAGAAAAAGAGCACACAAACTCTGTGGAAAATGTGATTATGCCATTTTAACTTTGTGACAAATGAGGAAAATTCTTGCAAAATAAAGAACCACAAGATATGATCATACTCTGGAATGAGAGCTCTGTATCCTTCACCAATTTGGGAAATGTGGACAGCATGATTCTTGATCTCATAGTCAACCCCCCACCACTCTTGCAAAACAACAATTCCAGGAGCATTCTCTTTGCCAACAACATAGGCATCAAAAGTCTGCAGATTAACATTAGATTAATGATTAATTTATGAGTAAACCACATTACCAGTGTACTACAGAGAAAAAGATAGTATCATGCACAAGTACTATTGACTTAGTGTCACACTACCACCGTTACCATATAAAGAGCAATTCTCATGATGTATAGTGAAGGTTGCAGAATCTTAATATTAGCTTGCAAGAAATCAAGAAAAAAATATTGGCACTTCTTTTTGTTCAGTTATGGCTGTGCTATGCCCTAGTTTACAAAGTACATTTTCTTTGAGATGGTAGTTTATTTACAATTACTACTATAGTAGGTTATGTCCGCTGTCATACTGCAGTAATGAAGTTTAATACAGTATGCATTGTATATCGAAGGAACAAATGCTCACTAGGTGATTAGAGGAAAGCGAGTGCATCAGAGCATCAAGCCATCAAGTGATGGCATATGCCTCCAAAACTCACATAAATTTGACTACTGCCTGAGCGACATTTCATCTTTTTTATTTTCACCAATCACCACATATTTATATCAAGCTGTCTTTCCAGCCAATTTAGTTCATTGAGCTAAGTAGCTAGCTGATCTTAGATTAGGAGAAATTTCAAAAGCGTGCCACATTTACAATTTTCTGGTTGGAGAGAAATTTGGTACCTAAGGCTAATGCACATTCTTATCAACAAATACCAACCTCAGGTAAGCTGTATGGACAGAATAATCAAGTGAATATATGAAAAGGCACAGATAAGCTGAAATATCTGGAATAGTCCAGGTGAAATCGTTGGCACTGTAAAACCGTACTAGCAAGTTCGAGTCTGCAATACTTCGATCAATTCTATGTATATACCATAGAAACTAATACAAGGAAAAGGATGCAAACGGTTTCCATATTAAGCAAAAGAAAACCAGAAACGTATGGATTAACCGTTGTATTACTCCACATAACGACACAACAATCTCAGCGCATACAGAGTATCCACCAAATTCATGACAGCCCGAACTATTTGTCATGACTCAATAGCATTATGTGCCATCTAATTAAGGAAAAAAAAGGAGGTTAAAGGTAAAGCCAATGCGCGCAGGGGGAAAAAAGCGGCAAAGTGAGTACTAAAAACGAATATATTCATGTCTCAAGATCACTTCCTCGACCGCTAACAAATGTGAAAGAAATCACAAGAAGCGGGAGCTAAACCACCACGAAGCGGGCCGAAAACATTTCCTAAATAAAAACAGTTGGAAACGGGAAAACCCAAAACCCTAGGGGGAGGGGGGGATTGGGCGAGCGTAGTGTGAGTGGAGTGAGTGGCTGACCGTGTCGTCGCGCTGGATCTGGACCTTGTGGAACGGCGCGGCGGAGGATGCCATGGCGGCGCGGGGGGGAACGAAGGAGCGTGCGGGGCGGAGTGGCGGGCGGTGGAATGGGGAGGAGAGGAAGGAGGAGAAGGCGCGGCGTAGCAGCGGTTGCGCTGTGGCCATCTCTCCCCACAACTAAAACTAATCAATCCCAAGCAGTCGCTTCGCTGACGGTGGGGAGGAGGGCGGACGATGGACCGACCGATAGATGCACAGCCCACACGGGCCACGGCAGGCACCCGCTTTTGTTGGTAATCATCAGGGGGCCCTTTGGTGGCCTGCCTCGGCAACACGGCACCCGCGGATTAGCCCGTTGCGACGCTGCTGTCACGTATCCTGGGCCTGGCTGCTTCCGTGCGCTCCCACGCCCGACGGGTGGACAACATTCTGAGAGGGAAGTTCTGCGTTGGCTCCATGGTTTGTTGCTCACCTGTCTTTTGCACAGAGGTTCCCTATTGGGACTGGCGTCCTTAAATTATAAACATATTTAATTGTATCATAATTACATCGTACTTCCTCCGTTTTATATTATAAGACTTTATAGTATAGAAAGTCTTATAATATAAAAAGGAGGAAGTAACTTATATAAAATTATTGTATAACTTGTATATTACTTTCAAAAATCCCTCGGAAATTATTGTATAACTTGTATGTAACTTTCAGACGAGGAATTGGTATTAAATCCTCTCACACATACGTGGGTTGTGATTTTTTATCCTACCAAACTTGAACAAATTTTAAAGCAAATCGAACGGTTCAAAATTACATTATAGTTACATATAAGTTGTTACGTTGTAGTTAAATTACAATGTAATTACACTTAAATTGTACAATATTTACATTCTCAAATTCCTAAAAACAATTATCAATAAATATGTAGCAAAATCGTCCCGTAATTACATAGGAGCAAGGTTATACAGTCGGTTGTTGGCTAGTAATATAAGGCCGTGTTCGGTGCAAAGGGTTCCCAACCCCCTCCATCGTGTTCCACGCGTACGCTTTTCAGATTGCTAAATGGTGTGTTTTTTACAAAAAGTTTATATATGAAAGTTGCTTAAAATTTTTTTTATATTGATCTATTTTTGAAAAAAAAATAGCTATAATTAATTAATCACGTGCTAATGGACCGCTCTATTTTCCGTGCGGAGGGAATGAGTTCCCATCTCCTAGATCTGAACACAGCCTAAGTTATCTCCAAGTCATTTTAAAGCCAATACTAAAGCCAATCCTTTCTTCCTATATAATTGGAACCCACTAAGTGCAATGATTGCTATAAAGAAGATCTCTCAGCTAGCCACGTCATCAGAATCATCTCAGCCATTAGATCAACGCGTCTTTCATGCTAAACCATTAGATCAACTAACCTCCGATGTTAATCGAAGTAAATCAGGCCTGATCAACTCCCCTACGCACAGAATGTGAGACAGTGCAAGACACCTGCTGATTGTCACACCTGAACCCATTCTGCGTGACGTGATATTGCCTCAAGACTAAATCATGGTTCTCGATGTTTTTAGTCATCAGAACATTTTGCATACATCTTCGCAGCCATCCAGTATCTCAGTACAATAAAACACAAGTCAGTTTTGGAATATAGCTGGGTTGCTTTGCTCATTGAATCGCATATGTTCGATACACATTGAAATGAAAAATGGACGTTTAGGCACAATTTTATGTCAGCATCATGAATCTGCCCCTTTTTTTTCATGCAAGTTTGTTCACCATCTTATGTCAACATTATGGATCCATTTTATATATTTTTAGAAAATTTTCCACTATACCCGGCGCAAAGCGCGGGGTATCAACTAGTTAATTCAGTGAAACGGCCGGCGGCGCGAGTGAATCAGCACCTCCTCCTCCACCAAATCCGCCATCAGAGTGGCTTCTTCCTCTCCCTGACCCTGACGACTCCAACCAGCCGGCGACGTGATCATTAGCCCCCATCACGATTCACAGGCGCGAGCGCGAGCGCGTGTGCGGCGCCGCGATCTGGTCGTGCGAATCCCGGAATCCTCGCGTGCCGATCGATCGATCGATGCGCACACGAGAAGCCGCACCGACACGGAGAGGTCGGCCGCTACCCACCAATTATAACATGCAAAAGTAAGGGTCACATTGAATCGCAGGATTGAGAAAATGTAGGAATAGGAAAAACGTAGGATTTTGATAAGAATGTATAAGTGTAAAACAGAGGATTGCAAAACGTAGGAAAAACACAGGAATGACCGTTTGATTGAACCACAGGAAAAACACAGGAATTGGATGAGAGATATAGACTCAAAGGAAAGTTAGCAAGAGGTTGAAGCTCTTGCTAAATTTCCTCCAAAATCTCTATAGGATTGTCTATTGATTTGTAGGAAAAATGTAGGAATTTTGGAGGATTTCAATCCTATGGAAAAAAATCCTATGAAGGCCTTTGAAACAAAGGATTGAATCATATCCAAACCTTTAAAATTCCTATGGAATGAGTAATCCTATGCACATTTTGGAGGAAAGTTAGCAAGAGGTCTAACCTCTTGGAACATTTCCTCTGAGTCTATCTCTTTCATCTGATTCCTGCGTTTTTCACGTGGTCCAATCAAACGGCTATTCTTGTGTTTTTTCCTGTGTTTTGTAATCCTCTGTTTTACAATTGTATTCCTGTCAGAATCCTATGTTTTTCCTATTCCTCTGTTTTTTCATTCCTACGATTCAAAGGGGCCCTAAAATTCCAATGTTTTTCCTCCAAATCAAAGGGCCCTAAAAGGAACAAACGATAGCATTAGGCATTTAGGGCTTTAGGCATTAGGCTAATGACCTAAATCTAACCAAAACCATTTCAGAGCACTACACTTCATATTTTTCTAACGTGCTTTTGTCTTACATATATAACTTAAAAAATATATGCCCATGATACACTAACTTGTAACGTGGGTGTAGTGTAACAACTTGTATTAGACATATACAGATTTAACTATGTTTTGCATACACTAGATAATTTTTTTCTTCTAAAAAACGTGCATAATATATGCAAACCATAGTCAATGAGTACAATTTGCTATAGATTGGGACAATCACACAACTGAAAACATTTACGATGAGGCCATTTTGGGGAGTGGCCTTGTTGAGAAACACCTAGGGGTCTTTCGGCTATCTCCATAAGGTGGTGGGCTAGATAACCTAGGTTCGAAGCATCTCTCTTTCTATGATATTAGGCCATTCCCTAATATTCACGTGGAAGTGGCCTTGTTACCATGTAGAAGTCATTTTGAAGGTACCCCCATTCACAATAGAAAGCTACTGGATGGAAATCACAAATATTTTGTATTTCATTTAAATCGATTTTTTTAGCGGCATTTAAATATATTTTTATATCAACACAAGTCTTTGTTTTAATTTACTAGAAAAAAATACACGTGTGTTGCAACGGGTAAATTCATTTTTTATACAATAACTATTAGGAGCTGAGTAATAAAATAAAACATTGAAATCGCTATACATTATAATTAAAATGTTAATAAAATTATTCATTGTTTTTTGGGTCGAAAGCCCATTTCTTTCTTCCTTTTCTGCCCTGGTCTAGTACGCTACCTATCTTCGGGCTAACCCACAAGTGAAGCTGCAGGCCCAACTCGCACATTCTACTACCGTCTTCAACCTGCTACCTATCTTTGGGCTAATCCACAATCTATAAAACATGTACATCTCAGCAATAGAATAGATTAATAGTAAACCACCTCAATAGTATGTCTACATGAGTATCTATAGCTCTCTCATGTATTGCCTCGTTTTTCTCTATAGACTATCTCTAAGTTAGTAGATAGCTTTGCTCTCTCTCTTCATTTAATATCTTCCATGTAGGAAAATATGCTGACATGGATCTCTTGTAGAGAGCCTATAGATAACCATTGTGGGTGCCCTAGGTGGTTTACTATTAATCGAGTCTATTGCTGAGATATACATGTTTTATAGAGAGCAGCTTACTTTACCATTGCGGGTGCTCTAAGGGTTCGTTGACGAATTACACACCAATGCATGCTCGGGATGATATTGATGCTGAGGAACCTAGAGCTAGCAAGCTGAAACCTACAACATTGAAGCTGAAGGAACAGAAGCAACCGAAGAAAAATCCAAGCCACATCACAATGGAGAATGGACCATTTTCTGATCAAAACTTCCGTAAGATGGGAGATCCTGACCTAAGTAATCGATATGGTTCTGGATCAGCACTATCATACTCAGAGACGGCGGCGGCGGCGAAGGGGCGAGGCAGCGTTGGGCGTTGGCGGCGGCCGCCTAGATGCGCGTCGTGGGGATTGGGAGGCAGCGGCTGTTGCCTGTTGCTAGCTAGCTAGGGTTTAGTTGAAACTTTACATAACACAGTACACACATAGTTGGGTTGGGTTAGGCTCCTTGGGCTGATTCATCTGAATGGTTGATGAAGTATTTCCCGATATCCGGAAAAAAAAATCCAGATAGTTTCTGACCGTTTTCCGATTCCGTCGGATATCATCCTTACTGTATTCGTTTTCGTATCCGAAAAAAAAATCCGAATTCGTTTCCGAATCCAAGAAATTCCGGATAGTTCTGACCGAATTTTTCCGAATCTGAAAATTAGTCCGAACGGAGGAAACTATCCGAACCAGTATCATGCCTACCATATAGTGCATCAGTGTGCAAACTGATCAAGGACAACGGAAAAACAAGCAAGCGGGAATGCGGACGACAAGCAGTGGCCGGTGGAGGTACTGGATGGTCGCACCGTCGGCCATGAGCGGCGGAACCAGCGAGCTGGCGAGGATCGGCACCGTGGCAGCGATTTCATGGGAGGGATGACAGGCACCGCAGGTTAGGAAATTTCCTCCCGGGTAGAAAAACTGCGATAGGGCCTCGGTCTACAGCCCCCAGGCCTAGGGGCTGTGGAGGGGTATTTGAGGTCCTTCCTATTTTAGGGCCTATAGTAGGGGTTCGTTAGCACCTAAAAACTATTTAGGAAATGTGTTTACGGTCCTGCTGGACAGGGGCAGAGCAACATGTTCAAAGGGGGGTGCCCAGGAATCCGGTGAAGAAATTTTTTTAGTTATAATTCATCAATTTTCACCATATGTACACCCCCCTTAGTGCAAACTTAAGCACCCACATCAGCATAGATTTAGTCTAAAACAGAGAAAAGCAAAGCATGTGGCACCCCTCTCTATTTCGCTCAAGCTCCGCTCCTATTGCTGGAGATACTCTAAGTCACTGAACGTGGGACTAAATTATAAGTAACATCCACTCATCCATCTCTCTCTTTCTAAACCAAATCGATTTGGTCTCGGATTTCATAGTGAAAATTGAGCGAAGCAATATACCCTCTTTACATTCCCTTTAATTTGTTTCGTTCTTTTGGATAAAATGTGAGATCGAGGTAAAATTCATTCTCTCGGATTAAATGATAGGCGCGGGAGCTCAACACCAATAATAGTTGACGTCAAACCTCATAGCAAATGATATTGGTGTCACCCCATCGATACCATTGGTCACATTAGAAAAAAAGAATTATGCTAAGGATAACTAGTTTCGACTCTGTCGTTAGCACCGAGGCATTGAACATCCATATTTAAAACAAGTTTTATAAAATACTCCCTCCGTTTCATATTACAGATCAATTGATTTTTTTAGTCAAACTTCTTTAAATTTGACCAACTTTATAGAAGAATATAGTAGTATTTTCAAACCAAAACAAACATATTATGAAACTATATTCAATATTGGATTTAATGAAACTAATTTCATATTATAGATGTTGTTAAATTATTATATAAACTTAATCAAACTCAAACGACTTATAATATGAAACAAAGTGAGTACATTAAAAAACAAATTATTAATGAATCCTGCTCGAGGTATAGCTTAAGAAGCCATGGGAAAACCAAACTACCAAATGGGCCCGTTTCTTCTCAATAATTGCATAGAAGATCATGGGGAAAAAATAGATAAAAAAGGGTTTTGCTAAAGAAAAGCCTCAAGTAAAAGTGCTGCCCGCGATGTGTGGCTATTTCTTCCGTCCACACGGACCACTAGCTAGGGTTTAACTTTTTAAATTCGAGGTAAAAACCGCTCCTTAATTGTTTATCGAAATCCGATCAAAAACCGATGAAAACCAACAACTTTTAGTCAATACCGTGCGAAAACCGACTAATACCAACCGGTTTTTACAAACCCAGACCTAGCGGTTTCACGTCAAATTTCATCGGTTTATTGAACCCTGCCTTCAGCTGAGCTGATTTTGCCTGCTGCGGTGCGGCTCACTCGGCTTCCTCTCGTCGACTGTCTCCGGCTCTCACCACACCAGCACGCAGCAGCAGCCGCAGCCGCCTAACGATTTCGTCTCTCCGCCCGCCCGCGCGATCGCAAATCCATCGATCTGCGGTATCCACCTCTCCCATCTCCTCCTCTACTTACTCCCGCCTCTTCCCTCTCCTTGCTCCTCCTGCTATCATTCTCCTATAAGTGGTCGCGCACGCAAGCTGTTCGACGTATTGCCTCTGCCTGCGTGAGTGTGGCGCGTTTCGGTTTTCTTGGCGTGCTTCCCTTCTTCGGCTGCGTCGGCTGATGCAACGTTGTCGTGTTCCCTTTTCCTGTGTTTTCTTTGCAAGGTCGTCGATGGCGGACGAGCCGACGCCACGGAGGCCGAGGTCGTGGTCGGACATACCGATGGACATCGCCGGCCTGGTGCTCCGCCTCCTCCCCGCGCACGCCGACCGCGCGCGCTTCGCCGCGGTGTGCCCGCAGTGGCGCGCCGCCGCGCGGCAGCGGCCCTGCCCCCGCCGCCGCTTGCCGCTGCTGCGCTCCCGGACGGCACCTTCTACAGCCCCCCCTACGACGAGCCCTTCCGCTTCCCGGGCTTCGGCTTCGCTGGCTACAAGGCCACCTGCGGCGGCCGCCTCGTCTTCCCGCGCGACGACGGCTGCTTCTTGGTGAATCCCTTCACCGGCGCCACCGTGACGCTCCCTGCCCTGTCCAGCGTCCGCCTCCGTCCACCAAATGCAGTTGCTAAGTACGATCAACAAGGCACTGCATACCCTGTCACATGGATGCATATCCGCGGCTCAGAGCATCTGCACATAAGTAAGCTGATCCTGTGCTCGCCAAACCTTGCCGCTGCAATCGTTGGCGATGGAAACATCGGTCAGATTCTAGTGTGCAAGCCAGGGGGGCTGTCATGGTCAGTTCGCGCATACGACATTGTCAAGAACTTCCAGGACATGGCATTCTACCAGGGCAAGCTCTATGCCATTGACAACTACGACGAGGACCTCCTCGTCGTTAACATCAGTCAGGACCAAAGCACCGGTGATCCACAGGTTTCTAAAATTGGGCAGGCCATCAAGGGCGATCCCTTCCATTCAGTTTGGCATGAATTTGGCACCATGGACATTCTTGCCAACAAGAAGCTCTATCTGGTAGAATCGCGCGGTTCGCTGCTGATGATACGCAGAAAGATTTGGTGCTGGAGCAAGCAAGCGAGCGATACTGATCCAGAAGCTTCACGTCCCATTGTGGCTGGACCAAATGAGTTTGAGGTATTCAAGGCTGACTTTGAGCAGTCTAGGTGGGTCAAGATGACAACATTGGGGGATGAGCAGGTGTTGTTTCTAGGGCGAAGGTGCTCCAGGGCTATGTCAGTGTCGCAGTATGGGATGTCAGGCGATCAGATCTTCTTCTTGGATGACGAGGAGGAGAACCTCAAGCAGTATTATTACAGCACGGAGATCACTTCTTTCTGTGTGTGTGATATGAGAGACGGTCAGGTCGACTCCCCTCTGCCAAAGGCCTCCTGGAAGCGCTGTGACGAGATGCGTCCGGTGGCATGGCTATTCCCCCAGGACTGAAGCCAAGGTGTTAATGCAAATGCAAGCTGGGTGCGGCACTGCGGGCTTATGTTATCCGAGTCCACTGTCTGTTGTGTGGTGGCATCATCAGTATTTGCCTTGCCTGAACTTGTATTTTGGGATCTCTATTTATCTGAGCTTGGTATTGGTCGTTATGCTGCAAGGTAGTAGTAACCAATATTATCTGATATTGATCATGGTGGTCACATTATGGAACTATTCAACTCCTGTTTTAGGGTGGTGGTCTCTGATTTTCTCTAGTTCTCTATAGTTCGCTGTGTGTGTGTGGTATTTTGCATTCGTGCTCAGGCTGTGATCTGTGATGTACCTTAGCTTGTCATTTTCGCTATTAGCTGGGCCTTGTCGACTTGTGAAACTTAGTGGACGTTTGAAGTAGTTTGAACTTTATAGAAAGAATGTGTGTAGGGCTGTAGCAAGTGCCAATGTCCGTGATTTGTTAAGCAGCACATTTCGACGTGAGCTTGCTACAGATGGGAAGAGCTCAAAAGGTCACATAGCCGCCAATTCCACCACCGGTCATCCTCTTGTTGTGATCGATGCTCTCGCTAGATGCATGAACAAAAATCCCACGCACCATTTCCAACTGCCAGGAAGTAACTGTCAAAACTGAATATCTGATTGGTGTAGTGTACCGAGTACATAAATATCCTGCTCTGTTTATCTTGGAGTATCTGAATATCTGATTGCTGTAGTGTAATGATCTTGTTAACGCGCACAAAAATGATTAATACTGTTGGCACGGAGTAGACTCTGTGAAACCATGCACTAGATAATATTTCTCTGTAGTGCATAGTTACAACTTAGAAGTTAAAATTTGGGAGATTCTAAGTTGGGACATTATTAAGGTTGTGTTCGGCTGTTGAGGTTGGGAGTTAATCCCTTGTGCACGCAAAACGAAACGGTTTATTAGCGCATTATTAATTAAATATTAACTATTTTTTAAAAAAGATTAATATGATTTTGATAAAGCAACTTTTCTATAAAATTTTTTTACAAAAAATGTACCGTTTAATAGCTTGTGAAACGTGCGCATGAAAAACAAGAGAGGTGAGTGAGGAACAATGGATGTCGAACACAGCCTAAATATGTGTATCCTACAGTCCCTACTCCAAGTTGCTCTTCTTGTGATTATTAAACATTTATTTCCTTTGTGCATATACCATTAAATCCAGTAAACCCATTCCCCTCTCATGGCGTATTTTGCATCAACCGCATGTTAAAGTTCCATATTATGACCAATTCCCTCCTTTACTATTGGTCATACTTCTCGCAATACTATGGGGATTGCTCTATATATTATGGTAAAATTTGATAATTTGGCACTTTATTTATTGTCACTTTGATTGTATTAGAACTTATGACAATGATACGTGAGACCATCTCAGTCTATGATGGTATGTCAGGATGTCAAATAATCGAACTCTAATTTGCAGTGTGTCAAAAAATATTTTTTTAAAAAAAAATCAAATCTCTCGTCTGGTATGCATGCACTATTATTTCATCCATAACTTTGACATCTGTATTTGTAGGGTTTGATGTTACTGATCTTTCAGAAGATGCTCCTGAATCCTGATGAATGCTGAGGGGCTGGATGCCTCAGCTGCACATGTTGCAAGCTTGTTATCAAGTGAGCCTGCTGACAGTAGGTTCCCGAGTTTTTCTCCATTTGTTTGCTTGTTGCGGCATAACACGATCTTTAATTTTTAACCCATTTTATCAAGCAACTGCGACACAAGACACATGAGATGGCATATGATTCCTTTGTGAATATGGCATATCGCATTTAAAAGAAGCTACACGACGGAATAAAATAACTATCCCAGCCACTGGGGAGATCAAAGCTAAAAAAAACAAACACTAATTTGTTATGTAAAGCTTTGTTTCATAAGTGATGTACTGTGGAGCTCACACATTATTGCCCAGAAATAAACTAATTTGGCTTCATAGATTGATAATCCAATAGACACAGAATCCGCTGTAATGCAACAAGCCATATTGCATTTCTTTTCTGTGAAAAACTGAAAATGACATATCGCTTTTATCTCGATAACGTTTTGTCCTGTCACATTAACCATTGCAGTCAAACTTTAAGTGTGGTTTTCAGCTGCACATGAAATGCGAACAGTAATTAGTACACGATTAATTAATATAAACTTGAAAACATGATTTATTTGATTTTTTAAAGAAACTTCTATGTAATTTTTTTTCCACAAAACACACCGTTTAGCATTCATGAAAACGATAAACTTGCTGTTTCTGTTGGCCTTAGTGGCTGGCTTTCTTGTGCCAGGTTTGTTCTAGTATATTGATGTGTTTAGGCATCACTGAAATTTCTGCTATGTGAACGATATACTTGTTGGTCATCCCAGGTCCTTGAAGAAAAAATTTTGAAAGCTCACAGGAGGCTGCACAAAGGTTTAATCCATGCCTCTTTTGCTTTGTCATGGAAAAGGTGCACAAACTGTTCTGTGCCCTTCACTCAGCTTACCAAGTTTCTGTTACATTTATGTGCTTGTAAAGTTGTAATGGAATAAGCATATCAATTGGCAATGTTCTAACATTCAGCTTAAGGTAGCCTGGGGTTTATACTTGTATCTTGCCCTATGCTAGGAGAAGGTTCTGAGTTTTGACAATAGCATTGTAAGACAGTTTTGACAATAGCATTCACAAGGCTAGCTGGCTAGGCATGCTACTATAGGATAGTATTAGTACCGAGTATCAGGACGACCTACAATAGATGCAGTTTACGCTGCCGCACGGGAATCAGTTCAAACTTCAGAGAACACAACAAAACCTTTACGCACTTGTGCTGTAAGCTGGTCGGTTAGTAACACAGGTCAGATCAAGTGGTAGAACAGAACAGTGCTGTATACAAGACCCTAATCACTTGTATAAACACAGCTTAGCCCAAAAAGAAACAGTGGCATTTACTAAACGGCGTAGCAGAATGGCATTTATTTAAAATAATGAAAGAGAGGTTGCACTTGGATACTACTAGAACAGAGGGTTCCACCATCCTTACATGAAAAGATCAAACAGGAGAAGGCAAATCCATACTTGGTTCTGCACAAAAAACAATGCGTGATCACTAAAAAACTTCTACCCATGAAACGGAAACGAAAATTCAGAAAGGAGAAATCCCACTCCCAGACTAATGTTTAAAGCTCACGTGACAAAAATGGCGTACTATATCTTCTTCATGATGATTCGTTTTGTTCACGCTTTTGTGCAATATCACCAAGCACATCCTTAAGCTGACCCTTCTGAAGAAAATTACACAAATAAGGAATCAATTACTGAGTTAAGAATTAAGAAAGTAGATGGATACACATGGTTATGAAAACCGGGGACAATAAGCTCACTTGCCTGATGCATATCTAATATGATATCAGATCCCCCAACAAACTCTCCTTTGATAAATATTTGTGGAAATGTAGGCCAGTTGCTGCACAAGCAAAGTAGAATAAGTAGTGAATTTATCGAAGAATAAACAGTTGCCTGTTTCTGAGAACCAGCTGAAGGGCACATGACAATCCATGTGTTGTATGATACACAATACTTAAAGTCAATAAAAAACGAAACCTTCTAACAGTAAACATGACAAGTGGAGCTCCATTATATTGTATATAGAACACAGGCTGGTGCCTCTAATAATATGTTGTCGAAGAGAATGATGTAAAGCATCAAAGGACAAACTATGCCAATCTAAACTCATCTTGCTTGGGCTGTCATTAGCTTAAGATTCTTTTTAATTGTAACCATTTCTTCAAGTTGCTTTCATAACCTAAAGTTAAAAGGTCAAAACAATTGCCTTAAACCTTTATGATATAATATCATACAATATTCATGCCATGAATAATTTAACCTACCAGTCTAGTTCGTTCCCCTGTTAAAAAACAAGTACTCTATCTACATAACACAAGATTATGAAGGAATGACCAGGAGCCACTTACGTGTGGGCTTTGACACTCTCTTTGAGCTTGAGGTCTCCCAAAATATCCCTAGCACTGATAGGGACATCTGCAATAGATTATGATATAGTTTAAGAATCTTTGGAGTGTATTATCAACCATATTTCAAACAAATCAGAACTCAGTGATAATTTACCATATTGCTTGAGGACTCTAACTGCCAACGCACTGAACCCACACCTAGGAGCATCAGGATAACCCTTCATGTAGATCAGGACTGGGTTCTCCTTGATATCCTGCCCAACAATTATGAGGCAGCATTAACAAATGGCAGAAATACATCATGAAACTTTAAGACATGCCTAGCCTTGCCACAAAATAAGTTCTTCAATTTAAATGTCCAAAAAGCTCATTTAGAAATGTTAATACCTGAGAAACAATGTCATCAAAAGACATGTTGGAACTTTTGGTTGTAGGCTGGAAATCTTGATGTGTATCAGGATCAGCAGCAACTCGTGTTGAACTTGAGTCCCCAGTTGCAGTAGAATCGCCACCAAGTCCTGATGAGTAGTTCCTAAACTGATGGATAGTTGGTTGGGCCACAGCCTATCTCCCGGTTATCATGGAAAACAAGTATGCCGCAGAAACATGAGATCAACAGGGATATATTACCTGAGCATAATATAAGACTGATAGAACATGGCTAACAATAAACGCTTGTATGGGAAAAATTATGACCCCGTATCAGATAATTGCATAACAGGTAAAGCTATACAATTTGCTTACAAAACTTTAGCAGTGCAAGATTGGTCACTTCTCTAATACATTGGAAGTGTAAGAAAACCTGATACTTGCATAACCCAAGGATAGAAGGTTAACAACATAGGCAAGAGCGCCATAAGCGCTGCACCAAATTTAAGCATTAATTCACAAGAGAACAACATATGCAGAAGCATCATAAGCATTGCACCAAATTTAAACATTAAAAGGAGAAACCGTGGGAAGAATAGCACAGGTACTATGTGGAAACTAAACAGAAGTTAGTAGTTTTGCAAGTATCGTGTTTATTAGATACTTCCTCCGTTTCACAGTATAAGTCATTCTAGCATTGTCCACATTCATATAGATGTTAATGAATCTAGGCACACATATATGTCTAGATTCATTAACATCAATATGAATGTGAGAAATGCTAGAATGACTTACATTGTGAAACGGAGGGAGTAGAAGCCATCCACATATACAGAATACAGTTACTAAATAAAGCTAATGACGCACAAAAGGTCAGGTCACAGTAATCCATATTTCAAACCCTAGGCCTAGATAGAGGGTTCTCATAAAGGAAAAAAAAATGGTGGGCACAAAATCTATCGAATATTTCGTAACAGAATCACTTTGATGACAAGCAAAGGCGGATAAAATGAACAAAACTTCACTTCGATGACAAGCGAAGGCGGATAAAATGAACAAAACTATCAAGGAGAGGGACGGCAAGAGAGCCTTACAGCTACGGTCGGCGCGCGGCTCGATCTCACGAGACCCCTGATGAGGGCGGACGACATCAATCTCGCCATGACTACCCTGCAGCGACGGCGAAGAAATCATTAATCAAACGCCAAGAGCCCCCAGCGATCTACCAAACAGAAGGTCGCAGCAACTGCTAACCCGCGCCTACGGCCTGAAGGCCGCAGCAAGTACCTGGGAGGCGGCGGGACGGAGCCCTGCGGTGGTCGGAGGCGCCGCCGGCGACAGAGGAGAAGGAGCGGCTAGCTAGGGAGAGCGCCGCCGCCGACCTTGGAGCAGAGTTCTTGATGTGGTTTTCCTTTTTTTTTTTTCCAGAAAACTCCAGATGATGTTTTACCCACTGGGCTAGGCCTTACGTTGGGCCTTCTCAAAGCCAACTTGACGCCCAAGTGCATTCCTAGGGACTGGGGCCCATTTGTAGCCCACATTGAGCCCGTTTCAAGGCCTGGTAAAACTACTCAGATTTGGTTTGGGCAGGAAGACCAGCCGAGACTGCGTGCAAGTACCGAGCTATTCGTGGTGTGCCTCGCAGGTACAGAATATGTATTATGTGCTGACCCAAAAAAAA
This sequence comes from Oryza longistaminata, assembly GCA_009805545.1. NCBI lineage: Eukaryota > Viridiplantae > Streptophyta > Magnoliopsida > Poales > Poaceae > Oryza > Oryza longistaminata. The sequence continues at coordinate 6,946,171 of CM020184.1, forward strand.
AATACTTCGTCTTCCGTGTGTATACTTCTCCAACGATTAAATGGTGAGTCTTTTTAAAAATAGTAATAGATAAAAAAGTTGTTTTAATAAATTATAATAATCTATTTATCAAGTCTAAAATAATAAATACTCAATTAATCATCCTGTTCACCTTGTTCTGCATGTCTTCTCTCTTCCTCTACTTCAAACACACCCTTTAGTGTTGCCAAATCCTATATACCTATACAATTCATCCCCACTAACTACAATTAAAATTGTTTTCCTTGCTTCTCAGTGAGCCACGTCACATCTATCAGTTTCAGCCATTCGATTCAGCCACACATCGATCTCAGACACTCATGATCGATCAACCATTCAACCAGCTCATAATTACCGAGCTCTCCAGTATGGTCCTATAGGCTCCTGCTATCATGTAACTGCTGGTGTATTAATCACCAAGGAACTTGAGCAGGCTGTAATGGCAAAAGGTAGTGCGTATTGTGAGGAGTTTTAATCATTCATCTTCCATACACATCATCTACTTGATGTCTTCCTCTGTATGTGCCTGCCTTTCTCCCGCGGAAGCATAACGTGTTGCCGGCAACCCGTATCATCCACCTGATTTAAAATTTGGTATGATCATAAAGTTTTGTATTTTAAAGGTAGGGAGAGACACTACAGTTTTTTTTATAGCGTGATTAGTTCTTTTTGTAATATCTGGTTGCTGTAACTGGGATTTCTTATGTGGTTTCCAGATGAGACCGTTTGTAAAGACCATGTAAGTTTCACTTGTTAAGATAGTAAAGAAGGTAAATCGTTAGTGCATTATTGGTTAAGAATTATTGTTTTAAACTTGAAAGTAGAATAATATAATATTTTAAAACAATTTTTCTATAGAGTTTTTTTAGAAAAAAATATATGTCATTTAGCAGTTTAGGAAGCGTGCATGTGAAAACGAGAATATTTTCTTCTCTTTTAGCTTTTTTTCAAACGGACATGCTTTTTTTTCCATTTGCCTCATGCGTGGCTCTGATTTACAACTGCAACCTTTGTTTCTCATCTATTGTTCTTCGTTCTTTTTGGAAGGAACTGTAGGGGTTCCTGTTTTCTCCAAACATATCGTTCATCTAACTAATGAATTGTTTCATCATGGTTCAACTCCATATTGCAACAGTAAGCCAATCTTGACACAACAAATTTCAAAAAAAAAAAAAAAAAAAAACATCGGATGAAACAAAACGATGAGAACAAAAAATCTCACTGGAGAGATATGACAACAAAATAAGAACTGTACAACATCCATTTTACAAGAGGACGCAACATTTTGCGACACATGTTGCAGGGAGTTGATAATCGTATTAAATTCAAAAGAACTACAAATTTAATATGACTATCAACTTCCTGCAACATTTTGCGACACATTTCAGATGACTATCAATTTGAAATGATCGTAAAACAATGAGAACAAAAATCTCACTGGAGAGATATGACAACAAAATAAGAACAATGAGAACTAAATCTCACTGGAGAGATATGACGACAAAATAAGAACAATGAGAACCGCAAATTGGTAAGAGAAGACTAAATTTAAAAGAACCGCAAATTTAATACGACTATCTACTTCCGGCAACATTTTGCGACACATTTCAGATGGTTACAAAATTTGAAATTATCGTAAAACCGCATCTCCATTGATCACCGGGCACTTGACACAAAGAATATATAATTGAACAAATAGCAGATCAATAACCAATTGAGGCAGCACGTCGCTGCTCGTTGGCAACTGCAATAAAACTATGCATTTGATTTCAAGATCTCAGGCAATATAAGCGTGGCATCACCTTAAATTTCTCAAATCTCAAAACACAGCTCGGATTTAACCACTTCTATCGAAAGTCCAATGGCCATACGGGCCTACAACTGAATACCATACAGTTCCACTAACATACTTTTGAGGGGTCACTCATTACATTGCTTTAGAAAGACTGATGTCACATGATGTTCCCTTATCTTCAGCGTGCTTCATATTGAACAACTGCAAACACAAGACACTTGATCAAAAAATTGCTCATACTATCCAAGACAAGCAATCTGTGGTGGTGACTGATGACGTTGAACTTGGTTTAGCTATAGCATTTTCAATTTGAGCATAGTGTACTTTGCTTGTCAGACCGTATGAGAACACAAACAAGATGCCAAGCTGATAATCAGTTTTCAGTTTTCAAATTGACGGCAACAATTAAATGCAGTAGGTGTGATGAACATTTCACTAATTATAAGCATTACTTTCTAAATGCAACAGGACCACAACCAGCTATAAAACAAAGCACAGAGCAGTGTTATAAGCACAAAATGCTTCATTTTTAGTGTTATAAGTACAATCATTTCAAAATGAAAAGGAGCGCAACTGCACAGTGTTCTGTAATAAATGGCTATACTTCATACATTGACAACGGATAGCAGTTGGTTTTTGGTAACAATAAAAGATTTATGATGACAGCTAGGCAGCTACTGGAATCTAATTTAGAGGGTGGAGACCGACTCACGGATACTTTTAGGTTCACTGTACTTCAACTAAACAAACTAAATTTCACTTTTCAAGTTACAAAATTGAAATTTATATAATTTAGTCGAACTATAGCGGGTCAAGGAATACCCACAGGTCAACTTGCTCCCATCCCTAGAATCAATATCCAATCAGCCAACTGTTCATACATTTTTGCTGGATCCGCAGCAATGTAAGGTACAAAAGAAATTATTGCATAGATGATTATTACACGTACTTGTGTGCTTCAACTTGTTTCCTTTTACTCGGAGCTTAATAACCCATCAAACATCATTGTACAGATAATTTTACTGTCGTCACTAGCACAAGTCCACTGAACTCATCCGATATGGAATACAAAATTCTTATATACAAACATTCTTCAGAGAAAGCCGAATCTCTTTCAGGAAAAAAGTGGACTATAAACTAGCCCATAGAGCTACAATTCGAAAAAAAAAGGAACAGGATTTCCCCATTTAATGTGTTACTGAAAGAAAATATTTTGCCTTAAAAAATATGACATGCAAATTGCAAGCTACATTTATATATATCAGATAGAATCTTGCATTGTACTAGAGGATAACCGCAAGAATAAAATTCAGTTCTCAAAAACAGGGTACGAGAGATACTACAACATTTTTTAGTAAAGATAAGTTTGCATTTAATTTTGGCTGAAAGATTTTCATTGTTTGAATTCAAGGGCTCCTTGGGATCATGTCACCTTGGGGCTTGGGCAGATAAACACAGGCACATGGTATGTGGCCATTGAGTTGTGAACGACAACCTGATCGTTCTAACTATATACAATGTACTTTAACACTAACCCGGTCCACCGTGCCCCTACTATTGTGTAAGGTAAACAATGGAAACTCAAGAAATCAAACAAAAAAATGACGCTCTAACAAAAGACGATGACAGCAACAAAAGGTAGCCTTTTTCAAGAAACTGGTTAGGGATTAAACATACTCCGGCGGGTGCGCTTCTTGTAGAGGATGCGATAGCCACATTCACGGCACTGGATCACATCTCCTGGCTTCAGTGTGTTCTCAGCTCCGCAATCTGAAGACAGAAAATCACATTTGATATCAAAATTTGACAACTGAACCGAACTCAACTAGCCATAATCCAATCCAACCAATGGAGAGCGAAACCATCACCCCAAAACAAAAACTCGGAACAAAAAAAAAAAATCACATCCCATCGTGCGATGGAGCTCCCAGCTTCACGCGTCTTCACACCTAGTCCTAACCCCTCCTAGCCATCTTCAATCATCAATTACATCACGGAATAAGAAACCTTGCGTTCTCCTCCAACGCCCGTGTTTCTAATTCTCCAACACAAATCTTCTCACCGGGCAAAAAAAAATCACTGCGGCAAATCGGCCAAACACTAACCGGCGATGCGAGAGTTAAAGGATAGAAGGAATGACCTCCACAGAGATAGCTGACGCGGCTCAGGTTGTTGCGGATCATAGGACGCAGCGGCGCTGGTGGAGCGCGGCGGTCGGCCGGAGGCGGCGCGAGGCAAGACGACGGCTGCAGGCGCCGGGCGGGAGAGGAGGCGGCGGCGCACGCGGCTAGGGTTTCGACGACGACGGACGACTCTTGTCAAGCGAGACGAGGTTGGTGGTGGTGGAGAAAATCGATTCGTTGCCTTTTTTTGGGCCGAGCCATGTCAAGACCGGCCTAACTGGGCCCTGTGCCTTTGTTTTGGGCCGAGCCATGTCAAGACCGGCCTAACTGGGCCCGTTATATGGGCCGGCTAACGCCGCAGCAGCGAGCGAGACAAGCGACAGGCTGTCAAAGGAATAAGTTCATCTGAGGTCCCTTAACTTGTCAACAATCCGATTTCCGTCCTTCAACCGGAAAACCAGATACAACGGGTCTCTCAACTATCAAAACCAGTGCGATGAGGTCCCTTGGCGGTTTAGATAGCGGTTTTGGCTGACAAGGCACCTACGTGGCTAATTTGACACGGTCTTCATCTGACGTGGTGCTTACGTGGCAATTCAATCCGGAAAATAATAAAACCCGTGGGACCCACATGTCAGTTTCACACACAAAAATAAAAAAATAGTGTAACCCATGTGGCTCTACATTCATCCTCCAGCCAGGAGATGTGATCCAGTGCCGTGAATGGGCTATCGCATCCTCTACAAGAGCGTACTCCATCTCTCTCACCTCTCCTCCCTACTCGCCGGCCGGACATAACGACGGCCTGGAGAGGCGTGGCCTCCTCCACTCCCGCCCCCGGGCCTATCGCCAACGGCCACTAGGAAAGAAGCGCGCGCGTGAGCATCAGCCGAAGGGAGGAGAGGAGCGGCGCGCTTGCGCGGGAGACGGCTGACGAGAAAGGAGCGGCGATGCGCTCGGCCGACGGAAGGAGAGGAGCCGCGGGCGGAGGCCGAGGGGAGCGGAGAAATCCGCGACGCGCTCCACATCCACATGCTCTCTCACGGTGCCCCGTGCCCCCACCGCTTCACCACCTACCTCGTCACGTGCGTCAACCACTGCCTCCCGCACTCGCTACCAACGCCTCCTCATCCTCGAGGGTGATTGGTGGGGTCGAGAGGCTCCTCGACCTCCTCGACGCGGTTGACGCCGGCCTCGATGCACATGCTGCACTTGAGCACGAGAACAATGTGAGTCGTCGAGGCCGTAGAGATGGGCGCGAGGCGCGGCGGTGCAGCGGAGAGGGGCGTGCGGCGCTGTGTGGGCGGAGGCAGGGCGCGAGGAAGGAGGAGAGGCGGCAGTGCGCGGCAGCGTCGAGGAGGAGGAGCTTGATGTCGACCTCAATCACGGGGGGTGGGGAGGAGAGGGGAGGCTAGGATTTGGGGTTGCGATTGGGATTGGTAGGGAGGCCGATGCGGTGGGACTTGGAGGGTGCGGCGCCGGGCAGCGGGGAGAAGGGGGTTGGAGTTGGAGGGCGGCGGGTCGTGGTTGGAGTGGATGAGGCGGTGGGGGTGCTAGCGCTTGCGGTGGCGGCGGCACAGAGGTGGTCTACGAGCTCATCGCGGGCGGAGGTGGTCATCGCGCGCCACCACTCCAGTCGCCGCCGCCCCACTTCGCCCGCTGCCGCAGCCCACATCGTGAAAAGAGAGGATAACGGGAAGAAGAGGAGGGATGGGAGGATGACATGTGGGCCCTGTGGGTCCCACCATTATTATTATTATTTTTGTGTGTGAAACTGACGTGGGTATTATTTTTCCGGATCGAATTGCCACGTAAGCGCCACATCAGTGCCACGTCAGATGAAGACCGAGTTAAATTAGCCACGTAGGCGCCACGTCAGCTAAAATGCCATCTAAACCACCGAGGGACCTCATCTGTACCGGTTTTGATAGTTGAGGAATCTGTTTTTCCAGTTGAAGGATAAAAATCGGATTCGTTGACAAGTGACCTTAGATGAACTTATTCTGGCTGTCAAACGCGGAGGTGTCCCCAGCACGCGCTGCCTCCGACGAACGCGCGCACCTGTTCGACGAATTGCTGCTCCGAGACGGCCACGGCCTCGACCCCGCGGGCACCCTCAACACGCTCCTCGCCGTCGAGCTGTTGAAGCGGATGGACAGAAGGGCAAGGGCCTGTCCACAGACTGTCGCTCCCGCCATCTACACCTACAGCATCCTCGTCGACTGCTACCGTCGCGCCGCGCGTACCCCCCACCCCCCGACCTAAATCAAAGTTTACTAGGATATTTAGACTTTTCCATTTTTTATGGCTTTGTTTCAAATTCTCTCTTTCCCTTGCGGGACTACTTTCACGTAAATAATCGCCATGGGTATCTAACTACCAGGGTTTCTCCCCTTAACATCCAAACAACCTGTAATATACTCAACGCCCCTTATGCATATGCATATCCGAATCCCCTATTATCAACCTAAAAATGAGCAAAACTTTTACGTATGTGTCCTTAGCAATTCAAATCCAAATGTTGTAAAATAAACTACAATGAACAAAACTACAAAATCAACTCCGAAATTAAAATTTAAAATTCAAAAGTTACCTTATAAGTATAAACATAAGCAAAATGATGCAGCTGCTAGTCTAAAACAACAAAATTTGAATGCAGTAAAATGATTCCCACAAAATCTTCGTGTTAATATTTCCCTTGAAAATTTCACATGAAAAATGAGGAGATTAATGAAACAACCTTTGCTAGAAAGTACAGAGCAAAAGCAGCACGTTCAGTTCACCCGACCATGCTGGCAAGTGGCATCACAAGAGTGCACATCTCATGATTCATGATGGCATTCCTACTTAGCTTAAGGTGTCAACTGTCAACAACCCATTGCATAAAGCTGTTCTACAATATATAACTGCTACATTTTAGTCAACCTATACTACAGAAGTTTCAGAGTGAGACATCAGCTGCTGATTATGTACACGTTTCAGGCATCCAGTACAACAGTAGCCTGATTTCCAGTACCAGTGCAGTCTAGATACAAAAGGTTTGTGTGCAAAAGAACTCCTAGGTTATACAGAACATTATCCACCATTCATCCTGCACTTGATGTCTGGTAGCGTTCTCCAATACTGATTCAAAGATTGGGGCAGTACTGCAGCCAAAGTACCCCACGATTCAGGCAGAATGCTCAAGATCTCTTCCTCTTTTTGCTCTTTCGCGGACGTCCTCTTCTTCCTGTCAAGAGTGTGTTTTTCCATGTAAGTTTCTCATTTCAAGAAGAAACAAAGTCTCGAACACATTTTTTTTCCTAAACTGAAAATGTGTTTCCAGATTCCTTTTCTTTCCCCTCAAAACAGACACATCAGGAACCAGAAGATGAATTGACGAAGACAAAAGGTGTTTCCAGGTTTCATTTTTGTCCAAATGGTTACATCAGAGCATTGAACTCCCAAGTACAAAGACAGATAACGATCTTTTATGGAGTAATTGTAACTAAGATGCCAGGCAACAAATTAGACAAAGCATTCAACTAACCTTTACAGGGCGTATCATGTATTTGCAGCTTAGCAGCAGCAGTCACAGCAACTGAGCCAACCTACAATGGGTGACAAAGTACATGGTTTAGTAAAGATGCAGTAGAAGGTAAAAAAAAAAGACCCTCAACAAAGCGGCATGTTTGGTTTAGAACATTGAACCCTGGACGTTCATGGCCAAAACTAAAAGTCCATAGGTGCTTACTAAAAGCTGGGCATGTTACGGGCTACTATGCTAATGCATCCTCATTAGAATATTTAGTAACATGGAAGTCCACATAAGAGATCCTAGAAAATAAGCTTCAATATTTTGTCCAGAACGAAAGGAATCAAATAGCCACCAATTGACATGATCCACTGATAGCCTTTTTAAAGTAACTAAAACGACTATTTAGTTATATTACATGGATCTATGGGATATGTAATAACATGTGGCTTATCTACATATATTATTTAAGCAGCAGCATTTCATCAGTCAAATTGCATCATGATCATTGTAGACATACATTGCACAACGTATTGTGGTGAAAAGTGGAATTAAAGCTTAAATGATTTGCATTTAATTAGCTATTTCTATTTTTTTCTTCAAGGAGCAAAACTCAACATACATTTTCCTGAGAAATAAGGCCTGTGGGACATGTGACATTTTCATTTGGTATAACGTTCTCAGAGAATGTATTGTCTTGCATCCTCGCCCTCTTGTTGACCTTCTTTTTTGTTGAAGCACTAGTTGAAATTACGATCACTTTGCCATTCCGTAATCGCCTGACTGTACTGCCTTCTGAGCCTTGAGGAACACCAAACTGTGGATTCATCCCTTCATTTGTTTCTAATGCATCCTTAGTACCCAGGTGTGTTAAGGATTTGCCACATTTTGGTGTTGCACAATCTCCTAAGACAGAGGATACATGACTTGTACTATCATTAACTAATAAAGCATCCTGCTCTGCCTGACTCCTCACATACTTTTCTGCAGGAACTACAGATGGTCCTACACTTGATGTTCCATGGTGAACTTTATTCCCATTCTCACATGTATTCATGAGCATACATAAATGCTGGTTATTTTCTTGATCATTACCACATGTTTCACTAGGGGTTGCACGAGGTTTTTCAGGCATGTCCATTCTGCCAGTGCAAAACTCCTCAGAAGTGGCCAATGTGCCCATGAAATTAACATTACAATCTGTATTTGCAGTAGGATCCTCAACAGTAGGTCTTCCATTAGAAGAATTAGAAAGCCTCTCGCTAGGAAATCTGTCTGCATCACTTCTAGACCCCTGATATATGTTGAGACCATCCCAAGAGAAAAGTCCCATTGAATATTTTAAGTTTCCCCGCAAAAACTTTTCTATATAATATTCAGTAGATTTTAGTGGAGATTGCGGCTGCTTGTTCATCTCTGCCATGTTTGCATTAATAATATTCTCCCATTGAACCGGAAAGCCAAGTGAGAAGTGTTTGGACACCTGCATGAATTTGATGAGATAGATTATATATTCATATATGCTGAACTCACTGAGCCATCAGTTTAGGATCTCTTCCAGATATTAGATTGGCAGAGTATACAAGGCATGTCAAGCAAAACTGTCTAAATTATGCACCAGAAACAAGAACAAAATCACTCAATTGTTTTAACAGCAGATAATGTTACAAAACACTGGTCATTGAAGACAGAGGCAGAACTAGAAACACCTATTTTTTTTTAGGTGGGATGCCCACGAAATGATTATTAATTTCTACTACATAATTTTCTAAAGCTACAGTCATTTGAATGGAATTTGTATGCTGTTGGGGGAGGTGAAGCCCCTGCTCCCTCCCCACCCCTCTCCAGCACTGATCAAGGACCGAAGATATTAGATTGGCAGAGTATACAAGGCATGTCAAGCAAAACTGTCTAAATTATGCACCAGAAACAAGAACAAAATCACTCAATTGTTTTAACAGCAGATAATGTTACAAAACACTGGTCATTGAAGACAGAGGCAGAACTAGAAACACCTATTTTTTTTTAGGTGGGGTGCCCACGAAATGATTATTAATTTCTACTACATAATTTTCTAAAGCTACAGTCATTTGAATGGAATTTGTATGCTGTTGGGGGAGGTGAAGCCCCTGCTCCCTCCCCACCCCTCTCCAGCACTGATCAAGGACCGATAAATAAAGACAGAAACTAAATACCTCGTCAGGAAATCCATTCAGATGCATTTTAGAAATGTTCGGTTGACGTGCAATCATTATGATGATACCATCTTCAGTCTCAAGGTCACCACTAGCATGCCGTGTTTTAATGGAAGCAGAAGTGAATCTTCTACCAGCTCGACTCCTGTTGGAAGAGTGACCAATTTGTCAATAAAAAATGTTTGTTCATCCATAAAAGGTCTGCAAATGGTTTAATATTGTATTTACAGAAGATAATACTGTTGTCACAAGTTGCAAACCAAAAGATGAGAAATAATACCAGAACCTGCAGATATTTAGCAAAAGAAATCCAGAGACAATATTATAACATAAATTAGAGAAATGAAGTCACCAGTTTCTAGAATGAAATTTAAAAGAGTCACATAATTAGTCTCTTCATATTTATTTTGGAGTTATAGATTAGAAGCATTTTTGTTTGTAATAAAATAGAAAAATCATACTAGATTTAGTAAATACATTTCCCCTAAGTAACGAGATAGTATCAAATTACAGCACAGCACAGCAGCCACAAAAGACAAGCATTTTTGTTTGTAATAAAATAGAAAAATCATACTAGATTTAGTAAATACATTTCCCCTAAGTAACGAGATAGTATCAAATTATAGCACAGCACAGCAGCCACAAACCATTCCTAAACCAAGCACCTCTAATCTTCGAATCCCACTGACTAGTTTTTCACATAGTCCGTATGTTACTACTAAGACGCTATTTCAGACATCCTCGTGATCTCTGGTACACACCTCTATATGTACGAAACAAAATGTTAAAAATGTAATGACCCTGAGGTGCTTTCAATGATGAATCTACCTGTACCATTGGCATGTGTATAACAGTGGACAAAGCTCGATTTGCACACTAGCGAAGTAAAACACCTAAAATTCACAAATATGCTAAACCTTCAGTAACGGCAGTTAACAATTAGCTACTCAGCAAAGGTGAACTCTACGGAGGTAGGTAACCACCATCATCTTACAGAATTTTTTTATTTTTTTTTTGGAAATTGAAGCATAGCGAGCATCATTACACTAAAAACACACAGATGCTATGAATGATTAAACAAAAAAAATCGACAGGAGGATACAGTAACAGGAACAACAAGGGAAGGGAAGAGAGCGGCTTATTACGTCGTGGTGTTGGAGCCGACGACGCGGACCTTGCCTTCCTCGCCTTCAACCTTTTCCAGCCACCAGTCGTCGAGCTCGACCTAGATGAACACACACACGGAAAGAGAAGCGGGATGAGATCCAGAGCCCACCAACGCCCCCCGCGCCGACGCGCTTACGACGATAGAGGGAGGGGCGGATCTTACGCAGGCCTGCAAGTAGGACACGGCGGGGGCCTCCTTCGCCGCCACCGCCGCCGCCGCCGCGCCGTCGCCGGCTCGGGGTTGGGTCGCCATCTCCGGCGGTGGAGAGGGGAACGAGTTTTCCCCGCTTTTTCTTTTTAAACCTTTTTCTTTTAGGAGTCGGAGGGTTTTGGAAGGGTTCGGAATTGGAATAAGTTCACTTTAGGTCCCTTAATTTGTCGGCCAGTTTGATTTTTCGTCCTCAGTCCACAAAACCGATACAACGCATCCCCAATTACCAAAACCGTGCAGATCAGGTCCCTAGGCGGTTTGGAAGACGGTTTTGGCTGACGTGGCGCCTACTTGGCTGGTTTGACTAGGTCTCCGTCCCACGTGGCGTTGACGTGGCGCTTACGTGGCAATTATATCTCAGAAAAATAATAAAAACCATGGCCCCACATGTCAGCTGCACACAAAAAATAATTTTAAAATGGTGGGGGCCACGTGGGGCCCACAAGTCATTCTCTCCCCTCTCAGCTCTCCCTCTTCCTCTCCGCTCTCCGTTCGGTCCTTCTTCGGCGGCAGTGGCGGTAGCAGGCGGAGCGGGGGGGGGGGGGGGCAGAGCTGGCAGCGACCTCGCCAGGACGTCGCGCGTACCTCCGATGTGAGAGGAGCCGCAGCGCGCGCGGCCGACGGGAGGGAGGGAGGAATTGGGCTCTCCCTCTTCTTCCTCTCCGCTCTTCCTCGTCCTCACGGCGGAGCGGCGCGGCGACGGTAGAGCGGAGGGGCGGGCGGAGCGGCGGTGCACTTGAGTCGGCGGCCGGCGGAGGGCGGGAAAGGAGCGGCGGTGCGCAAGGACCGGCGGGGGAGGGGGGCAGGCATGGCTGCCAGCGGGAGAGGGTCGGCGGCGCTCGCCGGCCGACGGGTAGGAGGGAGAGGAGCGACAGCCGGCGGAGAGGGCGCGACGGTAGCGCTGCGAGGGAGGAGCAGCGCGCGTGGCCGACGGGAGAGAGGGAGGGGGAGCGGCGGTGCGCGGGGGTCAGCGGCCCGCGGGAGGGTGAAAGAGGAGCGGCGGCTCGCCGGGCCCTCCGCCCTTGTCGGCATACCCGTCTCCTCCCTTTCTGCGCGCGCTCGCCGGCCGGCGAGGAAGGATGGCCGGGAGGGAGGGAGGAGGGAGGCGCCGGTCCGGTGGTCCCTCATCTCCCGTTGTCCGCGGCGTGGATAGAGAGGAGGGTGGGAGATGGCGGCATCGATGTCGAGAACGGGAGAGCGAGGCGGGGCGGCGAGCCGCGCTCCTCTTCCGCCCTCCCCCGCCGTGGACGCCATCGCTCTCGCCCACCGCCGCCGCCACTCCACTTCCACCCGCGGCCCCTCTGCCCGCCCGCCGCACCAGCAGCCCTTCTGCTCGCCGCCAGCGCCCACCGTCGCTCCTCCGCCCGGGTAAAGAGAAGAGAGAGATGGGGTAGAGAAAAAGAGGGAGTCTGACATGTGGGACCACATAGGCCCCACCTTTTATTATTTTTGGTAGCTGACATGTGGGTCCACGTTTTTTTATTATTTTCCCGGGATCCATTTGCCACGCAAGCGCCACGTCAATGCCACGCGGGACGAGGACCTAGTCAAAGGGAGCCACGTCCCTCATAGGAGCCACGTCATCCAAAAACGGGCACAATACTGCCAAGGGACCTCTTTTGCACGGTTTTGTAAGTTGGGGGACCCGTCGTACCCGGTTTTGACCAAGGGACGAAAATCGGACTAGGTGACCAAGGACGAAAATGACTAGGTGACAAATAGAGGGACCCAAAGTGAACTTATTCCTTCGGAATTTGCTGGGAAGACTTGTTGGCCCAATTGGGCCTTTTTAGCTGGAGTAGATTGTATGGGCTGGGCCTTAGTTGATAATTGGCACTATTTTAACTTGGAATAAGTTCATTTTAGGTCTCTAGCTTGACAGCGAGTTCGATTTTCGTTCTTTAACCCAAATACCAGATACAACATGACCCCAACTTACAAAATAGTGCAAACGAGGTCCCTTGGTAGTATTTTCCTTGGTTTTGGTTGATGTGGTGCCTACGTGGCTTTATTGACTAGGTCTTCGTCCTACGTGGATTGATGTGACCTTACAAGGCAGTTTGATAAAAAAACTAGGGGCCCATGTGTCACTTACATAAAAATAATAATAACATGGTGGGACCCACATGTCAACCAGCTTCCTTCCTTCTCTTCACCATCGCGGCCACGCCCTCTTCCAGGTGCACTCCCTGCTGCGGTGCTGCAGCCGCCCCAACTCGCTGTCATCGACACGAGCGCTAGCCAGTCCAGCAGCGTCACCAGCAGCTTCCCCTCGAATCGCACATCGACGTGGCGCAACAACTCGTTCGTGGTGCTGCAGAGCTCCCGGTCGAACGTGGAGAGGCCGAGCATGGGGCGACCGAGATGGCAATCCCGACGGCAATGTCAGGCGGCCTCGGCGGCGGCTATACCTCGAGGCATCGCTATCGGCGAAGAAGAGGAGTGGCTTCATCTTCCCACCATGGTCGGGGGTGCGGGGGGCTGTGCAGGGTGCTCACCGGCCTCCCCGCCCCCTCACCGTCCTCCCCGCCTCCTCCCTCTCTGCGCGGTGGACGTGGTGTCTCCGACGGTGGATTTGGACTTGGGAGGAGCTTGTCGGCCTCCCCACCTCGTCCCTCTCCACACGCGTGGGTCTCCGCCGCACCTCCGCTGATTCGACCTCTACTGCGCCTCCACTCTTGATCACTAGCTTCCTCGCCTCCAACCTCTTGTCATCCGCCGCTTAAGTCCACCGGAGCCACCTCCTCGCCGATCGCCCACAGTAGCCACCGCCGGCGACTACCACCACCAGAGCAATGCCAACCGCATCTGGGAAAGCTTAAGGGGAGGAGGGGAGAAGGAGAACGGGAAGAGATAGAGAAGAGAGGATGAGGTGGAAGAAGTGGGGCTCACTGATATATGGGTCTCCACTATTTTTAATCTTATTATTTGACTGACATGTGGGCCCACATATTTTATTTTATTTTTTAAATTGTTAAAGTGTGCTTTATGTGCCACGTCAAATGAAGACTGAGTCAAATTAACCACGTAGGTGCCACGTCAGCTGAAACCACCGTCCAAACCGACATGGGACCTATATTGCACCGGTTTTGACAGTTGAGGGACCCATTGTATCTGGTATTACGGTTCAAGGATGAAAATCGAACTCGCTATCAATTTAAGCGATCTCAGATGAACTTATTTCATTAAACTTTGACAATTATATACAAATATAATCATATATACTTATATAGTATATATAGTTCATTCCAAATTAATTCCCCGCTAAGGCTTCGTTTGTTCCTTTCATAGTGGATTCTTGACGCACGTGAAACGAGAAAACTCATTAGTACATTATTAATTAAGTATTAACTATTATAAATTTAATAAATGGATTTGTTTCTTTTTAAAACAACTTCTCTATTCAAAATTATTTTCAAAACACACACCATTTAACAGTTTGAAAAAGTGCTAACGAAAAACGAGGAAGTTGAAGTTTGAAGAGGATCGAGGGAAAGAACGGGGCCTAAGTATAGTTTATGTTATTTCTCGATTCTCTCGTGAAGCCATATCATTCCAATTATTTTTAGCATTTGGATGATAGATCTATGGTACAAAATATCTCTTCTTTCTTCTCTCATAAAATCATGCAATCTCAATTATTCTAGGTTCAAAATCCATGAGTAAAAATTACATAAAATATGTTCACCTTGCACTATATTTTTGACCATGTGTAAATTATACATAGAACACAGGAAGCCATTTTTTTAAAAAAAAAATATTGCGGCTTATTTGTACAAATTATGCAATATAATTTTCCACAGCAATACACAGTGGGGTATTCATCTAGTAATAACTCTGAAATGGTTACATCGCAATGGACGAAAGTTTAATGCATATATTTAGGAGGCTAACACATTAATAACATATGGTATCCTTTTAAGCACTTTGGGCATGTTCAAAGGTAGAGACTGGTTTGGTCTCTTAGTCTAGTTAGAATGTTAGATACTATCCTCCTACAACAATTGGGACGACAAAAGACTCTAACAATTAGTACACCAAAACGGTTTTTTATTATCTTTCTTTCCTGTTCTCTATCCTCATGCAGCAAAGTTTTCTTTAAGAAATGCTAAGAGTCAATGTTAAATCATTGTCATGCGTAACAATGATCTTTCTCCCTTCTATATCAGCAAACTTACCTAAGAGCCTGCTATTAATTACCATTATACATGCACTTATACTATTTTTCTACAAAACTATGTTAAGGTTTAAATATAAATGGTGTCTGGTGTCATTTGTTACTAAAAATGCATTTAGGACACCTAATTTATTTTGGTGTTAATGACAACACAAATAGGAATGTTCTATTGTTTTTTGTTGAGATGGTTGCAAGGGTCAAAGTGGTGTTGAAGTTGAATAAATCTTAGCGACATTATGAATGTGGTAATTCCTTGTAAATCTTGTTTAATTGTGTTTAGGATGTCATACTATTAAGAGTGATACCATGTGCATATAATTGGTTGAATACTAGTGCTCAAAATCATTTGTTTTAAGTGTTCCTGTTGTTTAAATCAGACTATCCGATGTGACAGACAATCCGAAGTTTCACCGAAAGTCACTTTGTCTCTGGACTGAGTGTTGGCTTAAAATCATCGGACTATCTATATTCCCAACTATATGAATTTTCATGAAACTTCACTCTTTGTCTTAAATTGAAAATTCTTCTTGAGTAATGTATTTTTTTTCTAAGTGTAAAACGAAGTGTCCTATTATGGAATAGACAGTTCGATGACACGGAGACTCCAAAATTTCATGGAATTTGAGTCTCTGTTTGAGGATGAAATTTTGCTCCTAAAATATCATATTATTTGAGATGAAATCGGACTATCCAAAATTTCTAAGAACTTGGTTCTCTATCTCTCACTGCTTTGGGGGCTAAAAATGTCTGTTTGTCCGATGTTACATCAGACTATCTGACGTGGGCTAAAAGATTCCCCTTCAAGGGCCACATTTTGGGGATCTATTTATACGCTCTACCTAACCCTTCTCTAGGGTCACCCATTCTCATTCATTCTCATTCACTTTGGGTTGAGGTTGGTGCTAAGGTGCTTTGGATCTTTGAGCTCTTTCTCCCTCTCTCAAATCCCTCTTTGCTCTTTGTGTATTTCACTCAATCCTAAGCACTAGGGTTTGTCTAACGGTTGTGTGGTGTTTGTTACTCCTAGATGCTGAGGACTCCTAGACGGCTAGGCGTTGCTCTTGAGCCACCGATCTTCTCGTGGTTGGCCAAGGAAAGTTTATAAAGGCCATATCTCACCCCACAAGGAAAGACATACCACCAGTGGAAGGAGTGCATTTGTGCAACTTCAAGAGAAAAGGGTTGGAAAAGATCATGCTCTTTGTGAGCTCCTCAATGGAGAATAGAATCCCCTCAAAGATTTGAACTCTGGGAAATACATTGGCGAAATATCTTGGTGATATTCTCTTTCTGTCTCTCTCTCTCTTTACTTGTTGCATAATCCATTTGCCAAGTTTGTAATAATTAGAACTTAATTAGTCATTCTCGTTGTATATGCGTTAACTTAACTCTATCGTACGTTGCTACTGATACTGTCTCATGTCTGCATGCCTATGGCTCTACTAGTAGTAGAATGTAATCTGAACTGTTGATCTCATTTGATCGAAGAGTTTAGATTTATTTATACTAACACTTCAGTTAGTGGTAGTATAAACGTGGAGAGGTATTATTGTAAAAAAAAAGGTGCGGAGGGGTATAATCGTCATTTAGTAATAACTAAACATTTTTTTTATGTTTTGGATCCTTTTATGGAATATGAGTGATGCCGGCACAATGGATGATCATGGATCGATTTAGCCGGTATTATAGTAAATTACTAATTTACCCTAATAATATTGGTAGTATAATACTACTAGTAGAGAGTACCGGAGCATCACTCAACCAATTAAGGCCTAAGCATGACAATTAAGTATTAATCTACCATCTAGTGGTGCATGGAGCATGCGGAGCCCGGGCAATTGCCCACACTAGTCAGGCCTTGGCGCAGCCACTGAGTTACCTTGTCCTTGCCGAGGGTCACGCTAGTGTGGCAAATGATGAAACCTAAGCCTAGGTCGAAGGAGCAGGACAAGTGCTTGGGTTCTCTGTCGCGCCCATCCCTACTGTTGTTGTTGCTAGAGTTCATGCTAGTGTGGCGACTGATGAGAGAGGCGCCCAAGCAGGGTAAGGTCATTCACAGTGCAAGACAACATATGAGGAATCTCGAAGTGCCAAATAGGACGGAGCACTTTGAAACAACTCTCTCTACAATGCAAGCAACTTATGATGGGACCCACCTACCCTCAATAGTCCCCACCTCAGTCCCTCTCCCCTCCCCCTCTCCTCTCATAGTCTCACGTCTCTGAATTTTGCGGATGAGTGGTTCCCTTCAACTGTAGCTTTGCAGGCCAAGAACCAGGGTCTCTAGGAAGACTCGATCTTCCTCACAAGGATATGAGCCCTACCTCCACATCAGTAGCTATCATACATGGAGGGAGAAGGAAACTTGCCACATAGGAGTATTGTGAAGGGCCTAAGTGCATGGGTTTTCTGCCGGTGAATCCAAGGTCGGACAAGCAGGACAAGTGCATGGGTTCTCTGTATCGCTCGGCCCCATTGTTGTCGTTGCTAGTGGTCACTAAAAACAAGGAATATTGGAAAATAAATCTAGAGTCTATATAGGAATATAACGTAGAAATAACTAAAATTTAGGATTTAAAAATAAGAAATATTGAAATAAGGGTTTAGAGACCATGTTTCAATTATGTTGGCAAAAAGTAAACCACACTTCAGTCACTACTTAAAAAATGATTTTTAGCAACGTTGGCCTTTTATTTTTCCAGGCGGGTATGACCATTGGAGCCAAATGGCCGCCTAAAAAATGCAAACCCAGTTGAAACTCGTCGTCCGCCTGCGAAAATCATTTTCGCAGGCGAACTGCTTAAGCGGGCCGCCTGCAAAAATAACCAGTCACAGTGCTTGAGCTTGAGCTTTGGGCACACCACACTGCTGCTGTTTGCGCTTTCGCCTGCCACGATTTGTTTCCGGCCGGCTGGCCTTGGTGCTCTCGCCTGCACCGTTTTTTGGCTTGTCGGTTTTCTAGGCCGGCCAGGCTGCTGACTTGCACCCATTGGAGCCCATTTGCCTTTAGCCTGAGCTTGCGGAGGTCCCACGCCTCGAGCGGCCCGAGCCGCTCGCCGTGGACTGTAGGAGTTAGGACGTACGAGTATGCAAAGCCGTACGACAACGGGTATGTGACACTCCGTGAAAGGCCTAGAGAAGAGCATGTAGGCCAGGATGCCACCATCCTTGCTCCTAATTAACCAATATTGCACCCATGTCGGCACGTCGGTATGTCCATCACGCATCACATACTACTTATGTTTTTTAGAAGATTAGAAAAGGTGTCCTTGCCTTGCAATGGAAAAACTAAATCGTGACACATTTTATGTGCAGTATTTGAGTGTTATGAATTGTGAAATTGTCTCTCATGTGACTGGTTATTGCATTGCGATCGCTTTACCCCTGATTACGAAAATCTCACAAAAAAGAATAGAAATATTCCAAATTCGGAGATGATAGAAATAACTGGAAGATGCACATGCCTATATGGGTGTTTATGCAACAGGCTTTGAAAAATAGCCAAGCCGTATCATCTCGTCCATATCTCAATCGGATCAGGATTGCATTGCAGTTGACCTATAGCTAGATATTATAAAACTTTTATATGTACTAAATCTAATTTGGTCATGCATGCTAAAAAGTAATATATGTATCATATCCATCCCGTTGAATTGTTATATAATTTTTCATGACTTTGGAAGGATGTCTTCAACTTTATGGTACAATTGGCAAAAAAAACATTTATCCACCAGTGTACGTGTGTGTCTATACACACACACAAGTATATACATGAGTATGTCATGTATTGAACTGAGCGCATGTGATCAGTCACCAATCAGGGTCTCTACGATGAGGGACCAATTTTTTGGACGACGATTGAATATGATACGAATTTGAAGTCGGACAACGTATTTGTACTCGAATCGAATAACGTATCAAACAATCGGTAAAAACATTTTTAATTTTTATAATAGTAGAGATAATATTGTTGACTTTTGTACATATATTTGACTATTATTTTATATAAAAAAACTACGTAATTATCATTTATTTTGTTATAAGTTGTTTTATCACTAAAAATTTTAAGTATGATTTATATGTTATGCAATTACATAAAAAACCTAAAATAAAACGAATGATCAAAATATATGTTCCAATATCAACGGTGCTACCCACGGTGTTCGCTGGTGATCCAGCGCGTGGAGGACCCGTGCGGCCGTGCCGCTGGAGCCATTGTGCTACTGTCGTGCTGGATTTGTAGCTCATATGACCCATGAGCCCATTTATCGTAGAGCCCGCCCGGCCGGCCAATTTAACGCCTACGCGGCCACTGGCGTGCGTGGTCACCGGCCAGCCCGTGCAAGCGGGTCGAGCGAGCTAGCGACCGTGGACAACAACAACAACACGTGACTAATCAAGGTGCAGGTGCATAGTAGTACTATGCAGCAGCTGAGACAGATGAATTATTTTACTAGCACGCGCCGGCAGCATCAGAGCAAGTCTAATAGTACATCCCACTATCAGCTCCAATTCATCTATAACCAATCTAATAGTCAATTCATACAATAGTTGCTTACTGTACTATTAGTATATGGTCCCACCTGTCATACACACAGTGTGTCTTGGAGTCCGTGCTGCAGCTGGCTACAGATCTGTAGCCCGCTGCTCTTCTCTCTCATCGTTTATATCATTAAAATATGTTTATAGCCGGCTAATAGCCTGCTATTGTACCTCCTCTTAGAGTAGTACGTGTTGGTACGTCTTTTCACAATTTCACTGCATCAGCGCTGCGCACTTGTACGTCCACCGCCACCGCGTACCGGCGTACTCCCACGTTCCCTCCGTCCTAAAAAAAAAAGACAAACCCTGTTTCCATGTCCAATGTTTGACCGTCTGTCTTATTTGAAAAAATTATGAAAAAAATTAAAAAGACAAGTCACGCACAAAGTATTAATCATATTTTATCATCTAATAACAATAAAAATACGAATTATAAAAAAATTTCATATAAGACGGATAGTCAAAGTTGGACACACAAATCTAGGGTTTGCCTTTTTTTTTGGACGGAGGGAGTACGTAATAAAAGTGATGGTGTTAGTGTTGAATTGACTCATCAGTTCGTCCAATGAAAACATACTCAACCTAATACGGATACGGTATAATCTATTATTACAAATCTAAGTATATATCTGTTTAGATTTATTTTAGTAGAATGTATCATATTCAATATATTTGTTTTTTACAGAGCGGATCGGATGGAGTAACTATGAGCAGGGTGCCACGGCACTGAGCAACAGTACGTGATGCCGGTCGTTGCCCTGATCTGTGGCACCCAATCACGAAAACGTTTTACATATTCGCCGGTACTGAACAGCCGTGGTACAGAGTTACGTACCCAAGTGACTCAAAGTTTTCCCTTAAAAAATGACTGATTCTTGTATTATAGTATATTTATTGTTCTGCTGCAATAATTTATAGGGATTGGTTTTAGGGAAGCACAGTGCAAGACTCCACCATCAGTCACACAGGTGGTGTTCATTTCTAATGAATGAAGATAAATTTAAGGTATGAAAAATAAAAGTAATCATTAGCACATGATTTTTTTAAGTTTTAATTATTACAAAATTGTTAATTTTTAAAGTAACTTTTATATAGAAAATTTTCGTACAAATACACCGTTTATCAGTTTGAAAACATGTTCGTGGACACCGAGGTAAAATCTTTATCTTAATTAGAAAAGAACGAACCATAAAGTAAACCAGTGGCGGACCCAGGATTTTGCTAAGCCCGGGGCCAAATCTTATTGCCACCGCACACAATGATACAATAATAGATGCTACATTGCTAGTTTGCTACTAATACTAATGCACGATCAAAATGTACAAATGGTACAAATTTAGTTGCGGTGCGAAAAAGAAGTACAAATACATTTTCAAATACCTTGCTACATGTTATCTTCCTCGGAGTCTATATCATCCTCATTGAATTCTTCAATTGTAGCTCCAGATCTTAATCCTATTGGAAAAAGAATCACAAATTACAACCATGGATTGAGAAAATGAGAATCAAAGTTAACAGTACACAAATTTCAAAACAAGAATAAGACATACCACTAGGGAGAGGTAGCTTCATCTTTCTGGTTCTCAATTCTTGAAAATGAGTTAATATCTTATCATTATCAATGCTTGCAAATATGTCTCTCTCAATATAGCAGACCATGCGATGATTGAGCCATTCATCAGCCATTTTATTCCGCAACTCAGTTTTGATGATATTCATAGCTGAAAAAGCCCTTTCAACTGTTGCTGTTGCCACCGGCAAAATCAAAGCCAATTCAATGAGCCGATAAACCAAAGGAAAAACTGTATGTCTATCACTCTGAACCATCTTCATTGCAAGATTACCAAGTAGCTCATGACCCATGAGCCCATTTATCGTAGAGCCAATTTAACGCCTACGCGGCCACTGGCGTGCGTGGTCACCGGCCAGCCCGTGCAAGCGGGTCGAGCGAGCTAGCGACCGTGGACAACAACAACAACACGTGACAAATCAAGGTGCAGGTGCATAGTAGTATGCAGCAGCTGAGACAGATGAATTATTTTACTAGCACGCGCCGGCAGCATCAGGAGTACTACGTGTTGGTACGTCTTTTCACAATTTCACTGCACCAGCGCTGCGCACTTGTACGTCCACCACCGCGTACCGGCGTACTCCTACGTAACGTAAATAAAAGTGATGGTGTTAGTGTTGAATTGACTCATCAGTTCGTCCAATGAAAACATAAAGATGTTTTTAGTTCACGTCAAAATTAAAAGTTTGGTTGAAATTGGAACGATGTAATGAAAAAGTTAAAAGTTTAGTATGTATGTAGGAAAGTTTTGATGCGATGAAAAAGTTGGAAGTTTGAAAATATTTTGGAACTAAACACGGCGATACTTCCCTTCTGTCCCATCAGAACCAACCTTATATCAGATTTATTTTCCTAGAATATATCACATTCAATATATTCGTTTTTTTAGAGCGGATCGGATGGAGTAACTATGAGCAGGGTGCTACGGCACTGAGCAACAGTACGTGATGCCGGTCGTTACCCTGATCTGTGGCACCCAATCATGAAAACGTTTTACATATTCGCCGGTACTGAACAGCCGTGGTACAGAGTATACGTACCCAAGTGACTCAAAGTTTTCCCTTAAAAAAATGACTGATTCTTGTATTATAGTATATTATTGTTCTGTTGCAATAATTTATAGGGATTGGTTTTAGGGAAGCACAGTGCAAGACTACACCATCAGTCACACAGGTAGTGTTCATTTATAATGAATGAAGATAGATTTAAGGTATGAAAAATAAAAGTAATCATTAGCACATGATTTTTTTAAGTTTTAATTATTACAAACTTGTTAATTTTTAAAGTAACTTTTATATACAAAATTTTCGTATAAATACACCGTTTATCAGTTTGAAAACATGTTCACGGACACCAAGGTAAAATCTTTATCTTAATTAGAAAAGAACGAACCATAAAATAAACAGTGGTGTGCTGGTGGCTCGAGGCCTCCAACGGGTTGGTTGTACGGCCGTCCAAGTCCAATCTTATCCGCTAGAATCTCTTTTGAGTGAAAATGCTTGTAAATACACATTGTCGTCGGTCTCGTTGGCTTTGCTACTACAAGTACGCATTGATATAAGTTTTTGTTAGGTTCACAGATTTTACACGAGAAGAATATGTACTATGATCACAAACTAGGCATCGTGCACACGACTAACTCAAGCTGACAACGTGGACCGCAACCACCATGGTTTATGGATAGTATAGAGGACGTTGGCCACTGCAAAAGGCATATAGAAAAAAGGGTGCACAGTCCCATCCTTCTCATGGTATGAGATATTTGGAAGAAAGAAATTAAACAGTATTTCAACACAAGAAACTCTTGGCAATAGCTCTGAACGCAAAGACAAAAAAAATGTACTTTGGCAGGAGCAAAACATCCTTCTAAGCTTTTAGCTTAACCCTCTGTGTAAAGTATTTTTTTTCTTGTTTACCTGCACATTAACTATTTTACTCCTACTCTATTCAATTTAAATTGACATACCTCGAAAGGGCCGGATATATGTGTGTGCAGTAGTATTTCATTTATATTTTTTTAGAGAAAATAATTTTACTCAGCCTCTAAATCTAATCGGATATATGAAGCCTTTTTAAATTAGGAACTTAGCCTCAAACAGGGAACTTCGCCCTCAAATAACCCAATCTGAAATTCGCTCCTATGGAGATTTGAACTCAGGACTTGAGGTGCTATTCAGGTCACTGCAACCACTACCTAAATGCTCTTTCACGCATGCATATCTTCTTTAATTCCACGAAGTCGGAAAATAAAACCAATAGCTTTTCTCCACATGTATATTTGACGTTTAGGCAGCATTTTGTGCTCTGATCTATGACAAATTCAGAACATTAAGGCCCTGTTTAGCTCACACCAAACTTTCCTCAAACTCCCAACTTTCCATCACATCACATCCAAAACTTTCCTACTAACATAATCCTAACTTTTTTTTCAAACTACCAACTTTTTCTAAACTTCTCCCCAATTTCAGAAACTAAACACAGCCTAAGAAGCACAAAATTACGATTTCAACCGTACGTTTCGTGTGAAAGGGCATGTAACCTAGTGGTTGCAGTGACCTGAGTAGCACCCCAAGGTCCTAAGTTCAAATCTCCATAGGAGCGAATTTCAGATTGGGTTATTTGAGGGCTAGTTCCCTGTTCGATAGGCTAAGTTCCTATTAAAAAAAAGACTGCATATATCCGGTTGGATATAGAGGCCGGGTAAAAAATACCCTTCTCTACAAAAAAAAACCGTACGTTTCGTTGATGAGGTCTTTTACCGTGCTTGGAAGGTACCTGAGGTACCTCCTGCATGAATTGTTATCCACCGTTAATCTTCAAAGGGTAATTTAGGAACAAAATTTTTATTGCTAATTGCTCAATCCCTATTCCGTCGAGTGCCAGGCTGCTAGCAAATCAGCTAACATTCATCGAGCCAGCGCGTGCGACGGCAGCCACCGGCTGGCGCGTGCGACGGCGGCAAGTAAACAGTGGTGTGCTGGTGGCTCCAGGCCTCCAACGGGTTGGTTGTACGGCCGTCCAAGTCCAATCTTATCCGCTAGAATCTCTTTTGAGTGAAAATGCTTGTAAATACACATTGTCGTCGGTCTCGTTGGCTTTGCTACTACAAGTACGCATTGATATAAGTTTTTGTTAGGTTCACAGATTTTACACGAGAAGAATATGTACTATGATCACAAACTAGGCATCGTGCACACGACTAACTCAAGCTGACAACGTGGACCGCAACCACCATGGTTTATGGATAGTATAGAGGACGTTGGCCACTGCAAAAGGCATATAGAAAAAAGGGTGCACAGTCCCATCCT
Organism: Oryza longistaminata; assembly: GCA_009805545.1. Taxonomy (NCBI): domain Eukaryota; kingdom Viridiplantae; phylum Streptophyta; class Magnoliopsida; order Poales; family Poaceae; genus Oryza; species Oryza longistaminata. The sequence continues at coordinate 6,970,791 of CM020184.1, forward strand.
TCTCATGGTATGAGATATTTGGAAGAAAGAAATTAAATAGTATTTCAACACAAGAAACTCTTGGCAATAGCTCTGAACGCAAAGACAAAAAAAATGTACTTTGGCAGGAGCAAAACATCCTTCTAAGCTTTTAGCTTAACCCTCTGTGTAAAGTATTTTTCTTCTTATTTACCTGCACATTAACTATTTTACTCCTACTCTATTCAATTTAAATTGACATACCTCGAAAGGGCCGAATATATGTGTGTGCAGTAGTATTTTTTTTAGAGAAAATAATTTTACTCGGCCTCTAAATTTAATCGGATATATGAAGCCTTTTTAAATTAGGAACTTAGCCTCAAACAGGGAACTTCGCCCTCAAATAACCCAACCTGAAATTCGCTCCTATAGAGATTTGAACTCAGGACTTGAGGTGCTATTCAGTTCACTGCAACCACTACCTAAATGCTCTTTCACGCGTGCATATCTTCTTTAATTCCATGAAGTCAGAAAATAAAACCAATAGCGCTTTTCTCCACATGTATATTTGACGTTTAGGCAGCATTTTGTGCTCTGATATATGACAAATTCAGAACATTAAGGCCCTGTTTAGCTCACACCAAACTTTCCCCAAACTCCCAACTTTTCATCACATCACATCCAAAACTTTCCTACTAACATAATCCTAACTTTTTTTTTCCAAACTACCAACTTTTTCTAAATTTCTCCCTAATTTCAGAAACTAAACACAGCGTAAGAAGCACAAAATTACGGTTTCAACCGTACGTTTCGTTGATTAACAACGGCGAGCAAAAATGCACTCTGTGCGCCCACAGACAGAGAGGACTGACGGCCCAAAAACAGCTGCGCACGCGGCCGGGGTTTGCCTGCTGCCTAGCTAACGACGGTGGTGCGGATCGCCCTAGTTGGTACGTAGGAGTACCACACTAGTTAATGAAACGCGACAGCAGTACGTGCTGCTACTCCGTTTACTCCAGGCAGGTCATTACACAGTACATGAATATGAATGTTGATCGATCTGATCACAAAGCCTGAATACGGAACACGACAGTCTGACAGCGCCTGTGCATTAATGCGAGCTGTAACTGCCTCAGATAATTTACAGTGTAAACTTTATACTCTCTCTTTACTAAAATATAAAAACTATTAGCCCTTAAAATTTGTATCAAAATATATCACTGATATTCTCTTTTCAACCAATCACGGGTCTCATCTTTTCTCTTATGCTTTATCAAATCAATAATTGAATATATTTTCATAATAAATTTGTCTTGGGTTAAAAATATTACTACTTTTTTCTATAAGTTTGGTCAAACTTAAGTTGTTAAAGTCAAAACGTCTTATAACCTACAACGGAGAGAGTACATAATAGTTCAAAACAATCGATCACAAAGGGTGTATAATTAACAAAATTCATCCACGAATGAACTTATAACTTAAACAAGTATGTAAACATGTTAAGCATGATTTCAACACGTACTGATCAACATGGCATTAATGTTCGAACCCACAAACTAGAGCTTGAGACTTGGCTATGATTAATGAAAACCCATTATCGAAAAGACAGAGCTTGAGACGTAACGAATATACAATCATTAGATACCACTGATATTCGCATGTATATTGCGTTTGGTGGGTAAAACAACCAAATAGGACAAGTGATCCCGCGTGCCCAATTTACCCCTCCGATGCTCCGACTATATATACCGACCCTGATAGAATTATTACTATATCTTTATTAATTACCGTCGGATAAATGAGATGAGCTCGTGGAGTGGCCACGGGCAGGGCTAAGATCTGGGGAAGAAGGACAAGTTGGCTATATGAGACTTGAATGTTCAGCATTTCTTTTAGGTGTGTGGCAAAGGGGGTACGGTGAGTGAGCTAGCGAGTTGTTGATGGAATTAGTTCTTGGTTCTTCATTTCTATGCAATGAAAACAAGGCTATGGTTTTAAGCCTAGAATTGAGGTCTAAGCCTACCATGCATGTCATGCACATGTCCCATTTTGAAAGGTCATAAGTGGTCGAGCCTTGCACGATTCCTGATCAGAAACAAATTAACCTACCACCTCTTCATAATTTATAGGACCAATGCTAAAAAAAAATATGTTTAAGCTATTTTGAGCTATTCAAATAGTATGGCTTATTGGAATTTTGAGCTATTTTAAGCATCAGGCACTGTTTTCAAGCCTAGCTAGATTGGCTAGTTTAAATGTACCTACTGATATCTACTGTCCCATTCTAAAAAATCAAACTCTTTTCATATTATCTAAAATGGATTATTGAAAATGTATTATTTCCTCCACACATCAGAAACTAAGTTTTTTTTTTAAAAAAAAACACTTCTACTACATATCTTCATATCTTCATTACTTAGATTACTGGTTTTAAACTATTTGTTAAGTTTACTTGTTTTAAAAAAATAATTTATCTTTATAAATAAATAATTCACAGTAATAACCCGTTTAAAAAAAAGGATGAAACAGGGTGTAAATGTGACTTGCAGAGAGAGGTGGAGACAAGACCTGTTGGGTACAGTTGCCGCTGCTTTGCTAAGCCGATGGCTGGTTGGCTGCAAGCTTGCAACGCGCATGCAGCTGCTGTGACTGTGAGCATATATATAGCATGTAGTAGTAAGAGCAAGGTTAATAGAGCAGCCGGCAGCCGGCTGCAAAATAATCCACCTCAGCAAAAGTAAATAAAAAGAAGAAATACTACTTAAGCTAATCATAGTTACTTTTAATATTTTATTCAACTAGCTGTGCGCATCACTCGGCTTAGCTCCATCCAATTGGCTGGCCATGCCCTCCCACTTGTGGTCCCCACCACTTTGCGTTGGAGGCTGTGCTAGAGCTAGCGCTAACTGAAGCGCTCGCCTTTGCCTTTCCTAACCTTCTCTCCCTTCCATGTCAGCACAGATATAATATTTAAAGTCTTACCGCCTACTATTATACCTGCTCTAAAGCCGATGCCGCGCTAGCCTTCCCTCTGCCCCGCTGACGTCGTGTTTCCCGCCGACACCGCCTGCGCGCGCGAGACGCCGAACGCATCACGACAGCCTCCGCATCCGCCCCTCGCTCCTCCCTCGCGCCAGCTAACTCTCCACACCACCCTCAACCTCCACTCCCAAAGCCGAAGCCCGAAACCCTCCGATTCGCCGGGAACGGCTGCGCCACCGTCGTGCCCCGCCGCCGAACCCACACCATCGAGCCGTCGCCTCAGTGAGCTGCCTTCCATTCCCCTGCGCCAGCACGCTCCCAGGACCTCCCTAAGTCCATTTCCGCAATCTATTTTAGGACCCCTCGACCGGAGAGCCGACGCCACCATTGTCGCCGCCGACCACCTCGGGAGCTCGTCGCCACGCCGCCTCGGACCGTCTCCACTCCAACCACGCACGGGTTAAGGATTCTCGTAGTCCCTAGGCCCTCCCCTAGCAAGGAATCGAATCGCTGTCGATCGTAGCACGCCGGCGGCCGACGTCCAGAACCGCCGCCAACGCCGGCCATGGCGCTCGCTGCCTTTAGACACCCCCGGCTGCGCCTCCGCCCCTAGGTGTAGCGCGAGGACCTCCTCTAGCCACCCCTTCCTCCGCCCTAGCCAGCCCCTCCGCCGCTCGCCGCCGGCAAGGCCGTCCCGAGCCGCCCCCATGCCGCTCCCCTCGTTCCTTCCTGTCGGGGAAGAAGACCGGACCCGTTCGTAAATAAGCAAAACTCTAGGGTTCCCGATACAAAGCGCCAATTCACTTACAAGTGGGACCTTGGACTTATACGTAAATACAAAAAGTATAGGGTTGGAGATATAAATCTACGAGACACTTACATGTGGACCCCACTGTTTTAAGTGGATGCGCACTATCGAAATACGTTTTCCATGTAGGAAAGCGTACTCTACACAGTACGCTTCAGCCTTTTGTAAAGAGAAATTAATCAATCTAAGAAAATGGTTCCAGTTAATTATTTATGCACTATAAAATGCTGAAACTTTGGAAAATCATAGAGAATTCATTTTAACTCCGATTGAGGTGAACCAAACTTTGTTAGATTCATAATAATGCTCTCTTTAATACTGTACACTCAAAATTATCACCACTGTTGTGAAAATTTTCACTAATTTAAATTTGAATAGTAAGCGTGGTATTTACCGTACTTTAATGAAACACGATAACTTGCACATACAACATCGTATTTAGGCGATTCTTTCTCCTAAATTTATATTAAATCACCCTCTTTACACTAAACATGTTCGTGCACCCATGCATCATATTTTATCTTGGAGTTTTATTGGATGTTCATTTGAATGCATGTTTAAATTTAGATAGAGGACGAATCGATTGTTGCCGTTGGTGAGAGTGTGCAGGACCAAGAGTTATTTGAGCAACCAACTGAGCAAGGCAAGTCCTATTCAATTCCTCCTTCGATCATGTTGAGTCGTATATTTTCGCAAATGCTTTACTATTGTATAAATTGCATGCGATGTTTTATAAAAATGGGATATTGGTAAAAAATGACCTAATTGCCGCATTATCTAACTTGATATATTGATTATCATTACTGTTGAAGCCCTAGGCTGAGTATATATGGGTGTTGTACAAGCACATTGTGGGTATATTCGAGCTACTACTATAGCTACTTGCTTAGCCATGCTTAGAAAAAAATTACTGATGGTTATATATGACATGATAATCATTCTTTACAAATGGGATAATTTTACAGAGGAGTTGTCTTTGTTCTTTATGAAAATGGGAAATTGAAAATAATTCTTTTCGACTTGGGTGGCAAGTAGTGTGCATATGGTAGTAGTTGTGCACCGATAGGGGGAGTGTTCGCCTGGGTCAATTAAGGACTGAACTATATGTCACCAACTAAGATTACAGTGCAACCACGTGTGTTGGTTATGGGGTAACCTTAGCTTCTTATGTTGCTTATTGCTTAACCTTGCATTGGGATGCCGTTGTAGTAGGGACTAGTGTGAGCGTGGTTCATAGGAGCTACCCATGTGACCTTCTATGGGAACAGTTGCGTTCACCATATGGCATGGGCGTCTGAGCATATCCAATATAACGGATAGTGCCTCGTTGAGGGAGCGGATTTGTTCGCCTCACGGCGTTAGGATTACGCGGCGAGCTCGTCGGGGCGCCGGAGCAGCACGGCCGCGACGGCCGCCGCGGCGAGGGCGAGGAAGTTGTTCACCACCACGCGGTACACGGCCTTGAGGAGCAGCATCGTGTACGCACTACTGCTACTACTACTGTGTACGTACGTTCGTACGTAGCCGCGAGTGTGGGTGCGGGGGAGTGAGACTGAGAGCGCGGGTTAGCGGGGTGGTTTTAAAGAGAGGTTAGCCGAGGGCAGAATCGGGATTTCGTGGACGTGACGAGGGTAGAAGCGGAAAGGGAGCAGCGCCGCAACTGTGCCACCGAAGTGCATAAATGCGTTTTGCACAAAACAGGGTTCACTTTTATCCGGCGTTCAGGTGTGGCTCTCAGTAGCATCAGATCGAGCGGGCACGCACAATTAATTATCGTGTTGCTTGCCCATCATATGTTTTTTACTTTAGGGCTACTCCAGCTCCTTTGCAAAATAAAAAAGAAAAAGAAAAAGAAGAGGATGGATTTTTAGAGGATTATATTGAAAGTCTAATGGAAGAATAAATGCCAAGAAATCTTTTTAAATTCGTATAGGGTAGCTAAATTCGTTAGAAATTGTAGAGCAAAATTAACATGACCACTCCTGCAGCAAATTGGATTGGTGCCGGTTAGGTACCCATAGGTGCCGGATTTCATAACCAGCACCATATATGTAGGTATCACTGATGACTCCCAGGTTATTAACTGGTGCCAATTCCACAACCGGTACCTTAATTTGAGGCGTTCGCGAGGTAAAAAAATCGAGCCGATGCTTTGATTAGCTACCGTCTTGCCACAAATCATTTCACAAGAACATGAAAGAACAAATTAAGAAAACACATATATATGATTTCCTACTCAAAATCATCGTCGCGTCGTTGACACGAAGGTCTGCTACTAAAATCAAACACAGGACAAATCCCAAAACTGATCTGCTACTCACCTCCCAAGCATCGTCAACCGTTTTTTTTTTTAACTTCTCGAGACAAGGAAAAAATGGTAAAGTTATTGACCTGTAGGACCCTTGCTAGCTGCATAGCTCCATGCAACCAAGTCGTCATCAAGCAGATTTCTGCAACGAATACACAGTGCAACCTATCTAGCGCCCATGCTGATGAGATGATTTCGATCATGGCGAAAGCTATTACTACTTCTATAGGACAGCTATGCATATGGAAAATTAATTGGCCAGCACTACAGTACTGTACGTACAAATCTAGCTACGTACGTAGTAGTAGTTATCTATTCTACGCTAGCACTGAAACAGGTCATTTTTAACGGTTTAAATTAAGGATGTGTTTAGTTCCTGAAAAAAGTTAAAAGTTTGGGAAAAGTTGAAAGTTTATGTGTGTGGGAAAGTTTTGGATTTGATGTGATGTGATGAAAAGTTGAAAGTTTGGGGTAGTTGAGAGTGGGCCTAACATCACTAACGTATCGACTTGGTTTACAGATAGTACGATTTGGTCAGTGAAGACTAGGCAGCATCTCTAACGGTTTATCATCGGTTACTGATTTATATACCTGTGATGGTTGCGTCTGTGTCAACGTACTGTTAGTGATATAGAAAAACTAACCTTTAAAAAGTAGCGTCGAATGCTAGTCGCCGTCGTCACGGTGCTTCATGCCCGGCTGCTCATCCTCATCATAATGCTTGGACGAGGCCGAGACGTCGTTGCCTTTTTCAGTCTCGATCTCCCTGCCGGCTTATTGTCACCATCATCATCGATCGATGAAGTCGCAGGTAAGTCGTCGCAATTGCCTTTGCCGCTGTCATCGTGGCTGTAAAATCAAAGGTGTTATTATTATTATTCTGCGATGAACAATTAGTATCGGAGATTATTGGTTTTGTTATTTGGAATTTATTCACGAAGTGGTTTTGGAGATGATTGGATTCACAGGTGATCGCAAGATTCTATCATTTTATGTGACCGGTCAGACCGGCTGTGTATGCCGGTCAGACCGGCGGTGATCGAGCGGTCGGACTGGCCAGCCCGCGGTCTGACCGGCCGACGCTGTGTCGGTTTCGGTTTTGGGTTGTTTGTTTGGATATCCGTGATTATTTCATGATTATGACTTCTAGATGGATACTATACGTATGTAATACTGTTGTTTGCTACTAATGAGTCAAGTTGGAGATAGCTTGGTCTCGGAATATGGTTTATTTATTTATTTCATGTGTAGGTGACTCGATGTCTCGGGAGAGTATTTGCGGTGATGGACCGGGAGTCGGCTTGGGGATAAGACGACGTCCGTGGTGGTCAGAGATCATGCGGGATACTTAGGCTATAGTTGATGCACGTGGTTGATGGAGATTCCATATGGCATACGATGGAGGTATTGTGTGCGCCTAGAGGCCACGTTGTTAGCAATGACAGTGGCTGTTGGGGGTTAATTAGCAGCGCCAGCTTGCGGGGATCAAAGAGTACCAGCGGCAGCCTGCAACCAACAGGATGTTACCAGAGAATGAACTGAAGTTGCAGCCAACCATGTCCTAGAAAATAGTAACTCTCTTATCAAATGTTGTTTTGGATGGATAAATTGTGATTTATTGTTTGGTAGGGACTGCGGTGGAGTTACAAATTATGAGAATGAGCTATAAGAGAAGGGGTAAGAATGGAATATAGTAATAGGTGATCAACAACAGGTGAATTAGTGAACTTGTATACTATTGCTATCCAAGCCAGTTCAATTTCATCTAGAGGGATTATTGCTTTCCAGTACATGCTTCTGATTTTTCTGTAACCAAAGTCAGCACACTTGTTTTCCGGGGAAAAAAAGTGAGCTCCTTGGTCAGAGAGGTAACAAACAAAATGCTCATATCCTAGGCTAGGCTCTCCACCGCCTCCACTCAGGTGCAATTCAAGTACCTTAAATTTATTTGCAAGCCCATCCTTTGTTGCCCTTCCTCCTCTTTAGTTAGTATTAGCATGAATGCCAATATCAATTTCCTTATCAGTGGTAGCACTGACTCAAAGCATGTTTTGTACGTGGGAAATGATACAACTGAGAGATAGATGAAGGAGAAGACGGCACCAGTACCTAATTTGCTGAAAGAAGCAAATCATCCGTGAGTACCTAATAACCTGTGAAATATAATCTTCTTTAGACAACTTAACTTATATAATATTGGATGATTTTTTAAATCTAGGAGGAGCTACCTCCCAATTCTAGATACAAAGACGTGAAAAACTTTTGTGTATTCTCGAGAAAAAAGTTTAAGAGTGACTATAGTAAAGAAAGTGGCGAAGTTATAGAGATTTGATTATTGTCGTACTGCAGACTTCCCCTGTCATTTTAGACATCTTGCACATTGAACAGTTAACAGATTGAACAGTTAACAGTGTATGATGCCTTGCTCACTAGCTTTTTTCTGAAATATGCAAATAATAGTACATTGTCAATATAAAATTCAACCTGGTATTATTACTTGATTCCCAGAGGAAATTCCAAGCTGAAAAGAGCATAGTAGGATATTCATTCTAAAGGTGAACGCTAGCAATGTGAATCATCTAAGATTGAGAAGGTCATTACTTTTAGAAATATTTCTATAAAAGTTTGTATGCATGGATTGTTCTAGACGTTTTGTTTCGTAGATCTGTACAATTTTTACCAATAGACATTGTTAGTTACCTCATGTGCTTCTTGTTGATGCAAATTTTGTTTTTCTCCTCCCACCGCTTGGCCCAGCCCACATATGTGACTGACTGTGTGACAGTCCCTGTATATCTTTGTCATTGTTACTACTAAAGACATGTGGAGACCGTTATGGACTAAAAATACTGCATACTTTAGTTTCAGGATGAGGCCATTCTAATATTTCTGCTGCTACAAGCCCCTATAGTCCTATACTTCTATGCCCCATCACTTGATACTTTGGACATCATTATAAGCAATGGTATTGCATGTAGAGTATTCTATTGATATTACTGGATATCATGCTTTCATACACATGATAAATTCAGATTTATGCAATGATAATATTTTCCTTGAACATGTCAAGTTTAGTTCTATACACATAATTCATGATAACTGAATATGTAAAACGTTTTTCCTACAGTACAAACATGCAATTGTTTATGTACAAAGGATTTGTCTTTCAGTTTTCATTGATAGGAACCCCTGATTGAAGAAACGGCTCTCGAGTGCTTATGTTCTTCCCCTGTTGGAGCTGGTTCTTCCTTAGGCCTGTAGCAATGGTCCACTTCATTGTCACATATTCAAACACCATGTACTCATGAGGTATGCAGTATTTTGTATACAGTTTCATCTCAGAAGAAAAAAACTAAGCTTTTGCATCTAAAAAAATCCGCATGCCATTTGGCTCATAATTATATTGGATAGTTTTTTGTTTGGTGCAACATTAATTTGATGTGGTAAAAAAATTTCTTAACTGAACTTCTTGCGCATCTATTATGAACTATGGAATGATTACAATTATGAAACATGTCATGTTAATTTATGGTTCTTTACCTTCCACGTGCATTATTCTATAACTTCTTTTGTCGTTCTATTTCTATTTTTGAATATTACCCTAGCTGGATGTAATTCGATTCAATCATCCCCTCTGTTGTAAACTCAGATGCTATGGAACTGTGGCTTCCCCTCTGGTCCTGAGGCCTGATTGTTGCAGATGAAGGTGAGCTCTGTTAGAGGAAAGCACATAAATGTTTTGGCAGACCGCAAAGCTAGACCATGGATGCCATCCTGTGGTTGGGGCTTATCCTATAGGCAATTAGTTCTTGAGCTCCACTGTACTTTTGTTCTTAGGCTAATTTTCAATATCATATTCCCATGTGGCAGTAGATTATTATTACGTGGTAGCTCAAACTAATGTGATGCAGTTTCTGGGTATTTCAATTTGTGCATTTCTTAATTTAATCATATATTTGACTGGAATGGGCATATATGTGACTTTGATAGCTAGATATGTAAAAATTTTTTTTGAGATTTCTGGATATCTTTCATTCGTCAATGCAGTTCCATTTCTTTTCTACTATTGAAGGCAAGAAATATAATTTACCTTACCTTTTGTATCAGCTATAGTGTTTTTATTGTTAGCCTTTGAAGCTATTGCTTGTAAAGTGTTGTAATCATCTCGAAAAATTATTATTTCAGCCAGTTGACATTGCAAGTCAATTAAGTAAATTTACATGTGGCATAAATCCTTTGTAGCTTGTTTATTACGGAGTAGCGTTTAGCACTCCCTAAGTAAGCTACTACACATGTTGTGAATCATGATAATCTCAGGTCTAAGGATTCAACACCAACACTAAATGAGATCACTGATGACACAACACATATGGTTTTTGCAGTGTCTCATGTTGGGTCTATCCAACAACATGTTCACTAACATGTGTCCACATTATTAATTTGGTATCTCTATACCATGATCCATGAGACATGATCATCAATTAATACATGTGCTGATCATCTAAACATATTTGTTCCACATATGATATTTGATCAGTGATCCTTTAGAAATAGCAACACATAACATAAAGAGTCTCATGAAAGAATCACACATTCAATAACCAATAATGAGTTTATCTATTTCAAGAAACAAAGTCAGATAAATATGTAAATATAGTCTGTGATACAATCATCTTTATGATTGCCTCTAGGGCATATTACTAACAGTATCTTCAGATGACAACACATTGTTTTTAATTCGAACTCTGGCTCAGCAGAGGGCGGGAGGGCGCCTCGCCACCGAGGGTACCGACGACAAGGATGAATCACGCCGCCGTCTGCTGACTCGCGCGCACGACGGCACCGACTAAGAGAAGAAACACGAAGAATCCCCGGTTATCTCCAATATGGATGCATCACCCAGCTCAGATCCTGACACAATCATCAAGATTTTGGCACGGCAGGTATGAACTATATGCAAATACACGACAACTGAATTTATAATGCAGCTCCCTTGCTACTTACTCCGTTTTATAAAAAAGAAATCTAGGGAGGAAGTAGGTGCCAAACGGAAGCAGATCCTCTAACTTAACTGCACATGCAGTTGAGTCACTGACATGTGAATCCCACTTTGCTATGACCTATATGTCAGTGGCTCAACTGCACAACGGTTAAGTCAAATGATCCCTTTACGTGCCAAACTACCAACATCTAATTTTGTGCTTGTACTAGAAATCAGCGTGCCAACGGTAAATTTTTAGCCATGTGTGTATTACCATGTGTATTAATTACTACATATAAGTTATTGATTTCTACCAAGCAATTGCTTTTAGTTTATTAAAAATACCAACATGGTAACGGTACTTATCTTAACTATATTTGTCTATATATTTTTCAACATCATATGAAAATTCATGGTGTTACTTCCTTATGTACTTGTAATTTTACTTATTTTTCCATCAAACCTATAGTAGATTGCATTTATTTGAAGATTTTTAATAATGGGATTCTTGCTACTACTTCTTTGGTGTTTTTAATTTTTCTATTTACTGTTTTATTTTCTAGGATATAGGATGTTACTTGCCTCGATTTTGATTAAACATGAAGTAATTGCATTTCCGAAAAAATTACCATGGGTTAGAAATCCTAATATTTCTCCCTTTTCTCTCCCTTCCTTTTATATATATTCAGTTTTGTATTGCTCCATCCGGTCAGAAAATATTTGGCCAAACATCTGTAATTTGGCCACTAATAAATTCTTGTAGCTTATATAGCTTAGTTTATCAAACATGGGAAATAATATATAAAAAATTAATTAGAAAAGTACTATCATAATCTTATAAACTCAAACGATGATTAAAATTCATAAAAATTGAATGAAAAATATTATTATAAATGTAAAATATTTTTTCTATCGTTGGGAGTACTTATTTTTGTTTTCGATAATTCTCTATAGTTCTCTATTTGCTAGGCATACACACGCCTAGCACAGGAAGAGAGACTTTCTCGATGAGAGTTTGATACGTGAGAAAACAAATCTGCTGTGGATTTTTTTTATTTTTATGCTATTAGGGTATATGGGGCGTCAAGCCCATGCGTGTATGCAAGGCCCAGCTGAATGCCAGGCCCTCCTATAGTCCTATGAGCACAACGTAGCATTATTTTCCCTTTTTTTTTTCTTTTCTCGATCTCTCCCACTGCAAGTACGTTCGCCTGTTATTTTGCGTGGAGACCGATTCTGTGAATAGGGATGTGCCATGTGGCTTATCTCTCCAGCGATTAATTTGCATAGAATTATGTATAAGAGATACGCTTGACCAACTAGCGTAATAGGTAACTTCTCCTGATATCTTGTACAAATGGCAGAGTACTATAAATTCTTATGGGTAAATGACTCCGCCAAGGATTTATCAATAATTTCGCAGCGCGCGCAGATATTGTTGGTAATGTTCTTCATCATTGCTTGTATGGCATTGCCAGGTCAATGAAGGAAAAGGCTTTTCGGTTAATCCCCGTGAGAAAGAAATTAGAAGGAATTAAAAGGGATTAGTTCCAGGTATGAAATTTCCTTTCAATTTTCTTGTGAAAGGAATTAACCAAACAAGATCTAAGAGAAATAATAAATTAATAAAGGTACATGAATTGAGAACATTGATGCGTGAGATCTGTAAGTATCCTAATGTATCGAATGTTAGCAACAGGGGTTTTGTGGCAAACTGTCAGTAGCCCATAGTTCATGAGTTTCTTTTTGTGGTTTCATGTTAATTTACATCCTGTGGTTCTTTGACCCTCCACGTGTGTGCATGTGCAACGGGGCACAAAATCCTGCTATAGTTTACGCGAAAATCCTTAATGCTGCTCCTACGCTGAGACTGATATAAATCATATTTGTATTCAGAAACTATTAAGAAGTACATATTATCATTTCACGAATTATACTATTTGACTAACTTTGGATACTTCGATTTCAATGGCTTATGAAATACTTAATTTGAAAGCATAAAAATGTTTTTATGTATATTTGTTTTAAAAGTACAGTAAGTATAACTTATAGTACCTTATAAACTTAGGTCGCGTTTCAGAGGTGGAGATTCGGAGATTTATCTCCCCACACTTAAAAAAGAGTGATTCATTAGCGCATGATTAATTAAGTATTAGCTAAATAAACTTAAAAACAAATTAATATGATTTTTTAAAATTATTTTTTATATAACTCTTTTAAAATCTACCGTTTAGAATACTGATAAGCGTATATGCGAAAAACGGTGGAGTAGAAATTGGTAAGAGGTGTGTATATAAACTAATTCGAATATAAAATTTTTGGTCAAAATCGCATCTCAAGCTCAGTTAAGGAAAGTCAAACGTCGAAGTCTTTGGTGACTGAATGGATCACTTTAATTGGAGAACTATTAAAGAACTGCGTTGTAGCCTGTAGGTATCGAAGCAGTTCGCAGTTTCAGAAAGCAGCACCTTTTGTCGCAATGTTTAGTATTCTCAATCGGTTTATAAACTGGTTAGGTAAGAAGCATGGATGGCTGAATCGTCGGCGTTAGTTAGCTCAATCGATTGGTCAAGATAGAGAAAGAACATCGACAATGAATGTGCTAACATTTGAAGAAACAGCCCGGCCAAGAAAATGGATACAGATTTACAGTAACAGACAAAGAAAGTGTTCGAAATTTTAGCAAAAATTGGGTTATCTGAATTGAACAGCTCAGCTGTCTTTCTACTAGGAGTATGCCTCCCAATAGGCTGAAGGGGCCTCAACCTTTCTCGCTGTCTTCTTTATAACCAATACATGATCGGATTGAATTGAGTTTATTAGAATTATTTGAGGCACAAACAAATGAATTACATATTAAAAAGACTTTTTTTAAAAAAAATATATCGTTTAGGAGATTGAAAAACATACCCACGATAATCACCAAATCCATAAAGAGAGAAAAAAAAAGTAGGCATCTCCATCTCCAATATTTATGGCCTTGATAACATTAAGGTAGGTCTCACTATTTCTATGGTTATTGCCACAATGCTTAAAACAAGAGTGTATGCTAAGATGGACCTCACAACTGTAAAGTTCCTTTATCAACCATCTTAGTTTTACATATTATTTTATTGCTTGTGGTTGTGCCATAAGTTTAGAGTTATCTTTTGCATTTAGAGGTTGTTTGGTTACCTCCCATACTTTGCCAAAGATTGTTACACCTCATGTTTGGCAAGTTTGATCAAGTTAGCTCATTGTTTGGTTCATGACCACACTTGTCTTGTGATAAGATTCTCTTTCATTTCTCATGGTCCCACATGTCATCAACTCAAAAGTGTGTGGCACACTTTTCTTTTGCCAGCTAAAGTGTGGTTTACATTTTGTTGGTCATAACTTAGCTAAAGTGTGGTACAAAAGTATTACAAATTTGTACCAGCTAAAAACTGCAGGAGAAATGATTTTTAATACCAGTTATAGCAATCGATCCAGTAAATTGAGACTAAATATCTCGATCTCAAGATGCATACTAAGTCAAAAAAAATATGTGAGAATTCGAACTCAAGAGCTCTCACCTCAGCCCTGCTTTCTTTTTAAACTAACCCTAGAGGCATCTTTAGTACCGGTTGGTAACACCAACCGAGACTAAAAATGTTTCTAGGTACTTCGACTTTAACTGGTACTAAAGCATCTTTGGTATTGGTTCTTAATCTAGCCGGGATATTTGTGTTTTGGGGCTTAGAATAAAAAATCGTTTCTCATATATTAAAGAATGAAAATGTTAATATAGCATCGAAACAACCCTTTAATGTATTGTGGCTTACCTCCGTAATGTATATGGTCACCATAAGGTCTTATAATCACGTTGTGGCTGCTCATATAGTATATGTAAGGTTGTCAGTCCAGTTTTTGGTTTTCTTCTTTCGGGGAACCACTATATTTCTGTATGGCCATTTTAGCTGATCGTATGCTTTCTTTTATACTAGAATTAATTAGGATAAAAATAGTTTGATACCCTGATTGGGATTTGATACTAGAGTAGTACTACTATTTTTTATATAAAATAAAAATCAAGGGTGCATCATACATTCACCAATTCACATCACAGACAAAAGAATGCACTGGCCCTCTTTACCAGCAAAACCAAACTCATCAGTGCCTACCGATCGTAGCAAGTGAAAACAATGAAGGCAACTTGTACAATTATTTCTTTTCCAAACACTTTTTTGCCAGCAACCTCCGTTGTCATATATGTGGAATATCACCGTATCATCTCCTCTAACAAGGTGGGGAAGGGGAGGGGAGGGGGTTCCTAAAATCCATATATACAATTCGTGAAAATTAGAAATGATTCCGTACCACCACAATTTGAACATCATAAATATCTTAAATTATGATCTACATATGAAATGGATGTAATCCCCATAGAAAGATCTGGATCCCTTTCACACATTTAGGCAGCGTGTCATCTTTAACCCTTGTACACCAAGGATAGACAAGGGTTTTCACTTTTGGTTTTTACCAAAATTTTAGAATTTTGGTGCAACTGAAACTTTTGGTAATTTTGGAACTTTTTTGCCCAAAATTTTTGAAAATTTAGCAAACTTTGACTGAATTTGGATAAATTTTGACCAAATTCACATAATTTTGGGGAAAAAGCAAAAATTCCAGGCGAGATATTTGCTTGCTAGAGGGGAGTGTAATTACCAAAGTTTCAAATTTTCAAACCAAAATTGGAATCCCTGGGATAGACATGTCAAAAGCTTGTTACCGTAGACACAAAAAGCCTCGAGAGAAAGCTGCAATCCCAAGCTTGGCCCATCTCAAAACCAAAAATACATAGTATTTTGCTAGTTTTCATAATTGAATAGTTATTATTATTATTCTAAAATAAAAATGTATAAATATTGGTATTTAATTTATTTTTGGGACTTGTTTAGGCTTTGGAATAGGTTTTTGGGTGAAAATAGAGGCCAAAGCTAGCCTATCAATGCAGGCTGCCCATAAACAGGTCTAGGCAATGGTATTTTCGTAAATATTATATTTAGCTACCGCTCTTTACGGCATGAGCTCATCCCTATCTACATCAATCAATGCACTTCCTCCTATAAAAATATCTCTTGAAATAAATCTAGAAAAAAAATCAACATATAATCTTTTACAACTAAATTTGTCCCGGCATTTACTAAACGTCATATTTACACCAACCAACACACAACTCAAGTGACACTTGTACCACTACCTAAGTGACGCTAGATTCCACCCTTGAATCCACATATCAACAGACCCTCTTTGATTTAAGTTTACAGCGCAAGGGTGGTGATGGCAAACCTCAACACAAAACACAACACAACTATTAAGAACATTTACAACTTAGGTGATCCCTAGTTGACAAGGAGGTAGACGTCCTTGTTGAAACGACATGGGGTAACTTCGTCTTGCCATGCTGAAGCCCAGGAGGCATGAGGAGTCGAGGAATTGAACCAATGGTGATAAATCGTTAAAAACTAGTGAAAGGGGAAGTAAAAGAGAAATTGAACTTGTAAGGGTCCTTTTACGAAAGTGAGTTGTAGGGGGAAGGGCAGAAAGACTAGTGAAATTATAAGGGTGATTTAGATTTTCCCCTATATTGAGCCCTGATCCCTAGATAAAGACAGGGTTTGTAACTCTTGCTTGCCATTCTGAATCTTCATGGAGTCCATATATATTATTGGAATTTTGGCATGTCCAATAGCGCTTGTACCACCATATTAGCGTAGTTGATGTCTTTCTCTCTTTTGGGTATTAATCTCCCTTGTCATAGTCATGGAATGTCACTGGATAATCTCCTCTAACCGGTTCCACATCTGTACTTGTGAATAATAGAAAAGTTTTCATACCACCACAATTTGAACATCGTAAATATCTCAAATTATGATCTACATATGAAATAAACGTGATCCCCAGTTGAAGATCTTGATCCCTTTCACACATTTGGGCAGCATGCCATCTTCAACCACAGTATGCCAAGGATAGGCATGTCGAATAATGCGGGTTATCTTGGGCCATGAAAAGTGCGAGAAAAAACTGCAAAATTGAGCTAGTTTTCATATCAAAATATTATTATTATTTAAACAAAAAGTATAAATATTGATATTTAATTTTTATTTTTGGGCTTGTTTAAGCTATGGAATAGGTTTTTGATAAAAATAGAGACCCAAGCTAGCCTATCAATGTGGGTTGCCAATAAATAGGTCTAGTCAATGGTATTTTCATAAATATAATAGTTAGCTACCACCCGTTATGTCATGAGCTCATCTACATCTACATTAATAAATACACTTCCTCCTGTAAAAATATCTTTGAAATAAATCTAGAAAATAATTCGACATATAATCTTTTGCATCCAAATTTGTCCTAGAATTTACTAGACGCCAGATTTATGCCAACCACCACATAGGTCGAGTGACACTTGTACCACCACCTAAGCGATGTTGTTTTCCACCCTTGAATCCATGTATTAATGGACCATATCCTCGCATCTAAATCTCTCTTGATTTAAGTTTAGTAGGATATCAAATCACATCCCTCTGCACTTGTGGCTCCCGGGGAGGCGGGTTGGGGTGGGCGCCCAACTTTTGGTGTTAAATCGGGCGTTCGATTTGTAGTCGGTTCCGATCCTGTTAGGAAGATTTCCCAAAATCCATATCACACATTTGTGGAAAATAGAAATGATTCCATATCATCATTTGAGAATAGTAAATATCTCAAATTATGATCCATATATGAAATTGATGTAATCCCCACTTTTTTTTTTTGAAAACTAATGGAATCCCCACTTGAAGTTCTCTATCCCTTCACACATTTGGGCAATGTGTCATCTTTGCCCATAGTCTGCCAAGGGTAGACATGTCAAAGCAGGTTAAGCCGGGACATGAAAAGCCCGAGAGAAAACTACAAGCCCGGACTAGTTTTCATATCTGAATAGTTATTATTTATTATTTAAACAAAAATGTATAATATTGATATTTAATTTATTTTTTGGGCTTGTTTAAGATCTAGAAAAGGTTTATTTTTATGAAAATAGAGACCCAAGTTGGCCTATCAATGTGGGCTACCCAAACATATCTAGTCAATGGTATTTTCGTAAACATTATAGTTACCACCCATTACGTTATGAGCTCATCCATATCACATCAATCAGTGCACTTCCTTCTGTAAAAATCTCTTGAAATAAATATCGAAAAAAATGAACATATAATCCTTTTGCGTTAAGATATGTCTTGGCATTTACTAGACGCCAAATTTATACCAACTAGCACACAACTCAAGTGACACTTATACCACCATGTAAGCGAAGTTTGTTTCCACCATTGAATCCACATATTTATAGACCATATTTTCGCATCTAAATACGTCTTGATTTAAGTTTAGCAAGATATTTAATGCACGTCCCTCCACGCCTGTGGCTCCCGGGGAGGGGGAGTTGGGTTGGGTGCCCGACTTTGGTGCTAAATCAGTCGTTCGATTTGTAGTTGGTTCCAATCCTGTTTGAAATATTTCCCAAAATCCATAGCACACATTTGTGAAAAACAGAAATGATTCCATACCATCATTTGAGCATAGTAAATATCTCAAATTGTGATCTGCATATGAAATAAATGTAATCCCCACCTTTTTTTTAAAAAAAAAACTAATGGAATCCCCACTTGAAGTTCTCTATCCCTTCCATACATTTGGGCAATGTGTCATCTTTGCCCATAGTTTGCCAAGGGTAGACATGTCAAAGCAGGTTATGCAGGGTCATGAAAAGCCTAGGAGAAAACTACAGGCCCGAGTTTGGCCCAGCCTAGAACCTAAAATACTTCAGTTTACATATTTGAATGGAGTAGTTATTATTATTGTTACTCTAAAATAAAAAAAGTATGAGTATTAATATTTAATTTACTTTTTTGGTTTGTTCGGGCTTTGGAATAGGTTTTTAGGATGAAAATAGAGGCCCAACCTGAGCCGGTCAAGGCAGGAAAGATCTAGTGAATGGTATTTCCGTACACATTATATTTAGCTATCACCAGTTATATATGTCATGAGCATCACACATATATCTATATCAAACAATGCACTTCCTCCTATATAAAAAATATCTCTCGAGATAAATCTAGAAAACAAATGTAACATTATAATCTTTTGCAACCAGATTTGTTTCGGCATTTACTAGACGCCAGATTTACGTCAACAACCACCTAGCACAAATGACACTTGTACCACCACCTAAGGTCTAGGTGGTGTTGGTTTCTACCATTAAATCCACATATTAATCATCCTCACATCTAAATCTGTAATAATTTAACTTTAGTAGGATATCAATGCGCGTCCCTCCCTCCACGCCGTGGCCGCCTATAAAACCACCCCATAGCCCTTCCCTCCTCCCCCATCCATCTACCATCACATTCACAACTCACAATTTTTCACATCGCCATGTCTTTAGTTCCTTAGGCTTGAGAGCAAACCCTACCCGGGGTAGCCCAATCTGGGTGTGAACTTTGTGTTCTTCACATAATCAATCACACACACATCCCGGCCGGGTCCGAATAGTAGAAGTATAGAACACAAAGAGGGGGCCGAGGCTGACAGGTGGGGCCCACCGGCCCGGCCCGACCACAACTCCTAGTGGGGGTCCCCCGTGGTGCAGCGCACGTGCGAGGTCGTTACCCCTCTCCGACTCCCTCCCCCGTAAAACCAAGCCGCGGACTTCTCTTTTTTCTTTTCTTTTCTCTATGGAGATAGCTTCCGCGGCCGCCCACCAAATCTCGCCCATGGTTTCCTCCCGCGACCCCGTACGTGTTACGAGGCCGGATTTGCATGTGGTGTTAGTAGAGTAGATCAGGGGGGAACACGCCGCCTTCGTCGTCGTACGTGGTGGTGGATTCCTTTTGTTTATTATATAAATAAATTGTTCCGTCTCGCCCTTTACGTTTCGAGGAACTGTTCTTTGGTAGGCGACTGTTGCACGTAAGGAATCGTTGCCGTGGGTGTGGGGTTCGTTCGTTTTGATTGGAGAGGATAGAATTCTCTGTGTATGGATCGTGAATTTAGTTTTCTGGTATGGAGCATGTCGGGGGAGTTTTGATTTGTGTGTTATTTGGGTGCTATCGGGTCGGATCAGTAGCAATGAGATGCGAATTTCTGGATGGGATGCGTTTGGTTTGGGGTTCTTAGATTAGGTCGGGAGGGCATTGGGTGGATCGATGAATAATGCGCCCTAGAGAGAAAAACTTATGGATCCCTGAGAATTGTAGGTTTTAAATTGATATGCGATTCGGATGCCGCAACAGATTGGCATCTTCCCCCTAGGTAACTCTGGGTTCTGTTGTGCCTGATTTGAGATTAAAGGAACAATTTCCCCCAACCTATCATGTCGATCTTTAAATTGGTGATGCAAATTTGTGTGTGATTTCAGTGGCTGTAACTAATTTCGATGTTCTTGGCCTATTGGGGAAATTTGGGATTTGGCCCGGCGAAAAAATTTGGGATTTGCCCTTGTGCTAGTAGATTGACAAATCCATGAATTGATTATATGATATAAATGTATGCCAATCTATGAGAAAATTCTACTAAATCAAATCAACTTTTCTCAAGTAATGATGTTGGAACTACAGTCCATTGATCGGCCAATCATGGACTCAAGCATATACATGCGGATATGTAAACAAATTTTGATGAATGGTATCATGCAGTATTATTTATTTTCCATTGGTAAATGTTAAATTGTTAACTCGTAATAGAAATTTCTGTGTCCTATAAGAACATCCAATCTGTGGCACTTTCCTGATGAATGAAATATTCAAGGTACAAGCTAATTTTGTAAGACTACTCCTTTTCAGGATCTCTGCCCATCAGGAACTTGCAGGGACAATGTTGCTGGAGCTTCAACTGTAAGTCCTTGAAAAGTTTTGATTTTATTAGCTGAATGTTGTCATTTCCATTCCTCTACAGCTTTATTATTATCGGCTAATTAATTTTTCATGCTATTTTATCTTACTTTTATGAACAGACAAATGGAAAGTGGCATCCACATGAATCGTTCAGACCTGAAATTGATGATGCCCCTGTTTTCACTCCAACGGAAGAGGTTTGTGTACATTTATCTTACATAACTATTCCATGAGATATGCTGATAGCATAGTAATAGTTAGCTAATCGTTCTTTCCCTTCAGGAGTTTAAAGATCCAATTAGATATATTACGAGCATTCGTCCCCAAGCAGAAAAGTATGGAATTTGTCGTATTGTTCCACCATCTTCATGGCGACCACCTTGTTCTCTGAAGGAGAAGAACTTCTGGGAATGTATAGAGTTCAATACCCGTGTTCAACAAGTTGACAAACTTCAAAACCGGGAACCCACAAAGAAAAAATCACAACCTCGAGCCCAGAAGAAGAGGAAGAGGAGAAAGAGACTGAGATTTGGGATGACTCACAGGCGTCCTAGTGCAAATACATCAGAAGACTGCGCAGATGCAGACGAGAAGTTTGGCTTTCAATCTGGCTCAGATTTCACACTAGATGAGTTTCAGAAATATGCAGATGAGTTTAAGCAGCAGTATTTTGGAATAAAGGGAAGTGACGAAATCCCTCTTTCTGAAATTAAAAAGAGGAAAAAAATTTGGCAACCATCGGTCGATGAAATAGAGGGAGAATATTGGCGGATAGTTGTATGCCCCACTGACGAAGTTGAGGTATTTTGTTTGCTATCTGTGCATCATCTTCCTATTTAACTATTAATGCATACTGATAAGCATCGGACTCTCTTTGACTAGGTGGATTATGGTGCTGATTTGGACACTTCAATGTTCAGTAGTGGATTCTCTAAATTATCTTCAGATTCAAATAGACGAGATCCATATGGTATATCTTGTTGGAATTTGAACAATCTTCCACGTATTCCTGGGTCTGTACTGTCATTTGAAACTGAGGATATATCTGGCGTCGTAGTCCCTTGGCTTTATGTAGGGATGTGCTTCTCATCATTCTGTTGGGTAAGCTTTTAACATTGACCCATTTGTACAATGTTATCATTCTATTGGTAATAGTATAATAGCCGTTTGCATAGGTAAAAGTAATCTAGTAGACTTCCTTACTTGTTGAAGAATGAACTATATTATTGCTCTATGGGATTGGAAAATGCTATTAGCCTAGTGAATTAGTGATATTCTAACCTGACAATGCTATTCAATATTCTTAGTGAATTAACATAAGACGAATGTTTACATAGTAGGCAAATATGTGATTTTTAATTGATTATGATAATTATTCTTGGCTGATATCTCTCTCTTGAACTTTGTAGCACGTGGAAGATCATTTCCTTTATTCTATGAATTACATGCATTTTGGTGAACCAAAAGTATGGTATGGTGTTCCTGGTGCTGATGCAGTGAAGCTGGAAGAAGCTATGAGAAAGAACTTACCAAGATTGTTTGAAGAACAGCCTGATCTCCTACATGAGCTGGTAACCATTTGAAATTGCATGTTTGTTATGTAATAGAATTGACCCTGTGATTCTAATAACATGAACTCACTGATTGCAAAATAAACTTGTTGGATATATTGTGAACTGGAAACAACTTAGCATCCATGTATTGAAATTCAAAGGAAAACATTATTTTCTGTTCCATTTTAGTGCTCTATTTATTATCATTGCCTACTACGAGTCACAACTTCCTGCTGACACTACACAGTGGTTCATCTGAGAATAATTATCTTCCTGCATTGTACAAATACATATGCTGTATCTTCATTCATTTTCATCCTAAATTTTCATGGTGCAGGTTACGCAATTATCTCCTTCTGTTCTTAAATCAGAAGGAGTTCCTGTTTATCGTGTTGTTCAGAATCCAGGCGAGTTTGTTCTAACACTACCGCGAGCTTACCATTCTGGGTTCAACTGTGGCTTCAACTGTGCGGAGGCAGTAAATGTCGCACCTGTGGATTGGCTCCCTCACGGACAATGTGCTGTTGAGCTCTACAGGGAGCAGCGGCGCAAGACATCCATATCACATGACAAATTATTACTAAAAACTGCAAATGAAGCTGTCAGACAGCTTTGGATGAACCTTAGCGACTGCAAAAGTGAACAAGGAGTATACAGATGGCAGGATACTTGCGGAAAGGACGGAATGCTGACAAGTGCGATTAAGGTACTCACTAGTTTAGGCCCTTGCTATTTATCACTGATTATTAATCAGCTGTGATTCAAAGGATTAACTCTTTCTTTTTCGTCAAAAAGACTTGTTACTCATATTTTGGTTGTACTATATTGCAGGCAAGGGTTAAAATGGAGGAGGCGGCACGGGGAGGGAATATGGCACTCCAATATAAAAAAATGGATGGGGATTATGATTCAACTGACCGGGAATGCTTTTCATGCTTTTACGATCTCCATTTGTCAGCTGTCAGCTGCCAATGCTCCCCAAATCGTTTTGCTTGCTTAAACCATGCAAACCTTCTATGTTCATGTGAAATGGACAGAAAAACTGTGTTGTTGCGGTATACCATAGAGGAGCTGGATACTCTTGTTGCAGCTCTAGAGGGTGATCCAACTGCGGTCTACCAGTGGGGACAGAATGATCTAGGTTTAGTCTGCCCATCTGGTTCTACTCAGTACAAGAAGATGGACTTGGGTGAAAACACGGAATTTCCAGAATCAGCAGCCAACGTCAATCATTCATCTGAGTTACCATCTTCAAGAATTCAAACAGGAAACTCTACGCTAGCTTCCATTACCACAGAGAAACTGTTTGGTGTTGACATTAAATCCAATTTAGCACAGTCTTCTGATGGCCAAGTTAGTCAATTGGCCAAGCCTTCGTCGAGCCAAACTGATGAAGTCTCTAAGCCAACAATATCAAAGTATACGGTTGAGCTGCTAGACAGTGGAACAATGATGATTGGTAAAAAGTGGTGCAATCAGCAAGCTATATTCCCCAAAGGTATATATACACTGAACAATGCAATGATTATTTTTGTCTTCTGGTAATATGTACATCCTTCAGAAATATCACTAATAGAAATTCATCTGTGCAGGATTTAGGAGTCGAGTTACATTTCATAGTGTACTAGATCCAACAAGGACATGCTGCTACATCTCCGAAGTTCTTGATGCTGGACTTCTTGGACCATTGTTTAGGGTATGCTTTTATCATACACGCTTCTTGTTTTTGAATTTCAGGATTAGTCTGCTTTCCTTCATTGTGCTCACATAAGCTACTGAATTAATAACAGGTGACTGTCGAAGGTCTTCCAGAAGTTTCGTTTACTCACACATCACCAATGCAATGTTGGGACAGTGTAAGAGACAGAGTAAATGAAGAAATAGCAAAACAAAAAAGTGTTGGAAAATCTGGCCTTCCTGATTTGCTATCCTGCAATTCTTTGAATGGGCTTGAAATGTTTGGATTCTTGTGCTCCCCTATAATTAAGGTAGACTTTTACGATATCCACAGTATTTATTTTTGTGAAACCTGGTCACTTCAAGTAATTAGTTGAATATAATACAAAATTTCTTTTGTTGTTCAACAGGAAATCGAGGCTCTAGATCCTTGTCACCAATGCTTGGACTATTGGTTGTCAAGGGTTTCTTCTGTTGGAACTGAACTCCCCTCGGAATCTGTGATGGCAGCAATGGTTAATGACTCCACTAACCCCCCAATAAAGTTGCTCGGGATTGAAATTACCCGGAAGGAATCAGAACAATCAAGTAGCTTCAATAATTCCTGTGTGAGGAGGTCACACTTGGCAGGTTGCTGAAGAAGGCTAGCTAAGCTCCCAGAAGAACCAGAGCTAATGGCGATGAAAAGAAGTATTCAGTAGCAGTCTAGTGGATCAGATAGCAGTGGTAGCATCTGGAGTGGCAATTGCCACTCTCCAGGATGAGATGAACAATAATGTAGATACATAGTGCCATGAATAGATCAGAAATTTCAGATAACTCATCCTAGACAGCTTCCCTAGGGAACAATTAGAATTGAAATAGAGCCACCATTGGTTTGCATTCTTCTATAATTGCATTTCTTGATATTCATTTCAGCTTGATCCCAATTCATTTCTAACTTGCTGGCAACAAGTTATTGTATTCTCTAATTGTTTCTGGATTAGCCAGTTTATTGTGACCAATGTAACAAGTTGATGTTTCCTGTCGACATAAAGCTTACATGTACAAACCTTGGTAGCTACCAATTGGAAAAGAAAGGAAGAAAATGTTTTCGGACTTATGGCCATTGCTTCTACTTCATTTTAAATGAATTGTCTTTTCTTACCATATAAATGCGATGAATCTGTCCTCATTCAGGGCTATTGTTGCAAGGGATTACTTTAATTGATTGTTTTGTCCTTAATAGTGATGCCAATTAAATCATACTCCCACCGATATTTAAACATGCGCTGTTTTTGACTTTTAGATGATAATAACACTTAACTCATTTTTGTCTTAAGTATTTCTAATGGTGAATCTCATAAACATAAATCTCACTATGTTAAACTATATCTAAATAAGTGAAAGGTGGAACCCTGCACACAAAACTACAATGCCTTGTCATCGAGAGCATTCGATTTTCAGTTCGGACATTACAGGCCGTTGGATTCTTTAATTGGCAAAAAAAATTTCAAGAAACTTATCCTATCTTACTATAAAGTTATCCCCCACTAACTCCTTAAAAGCAAGACTAATAATACAGCCGACCTGTTGGCTATAAGGTTCTTTATAGCCTTCTCTTAGTCTATCCATATAATAGTTAGCTCTTTATAATTAATACAGGGTCCACTTGTCTCTCTCACAGAGTTTTTTTGGTTCTTGTGTCCAAGCCGGCTTTAAGTTTACAGCCCGCTTCCCCTCTCTCTCCTCCCTTCTCTCCTCTACCTTAGCATTTAGCCGGCTAATAGCCTACTATTAAACTTGCTCTAAGCTTAACATGCAAAGATGTCACCTCATCATCCACTAACAAGATGCCACATCATCATCCACTAACAATCATCACATTTAAACATCATGCAAACATACTATATCTTGATAGTTTTTATAACTTAAGAGCTTTTCAAATACAAACATGATAAATTATCATCCAACATAATTAACATAATGTTTCAATGTATATCTTTATTATGTTTTATGATATCCTATATACTTATATAGTTCATCATCGCTTAGTTAGTGCTTAAATGATTAATCTATGGTCTAAATTATCTTTCTCATTTTTTCCTCTAATTAAGTTATATCACATCAATTGTTTTTAGCCTTTAGATGATTAATCTACGGTCCAAACTACCTCCCTACTTTTCTTCTTCCATAAAGTCATACCACCATACTTTTTACGTTTGAATCACCATTTTACATACTATTTAAATTTAAATTATCATAAACCATGCTATAATCTGAACATACCCTTAATTTGAGACGCGAGATTCTAAAATAATTCCATTTCTACCCTCTGTTTTTCGTATTAAATAACTTCATTTATATCGTACTCCCTTCATCCTAATTTAATCACCATATTTACAAATGACGGCATGTTCAAAGCTAGAGCCCAGTGCAGGCTCTTTCTACACTCCATGTCAGCTAAAAAACTCCTATGTACAAGGGATGGTCTCTTTAGCTGACTCTCCATTAATACAGGCTAATAATGACTAATAAATTCATGGAAATGGCTATACATACGACCGGTATGTACAACCCTTGTCCGACTAGTTCTTTAGTTGTTACTTGCCTGGTCCCATATGGACAGAAACTAGCTTGTATGGAGAAAAATTAGACGCACGACTGGTAGATGAGCCATGGTCGGATGCGGGTCGGATGATAGAGTCGTACGTATAGCAGGACTCTAAATTCATCATGTATACTAGATCAAATGTAAATTTCAGCCTTCCATAAGGAAAAATGCTATACGTCCGACCATTATGTCCGACTCTTGTACGACTGTAACGCTAGCGAGTGCATGGCACCGATCTCTGCAGGACATTGCCTCACGCCGTCACGTGCCAAGCTGATTTGCCGTTTGGTCGTACACTGGTCGTACCAACAAGTCGGACGTATAGCAGGGCTCTTCCATAAGTTGTGCAAACAGTAAGCTATCATTTAAGCAAACAGTAAGCTATCATATAAAAAAGATAACGAGCATACCAGCGCACACGTACTATTATTTAAGCAAACAGTAAGCTAAATTACATTATTTCGTTATATAGAGTAGTTCTACTTTTTTCCAAAGCGCTGCCATATATGCGCAACTAAATCTTTCTTGAGTTGCATATGAGTTGAACGATCACGAATATATGAATTCCTTCGTAATACTGCAGCAAAGCATGGGTTGGGGTTGGAGGAGTTGCTCACTTCCGGTGGCAGAACGATTGATGCTCCAGGGTTCTCATTCAAATCCAAAGGAATTTCAGCCATTTCCTTTCCATCTTCAACTATCATATTGTGGAGAATAATACAAGCTTCCATTATGTTGATAACATCACCCCTCTGCCACATCCGAGCTGGACGACATACGATGTTAAAGCGAGACTGCAACACACCAAAGGCTCGCTCAACATCCTTCCTCTCTCCCTCTTGACGGGCTGCATATAATCTATCTTCATCTGTTTGAGGAAGTTGTATTGTCTTCACGAATGTTGCCCACTCAGGATAAATTCCATCGGCAAGGTAGTACCCCGTGTTATATTGGTTCCCATTTACAGTAAACTGCACACGAGGAGCTTCCCCTCTCAATGCATCAATGAACAAGGGTGACTTGTTTAACACATTGATGTCGTTATTGGATCCTGCAGTACCAAAAAAAGCATGCCATATGCGAAGGTCTTTCGATGCTACCGCTTCGAGGATCATGGTAGGAACTCCCTTGTCACCACGAGTAAATTGGCCCCGCCAAGATATCGGGCAATTTTTCCATGCCCAATGCATGCAGTCTATGCTTCCTAACATGCCAGGAAAACCACGCGACTCAGCAACCTGTAGCAATCTTTCAACCTCATCATTCCTTGGAGCTCGTAAGTACTCTTCACTAAATATTTCAATGACTCCTTTAGCAAATTTGCCCAAACACTCCAAAGCTGTACTAGGACCAATCTTTAATACCTCGTCAAGTTGGTCCGCCGGAGTTCCATATGCTAGCATACGAATGGCGGCCGTACACTTTTGAAGTGGTGAATGTCCTGCTCTACCAGTGGCATCCACTCTATTAGTAAAATAAGGAGACCATTCACTAAGGGCACTCACAATTCGCAGGAAGAGAGGCCTCCTCATCCGAAACCTCCTACGGAACATCTCATCGGTGTAGATAGAGGACTCGGAGAAGTAGTTGGCCACAAAATCCTCATTGCCAGCTTCACGGTTTCTTGGTATATACCGTCTTGCACCACTTTGACGTCGACGATGAGATGGCTCAGCTGTTATCTTGTCCTTCATCCTGAGAATAATCTGCTCACTATATTCATCTAAAAACACTGACTCAGCAAGAAAATCATCCATGTTATATATATCCATAGGATCAAAGTTGTCGAGGTTGATGGCGGCATCGTCGTCAAGGTCGATGGCAGCATCATCGATGTTGAGTTCGGTGCCGTCGACGTCAAGGTCGATGCCTGTATCGTCGTCGAGATCGGTGTCGTGGTCGAGGTCGATGGCACCATCGTTGTCGAGGTTGGCGTCAGAGTCAAGGTTGATGGCACCATCGTCGCCGAGGTTGGAGCTAGCGCCACTGTCGAGATCAGCATCGTTGGCGAGACCATCTTCTAACTGGTTGATTACATCGGAAGACACCATGTGATCTGACATTGTGAATATTGGAGGTGTTTGTTGGAGTACAACACAATTGTTCTACTGTTCTAGTTTTACACGACAGAGAGAAAGCTCTGCACATAGAAAGATCATACGACAAATGAAAACAGAATATTACTGATCAAGGCAATGCAATTGAATCAACGATCACTGTCCAGGTGACATGTTCACATGATAAGGAAAAAAATAATGTTTGCTTGGCAATGATATCCACCGGCTAAGGAAAATGAGATTTTGCATGTCCAATTCCAGGCCATCTATTAGATATTATCACCTGGCATGCAAACAAAGTGAGACACATCTGTCATATAAACAAGGACAACAATCACATTTCAGATTCAGTGAGATCACACACACACACACACACACACACACACACACACACACACACACACACACATACACACACACACACACATCTCAGATTGAGATTCTGAAGATAAACATGCCCATCAATCACATCTTTGGAATCAATCCCCCGCATAAAAAAACAAAGAACAGGTAGTATAGTTTCAGTACCCTTCAATAAACAGTCATCCAGAAACAACCATTCAGCATGCACTTAGTAATAATATGAAAATGAGTTGAAAGTGTAAACTCGCATATATGGCCATTACATGAACGAAAGAAAATTCTTATTCACCACACACCAGCAATTCCTTCAGTTTCTCAAAGAAACAATTTATGAGAAACAACTTTTCATAAACTTATTAGCTAACCTGAAGAGAAGTCTGGAAACAATAACTTCCTCAAACACCTTATTCCAGCAACATGCTCCGCTCTAATGTCATCATCCATCCCTGACGTGTCTTGGGCAAGTAGACGACTATAGGTCTCAAACATTTTGGATTCCTTCTCATGCATCTTGGCCTCCTTATTGTCCTTTGCTGCTAATCTATTTTCCCGTGCAGCAAGTTGGGAAAGCTTTGATGATTGAACTTGACGAGTAGATAACTTCTCTTGAATTTCCATCATCTTGATGCGCCTTGTGTGAATATCAGATTGAACTTGGTCTAACTTGTCTATCTCTTCAGCATCATCAGAAACCTTGGACTTCCCCTTGCTTTCACGTGCAGCCATTTTAGCAGCCTTTTGTCCGATTGGCCTCAGGGTTTCTTCAACATCTGTAGGCCCTGATGCTTGCTCTGTCATCTCACTGCAGTCAGACGGCTTCCTTTTACGACCTCTCTTGAGCGCATCATTATATGCTATCCACTTTGGCTGATCACGGCACGCATACCATACATCCATTAGGACGAACTGTCCTAGTTTTGGGTTCTCAGCCACATAGAACTTATGGGCCATGTCAATCCACATTTGGTCAGAGTAACCACTAGTATATGTGCGCCTAGCCTTCAACCAGCAGCCTTGGAACAGCTCTGTCCGAGCATTGACTTTGTGCCAACGCTCCTTGGCTTGTTTTGGGCTTCTCCATCTATTTTGTTGTGTGGTTTTATTGTATTCCTTAGCAACATCTCCCCAATACTTTTCAGCCTTCTTATCATTGCCATTAATTGGGTCCATTGAATTGTTCAACCAAGCACTCACCTACAAAGATAACAAGAATGATTATTCTGCACGCAATTTCACAATGTGAACCAAGTAAAGATACATCGGAAACCCACTAGTCTAACATCCTCTTCTTGCAACCAATGTAGTTTCAGTTTGGTACGAACGACGCCATTGTCATCATCACTATCAACATTGACAGGGTCTTGGTTCATGGTACGTGAGGGTGGGGTGGGTGTCTCCGGAGGCGGCACTGAAGAACTATTACCATTACCAAGTGGTTGTGTAGAACCATTAGAACTTAATGGATTGAATTGGGAAGGTGCACCAACAAAATGATAATTTTGAGACATATTAGGCTGAAAATAACTCATGAATCATCCAGGCGGGTGTGTACCATTTCCCCTGAAAATAAAAACAATTTCAATTATTGAGACAAGGGCTGAATCCCTTACCATTTCTATTATTGAAACAGAAAAAATGACATGGGTTCCAAATCAGCTGATCCACCCCATCAATCCCTCACTACAGACCCATCATGACAAACTGAAGGAGCTAAAAGAACAGCACAAAAGCCGAGCCCCATCACAGACCTGCTGCCTGGCAAAACAAAAGTTCAGATTCTTGTTGACGAGCCTTTTCATCTGTTCCAATTTCAGTGTTCTACTGACCTTACTATCTGAGTAAATTCAACTTCTAATGCGAGTTATGAGCAGTGTAACTAGAAGACCAAATAGAAAATATCTGATTGTTTTACAGCAAAGATATGCTATTTCAAAGTACAAGGGAGATCAATAAGTAAAATGAGAAACAGAACAACATATAAAAATAGCTACACGTACAAGCTTAATCAGATAACAGAAAACCCCATCAATCAGTTAAAACTGATAACAGTTTCTTAAAATTATGTGGAAATGGAACAATCATAAACATCAATTTCACCATATTTGCATAGTGGGATTTTGTACTTACCAGTTCTGCATACTTGCATAGGGAGAAAGGAAATCCTGCACACCAGATTGGTCCGGTCTCTTCTCTGTTTGCATGAACATAGGAGAGGGGGGGATATGGTTGCTGGTGCCGGCTGCAGCCATCCAGGATGCAGAGAATGGAGGAAAACCAGGGTGGGGAGAGAAGGCACTGGCGCCGCCGCCGGTGGTGGCGACAGAAGAATCAACCGCTGATGCCGTCTTCTTCTGTCCCCCATCCATCATGCACAGGGTTACAAGCGATGTAAGGGCAAAACAACAGCAACAGCTCTTTAGAAGAACAACAGCCGCAGTGGACGAGCGCCGGCGGCCTTGGGGTGGAGAAGCCGGAGTCGCGCGCCGGAGGAGCGGCGGGGAGTGCCGTGGTGCAGAAGTGGCGGCAGCGTCGGGGGTGGATAAGTCCTCACTAGACCTCTACAACTTGTGAAATGGTATGACGAAAATTGCTGCGCGCGAGTTGATGTTGATTTCGCGCGCTCCGAATCCATTCTCGCGCCAAAATTCCATCGCTGAGCCAAAACTTCCTGATTTTGCGCATCGGATCGGAACGCCTGGTGTTTTGCCGTGCTCCTCGTGTTTTTCTCGCTATGAGTCGTTGTCTAGCCGATGTCATGCAAAACAACTGTGTTTCTCTCTCCTATCATCTCTCTTCCACATCAGTGATTTTTCTTCATTAGCATCTGAGAGAGACGGTAAATAGCGACCGTTGTACGTGCCCTAAGACCAAGACAAGAAAACATCGTTCCTTTTAAAATTAAAAAACATCGATCAATGTGTTATTTTAGGCATGCAATGCTGCCATTTATTACAGATAAACAAACACGCATGCAACAATATCATTTACTCCTATTGTCCTGCATACATAAACGAATATACATGCGACAATAGCATTTATTTCTACACATATAAACAAATAGACACAAATTAGATAATGATTAATTTGGGAAGACCTCAAAAATCTTAGAGGATGATTAAATTGGGATGAAGGGAGCACATTTGCAAGTGCAACTGAGCTGGGTTAGTAAGTAGCACGAAAAATATAGTGGAACTTATTTATAACAACCTTTAGTATGGGACGGGGAGTATTAATTATTATAAAATTAAAAAACGAATTTATTTATTTAAAACCTTCTATATAAAAAGTTTTTCATAAAATGCACCATTTTACACTTCTTATTTGAGAAATCAATTTTGAAATTTAAAATTTGATTCTCAAAGTGATATTTTGGTAAATTTTTGTTTCTCTTTCGGAAGAGAGGCGAACAACGAATATGACAGAAAAAATGCTTAAAATTGATATTAACTTAACTTCTATAATTCATTATCTCCCAAGTAGGCACTTGAGAAATATTTTCTTTTTAAAATATTTAAAATGTTTTACATCCCCAACCTCTACCACAAGGCACATGGGCCGATACTTGATAAGTAAATTAACCTGTTAAAAGATTAATGAGATGTTTGTATCGTCAATGGCATCTAAATATTTCTTTGTGGTCACAGATTACGTATCGAACAAAAATTACAAGCATTCAGATGATGTTGGTTTTCCTCTAAAATGTGCTGCACATTTGCCTTAAGATTCTCAAAAATAATTTGAAACCCCGATAACAAGCAAAGGTATTCTAGAGCATCACATTTCTACACATGTTATGGTGTTTTGCATACATCTTCTGCCTTCAAAGAGTTATGAAATGTTATACTGAGCCTCTATCATGGACCAGAAAAAAAGGCGACATATGTGCACTCGAAATGCTGTTACAGACACCACCCAATGTGGTTCAAGTTTCTTCAGGTAAAATCCTGGCTCGTCATTGCACTCTACTACAGTTAGTATTGATGAATAACACGAAGTACAAACTAATTTGATTAATTTTCCTCATGAAGCAACAAATCCTGAGAGGAATTCCAGTATGACATCATCCAAGAGATCACCATGTAACATCCTGGCTATATGCCATCCCACCATGTTGATGCCCTCACCGAATTCCAGCCATTCTGGATCAAGAATCTTGTCATCAGGATGTGCTACAGCAAGCTCTTCCTGCTGCCTGACCATTGTTTGCCATACAACCTCAACAGGTCCTTCAGGGCCCCAAACAGGGCAGCAATTTCTACTCAACTTTGCCCACGGATGCGTGTCGATGCATGGTGCGAGGATCTCAGAAAGAACAGAATTCGCAAGATCAAACAGAAGCCTCCTTTGTGGTCTTGGCCATGTAGCAACCTTGCTGTACTTCCTCTCAAGCTTGTCGAAGACATGAGGACCAACAGGGTAACCAGAAGATTGCCATGACTTGAACAAGAGCTGTGAGTCCGCGACTATCACACCGGAGCTTATAAGTATGTCAAGTAGATACGAGAATTCCTTTTCCTCCTCAACTTCAAATGCTTCAAGAGACTGGTCAGAAGAATCATTGTCATTGTCGCTGGACAAGGATACTTCTTGCTCATATCGGAGCTCACAGCCATATATTTGTTTATCGATGCCTGAGGCCAACATAAAAGATTCAACAATCAATTTAGTGCTCTGAAAGTTCATTGATCAGAGGCAATGAACATTTCATAACTAGTAAAACATTCAACTGGGTAGAAAAATTCCTTTTTAAGAGTATGATAATTACAAACTAGTTAAACTAAAGTCCTTTTCAGTGTATGTTAAGTACAAACTAGTTAAATTAAAGGGCTGAACTTTGAACTTTCCAACTTTTAACTCAGTTATACAACAAAAGAAATTGATCATTAGTTAGTTAACTAGTCATATTTACTAGATAGCAAATGCCTTTCTAGAGTATGTTAATCACGAATGATGCTCCAGTCATGTGCTATAGACTACAGAAATGGTTTAGCTTAATTTCATAAATATTTGCATTGACTTCAACATTGTTAGGATAGCTGACAAATGCAGTACAGACTTCTCCTTTGAAGCAACAAAATTCTTTTATGAAGAAGGGAGTGTTTCTTTGTTCCAAATGGTGCCGGTCTGTCTCACTTACTAGGCATGACTTGCGAGTCATTTTTTAAGTATCCAGAACAACAACTGTCTTCATCAGTTGGAGGCTCAAGAATAGACACTGGGCTTGGTCGGTCAACCTCTTTCAAGCTTCTACAAGACTTTGCCGCACAGGTATGATCAGAAATAGTTATGGCTTCATAAACACCGCAATGGTAAGGTGATGCTGAAACCTGAAAGGGGGAGCACTGGGTGAGTGGTAACCACAAATTTATGCATATAGTACGACAACACCAGATGTTTTAAGGCTCCAAAGATGTCAACAAATGAAAATTGGTTAACTCCCAGTTCATCATTATATTGGACAAAATGAAGGCTAAGTAAGGTATTGTAGTATTGTACACAAACCAAGTACTTACCATACTAGAATAGCACATGTCTGCACTCAAGAAAAACTTAAACAAAGAAGCCATACTATTGATAAAAAAAATTAAGAAAAGAGCAATGTCTATGTTTCTGGGTTCACAGTAGAGTGTACTTTCTTAAGTGCTTACTGCTTTGAAAAACATAAGAAAGAAGCAATCTAATGTTAAACAAAAAAAAAAAGGAAATAAGAAATGATACAGGAACAGTAATTGAACCCTTTTTAAAATTAAAAATTAGAGTAAAAATTAATGTTTAAGTTTATTAATAACTTCATAGTAGAGCATTCTTGTCATTTCAGAAAATTCATGATCCATGAAATAAGAAAAATACCATGACAGTATGCCACATTGAAGCAAATTTCCCCCAACTAACTCTCTTTCTGTTTTGGATTACTGAAATGTAAGGGCCTACTGACCTTTTGTTCCCCAGATAATCGTGATCCAAACGAAGAATGCGCTGTTTCAGTAGATTTTCTCAACGAGTCTTCATCTGTTGTGAAAAGTACTTTCTCATTTATGCAGGCAAAAGTTGAAAAGTCGTCAGTTAAATGCCATGAGTTGTTTCTGGTATTATCATAAGAAGGGGAAGCAGATCTATGTTGCTCCAAGGTGTGATATCTTGCACAAGAAGAATTCCTCAAGTCATCTTGCGTGGGACTTGAAATTTGCTGCCGTGCTGGTTTATCCCAGAAAGAATCGAAGTGAAACTGACCACTGTTGTGACTAATTAATGTATTTGAGAAAAAAATATCGTGAGGGGACCTTTCACAGGAAGAATTCTTGTCCAACAAACTGTGAGGAGGCAATCGAGGTGCATGCTTTGGCAACACTATAAAACATCCTTCCTTGTCATTGTTGTTGCCCCGGTTAAGTTTATTGTCTTGAATCTGCACATGTGAGTCTGAATCCCTCTTCAACCTCTCTGAATCAGATAAAGCAAACATCTCTGCAAGAGTTTTTGAACCAATGGCACCTTCCTCATACTTGCGGCGGATTTTCCAGGGTGAGCTATTTGATGATGACCTGTTGCTTTTTCTGGAGTTAACTTCACTGCTAACGCATTTCTGCGATGATCCAGTGTTATCCGTATCCACTGTGTTATATTGATCAAGTGATGAATCTTGTCGCTTTAACAGTGAATCTACAGCATTGCTAGTCAAGTGTCTTTCTCCTTTTATTCTAGGCACATTAATATCTTTAGTGCCTAAAGGATTTTGTGAACCCCTGTTCGTCGTAGAAAACTCAGCCTGCTTCATCTTTCTCCTGAAATTCTTATTGACATCAGAGGGTTCTGGTGTAGAAAAGGCATTACCTGAATGTTGGACTTCCC
Source organism: Oryza longistaminata (assembly GCA_009805545.1). Classification (NCBI taxonomy): domain Eukaryota; kingdom Viridiplantae; phylum Streptophyta; class Magnoliopsida; order Poales; family Poaceae; genus Oryza; species Oryza longistaminata. The sequence continues at coordinate 7,006,813 of CM020184.1, forward strand.
CTAAGCCTAGCTCCAGAACAACAATTTCTTTAAGTGAAGAGTTACCTAAACCAACAGGGTACTTCCTGAAAGTACTTGAAGTACTATCTTTCTCATATCGATAATTTGGGGAACAATTCACATCATAGGGGTGCTTCTCAAACAAAGGATTATTTATCTCTAGCGAGTTCAAGCGATCAAAACCATCTTGGTTCACTACATTGTTATCAAATGTTTCATCGCCGTAGGGAGACTTTGATGGCATAAGCTTTCTTAGCTTTAATGCACTTCGCTTCAAGCTTGGCAACCCTTTAGGGAAATTATGTGATCTCTCTTTCGTGACGGCCTCTTGTGGTTCCTCTGACACTTCGAATACATCCTTGAATTCCTGGTGCCGATTGTGGGCTACATAAGCAGGTGGCAATACATCAAGTCCCATCAGTTTTGCAATCACACTAGGTGATGGTCTCCTGTGCTCCAATTCCTTCAACTGATCCTTCCCAACAAGTGTTTTGGTTGGACAGCTGTTATTTCTTCGCGGCCTGCACTCCTTGTACCGGTGCTCAAGCTACAAAAGTTATTCAAAACAAAAAAAAGGGATACATATTTCTCAATCTTTACTTTTGACATTTCATCACAAGAGCAATACAATGAAAGAGAAGGAATTAATACAATGAAAGAGAATGAATTAACTCACTGAAATCTGTTCCATCTTGGAGATTACTGTATGGAGAATCAGTTGAGATAAAATGTTGCTACATCATCCCACAGGTGAAGAGAACTTCTGCCTACACATATTCATGCCTTTATAAGACTCTATACTTCTATACAGAGAAAACTAATAAATGCGCATAAATTTTCCCTTAACTAATGAATGCTCGCAGAGAGCATTTGTGCTGAACTGAACATCACAAGTCACAACACAACAAATTGTCCCGAGAACATCGAGCGCACTAGATTTCCAAGTACAACGCCACTATTTCTTGCCTAAAGCAATTCAATTATAAATCAGTAGTACTAGAACAAAAAATATTATGGCATAACATAATATCATCAAAATAATAATATCCCATAATGGATAATGCATACCATAACAAACTCCTCAAGATACACATAGACCCACCCAACTATTGCATTTAAACGCACTTTCTACGCAATGCGCATCAAAAGGCCAGGGACGGACCTAACGTGGGGCTCCCCAATACTATTCTTATGATTATTATATCTTTTGGGAAACAAAGTGCTACTATTCATAGACAGGTTAAGGCAAAAGGAGGGAAAAAAAGAAAAAAGCTTCCAGATCCAGAGGAGATGCAGAGGTTAATATAAACAGGAAAAAAAAAGGTTAGGACCGAGTAGAAAGAGAGACGAGAAAGAGGATGCCTTACGGGTGCTCAATGCAGCGGCGGAAGAAGATGCCGCCGCCGCCGCTCGTCGGAGGGAGATCGACAGATCGGCGCAGGCGGCGGCGGGCGAGTCAAGATCGCCAGCCGACGTGGGGACGGGAAGATCCTCGTCGAGTCGGGAGGGGAGGAGAGGGGAGTAGTGAGTGAGTATTGTTGGCGGTCCCGGTATTCATTCAATTACGGTCTGAAAAAATTGATGATTCAGGCCGTGATCACTCGTAATTACGGACGGGATTTGGTGGTAGTACTCGTACCAGTAGCTGCACAATTGCATTAATGGGGAAAATAATTTCATCATTTTCCTTTCTGGCAGAAGGGTAGGAACTAGGAAGACAAGATGGGCCTTAGAATACCATTCCAGAAAGTATATTTTGTCTCCCTTAACTATAGTCCGGGTAAGATTAATGTTCCCCAACCATAAAACCAGGTATTTCATGTTTCCAATTAGTGAAACTGGTGCAAAAGGAGTTTTGGAGGCAGTTTCATCTGACATGGCTTGTTGACTGTGGCGGAGCCAGAATAAAATTATAGCGGGGGCTAAACCAAAGTGGCCAATAAAAATTGAAACATGTCTCGTATAAATTGGCTATATTTCTAATACAAAGTATAAATATATAGATTAGAATTTTAGGGGGTATTATGGGGGTTCTAAAGACCCCCCAGCCCCCATGTTGTCTCCGCCCGTTGCTTGTTGAATTGATCCACTCAGCTGAGTCAACATGTGGGCTCACGTCTCACCCGTTTTGCGTTTAGAGGGCAAGAATCATACTCATATCATAGTCGAGAGAGCAAATTAATGTCTCTCAATCACAAAACCGAATATTTCACGATCCCGACTAATGAAACCGGTGCAAAAAGGAGTTTTGGGGGGCGGTTTCATCCGATATGGCTCGTTGACTTGATCCACTTAGCTGAGTCAGCACGTGGACTCACGTCTCACCCGTTTTTGCGCTTAGATGGGAAGCAATCATACTCAGGTCATAGTTAAGGGAGTCAAAGTATACTTTATATTTCCTACCATCCCGTCACGCGGCCCAAAACATCCGGCCCCACTGACAAGATGTGGCCCAACCCAACTCGTGGCCACGTCTCGCCGTGCATTTCAGCCGCTCTCGCCGTGCCACGCCCACTTCCACCCATTTCACCAGACGCGCGCAACGGCCGCGGCCTCTCGCGCGACGCGAGGCCGGCGCGCGCCGATGCCAACTTGGCGAGGCGAGCAACGGGGAGTTGAGTTGGTGGCAATGGAGGCGTACGCGTGGTGTGGATAAGCCGCTTGTGGCCGCCTCACCCGCTCTCCTCCACCACACGCCGCCGCCCAATCACCACCTCATATACCTCGCGATCCCTCTCACCGCCGATCGATCGAGAATGGCGTCGGTGGGATTCGGGAGCAGAGTGGCGGCGGCGGGAGTGGCGCCGTCGGCGTCGTCGTCGTCGGCAGGGCGGAGGCGGCCGTCGCGGGTGGCGATGGCGGCCGGCGCCACGAGGGGGAAGCCGGCGCCGGCGGAGGAGGAGAAGAGCCTCGCCGACTTCATCTTCGGCTTCATCTTCAAGAAGGACCAGCTCGTCGAGACCGACCCGCTCCTCAACAAGGTCGACGGCGCGCCGCCCTCCGGCTCCACCGTCTCCCGGAAGGCCCCTGCCAAGAAGCCCGCGGCGAGCGCCGCCGACGAGGAAGGCGGCGGCGGCTTCAACCTCGGCGCCCTCTTCGCCAAGAAAGGCTGAAGAATTCTCTCTACGTACGTATATACTCCAACGCAGAGCGTCAGCTTGCCTACATGATCGATGTTATTATCCTCCTCCTCATCAAACTACAAGCTTAATTTGGAGGATGATTTGCGTATACGTAGTAACATGTGAGGTGTGTCTCAAAAGTGATTAATTTTTGATGTGATAATGTGGTATATATATACTTCATACAACACACATCATTTGTTATTTCTTTTCAACTCAACATGGATGAATGGATTAAAAGGGTTAAGCCTGCTGATCTTGTTTGTGTTTGGTCTCACAAACATATGCAATGATTTTGATGAATCTCCAAGTTGGGTTTGCATTATAAAAGATTGTGTGGAGAAACGCCCAGTGGTCTTCCGGCTAGCTCCACAAGGTGGTGGGCTAGACGACCTGGATTCGAAGCCTCACTCCTTTTAATTATTTGATAATTATTTGATAGTAGGTCATTCCCTAATATTCACGTTTTTTTTATAAAAGATTGTGTATGTTATCTTAGTGCCTACATGTGAGGTGTGGTCCAAAGTGATTTTTGATGTGATAATGTGGTATACTACATCATTTCTTGTTCTTTTCAATTCAGTGTGAGGAGGATTAAAAGGGTTAAACCTGAATACCTGATGACATTGTTGTTTCTCATCTTACATATATATACTCCAATTTGGAGTGAACTTTTCTGTCAAGAAAAAAAAAACAGCAACTTTAGGTGTTGGTATGAATCAAATAATCTGGAGAGTTTTGCACAAAGATTGGCAGCCTCATCTTCACATGATCCCTCAGGCCGGCCTACAGGCCGCTTGATTGGTGACTCAGATTGGAAGCACCAAGCCTTTCTTTTATTTTGCACAATTTTTTTCTGTTCAACTTCATGAGCAGACAGATTGCAGAGAGTTCCAACCGGTGGCTAGTTTTGCAGAATGTTTTCTGCCTCACCACAATTATAGACCAAAACTGAACGCATACACAAAGTGTGTAACCTTATGAACAAGGACTATGCACAAAACCCATGAATGATCCACCAAAAAACAATTGAACATTGGCCATATCTCTTTACAGTATATAATTGTTGATAGGTAAAGCGGCAGTAAGACCTCTTCATGTCATAAATACACATTAGGACATTTTTGCCTTTGCAAAGAATATCCCAGCAAAAAGACCTGTTAAGTACAAGCAGGAATTCATCAGACATGTTATGTATACACACATTCATAAAGAAAATTAGACAGCAATTCAGCAGTGATGAAGCAAGTACTCACCAAAAATTATGCTAAACAAATTTTCAACACTAACTGGTACGTTGAAAAGCAAGATACCAGCCACCGAAATAGGTATCTTGTTCAGTGAACCAACAAGGCTGAAAACGGAAACCAAATAAAAAGATATCAACTTGTAGTAAACTTTGCTGGTGTGACAATTATGCAAATATTATTTTAATGCAAATGCAAACATGTTTTATTGGCAACTTGAAGGAAGAGAGTTAGTAGTATCATCTCACCTGTAAGTTGTTGGGCCAGTCCGATGTAAAAACCACACAGATGAGAAGCTAATTGCCAGACCTAGCAAACCACTAGCTGTTGCAAAAGCCCAGAACATAGGATCTCTAGTAACTTCACTGCAGATGAGAGGAAAACATCGTGTATAAGTACAAATGGAGAAGCATGGACAACAACCAATTCTGCCTTTGCAGCAACAGTTACAGGAGAAATTTAATATCAGGGTTCTCCCCTGATGTATTCGCATTAAAAAACAATATGTGGAAACAATGAAAAGTCCATTGATCATCTGACTTCATATTCAAGTTGATTGCAATAGGCTGAAGCTTCATTTATGAGCAAAAACAGAACATCTTTTTAAGTTGTTTATCAAAACGAAGCCAAGTTTAGAAGCAGAGTAGATGTACAGCAAGATTTTCATATGTCCTTTTGTGTTACTTGCATAACTGGTAAATTTTAGGGCAGATTACTTTTGAATGGTTAGGTTGGGAGTGAAGATTGAGTTCTTACACTTCATAAACGTATTGCCATTCGTCGAAGATAACAATCAAAATGAGTGCTAAAGGTATGGAGAGCGCATTGTTAAGTAACACCATAGAAACTTCATTGAGGGAACCGGATTTTGTTGATTGTTTGGCTACATCCATCACACGTCTTAGTGTAAGCTGTAACAAGAAGTAGGAAAATTATGTACAACCCATGTGACTAGTAGGAGGAACAAGAGAACTGAAGGATTAGAATACTTCCCAAAAAAATCTGCTAAGAAGTATATTAATTGTAAAGAGGCTTGCAAAGTTGCAATATACTGTGGATGCAAAAACTATGATCAGAAAATTCGACTAACCGAGTAGCCTGCTGTCAGAAAGCAATTGAAAAGTTGCCACATGTAGCCAACCGGATGGAAAGAAAGATCTGTAATCCCCCCACATACAGCTGATATAACCTGCATAGCACAACAGAGATAAATACCTGCTCAGTTCAACAACTATGCTGTTAAGGTGTAAAGTTCTTAATACAGGCCAACAATTACATAATTAGCTAATATTTGGAAGTAAACAAGAGGCACGTGGAGCCGAAAAGGACATACCATTAGACACAAGGCAGCCCAAACCTTTTTGTTCTGACCCTTCCTGAAAATATATATTTCTCCAACAGCTGTCAAAATGTTTGTCATGTTCTTTAATATCGTCACCATTGCAACATTTATGTACTTCAAACTGAAAAAACAGGAATATATAGCTCTGTTATACTTTGTGCAATATCATAAAAATAAAGTTCATTTGGATTTTGGATATTGGAGCTTGAGATAAGAGTACACAGAGTATTGCAACAGGGACAATGTAGTTTAGGGTGATGGACCGATTGTCATATATCATGTCGAAGAATTTCGTACCTGTACATTCCAGTTACTAACATTCCAACAAAAATAAAATTCACTGGAATCCAGACTTTAATCAACTTCCATGTAAGTTTCTCCGTTGAAATTACACCAAAGAGCTCAAGTACCAGAAGAATGATCACGCTTATAAGATTCTGAGCCACAAAAACAGCCATGATCAGATCGATGATGGAACTTGCCAAGTTGCCATTTGCCAATGCAACCATAACATCACAAATGCATATGAATGCCGTTAAGTGTAAGCCACTGAACTAATAAGCAACTTCACTGTGAATTTGTGATTACTTCAAAAGGGATTACTTCAATGTCGATCTGTGATTACGTCAGAGTGAATTTGTGATTACCTGGTACAGCATAAGCGATATGCCAGCATTGAAATTATAGTTGGAGAGTACAACTTTGTTGAGCAATATCATACTGCAAGAGGCAATACAGTAAGAAATCCCCGAGAGTAGAGGTCCAGTTTTGTTTCCCCACTTGCTTTGCTGCTTCTGAATTAAGCTGTCAAAAACGTCAGAAGTCTTCCTCGACAACCTGGAAAATAGCATTCAAAACAATCCACCAGTCAATTTCTCCTTCCTTCCATATGAAGCCGAGACACAAAGAAAACAAGTAGTACTAGATTAGATTAGATTACTTGTTGGAAGCCGCTTTCCTGGCGACATTGGCGGCGACCTTGATGATGGAGTTGTTCTTCTGCTTGAGGAAGCCGTGGATGATCTTGTAGACGGAGGCGTCGGCGTTCTTGACGGCGACGGCGGCGACGCTGGTGTTGGGGGACTTGGCCTCCTCGATGTCATCGTACTCGGGCCTGTAGTCCAGCGACATGGACGCCGCACCTGCAAACGCGAGAGCAGTCACTCACTCACTCACCCACCCACCATGTCAGACCTGAGATCGAACAGCATGCGTGCCGCCATTGCCGTTACCTGGAAGAGATCCTCAGAAGCAGAGGAGGGAAGAACACGGAGATGATGAGCCGATGTGGGGAGAGGGGAATGGGATGAGATGCTAAAATGGAGGAAGGGGGAGATGCCTTTCGACGGCATGAAGGGGCTTGGAGGCGACGCAAAGAGGGGGAGGCGGTGGAGGCCGCGGGGGGTCAACGCGGCGGCCTCGATCGGAGCGCGGCGGCGTGCGGCGGAAGGGAGGCCGGAGAGAAAGTCGCGGGGCGGCGGGAGAGCCGAGGAGGAGATGGTGGAGGAGAAGGTCAATTTGGCGGCAATGGGTGGAGGAGAATTGTTGGAGTCAAACGCAAGTCAAGTCGGACACCTCACCTGGAGAATTCACACACTCATCACACGGGTTTGACCTTGTTATTTAAGCCTTTTAGGGTAAGTACATTGTTTACATTGTTGGCATATGATTATGGTGATGATAGTATGTAACATGTCCATCTGACCATCTCACATGTTTCTTCCTCTTGTGTAACGTGTAAGTACATGTTTTTCATGTACTTTAGAGCGCCGAGAACGTTTTAGCTAACTAGCTACATGTAAAATGAGAAATATGATTAACTTATAATTAATTGAGTATTAATTTTCAAAACTTAAAAGTAGGTGCATTTGATTGTTTAAATCACTTTTTATATAAAAATTTTTCTCACGAAATATATCTTCTAGTAACCTGAAAAACATGTTAACGGAATACGAGCAGTAGCTAAGCTCGATTAGCTCTTTTGAGTGCGCTCTAATTTTTTTTTGTTATCATGGTTTAGAATTTCGGGTTTTAAATTGTATTCCTCCGTTTCACAATGTAAGTCATTCTAGCATTTCCTATATTTATTTTGATGTTTATGAATCTAGATAGATATATATGTATAAATTCATTAACATCAATATGAATGTGGAAAATGCTAGAATGACTTATATTGTGAAACGGAAAGAGTAAACATGACAATATGTATAGACAATATAGGGGAGGATCTTAGTGTTTCCATCAGTTAAGAACCTCTATTATTCGTTTGCGCATGTGTTTGTTCAGCCTCTAAAAAATATTTCGATCGGTCACTGTGCCTACATGAAGTTTACACGCAAAATATAGTTGAAATGGACAAAGAAAACATTCACTTATTTATCCTGTTTAGGTAACTTCACTCGAATCATTTTACACGGTGTTTACTTGTGAATTAAAAAGTTAATCCTTCGTAAAAAAAATGCTACTACCTCCGTTTTTGCACTTTAGATGTAATGAAACTAATTTGATGCTATAAATGTTTCTATTTTTCTTTATAAACTTGGTTAAACTTTCAATAAGTTTGACTTTAAAAAATCAAAACAACTTATAATATGAAACGAAGGGAGTAGTGTTTTTTTAAGAGTAAACTTATGAAAATACTAAAGTTTGGTATGATTGTATTGGTGAGATCATGTTTAGTTTGTATCATACCAGATTTTGGTGGGTTGAAAATGGCAATAAAGTGAACAAGTATCTGATCACAAAAGCATGTTGTTAGGATGTGGGCAGTTAACCCAAGTTAACTTTTATCATAATCCTGTTCAGAACATAGTATAAGAAAATGATGTACCATAGCTTTATTTTACGCAAAATAATTAAGTTGTTAAGTTATGTCTTGCTAAATTTTGAAAGTCCAAAAAAACTCTCCTTTCTGACTGGGTAGTACATATACATTTAGAGATATATGCATGTTCTCACCTTTTGTACTTGGAGCCAAGTAAATCCTTTTCACTATACTTTCTCCAATTCCAGGCATCATCTGTCGTAGTCTTCTTAAGGAGATATTTTACTGTGTATTTGTCCCTGTATATTAGGAAAATTAAAACAAAGAACAATAAGAATCCATATGCATCTTTTATAGGCACAATTACAAAGAACAATAAGAATCCATATGCATCTTTTATAGGCACAATTACAAAGAACAATAAGAATCCATATGCATCTTTTATAGGCACAATTACAAAGAACAATAAGAATCCATATGCATCTTTTATAGGCACAATTACAAAGAACAATAAGAATCCATATGCATCTTTTATGCCCAAACATGGATGGTACTTGTAGATTCGCCCCATGGTTGATTGCAATTGTAAAAATGATGTGTCATGTATATCGTTCTACTCCCTCCGTCCCTCGCCGTGTTCGCGCAGTGAGTAGTACCAGACCCCCCACTTTTTATGTCTATGTTGCTCTTCGATCGATCATGGATGCAGCGCGAAGATCTGAGCAGTGTGTGCTCTACCCCTCAGGTACGGCGAGGTGGTCGATGTGAACCTCGTGCGCGACAAGGGCACCGGAAAATCCAAGGGGTTTGCGTTTCTTGCGTACGAGGACCAGAGGAGCACGATTCTTGCTGTTGGTGAGGTTTCTTATCCTCTTCCTTTTCACCTAGGTCGTTTCTGTATGTAGCTTTTGTGCTTGATTCCTTATCGAATTGAAGTGCTGATCATCTTGGTGGTGTTTGTCTAATGGTGAAGATAATTTGAATGGAGCTAAAGTTCTTGGGAGGATTGTAAGAGTTGATCATGTGAGCAAATACAAGAAAAAGGAGGAGGAGGATGAGGAGGAGCTGCAGAAGAAGAGGGAGGCCCGTGGCGTGTGCTACGCGTTCCAGAAAGGCGAATGCAACCGTGGAGCTTCCTGCAGATATTCCCATGATGAGCAGGTAGGCTTCCTGCTTGTGTATTAACCAAATTGTTGTGCATTCACTAGAAAAGGTTGCCGAACAAATCAGAAATCACTATCTTACGTGTAGGGTGTAGCACTGTAGCTGTTTGCATTAGCCAGCAGAAACATATTTCTGGATCAGTTATTAGTTAGAAAATGGGTACCGTGTTGTTTCACTACAAGTTTTTTGGGGTAAATGGACCAACGTTTTCTCATGGTGAGGCTATGCTGGAAAGTTACATTTGCAAGATGCAAGGCTTTTAGCATGTTCTTGCATGATTATGAAATCAAATATGATTTACTATTTTTAGCGGAATATTTGACAAAGGCATATGTTCTTTTTTTTAAATTGTTCCTGGACTATGTCGTGGTTTGTAATTGTAGTCAGGACTTATGTGCACTTTAATTGATTGAGCTGATTGGGAATTCTAGTGGATATGTGAATTAGGAGGAACATCATTGTGTACGTTGTACGCTGTTGGAAATGCAAGATCAATTTCGTTTTGTCCAAGATGCCTAGATACAGCTATATGGTACAGACTATTTGCCTGCACCAGATTTATGTTGTTTTGCAAGAAAAATACAGCTAATATAGGACTGCCATTGTGCCTTTTTTAATGTAGTATGGAAATGTTTTCCGTTAATATAGGATTGTCATAGTTTATGAATGGCTTCAGTAATTTTACTGTCTCAGTTTATCTGTCTGGTGACTAACATGGATGCACATGAACTATACTCTATATATACCTATACTTGCAGAGGAATGCAAACACTGGTTGGGGTTCTAAGGAGGAGAGCAAAGCAAGATGGGAGCATGACAGACACCATGAGCCACCGATGAGCCACAAAAAATTCCCTTCGAGTGCTGGGGAACAAAGGTTCCCTGACAGAGCTAAAGAGGAGAACAAATCAACTGGCAGGGAAGGGCAGTCCTCAAGATCGGAGGCATACAAAGACCGTGATTCCAGGCTTAGGCATAGTGGTAGAGGTTCAAAAGATCATGACAGGTATAGGCATGATAGATCACCTGAGAGATCAAGAGGTGATAGGCAGAGAAACAATGACAGATATGCACAAGGAAGAGATGAAAAATCAGAAAGGTACAGATCTGAAGTGAAACATGATGAAGGAGACCAGAAGCGATCAAGGCGGGACACTGATTCTAGTGGACATTATGAAAGAAGGGGTAACGAAGATTCAGAAAGGTACAGGAAATCACGGAGATAAAATTTGGACTTCTTGTTGCTGCAGACATTGTTGTTCTGATCTATTCGATGTTTGTACTTGTACGAGATGGATAAGATTTTTGTTTGATCCTTTGGTCTGGTATTAATCTAATAGATGGCATAGATTACATTTGCTTGGATGATTTTTCATGAGATGATTTTGAACACACTGGCCCATAGACTAGTTTGCAGGATGTTAACTCAATGCATTAATTAATCATTTGTGATCAATGTAAATACACTTTGTGTCTGATGAATCAGCAGCTTGGAGCCTTTATTAATCATTTGTGATCAATGTAAATACACTTTGTGTCTGATGAATCAGCAGCTTGGAGCCTTTTTAAGAAACTGACGTTACGAAGAGAACATAGCGGCGATTTCCCTCTCTTCTGGATACCTCTCTTTTGAAAAGATGCATTTAGAGTTTGTTCAGTTCATTATATTTAAAAAGAACCTTATCATTTGTTGGTAAAGTCAAAATTTGGCAATGCCTAAATTTTGGCACAATATGATGTGAAGGGTGGTGTATAGTTCTGTGAGTAGAATTTTCTAAATTACTGAATATAATAATATTGGTAGAGGTTGGGAAGGTTGTGATGGTAAAATACTGCTTGGTTTGCTGTCTTACTAAAATTTGATATCGTTGATTTTGACAATAAACCGAACAAGCAACCGAACAAGCCTTTTTAGTGTTAGTGACGCTCAAGAACACGTTCTACAGTTCACCTCCAGCTATCGCATTCTGAACACAGGTTAACCAGCTGTCAGACATTCCATCTGCTATACATTTATTGAATTTATTACGATGGTTTAATCCAAAGCAGCGAAATCCTACAGCACAAGGGCCGGAATGGTTTCTGCTATACTAGAAAGCAACAGAACATAAAACAAAGCTGTCCTAAACTGGATGATCTTTTTTTTGTTTGAAAACCTAAGCTGGATGATTTACTCATCTACGAATGTAGACTCGGCAAGATCGATGGCACGAGCAAGGCCAGCAGCCTTGTTCAAGCACTCCTGATGCTCGTCGTCAGGCTTGCTGTCAGCGACGATCCCAGCTCCAGCCTGAAGGTGAGCCACCCATTCCTGACGAGCATTTTTGTCAGTGTAGGAGTACATGGTGTCGAAGCGAGATCCCGTGGGGAAGACGATGGTACGGAGAGCAAGTGCGATGTCCATGTCTCCACGGAAAGAAACCCCTCCAAACCCACCACTGTATGGCCCACGCATCTTCCCTTCCATCTGGTCAATCAGCTCCATCGCTCTCACCTGGTTGAAGACGAGGATGAGAGATTGAGCTCGGTGGAACATGAATAATGCATGGTAGATGCTAGATGAAACGAAGGAAAGGCAGTGGTTAACAAACTATGGTCAACAGTCATGTGAATATCTGATGAATATGATGGCAGATATAGATATATTGAGTTGGCAGAGTGTTTCTCGTTTTCTTTCTGAAACAGCATTCAGGTGCCAACATGTATTTCCTTACCTTTGGTGCACCACTAACTGTTCCAACGGGCAATGCTGCTCGAAGAGCATCCCAACAAGTCAGATCATCACGCAACTCTCCAGTAACCTACAGAAATGCAGAAACAGACCTTGTGAGAACTATTAATAAGTAATAACAAAGCCATGACGAATCTTAGTAGATATGACAGTAAGAAGGATGGTTCCTAGCTACTAGTTAGTACACAAACAATACTTGATTGTCCAAGGGACCAAGGATATTGGATATTGTCGAAGCTGTATATCATACAGGTAGACTTACTGTTGAGCTAATGTGCATGACATGTGAATATCGTTCAACGTTCATCAGTTTCTCCACCTTTACTGAACCTGGTTTGGACACCTGAAAAAAAAAGGCAAAAGTTTATCACAGATCAGACTAGATGAAGCCAGAACTCAGAAATGTAATGAAGCCAATTATAATAGCAACAGGATGCTCAACATAAAAATAGAAAGTCCACCTTTTCTAATTAAATCAGGCCTTTGTTATCACTACTGCACAGACCTATTTTTCTACCGGATCTTAAAATAACGCATTCTATTATTCTGTGACCTATTACGAGGGCATCAAAAACAGTAGACTCTTTAGCTGCTCTGCAAACCTATTGTTTACATAAAAATGCAGCACATAAACTAATTTAGGTGAGAATAAGACAAGTGGATGACCCTTTTGTGTGTGTGTGTGTGTGTTTTGCGAGTGGACATTGAGACATTTCTTGTCACATTCTGGTAATAACATGATAACTATGCTCCTCGGAAGAAACTAGACCATCTTAGATAGAGAAGCAAGGATCATTTACAGTATCACTGTATTTTAGTGATTGAAACAAAGGCAAGTGCTGCTATAAGTTGTCCAATTCAATAAGAGAATATTGTTTTTTTTTTGGTATGCAGAAAACAGAGGAATGGAATTGATTGAGAACAAAGCAAATGCATGGAAAATCAAACCTTTCCAACATCATTCCGTCCAAGATCTACTAACATAATATGCTCAGCACACTGCTTTTCATCACTCAACAGCAGTTGTTCTAAAACTTTGTCTTCTGCTTTCGATTTTCCTCTTCTAATTGTTCCAGCAAGTGGCCTGTTAACAATTGTCCTCTGGCAGACAGAAAATTCACTCTGCGTTAATATTTCTAGAGAACTTTTACAGGTGCTACAGTTAGGGAGATCAATAGTACCTTCCCTTTTGGAAACACAAACTGAAATGGATAGTTTTAAAAGGGAATTGCAAGGAGCAGTTCTCTGTTTTTGGAGAACAAAGACACACAGAATAGTAAACAGTTCAGTATGGGAAGTCCATTTCAGAGTCACTACACTTGTTTACTATTGTTGTTCTTGCAGAAAATCACACTCAAAGACCCAGTATTTCATCAGATACTAGAGGTTAGTGCAGATAAAGAAACTCAACACAGAAAGTGTCTTTGTCATGGCACATAAGAAGCAATAATTATATATGTGCATCCCTTAGACAAAAATATGTTATTCAATTTTGAAACTTCTCAAGAGGAATAAAACTAGGAGTGATGGTATATAAATACTAATTAGGTGTCTGTTAGCTATGGCATATCAAAAGGAATACTTTAAACATCACATGCTTCTACCCAACAGAAAGCTAGTCACAGCCCTCATTGCAGTGTTTCACCTGAGAGATGCCTTTTCCGCATCACATTAAAGGACTCACTAGTTCCTTACCGCATCAGCCAACTACACAAATTTAGAACTTTTGGATTCAGTGTTACATTTACAGCTGAACCTTCCTTATACCAAATGTGGGTTTTCATGTATCTTTTCTGTTCAAAGATACAAGTCACATCACAATCATTAGATTTAGACGGCCACATAACACATAGAATAGAGTATAAGCCCCTACTTCAGTGTACCTTTTCCACCCGGGTAAGAATTTCAGGACTTGATGCTACCAGAATACACCCACGAGCCTGTGACGATATTATAGGATATAAAGCATGTTGTTCAGCATGACACATAATTTACCATAAGAAATTTCAACAGGAGTACTGAAAATATTCGTCACCTGTAGATAGGCCATATAAGGACTAGGATTGACAATACGCAATGCACGGTACACCTCAAAGGGGTCAGCAAATGTCCGCCTCTCAAAACGCTGGCTTAGGACTACTTGAAAAATGTCACCAGCTAGAATGTGCTCTTTTGCTTGAACAACAGCTTTCTTATAGTCCTCCCTTGACATTGATGATTTCTGTAGTGCTGACCCAAATTGCCCAACGTTAAGTTTTACAGAACCAGCAGTAAGAGTTGGCCTACATATAGGTTGATTGAAATATGTTAGTGAGAAGCAGAAATCTATGTAATCTTGATAAGTGGAAAATGGAGGTTGATCAGTCACTGTAACTCACACATTAACACTATGTAATCTTGATAACAAAGCTTCCAGCTGATTCTTCCCGTCCTCATATGCTTCGTCAACTGACTCATGGCAATCTAACCTCACCCAATGTATAACATGTGTTTTCTAGAACAAACAAAACAGAAAACGTGAAGCCAATGGTTACAAGTAACTATACTCGTAGTTCCAAATGAGAGTTGAGGCATCCTGGAATGAACTGACAATAGTGTAATACTAAAAAAATTTCGAACAGGTACTCCTACTTGTTACGCCTCTTTCTCCATGGGGAAAAAAAAACAATTTTACTTGTCATGATAAGATTCCAAATAAACACACAGTCGTGGCAAATCCTAAGTAGAATTTATTTTTTGACATAAATCTGCGAGTAGATTGTTCGAAGGCAGTCTCATTACTAGACTTTGACAAGTTGTATTAGACTATTAGTATAATCGAAGGTTAAAAAAATGCAGTATTTGTAAAATCCGAATTTACTAACTGATAAATACTCCGTGAAAACAACACATGGACGCGTGTGGTTGTCGCATAGTTCCAATAGAAAAGAGAACCCCAAAAAAAAAATCTTTAGATTCCTGTAATAGCATATGCTTTCCCATTAGGTAGAGAGAGAACCTTCTCCGACACTGCTCTCCGGACCCCACTGACCAGTGACCCCACCAGTCAGTGACACATTCACCAACACTCGTGGGCCCGCGTTGCGGTGAACGCAGCGACCCCCCACTGACTATGACACTGGGTCCCACCTGTCAGGCGGTAACTAGTGACACTCAATGCAACAGATAGCATAATTATCCACTTCTGCAATTCCTAATAACCTCTTCTCAATGAAAGTGTGCCACATACGTTCTTTAACAATTTAGCCTTTACTTCTTAAAGCATATTGGTAAGACAAAAGGCAGGATTTGCAGTTCGGATATGCTTATGTCTAAAGTACAGGATATAGGATTACCTAAATTACACACAGTTCATAAAAGTAGTCAGGGTAATTATTCATACCTTTTCAACATGATCAAACACAACTATGTCATTGTAGAGGCCTAAATGGATGTCAGGAAGGTTCCTATCATCCTCTGGCGCATTAGAAAATGGAAGCTTCTTTGTTTCAACATAACGCACTGTGTCGTAAGAGAAGAATCCAACCCATCCTCCTGTAAAATAAATCCCAAGATGCAACAGAATAAATTATCATGGCTTCCAATAGAGGGAATATATTTGCAAGATCACTTTGTTAGCTGAAAGAAAAAGACAACAACGCTGTACAAAGCCATATAAATCTCAACTGGCTGATGTCGACAACCGTACAACACCGTGCAAATCCAAACTGACTGATCTATCATTTTCATTGATCTACTAGAATAAAAGCGATCGGACAAAAAGTACTAAAACGAAACACGTGTACCAGTTGGTTTCGGATGAAAATGGGTCCAAGAGAACCACTCAATGATCAACCACCGTTTATCGTTATAGCTTTTGTTTTTTTGCTGGGACGTTTACCGTTATTGCGGTTACCGTTATAGCTTCACAGACAATCACCAACAAGACAGGTGCCTACTATAAGTAGAAATGCAATATCACACTATTATAGCCAACAATCATCGCATTCTCATTCCAGGATTCCAGACTAGGACAGATAAGTTACCACAAAATGCATCAGGGAGGCCTTCAACAATCTGTGGGTTCCACTGTTCCATAATGCTCCTTGGTATCTTCATCGGGTCAGGCGCAAATTGCTCCCTCCTAGACTTCATCTTATGATCCATGACAGTCACATGGTTGGCCTTGGCTACGATCTCCATCGCAGGCTGTGCCCCAA
This sequence comes from Oryza longistaminata, assembly GCA_009805545.1. Lineage (NCBI taxonomy): Eukaryota > Viridiplantae > Streptophyta > Magnoliopsida > Poales > Poaceae > Oryza > Oryza longistaminata. The sequence continues at coordinate 7,023,382 of CM020184.1, forward strand.
CCACACTGTACCTCCCCTGCAAATTATCCAGGAAACCCTCATAACACTGTTGGAACAAAAGGGAACAGATTAAGCGGATGAAACAGTACCACATTGGTGCCCTCGGATCCCTGCTCGACGGACTCAAACAGGAAGCTGGGCGCCTCGCGGTCGTCCTCCCTGACGAGGCAGCGGTACGCGAGCACCGGCGTGAGGTGGTCGGAGAAGATGCATCGCTTGACATTCATTCTCCACAGAAACATTCATCGAGTAACATAGGTGTGTAGGCTAGGTAATATAGACCGAGCCTTTGAGTTTCCATAGTAGATAACATTTCAAAAAGTTGCATATGAATAAAAAAGTGCAAGATATTTTTAGCTAACTTGTTCTATGTAGCAAACATGAGTTCTATGTTTGCTCTTTGCTTGTAAAGTTGTACTTGACAAACCAAGGAACTTGAACGTTGAACCACTGTAAGGCACAACTGTACAAGCAAAGAGCCAACTAGCATGTATCATGCTGTTTTATGTTGGAAGGGCCAGTTGTGCCTTACACAACCATAGAAATATTTTAATGATGTTCTGTTTTGTATATCTCTTAGTATTAACTGGTCTTGCTTTTCATTTCTGCAGTGATCCATGAACCAAATGGGCCGCAGGACTCCTCACAATATGAGCACTCATCCATCCCTGCAACAGTAAAGAAGCTATTTAATTTACATTCTAACTTCCTGACAAAGAGGGATGCATGGGCTGGGACCTTTGAGAACTACTTCAAAATCCGGAAAACACCCAGAACTGATTGTCCAGGTATATAGTTTTGTGTTCATTATGTTATTATTAGAAGATATATGTACTCTACTACACCAATGCCATTTTGTTGACGCTGACAATTATTTAGGGAAAGTATCACAAAGTTCAGATATTGTAGAGCATTCTGTTCTGGAAGCTCCCAATGCTTACAGTTGCTTATCAATGCAGAGTTTTGGAACTTAGTTAATTATTACTGAAATTGCATTGCAACCTAATTATATATGTTATTGTTTCCTAACAGAGAAACTCCCAGAGGTCACAAAGTCTCTGCGACCGTTTGGCCCTAAGGAAGATTCATCTCTGTCAGAGTTTCAAGTGGAGTTGATTCAGCTTGCTTCTCAGCTCAATGGTGACCATGTACTCAACACCTACCCAGATATTGGCAGGACTATGACTGTGGGTGAAGCAAACCGCTATGCAGAGGATGCTGTTGCTAGATTTTTGGAAGCTGGCAGGATTGCTCTAAGAGCTGGTGCAAATGAATCTGCTTTGGTCACCATGAGGCCTGCACTCACCAGCAGAGCCTCACCGTCCTCTGATTTATCATCTGAACTCTGATGGATTGTTCTCAGATTTATCCACAATTCTGCATCATGATTTGCACCGCGTCAGCTTTTGGTTGATGAGAACTCGTACAATGTGCTAAGAAAACATAGGTAGGTTGGTGTACGGCAAAGTGTGCTAGTATTATGTAATTGATAGATCTTAAACATGGCTTTGTACATAGACATCATGATACTTGATATCTCAAGCTTTTACTTCAGCTGTCCTCTGATAACGCTGAGATATCAGCTCAGAAGTATCTGATAAGATCCTACTCTGGATAAGCTGGAGAGGGAATTTGTAAACCATCGATATTCAGCTCTGTACCTGCTTACTCAGCAGTTGAACTGCACTTCTGATGAAATACTTTATGTACACCAGTTATTGTGGTATTGAAAGATTTGGCCCGTATGATGTTTGTACCAGTTTGCATCTGTTATTTCTAGCTTTAAACAATCTGTGCGTTAATCTGCCCAAATGAAGTACTGTAGGCATAGTATGACTGTTGTTGAACTGATTGTTCAATGCTGATTTTGTCAGCTTGTCAGGTGAAAAATCACAATAAAAACTACTACATTCCTGAAACCACATGGTATTATATTTAGTTGCTTGCAATTAAAGAAAACTTGAACTTAGGACTGAACGGCATTGCTTCTTGCTCATCAAGTCACCAGCCAAACATAACAAAAACGTGGGATGGAAAACCAAGCAAAATCTCAATTGCACCTTGGCTCCAGTTGTACAACTCCAGACTCCAGTACATCCCTGATGAACACAAATGTCGAGGGAAAATGAAAGATGACACTTGCAGGCTCTGCTGCCAAATGTTTCTGTTCTGGAACTCCGAAGAGACATTGGCTGGGCTGTAAGAGGAGTTTTGCATTGTTCAAAAAGAAAAAATAAAAGCATCAATTGATCTAATACATGGCCAAGCGCATCAGAGTATGAGACACATTTGCCTGGTTTCTCATCCATCAATAATTCTCGATGTATAGCATTTCAGTGTTTCACCATTCACATATGAATGTGTACAGAAAAGCAGTATAAACCCACCAGAATCAGTGATAAGGGGTGTATATCAGTGACAAGGGGTGTATAGCAGATAAATTCTCGGTCAAAACTAATGTCAAAGGAAAATAAGACGAAATACCAGTTTCATGCTCTACCAAAAAATCCATGTTTCCTTTCCATTTTACTGGCGTGTGACTGAATTTAGGCCTTCCTCTGTTGCCATTTGAGAAAATTCCATTTTACTGGCTTGTGACTGAATTTATGCCTTTGTCTGTTGCCATTTGAGCAATCTAACCCTAATGATGATCCACTGGATTTTCGCTACTGCTTGGTGTAGATGAGGTACACAAGATCACCCAGATGCTGTACTTCCAGGCCTGCCTTTTCGCATTCTTCGAAGAAGAGGGACTGGTCCTTGCCAATTCTTCTACGGCAGCTCATCAGAAAAATGGGAAACTTAACAGGCACTTGAGTTCCTGCAAGTGGAGAAACTCACTAAAGGTATTCTTATGTAGGCAATATGTACAAGCTAGAAGAATGCAATATGTAGGCAGTACCTGATTTGTTCGTGATGGCTGTACTGGCACTTGAACCAGCATTCTGACTGCAGCCCTTGTATTCTTTCAGGAGAAAGGATAATGTTCTGGTTAGGTTTGGATATTGTTTGACATCTAAAAGCAGAAGTGTATATCATATTAGCATACAGCACCAAAGTAAGGTATGATGACTCGAGATATTAACAATGAACACTTACACAATAAAATGTCACTGGCGATAACAATGTCCCAATCTGGTATGAGAACTGGAAACTGATCTCCCCATGTATCTGAGGGTACAAAAGAAACAATAGGAATCAATTTTTCCCTGTTGGTTGGTGCATCTTCCCTGCACCTAAAAGGCATAATTATAAAGTCTAGAAGTACTTAGTTTTCTTACGCCGGATATGAGGAAGGACACCCAAATCATTAGCTTTGCAGTTGTAAGCTATATTCTCCTGGATCTCCCCATCATCATAATCAGTGGTTGTGATGTCTACTTGAAATGCCTTCCGCAGGAAGATGGCCAAAGCTCCCGTCCCACTGAACAGTTAAATTTACACCATTTATCATGTTAATAATCTTTGAGAAACAGCCTAGTTATTATCAAGACAGGTATACTGAATCTCATAGACAATACAATCACAATCAAACTAACTGCTTAGTTAACTTGCATACTCCCTCCGTTCCAAAATATAAGGGATTTTGACCGGATGTGACACACCCAACCAAAATCCCTTATATTTTGGGACGGAGGAAGTACATCACACCGCTACATCTTGGCAGCGTGATAACATAAATGTTTAAATTATTATAGCAGGAAAAAAAGAGAGAACCATTTTCAGATATAGATTAAATATATGATATATTTATTCATTGGTTTTCTGATGACAACTAACAGAAGTCTAATAAATAGCCCTTCAGTAATCACCTAGATATAGAAACCACTAGCCAAATGCTTATCAATCAGTATGAGCAGAAAGGAAACAACACATTTTCATACAGCAAGGCATAGCCTCCATACCTTCCCAATTCCAGGATCCGCCGCCCATGCAGAATCGATTTATTCTTTACCAGCCAATCAGCAAATAAGAACGTCCCAGGCCATAGCATGTTAGCATTCAGCTGATGACTTGAGAATTCCCTTATTTTCAGTTCCTGCATGCCATTTCCAAAAGGTGAACAAAGAGATTGATATCCTGCCTGCAAGCAGTATGAAACAATAATCTACAATGTATGAAGTACTACATAAGGCAGGGATATCCTGCCTGTCACTTCATGTACCCTTAACTGATATTGTGTGGTAGCACATAGAATCGCAACAACTATTAAACTATACAATACAAACATGCAGACAAAGGCTTATCTTGAATAGAGAACCAATTTATCTTGGGAAAATTTAAACGGTAGTTACTATGCTCCTATACATTTACACAAACAAATCAGCTCAATCCCAACAAAGTAATAGAATGGACTGCTTTGAACTATTCAGCCCATAAAAAATGTAAAAAGTTTGGCAAACTATTCATCTATACATAACAGAAAGGCCTTGAGAGTGATAGTATTTCTACTAGTGCATCTATAGGATGCTCATCCACAGATAGAAATTTGATTCCCATAGGCAAACAGAGATAGCTTGCCTGTTACTCTGTTAGCATCGAGACACGTTAGGCCAGTACTAGAAACAGAGACATAAATTAACTAGAATGCAGCTCTATTTGGGGGGCTCAATGATCTTTCAACTTTCAAGTATCACAAATGCCAAACAGATAAATTTCCTACTTGTTCAATTCATGCACTACCTGAATTTTTGGATGATGCACAACAGATTATGACAATTACTAATAACTACAACATATAATCTTCGTTCTGCGGTGCACAACATCTAATCTTCATTCTGCGGTGCACTGAAGAGTTGGGAAACCTACACGAGATGAAGGCATTGTTGGTTCCAGCACTTTTAGTTTTTCCTTTCAATCATCTTCTTTATTGAATTTGCTACAGGCATGACACATGGGGATAAAGCTTAGCAATCAAGTATCAAACTAACAAAATACCAAGGCCAAATCCAGGCATGATAAGAACAAGCCAGTTCTTCACCCAAACCGATCTACCCTGTCTTTACAAGATTAAACCCTAAATAAACCCCAGAAATTCTCCAACAAGTAAAAGCATGTCCCGTTCATCAAATCTAACCAACACAACCGAATCGCAAAATCGGAGCCCCCAACCACTACAGAAACACCCGAAACTAGATCTCAAGACGGCAAGAACCCAACCCCGTAACACACCAAACACTTTCTTGATTCCAGAACAGCAAAGATTACCACGAGCTGCAAAACCAAACCGGAATTCAAGAATCGCTAAGCTCTTACCATGCCGGGGAACTGGTGGGCTCTCTCCTCGTACTGCACCGACTGCACCTGCTCGTCGGCGTCCACCTGCATCTCATCTTCAGACGCGTCGCAGCAAAGAAACAAACAAGCAAACAAAAACAAGAACCAAAGCGAGGCGGCGGTCAGGTGGAGGAGGTGGGAAGCGGGAGGAGACGGGGGAGGACGCGAAGAGGAGAGGGGAGAGTACCCTGGTCGTCGTCGGCGTCACGGAAGAGGGAGGCGGCGGAGAAGAGGGCGGTCTCCATGGGCGTAGGCGTGGGCTTTGTGCAGCTTTGGGTCTCGCTGCTCGTCTTGGCTTTGCAATGCCCTCTTCCTCGCGGTCGCGGGGCTCCACGACATCTCGGTCTCCGAGGGCAACATCGACATTTCCTATCTGGTTAACTAGTTTCTTTATGTTATCTTCCGCTAAATAGGAGATTACTACTACTATCAATGTGCGATAGTTTGATACTCCTAGAGGTAGTTTTATTCGTTTATTTCTTTGTAGCCTACTTTCATGATTTTGTTCTCTACAAAAGCTGGTTGAAAAGAAGTATGAATGAAAGAAGCTATCCATGTTTTTCAAAGTAACCCGTGTCCTCGTATTCACGGTCGAGCTTAGAGAGATTGTAAATTATCTTATTAAGCATATATGATACAATAAAATCTGACAGATCTACCCCAGTTGGCCCGTAACGGACGTTTCCTGGTCCATGGTAAACTTGGAATATTGGTTTGTTCGACATATCTGTCAACGAATTAACTAGATCATATTACTCTTTCATGCAATAAACATCTACAACGTAATATCTTCTTGTGTAAGCCAATGCAACGGTAAAGTATTGATTCCAAACTAGCAGATCTACGTTGTTACCGATATCTACAATACGCACTTCTAAATTAGTACAACTAAAACCATAAAAATATAATGCATTTATTCAAACAAATTTTTTAAAAATACACACTATTTAACTCAATAGTCACATATAGGATCTACGAATATTACCTGAAATCGGCGTCTGAATCCGGCAGGGCTTCGCCCCTTCTTCTCTTCTCCTCCCCTCTCTTCTTCTTTTTTTACTGGATTTGAAAGGTGAGGAATGAGGGCTGGGGGCTGGGCGGCAGGCCTTTTATAGGCAACGAGGCCTGCCGCCCGGCCAGAGGGCGGCAAGGGGCCGCCTGCAAAATGGCCGGCCCCCTGCGGCTCTTTTGCATTCGGACCCCTTGCCGCCCCACCAGAGGGCGGCAAGGGTTTTAATGCAAAAAACCCACCCTCCGTCACCGCCTGTTCCTCCCCCGTTTGCCACGTCAGCTTGCCGCCCACCATTGGGGCGGCAGGGTCTATTTTTGCAATTTTTCTCGCCGATAGATTATTTCTGTAAATATTAAAAAAAAATCTAAAAACGAAAAAAATTCCACGCGTAAGGAAGAGACTGGTGGACCCAAAAGGCCCTCCGTGGGAGAGATTGGCCTAACGAGGCCCAAATACACCTCGTTTAGTATGGGCTTAATTGGGCCCATCCTAAACGAGCCCCCTAATTAGTCTCCTTAGGGAATACATGGCGGCCCATGATAGGAGTAGAAAACGCGGCCTGCAAATATATTGGCCACATCGAGAAACCCAGTTGGATGGTGAAATTTCAGGCCCAGATCTGACAATTGCCTATAGAAAGAAGCACACGTATGCGTCTTGCAGTATCAGAAATTTAAGAGAACTTTCTCAAAAAATAGAGAGAAATTCAAGACAAACTACCATCCTGTGACAATGGCCCAAGAAAGATCCTGCAAATACCATTACATTGTAGCTTCTTTTTTACACGCTGTCTTAACAGCTAGCTTTTGCATACATAGGACGACATAGCGGTATATGTACATATACGGATGCACGTATGTACATACACTGATGCAAAATGACCCAAAGCTTAAGACACAAAATTAATACTAGTACCATCTCTCTCTAGTCCTACTCTGCTGTAGCGTAGGGTAATTAACGAACATAATCACAACAAGCCAAGCCCCACGTCACTCACACTGATAGACTAATTGTAGGTGTATATATGTAGGCTGATCGATTGATCAATACTAATAATTTATGCTATATATATGCGATGGTCGAGGAGTTGTGATGGTGTTCATGCGTTGCCGGTGGCGATCCGGGCGACGTGGAACTGCGGCGCGTAGCTCTGCGCCTTGCCGGCGATCTCCTCCTGCGGCGGCTCGTTCAGGAACGCCCAGTTGCTCCTCGTCCACCTACCCATCCATCAAATCATCACTTCATGAATTCTCAATCCATGTCAAAAACTTAAAATATAAGCATTTCTAATTTAAATTTAGACGACTGTGAGTTTAAATTTATAGAAAAAAATATTATATTTTAAGAGGGAAGTAGTATATAGATACTACTGTTGTGCGTACCAGTCGTGGCTCTTGCTGGGGCTCTCGGCGGCGGTGGCGGCGGCGGCGTCGTCGTGGGGGAAGAAGCCCTCCACGCGAGTCGCCGGGTCGATCCGGACGCCGCGAGGCGACGAGGCGTGCGCCTTCGAGCGGCTCACCGGAGGAGCCGACCGCGCCATGCCGCCGGCGGCGGGGGAGCCGAGCGGCGAACCCGACATCATCTCGCCGCCGTGCTGCTTCCAGAACGCCTCCACCTCCTCCCTCGTCAGCGACTTGTTCCTCCTCTCAAGAACTACACATGTATCCAAAAATCAAGTCATGAGCAAATCATTCTAAAAAGCAATTGAATCATGGATGGATAATGGATCGACACACATCGATCTGCAGGTACGTAAATGAAAAGTACGTACCTCTGTTCTCATCGCCAAGAACGGGTGAATCCCATCCAGCCATCAGAGACCCCATCTTTTAATTCACTACTCAGAGATAATTTCTCTGAATTTGGATCGATCGACAAAGTTGGCTTGATTAATTAATTATCCGGAAAGAACTGAAGACGATGAAATCAAGCTGAAGCTTAGCTATCTAGTGTATGATTAGTTGAACTTTGCAGATGCAAGTTGCAGAATGGATAAACTGAGAGCAGTGCAGTGAATGATGGCTAGGCATCGATCCGATCTGGTCGTTTTATATACGCAATTGACGCTTGACTTTGGAGCGATTAAAGCGGCACTAGTGCAGGGGCAAAGCACACAGGTTTTATAAATCAGAGTGGTTTCATCTCCAAAACCTTGGACTACTGAATATGTCGTTGTCAGGTTCGTGCCCATCTGAATTCCGTGGCCTTCTCCCAGCCGTCCGATTGTGGTTAGCCTTTGATCGGACGGTGCGTGACCGAGTTAGGAAGCTTAATCGGGGACGAAACATGATCGAGTAGCCAGCTAGGCCCGTCCAATTAGGTGGTGTGTAAGCAGTAAGGAGACATGCTCGTACTGACTGATCAATAAACAAAGTTGCTGGGCCTATCTCTCCACGAAATATCTATCGAACTATCTAGCCTTTTCTGAGCGAGGAAAAAAAAAATCTAGCATGGCCTGAATTAATTCACGGGTTTTTGGTTTGATTAGGATGTGACGACGTGTACAGTAGTGAAGTCCAGTGGATGGATAGACTTAACAGTTCCATTGTGTAGCATACAACCGATTGCAAGTTGTAAAAAAAAAGTTGTAACATTTATTAACGACTACGGATAAATTATGAGCAAAACTATAATACTATTTAATACTATTTTTGTTTTTAATATAGGACATTGTTGATTTTACCATTTATCTTATTTAAAAAAATATGTAATACTATTTTTTCCTGTAAGTTATTTTATAAAAAAAACTTTAAACATGATTTATATCTTATATATGCATTTGCACAAAAATAAAAATAATAAGAATGGTTAGATGTGTGAGGCAAACTAAAAGTGTTATCTATAAAAAAGGGAAAGAGTACATGTGTTATTGACGAGACTAATTAAGTTCATGCTAGAAAATAAATAACGATATCAAAATTAACTTAAGAATTAATATTTAGTTTTAAAATTTTGGTTGTGATCATAAGCTGAAAATGGAAAAGATATATAAAGTTGTAAGCAGCCAGCACCGATGGATGGATCGGCGTTATCCGTTGCTGCCGTGCCAGAGGGGCACACACGTCGCTGCGTCAGTGGCTACGCGGCCTCGTCATCCTGTATGCTCGATCAATAATCTCCAGAAGCCGCTGATTAATTAGCTTATTAGCAGTGCGGCTTAAGGTCGTTCTTATCTGTTAGCTTCCCAGGTGCAATGCACTAGCTGTCTACCACTGTAGCACGTACGACAATGGGTTAGTATATATGCGGCACAGCTAGCTAAGAATATGGGCTTTTTTGTTTTTACTCGGTGTAAGATCGAATTGATCTGGGTTGTGCATGGGCACTGTTTTATAGCGTGGCATGAGTCTATTTGCTGGATAATTTGGGACGCACATCTGTCACAGAGGCAGTCAGGCAGTACGTACGTAGTACGAGAGTATAAATTGGGAGTACCCCATCCGTAAAAAAAAAAAAAATCAATCCTAACTTACATGTCTAGATTCATTGATAAGAGGATTGGCTTTTTTTGGAGGGAGTAGTATCTATGGTCAAAACCCGGCAAGTGATTATATCGATTGAAATTTTTCAGTTTTCTCAAATTTTAAAGAATTTGGTTAAATTATGTTAAAATTAAAAAATCAGTAAAAAGTATTAAAAATACCGAAATTTTGGCCATTTTGGTTCTACCCAAATCGAAATCGAAATTGAAAACCCTAATAGAGAGTGTTGGAATGTACGCCCCTAGGCCATGGCTAGGGAATAATTAACCTCTTATATAATACTAGCCTCGATATCTCGTGCTAAAAAAATAATATTTACCATATGGCCAAATAGCGTATGCCTAAATATACTACTACTCCCTCTGTTTCACAATATAAGTCATTCTAGCATTTTTCATATTCATATTAATGTTAATGAATCTAGACATATATATTTATCTAGATTCATTAATATCAATATAAATGTAGGAAATGCTAGAATGACTTACATTGTGAAACAGAGGAAGTAGTACTCATTTAGAATTTTATTCTAATTTTTCACCTGGTCCCCATTGAAACTCTCCTTTGGGATACTATTTTTATCTTTTCATCCATGTTACGCCCGTCTTATATCTATATCAGATGAGATGAAAAGACACAAATTACCATAAGGACCCACATGTCAGCTCCCTGCACACTCTTCTTCCTTCTCCATTCTCCTCCTTCACTCATATGTACAGCATCTCTTAAAACTAGCTTAAGATTAAATTCTTAATAATATATAATATCACATTAATTCGAGCTACACATGGAGAGAAAAGGACTACGTAATAATGAATCCAATTGTGAAATCAAGCCAGCATTGTATATACTTTTTCTCCTTATGCGTACGTTTATTGAATTTTTGACATTATATTGCACGTTTATGAAGAGATTTATATTTATTATATACTAAAAATTCATTAAACTTCCTACAAACGCTTTTAAGCCACCACGTGGTATCCTATAAACGCTCCTAAGTCGTCACATAGCACTATAATTTAGAGAAATTTATAAAAATTCTCTAGCCATTGATTTTCATTAAATTAGTTGGACCCATTATTTACCACCATTATATTTATCTTTTAAAAAATTGCCTAACCCCCAAACCGAGTCCACCATGGGCCGTACGTATTACTATATGTATACATACGGTTTTTTTTAGGATAGTACGTACGTACGTACTTCCACCCCTTCTTCCCTCAATTTCTTCATATTTTTGCACACATTTATTCTCCTATTATCATACTTTATTAGTTAGAAAAATACCACAAAATTTTAATACGCCATTGACAATAAAATTTAACTGGCCTACTTACCGATAAAACTATGGTTCACGCTCATCTTAATAAGCACGACTATATCACGGGACCTATAAATAAGGCATTAGAGAAAACTCTTTAGCGGCTATAGTCGGCTTCACCCGATCGTTAGAGGAGTATTCATATACAAGTTTAATTGTTTTATCATATTAATTGGTAGAAGCGGTATTTTAAAATATTTATAATCTCAAAGAGGAAGAACAATAAGCGTACTTCCACTATTTTTAACATAGAACTTATATATGGTGGTAAATAGGAGTGATACTTTAATTATGTTATCCCTATTTGGTCTAAATAATCCCCGTATGGTCCAAATAGAATAGAACAGATCCAACATGTTAATTCATATGATGACATAACTATTAGCGATGATGGCCTCCACTGGGGTCAACTTAACTTAGCCATATGCTCCATGTTTGATGCCCTTTAGGGAAGGATAAAGAGAAAATGGAAGTGATCAAAATAGTTTCATCAATATGTTAAATCTTTTCACGATCAACATTAGCTTTATCATCTTAGCTAGCCAAGCCCTGAAGGTACAGAGTAATCACTATCCCCTAACTCATGAAAATGCCATGTTCTTCACTCTCCATCTTTATCCCCTGCAAATCAGCAATGGCTGGCCCTTCTATTCATTTTTGTATCTAAGTTTAGAAATTACTCCAGGGTAAATCCATATGTTGAATTTCTTTACTGGGAGAGCTAATTAGTTGATGCGGGAAATATTTTTCCCTCCTGGACTCACTTCTAAACTCTCTGCAGGCAATGTACATATTATTTAGGGATGATGGAACTCTAAAGTTACCATTCTTGTTCCTTGTGCTACTTGACAGTCAACTGACCATTTGGAATATGATACTGTAATTTATATATGTATATACATAAATATCGTGTTTATTTTGTTTCCATACAAGACATTGGAAATTTCCCTATAAGACATTGGAAAAGATTGAGAGAGCTAAATTGCAAAGAGCTGATTTGTGCTAATATGTAGTTATTTCAGTGCACTAGGTCTTGGCTTGCTTAGTACATGCCATATTTTATGAGGAACATGATCTTTTCAGGCTCTACCGGAGTTCAACCGATAACAACGCAAAAAGAAAGAAAACATAATAATCATATATTACTTGCTTTTGCTAAGGCGTTATAGAATCGAGTGTTTATCAACGATAAATCATAAAATTTCTTAAAAAGTTATTTTTCCCGCTGCAACGCACGGGCACGTGACTAGTATATGATAAAATAATAGATAGAGTACATCTACTTCTAGCTATTAAGCAAATATAAAAATAGATAGAGTACAATCTAATAGCAATATAAAAATAGATAGAGTCCAAAATTTTTTATATTTGCACGTAGATATGAATTGTACAGTAACTATAGCCAGATATAGATAACACAAAGTGACGAAGTTGTAACAGAAAAAGAGCGATACGTGCATCGCATGCAACGACGCAAGCTGGAGGGGGCCAATGGACGGATGGATGTTTGTGCAGAGGTTGGTCGATCGTGACGATGGGGACGTACGCGCGCGCGCGCCGAGTGGAGTGGATAGGCTTGGGCTGGGATTAGCTTAGCGCGCGGGCGGTCGCGCGCAGCGATCGATCGTCGTTATCCTGAGGCAGCAGCAGCTAGTGCGCGTGAGCGTGCGCGCGCGTGGCGTAAGACGATGCAGATTACGACGAGAACGAGACGACGTCGACTCTGTGCACCTGGAGCGGCGGCCGAGAGCCGAGAGGCGCGCGAGAGCCCCATGCCACCCGGTGCCCGGGCACATGGCGGTGCGGCACTGGTTGGGTTCGCGTCACGCGTCACGTCACCCGTTGGGCGCCGTTCTTATCGATCAGCTAGGACAGACCGGGCCGGACAGGACGGTCCGCGCGCCTATCGGAGTAGTACTACTCCCTCCGTCCCAAAATAAGTACAGTTTTGTACTATTCACGTTCAACGTTTGACCGTCCGTCTTATTTGAAAAATTTGTGAAAAAATTAAAAACATTTAGTCACACATAAAGTAGTATTCATGTTTTATCATCTAATAGCAATAAAAATACTAATCATAAAAAATTTTCAAATAAGATGAACGGTCAAACGTTGAACGTGAATAGTACAAAACTGTACTTATTTTGGGACGGAGGGAGTAGTACTACTCCGATAGGCGCGCGGACCGTCCTGTCCGGCCCGGTCTGTCCTAGCTGATCGATAAGAACGGCGCCCAACGGGTGACGTGACGCGTGACGCGAACCCAACCAGTGCCGCACCGCCATGTGCCCGGGCACCGGGTGGCATGGGGCTCTCGCGCGCCTCTCGGCTCTCGGCCGCCGCTCCAGGTGCACAGAGTCGACGTCGTCTCGTTCTCGTCGTAATCTGCATCGTCTTACGCCACGCGCGCGCACGCTCACGCGCACTAGCTGCTGCCTCAGGATAACGACGATCGATCGCTGCGCGCGACCGCCCGCGCGCTAAGCTAATCCCAGCTCAAGCCTATCCACTCCACTCTACTCGGCGCGCGCGCGCGTACGTCCCCATCGTAAACATCCATCCGTCCATTGGCCCCCTCCAGCTTGCGTCGTTGCATGCGATGCACGTATCGCTCTTTTTCTGTTACAACTTCGTCACTTTGTGTTATCTATATCTGGCTATAGTTACTGTACAATTCATATCTACGTGCAAATATAAAAAATTTTGGACTCTATCTATTTTTATATTGCTATTAGATTGTACTCTATCTATTTTTATATTTGCTTAATAGCTAGAAGTAGATGTACTCTATCTATTATTTTATCATATACTAGTCACGTGCCCGTGCGTTGCAGCGGGAAAAATAACTTTTTAAGAAATTTTATGATTTATCGTTGATAAACACTCGATTCTATAACGCCTTAGCAAAAGCAAGTAATATATGATTATTATGTTTTCTTTCTTTTTGCGTTGTTATCGGTTGAACTCCGGTAGAGCCTGAAAAGATCATGTTCCTCATAAAATATGGCATGTACTAAGCAAGCCAAGACCTAGTGCACTGAAATAACTACATATTAGCACAAATCAGCTCTTTGCAATTTAGCTCTCTCAATCTTTTCCAATGTCTTATAGGGAAATTTCCAATGTCTTGTATGGAAACAAAATAAACACGATATTTATGTATACACATATATAAATTACAGTATCATATTGCAAATGGTCAGTTGACTGTCAAGTAGCACAAGGAACAAGAATGGTAACTTTAGAGTTCCATCATCCCTAAATAATACGTACATTGCCTGCAGAGAGTTCAGAAGTGAGTCCAGGAGGGAAAAATATTTCCCGCATCAACTAATTAGCTCTCCCAGTAAAGAAATTCAACATATGGATTTACCCTGGAGTAATTTCTAAACTTAGATACAAAAATGAATAGAAGGGCCAGCCATTGCTGATTTGCAGGGGATAAAGATGGAGAGTGAAGAACATGGCATTTTCATCAGAGTTAGGGGATAGTGATTACTCTGTACCTTCAGGGCTTGGCTAGCTAAGATGATAAAGCTAATGTTGATCGTGAAAAGATTTAACATATTGATGAGCCCATGTAAGTGATTTTTTTTTACCTGTAGTCACCAAAATAAAGGTTACTCAAACTGCAAAAACAAAATTAGCATATTTTATGAATAAAAGAAATCCACAAGGAGCTCCAGAAGCTCAACGACTTCTACATCGAGAGGGAGGAGTGGTACGTCATCCGCCTCCAGGTGCGCTCTTGTTCTTCTCCGTCGAGCTCTTCTCGTTCCTGCGATTTTTTTTCCCTATCTAGATGCGTGAAGTCATGCCTGATGCGGGAACAGTGGACCGGTAATTTGTAGGGTGATATGAAGTAAATGTTCTTGATGTCAAAACTTTTAATTGGTTACCTATGTACTCCTATGTGGATTGATCTTGGACAGATTCCCAATTCCCAGATGATTTAGTATTAATTATGGCCTGTGCAGGCGATCTATGCAGTAATGGTTGAATTATGAGTGTTAAATTAAAGGGTAAATTAAATGAACATATGTGAAGCATCAATACTATTGTTATGCAGTGGTACAAGAAGCAGCTAAACATTTCTGCAATTCTATGACTGAGTACTACCTCAGTAAACAGTATTGTGATCAAGATATCAAGTCATACACCTACTAAGTGCACGCAATATGCCCCATCACAAAGTTTTTCTTTTTCCTAGAAAAATGAGTAGTTGTACTTGATGTATTTTTCTCCTACAAAAACGACTAGTTGAAGTCATGATTGAGGTATGCAGGGAAGAAAAGGATTAGAAACTGTAGCGAATGCACAAAACTTGACTTCAGGAAATGCAGATATATGTGGTTTGTGATACTGCTGTGATGGTGTGGTATTAACACCGTGACACTCAAACGATGAGATGTGTTATGCAAACAAGTACACTTGGCTTTGCAAAATAATCATATCCTGGCATGATGAGCTAGATTTACCTTTTCATTTTTGGGGATCATCCAAGCACAATTGATTGAGCAATAGATTGTTTAACATACTAGGATGTACTTCTACCATCCAAACTTGTGAACTTGTGGATACCAAGTGGTGTAGTACCTGAACAGCCTCTTTTTGGGCTTCAATTCATCAAGTTCTGATCATTCGAAAGCATCTACATCATTGTTCTATCACGAGGGCCCATCGTCAAATGGCAGATGGTATTATGGTCTTGGACACATTAATGGCAAAAAAGTAGACAGGTTTTTGGAGATAAACAGTCTTAAGAAACATTTGATGCCTTATAGGGAAGATTGTACAAATAGCATGAAGATAATTTTTTTAAATAAGACGGACGGTTAAACGTTGGGCACGGAAACCAGGGTTTGTCTTTTTTTATGCATATGCATGAAGTGTTCCAAGGAAAAATAGGAGTCTCAGTAATTTGTGCAGGCATGTGGCCCACGGAGTAATAGACCATGCTGAATAATTTCAGTTCAAATTTCATACTTCAACTGTAATACCATACGCAAACCATCAACTTACAATACTAATATACTTGACATTCCAAAATACACATAGCCTTTGATTTTGGCTGATGTAACGACTGAGTCAGCACGAGGCTTATATGGGTCCCCCATGTCAGTGGCCAAATCTTCTTCCACCTCTCTTCTCTCTTCCCAATCGATCCCCATCTCTCTCCTGGCCTCTAGGGTGACAGGTGGTGGGAAGAAGCTCAAGAGCGGTGGCCAACACGTACGTAAGGAGAAGCTCGAGGACTGCAAGACGACTTTCTTTTCGCCTACCACTAGAAGGCAACATCTTGTTCCCCTGCCTTCTAGTTGAGCGATGACGCTGGATGCATGGAGGACACTATGCTGTGGGTCATCTCGACTCCCGACTAGCCACTAGATCTAGGGGTCGGACGGCTAGGCAGTGGGGATGGGATTAATATGGTTTTTTTAGAAACAACTTTCCTATAATTTTTTTTATAAAAAGTACACCGTTTAATTATATGGAACCGTGCGTACGAAAAACGATTTCGTTTTGAAACTTATGACATGTTTCATTAAAAATGTGATAAATCGAGATAACAGCTAATCTGCTCTATAAAAACCACACAAAAAAAATGGAATCTTTTTAGGCGGATGGAATCAATTATACTCCTGTTCTGTTACTTCTGTACAGAAACCGGTAACTGGAAGAAGTAAAACCCAGGCAAGGCAGCCAGCCAGCGAAAGCGGCAAAAGCATCGCATCATCGCAGCCGCCGAGGGGAAGAAGAAGAAGAAGACAAGGGACCCACGAGGGGAATATCCCACATCCGGGCCCACCTGACAGTGACCCAACACCCAATCATCCGTCATCCATTCTCCCCCCCTTCGTCTTCCTCCTCCCCTCGGGCCGCGTCGCTCTTCCAATCCAACCCATCTCCCGAGCCAAGATTAGGGAGAGGTTTCCTGCGAATTCTTCGAGGAATTCTGTTTCGAAATCGAGTATGAAATTCGGGAAGGATTTCAGGAGCCACCTGGAGGAGACGCTGCCGGCGTGGAGGGACAAGTATCTGGCGTACAAGTCCCTCAAGAAGCTAATCAAGAACCTGCCCCCCGATGGAGATCCCCCTCCCGTCGCCGCGGCGGCGGAGGTGCCTGCGGGAGATGGGGATGGGGATGGGGATGGGGGCATCGCCCTGGGGAACTGGTTCGCCAGGGTCCTCGACATGGAGCTCCAGAAGCTCAACGACTTCTACATCGAGAGGGAGGAGTGGTACGTCATCCGCCTCCAGGTGCGCTCTTGTTCTTCTCCGTCGAGCTCTTCTCGTTCCTGCGATTTTTTTTCCCTATCTAGATGCGTGAAGTCATGCCTGATGCGGGAACAGTGGACCGGTAATTTGTAGGGTGATATGAAGTAGATGTTCTTGATGTCAAAACTTTTAATTGGTTACCTATGTACTCCTATGTGGATTGATCTTGGACAGATTCCCAATTCCCAGATGATTTAGTATTAATTACGGCCTGTGCAGGCGATCTATGCAGTAATGGTTGAATTATGAGTGTTAAATTAAATGAACATATGTGAAGCATCAATACTATTGTTATGCAGTGGTACAAGAAGCAGCTAAACATTTCTGCAATTCTATGACTGAGTACTACCTCAGTAAACAGTATTGTGATCAAGATATCAAGTCATACACCTACAACTAAGTGCAAGTTTTTCTTTTTCCTAGAAAATGAGTAGTTGTACTTGATGTATTTTTCTCCTACAAAAACGACTAGTTGAAGTCATGATTGAGGTATGCAGGGAAGAAAAAGGATTAGAAACTGTAGCGAATGCACAAAACTTGACATCAGGAAATGCAGATATATGTGGTTTGTGGTACTGCTGTGATGGTGTGGTATTAACACCGTGACACTCAAACGATGAGATGTGTTATGCAAACAAGTACACTTGGCTTTGCAAAATAATCATATCCTGGCATGATGAGCTAGATTTACCTTCTCATTTTTGTGGATCATCCAAGCACAATTGATTGAGGAATAGATTGTTTAACATACTAGGATGTACTTCTACCCTCCAAAGTCCAAACTTGTGGACTTGTGGATACCAAGTGGTGTAGTACCTGAACAGCCTCCTTTTTGGCTTCAATTCATCAAGTTCTGATCATTCGGAAGCATCTACATCATTGTTCTATCATGAGGGCCCATTGTTAAATGGCAGATGGTATTATGGTCTTGGACACATTAATGGCAAAAAGTAGACAGGTTTTTGGAGATAAACAGTCTTAAGAAACATTTGATGCCTTAAAGGGAAGGTTGTACAAATATCATGAATTACCACCTTTCAATCAGCAGCTGAAGATAAAATCTAAATCTTCCTAGTTCCTACATACTTTAGACATTCTTTAGATTTTGGCATTTTGTTTCTTGATTGCTTTGGTAATTTTAAGGAACCATTTAGTGAGCTTGTATCAATTTGCTTCATGTTCTTTTTTTCTGAATCATCGGTTGATTTATTTATCTTCGTATATTCCTTGAGCTGGAAATGTTCTAACACTTGCTGATGAAGGTGCTCAAAGAAAGAATTGAACGTGTCAAAGCTAAGAAGAATGGGGCTTTTACATCTAAGAGCGAATTCACTGAAGAGATGTTAGAGATACGCAAAGCTTTCGTCATAATCCATGGCGAGATGATTCTTCTGCAAACCTATAGCTCCCTAAATTTTGCTGGTGAGCTCATCAAACCAAGTTGGCTAGTCTGAAGTATGTTATCAGTAGTATACTTCTCATGCAATGCCTTGATATTGTGTGCATTCAGGACTAGTGAAGATACTGAAAAAATATGACAAGAGAACAGGTGGTTTGCTCAGCCTACCTTTCACTCAACGTGCTCGACACCAACCATTTTTCACAACGGAACCTTTAACAAGGCTTGTTCGAGAATGTGAGGCTAATCTTGAGCTCCTGTTTCCTATCGAAGCAGAAGTACTTGAGTCTGCTAGCTCCTCTGCTAAGTTGCAACCTCGGAATGATGATGCGGCTAGCCATGACCCAGCGTCATCTGTCGATGTTGAAACCTCGGACGTGTACCGAAGCACACTCGCGGCAATGAAGGCGATTCAGGGCCTCCGCAAAGCCAGCTCTACTTACAATCCCTTGTCGCTCGCCAGGTTCTTCCATGGAGAGGACGGTGAAGCCTGCTCTGGCGCCATCACCTCTGAAGGTGATTCCTATTCTGATTCCCAGATTGAAGATGCTGAAGATGATGATAAAGAGGTGCAATCAAGGGAGCAGAATACGGCTCAAAATGCTGCAGAAGGCCAGCCACGTGATGAATGATCCGTCTTTGCATTGTGCTGTTTAATCCTCCGAGGCCCTGATAAGTGTAAATGATACAACTGCGGCATACACTAATAATCTTGATCCTTGAAATGTATAACCATTACTGACCTTCCCAATGGAACTCTTTTCCTTTTTCTTTTGCCTCGTAGATATCAAAGTTGATTTACATTTACTGTGTTCTTTGGTTTGACAGCATATCATCAGGATTTTGGAGTTCTGGATTTCTGATGTTTTAGGCAGAGAGCTAATGTGAGTTATTAGCTGACTTGGGTGAACTTTATGCAAACCCCCAGTAGCATTTTGACATATTCTTTGTACAAAGAAAGCCACAAAGCTCCCAATTCTGCAGTGTACATTCATAAACGCTGTATTGTCTGAACAAATTACAGCGTCATGAAACAGTGATTCTTTGTTCCTAAACACTGAACTGTGGATAAAGTCTAACAAAGGCGTCAAGTAAAAGCATTGTTAGAATTCCTCCGTTTCAAATAAATCATCGTTTTTTGGTTTGTCCTAAATTAAACATGTTGACCGTTAGTTTGTAAAAATCTGTATATAGTTTAACATATGGATCATATACTATGAAACCATTTTTAGTAAGAACTTGAAAAGTTTATAATGTTTGACACCTATAAGTGCACACAACGCATAGGCCCCAGCTTAAAGTTTATTTTCAGAAAAAAGGATGATACTGATGTACGGTGAATGCACAGAAATTGCCATCAGTAAATGCAGATATGGTATTACTCACTTTCAATTCACTTTAAGCTCACAACATTTTACAGTTAGCGAAAAGAGCGAGTCAGAGAGGCCGTAAGACAGGTGCTGACATGAATAGCTCCCTTCAATGGGAAGTAATACACACATTTTTACAGCGTTATCTATGATCAAACGGAAAACATGATTTCCCCGATTGCCACCCGCCAAAGGCCATCACAATGTCATTGTTTTCTTACATCAGAGATTGCAGGAACCTTGGCTGGGTAGTTAGACAAATCCACATCAAGCAAGTCTGTCAGGTCGTAAAGCCCTACATTATCAACTCTGTCCTTGATTGGGGTGCTCATTGTTTCTTCCTGATCTGCCTGGTTTGACGATACGCTTGATGTCACCGGACTGTTCGCAGGCATCACAGAGATGCCAGACAATTCTACATCCCGCCCGGATGGCACGGTACTCGCTGAAGGATACTTCCTTTGAGTGCTGTCTCCCTCATTGTGATTGTACAGCACATATTCGTTATAGGTAGGTGCAAACTGCATGAGAATGGAGCAGATTATACAAAGACATTGGCATATTATGGTGCTGTGTGTGGAAAAACAAAGCCCCCAGATGCAAGGGGTATATGCAATATTCTGGTTACCTGATGAACAGTATCATGGTAGAAATCATTGAACTTCAGAGCATGCAGAAGGCTTCCCTTGAAATCACCAGAAGGTCGACCATTGGGACCAGCATACTCGTTGTAAGGAAACGCAAATAGGTGGCCAATAGCTGCTATGAGCATTTCAACACACAATACGAAGTTCTGGAGATCAGCAGCTTTTTCAGCATTTTTGATAAACCGAGATTTTGCAGCAAGGAAAACCAGGACACCCTGCAAAGGAGAACTTTAAAATATAGCATGACCCAAGACATAACAATTCCTTGGCTAGGAAACATCTTTACTGTAAACAGTCTGATAAGACATATTGGAACTTGAGATAGCAAACGTATTTGGATGTGAAAAAATATTGACTGTTGTATATTTACCTGCCAATATGTGAGAAACACTACTGATTTGATCATGATGAATTTTGGGACAGGATTATATGGCCGAAGCAGATCTCTGCATGCCGCATAGAACACCGCAAGAGCATATAGTGCCATTGAGTATGAGACTGTATATATGATAGTAATGTATAGATAGGATTGCTTGACACTAAAGTTTCCATCTGCGTATTTTCCTTTCGCATAAAGTATGAAGGTAATAACCACCAAAATAGGCTTAAGAATCACAAACTGCAAACAGCCTTGTTTGCATCTCCGAATAAAACGCCTGTCCAATAACATAATTTTAATCAGCACTTGCATAGATATGGCATACTCTCCGAATGTTACTGTGCAACTGCATGTTGAAGCATTAGATTGTTACAATAAGCACTTAATATGTGCAAAAGATATGTACGCACCCATCTAGAGGAATAGCTGGAAAACAGCAAGTCATCAGAAACCACGATGGCTTCAGGGATCGCCCATTCAAACTTACCACCACAGCACCAGGACCTCCAACCCATGCCAAGCAAAGTGAAAAGAAATTGTAGATGACCCAAGCATCATAACTGAAAAACAATCAGAGAGATTTTAACATTAGTCGGATATGCATTTATTGGTTCAGATCCTAAAACACAAGTGAAGTAAAAAAAATTCAAAACGTGAAAAAAAAAGTATCGACAATCGCATAAAACATTGATAGGAGGCTATGTGCCTTACGCCCTTAACAAGCACAGACAAGAAAACAGCAATAGAATCATATCCTTGGTCATGGCATCAAATTATTCATAGAATTTATAAACCAGCAGTTCTGTAATAATGAAGGCCATGTCCATTACAATAACTTATTAGCATTTCCATTACAATAACTTATTAGCATACTGTGTCAGATTATGATGATTTTGTAGTTATATAGAAGTGGTGATCATTCAATGCGCTTTCTCCCCCTTGTTTTCTTCATGTGTGTTGTTGGTCTTAGTAAGACACTCAAGATTAACAGTGACAATAGTCTTCATATATCAAGTGTATTTAACATCTGAAATCATGGTTCATGGGCTGATGGATTAAAACGACATCTAGAAATATGAATGCATGTGATGTGGCGCAAATGGCATAATAGATCTTCTCTACACTAGTGATTGCTGAGGCTTATCAAGACAGTTGCTAAACGTAAACACAACACATATGAAGACATGGGCAGTGCACCAATGTTGTCATGATGATATTGCTAGTATATATAAATCAGGTGATAGCAAAAGAAGTGCATCAGAGCTAGAATGTGACATGGTGCACCAGCAATATCAACAATGCTGGCACAGATGTCAAATCATACTAACGTGTGGCAACAAAAGAAAAGTTGTGCCCATTGGCAATTAGAGAATGCCAAAAGAAAGTTTTTATGGCAGTTCTTATATTTGCTGCTTGTCTAGTGTCTACAACATAACTTTAAGATCATTGGAGATACAAGATTACATGTTCAGCTCCCAACAAGCGAGCAGAAAACAGGAACCACAATCCAAAAGAACAGTTAGTTCACATTAAGGGGCAAGATTATAAGATTGACTTACATCTCTCGAATAGAATTAAAATATATTGAATTATCTGGTAAGATAAGGGAAAGGAACGACATCACGGCATAGACCTGCAACAAATAAACATCATCAGAGTTAATATGCTGAAGTGCTGCAAACAAAATCAATTCAATATAAGGGCTAAATGTAAATGTACACCATATGAACCACGATAATACAAATGATTGCAACTATTAAAAGATCATCAGGATCAGCTAGCTCGAGCAAATTCATCAATCAGCACAGCGATTGCAGCCACGGACTTGCCGCGCTATCAAATGTTCTTCAACACAACATCTGGACACCGATCAAACCTAACAGGACCAACAAATCTACTCGTAGATCCACACACACACAAAAAAAAAAGAGAAAAAAAAAATCATGTGCAAGTTAATCGCAGCCTCCTGCAGGTGCTTAGGCTCCATGAATCAGAGGCGGGAACTCGGAACGACGCGTAATCGAAGCCATCCAAACGGGCTCGCATTCCAGGCCAGCTCGCGACCGCGAAATCCCCACCCACGAATTCACTCCCCCACAAAAAAAAAAAGGCAAAAACCGCGAAGGCATCGACAGATCTGGCGCGAGGGGGGAGCTACGCGGACGCGCTGCGTTGCATTACCGGGACCATGAAGATGAGGCGGACGATGAATCGCTGGTAGATGGGCTCCGCGTAGTGGAGGAGGTGGCGGTAGATGTGCACGAGCGCGATGACGGCGGCCGCGGCGCACACCAGCGCCGCCGCCGTGTACCCCGCCGCCGCCCAGTCCATCGCGGACGGGACGAGCCACCAGCCCGCTCCCTCCCAGCCCCCACCCACGGCAGCGAGTAGGCCGGCCGCCGCCGCCGGAGCGCTCGGATTGGCTCCGGTTTGGTGCGCCTTTGGTTGCGAGTGGTTGGGGAAGGAGGAGGAGGAGGAGGAGAAAGGGGTTAACAGTGCGAGGGAGAGGTGTTTAATTTGCATCTGCTTCTGTACGTTGGTTGGATTTGATTAATTTTCGTTTGATTTTTTTACATTAGTTTAATTTAATTGGTTCGATTTGATTTTTTTTTTCTCTGGGGATTTGAATGGACGGTCTTCGAGAAGGAAAGATTCAGATTTCTTTCCTTCGTCTTCTCTCGAAGCGTGTGCGAGTCTGCTGTCTCTGAATTTGTTTTCAAACCATAATCGAAGTTTCCAACATTACGGAGACTTTGATGCATGAAACCGCGTGATCTTTTTTTTTAAAAAAAAGTGAAGTACGAAATTTTCAGGGATTTTGGTTTATACATGTAATTATTTGTGTGGAATTAATTATACGGGATTTATCTTGTACTCTCTCCGTTATTTTTAATTGATGTTTTGGACAATGACATGGTCTACAAAATATATGTCGTCTCGTTTTTTATTATAATATACTCCTCTATCTATTTTAATAGGCATATTTTACAAAACTGAAAAATTTATTTTTGATAGACATATTTCAATCCAACAACATATGCTCTTAATGACTTTCTCGGATTTAATACGTGACTCTCTATTCTTCCACATAAGATTGGCTACATGCACATCGATAAAATGGAAATATTAAAAATCGCTGGTTTACGAGGAATAACTAGTAGCATGTTTAAACGGATGATAAGTATAATTACTTATCATTAGTCTGATGTCTGTGTGTCAAGATGAAATATGACTATCAAAATTAGATGGAAGGAGTATGTAATAAATAAATATATATCTACTTTTATTACAATGCTTTGAAAGAAAAATCTGTATATGTTGTTCTAGTTCTTTTTAAACTTAATATTTTTTAAAGTTATTGATGGTCAAAGTTATAAAAGTTTGACGTCAATTATATAAAAGTTATAAAAAGTTTGACCTTAACTTTGTCTAAAACGTCAATTAATATGTAACCAGAGGGATTACTATAATGTACGTCTGTCCATTTACATTTGTCGTGACATTATTTTGACGCGGATTCTGGGTAAGTTGACTTGCAATTAACAGCTGAGATAACGTAGGAAATCCACCACTTGTACTAATGTGCAAGTTAAGTATGATTAGTTAATTAGCTTGGCCAAAATGGGCACCTGCTGCAGCCGACAGTTACGTCAACGTCTGAATATTACAGCCTGAAATCCGATGTAGCAACTGCTATTAGCATCTTGTATAACTGGCTATTAATACCAGCAAAAAAAAAAATGGTATCATAATTATAATTATAATTGTTGTTATATTAATCATCATCGTATCTTTTGTGTCATAACTAACAGTTTGGGCGACTTTATTAATATAAGCGGTAGCTTGACATAACAAACAGTATCTCTGCTGGCTCTGATTGATAGCCTGATACAGCTAAGCCCGAGCTTGCTACCCACTGGCTTGATTGCCATGATTTGGATATTATTCCTTTTTTTAAAAAAAAAAAACTACAGAGACACGATCCAAATGGTCCAGAACTTCAGATTATGCAATGACAGTCAGGTAGGTACTTGTTGGTTGAATGCCAGCTAGTCTGCAGTGCCGATTGCTGATTCCGTCTTATATCATTATATTATCATGATGCTTAACTAATGACTGCTCCAGGGACCAGCTTTGGATTTGGTTTTGGTTAAGAAGAATGATCCCAAATGTAATCAAACTAGTGCATAATTATTCTGTAACATTGGAAAGATTCAGAATTAAAAAATGGAGAAAATGTAGGATTAGCAAGATGACGTAAACGAAAGAATATATAACAACAAAGGCAGGAAGTTTTATCTTCAGATATAAACATCTGTGAAGTTGTGAGCTGGACAGTCGCCAATGAGCTGAAAAGCTGATTAGCTCATTGAGGATCAATTAAATATCGTATAGGATATAAAGTTAACAAATAGTTTAGACAAAGTTGAATAAAATAACGGTGAGGTGCAAAGTTTGTTGAGAAATCGTAAAAAGATAAATTTTCACGGGTGGCGCAGAAGTATTGGGCCATTGGAGGAATCAGGCCCGTTACGTATATTGGCCTTTTTCTTAAGCCCAGTTTCCTTTTCTGCTTGTGGAGTTCTATACCGAATACGGTCCATTTCGGTCCGTCCTTATGTGTAGGCGGGCAGCCTAGTACAAATTTTAGGCCCGTACACGTAGAATGGTCTATATTTAGACCTATCTGAACAAAACCTCAGGGATGTTAACAAACTATGACCTCCCAACCAAACCGATTCTCTTGTTTTCAAATAAATATTAATTTAATTTACAGTGAGGAAATCAGTAAAACCATGTTCGCAATCATTTAAAAATTTACAATATTCTAATGTGTTTGGTGCTAGAATATATTTAAGAATTAAAGGTAGCGATGATGGTAGAGTTCTTATAGGGGCTCCTTTGGATTGAATAAATTTCATAAGAATTTTAAAGAATTTCATTACTTAGAAATTTTCTTATCAGGTCATTTGAAACAAAAGAATAAGATAGTACGAAATCTAATTGATCGGATACCTAAACATCATTTCATAAGAAAATGCTTGTTCGGCTATGCTACATAGTCGCTGGGTGCGGCCACATCATAGCCGAGCCAGGTTGCAATGCAGCGACGATAAATTGCAGCCGAACAATACTAAAATTCCAATGTACTTGAAATCCTTTGTTTGGATTTCATGCTTCTCCTTGAAGTCCATTGCACACTCTCTTTCCTCTCTCAACTATTTATTTCTTCCACAAATACATTATTCTGTGTTATTTTCTGTGAGCTATCCAAAATTACCATCTCTAATTCTTACATTTCGAACCTCCCGTAAACTTTTTGTAGCGTATGCCAATGTTATTCATGTGTGCGGTTTTGTATAGCATGTTCAATAAAAAAATCTTAAACGATCGAACTAACACATTAGCGATTGTAGATATAGCTCATTTTTATCACTAATAAGATATTAGACCACTCAAAGCAGACTGTAGACATACCATATACTTGCAGACCATGTATAATTTGCAGACTTAATATTATCCAAGAAGATAGGAGTATGACACTAAGCCTGAGATATTTCAGAAGAGAGCCCTGGACCGGTATGATAGCAGCAGAAGAGTACAAGGCAGAGACAGAGAGGCTCTCTGCGCTGGTGGTTCTTGTGAACGAGAGGCCTCCTCGTCGACCCGCAAAAACCCTTCTCCCCCAAACCCTCCCTATCCAACGCCACTCCCACCCGCCATATAAACCCTCACTTGACGCGGATTCTGGGTAAGTGGACTTGCAATTAACAGCTGAGATAACGTAGGAAATCCACCACTTGTACTAATGTGCAAGTTAAGTATGATTAGTTAATTAGCTTGGCCAAAATGGGCACCTGCTGCAGCCGACAGTTACGTCAACGTCTGAATATTACAGCCTGAAATCCGATGTAGCAACTGCTATTAGCATCTTGTATAACTGGCTATTAATACCAGCAAAAAAAAAAATGGTATCATAATTATAATTATAATTGTTGTTATATTAATCATCATCGTATCTTTTGTGTCATAACTAACAGTTTGGGCGACTTTATTAATATAAGCGGTAGCTTGACATAACAAACAGTATCTCTGCTGGCTCTGATTGATAGCCTGATACAGCTAAGCCCGAGCTTGCTACCCACTGGCTTGATTGCCATGATTTGGATATTATTCCTTTTTTTAAAAAAAAAAAACTACAGAGACACGATCCAAATGGTCCAGAACTTCAGATTATGCAATGACAGTCAGGTAGGTACTTGTTGGTTGAATGCCAGCTAGTCTGCAGTGCCGATTGCTGATTCCGTCTTATATCATTATATTATCATGATGCTTAACTAATGACTGCTCCAGGGACCAGCTTTGGATTTGGTTTTGGTTAAGAAGAATGATCCCAAATGTAATCAAACTAGTGCATAATTATTCTGTAACATTGGAAAGATTCAGAATTAAAAAATGGAGAAAATGTAGGATTAGCAAGATGACGTAAATGAAAGAATATATAACAACAAAGGCAGGAAGTGGATTGAAGGGGAAATACTAAACAATTTATCTTCAGATATAAACATCTGTGAAGTTGTGAGCTGGACAGCCGCCAATGAGCTGAAAAGCTGATTAGCTCATTGCGGATCAATTAAATATCGTAGGATATAAAGTTAACAAATAGTTTAGACAAAGTTGAATAAAATAACGGTGAGGTGCAAAGTTTGTTGGGAAGTCGTAAAAAGATAAATTTTCACGGGTGGCGCAGAAGTATTGGGCCATTGGAGGAATCAGGCCCGCTACGTATATTGGCCTTTTTCTGAAGCCCAATTTCATTTTCTGCTTGTGGAGTTCTATACCGAATACGGTCCATTTCGGTCCGTCCTTATGTGTAGGCGGGCAGCCTAGTACAAAATTTAGGCCCGTACACGTAGAATGGTCTATATTTAGACCTATCTGAACAAAACCTTAGGGATGTTAACAAACTATGACCTCCCAACCAAACCGATTCTCTTGTTTGCAAATAAATCTTAATTTAATTTACAGTGAGGAAATCAGTAAAACTATGTTCGCAATCATTTAAAATTTACAATATTCTAATGTGTTTGGTGCTAGAATATATTTAAGAATTAAAGGTAGCGATGATGGTAGAGTTCTTACAAGGGCTCATTTGGATTGAATAAATTTCATAAGAATTTTAAAGGATTTCATTACTTAGAAATTTTCTTATCAGGTCATATTGAAACGAAAGAATAAGATAGTACAAAATCTAATGGATTGGATATCTAAACATCATTTTATAAGAAAATACTTGTTCGGCTATGCTACATAGTCGCTGGCTGCGGCCATGTCATAGCTGAGCTAGCTTGCAACGCAACGACGATAAATTGCAGCCGAACAATCCTAAAATTCCAATGTACTTGAAATCATTTGTTTGGATTTCATGCTTCTCCTTGAAGTCCATTGCACACAGTCTTTCCTCTCTTAACCATTTATTTCTTCCACAAATAAATTTTTGTGTGTTATTTCCTGTGAGCTATCCAAAATTACCATCTCTAATTCTTACATTTCAAACCTCCCGTAAACTTTTTGTAGCGTACGACAATGTTGTTCATGTGTGTGGTTTTTTATAGCATGTTCAAGAAAAAACCCTTAAATGATCGAACTAACACACTAGCAATTGTAGATATAGCTCATTTTTTATCACTGATAAGATACCAGACCACTCAAAACAGACTGTAGACATACTATATAATTGCAGACCATGAATAATTTGCAGACTTAATATTATCCAAGAAGATAGGAGTATGACACTAAGCCTGAGATATTTCAGAAGAGAGCCCTGGACCCTGGTATGATAGCAGCAGAAGAGTACAAGGCAGAGACAGAGAGGCTCTCTGCGCTGGTGGTTCTTGTGAACGAGAGGCCTCCTCGTCGACCCGCAAAAACCCTTCTCCCCCAAACCCCCTTCCTCCTCCCCTATCCAACGCCACTCCCACCCGCCATATAAACCTCACCTCCCACCAGCCGCTCGTTCATTTCTTATCACTTCCCCCCCTCCCCCTCCTCTCCTCCCTTCCCTTCTCCTCTCCTCCTCTCCAATGGCTTCTCTCCTCACGCTCCCCTCCCTCTCCCTCTCCAACCCTAGCTCCGCCCCGCGGGAGCGGGAGCCGGAGCGGCGCCGTCGCTGCGCCTCCGCGCCGCTTCCGCTGCTGGGCGCTGCGGCGCGCGGGCGGCGGCCGGTGGGCGGCCGCGGGGGCCATCGCGTCGCCCAACTCGGTGCTCAGCGAGCACGCGTTCAAGCGGCTGCAGCTCAGCGACGAGGAGGAGGAGGAGGAGGGGGCATACGGGAGCGACGAGGAGGGGGCCTACGGGAGTGACGAGGAGGGGGTCGAGGCGGCGGTGGGTGGTGGGGAGGGGGACGAGGACGAGCTCGCCATTGCTAGGCTCGGCCTTCCCGAGCAGCTCGTATCCACGCTCGAGAAGCGCGGGATTACCCACCTGTTCCCCATCCAGGTGATGCCAATTTGCGCTCCGTTTCGAGTTTTGGATGGCTTAACTGTGCTTGATGTCAAATTGCAGGTTTCGGTATTAGGCGGAGACAGCGAGGGAATTGGTGTTAGTGTAGGATTTGTTGGGGGGATGAGTTCGTGGTGAATAAGCCTGTATTGAGCAATTCATGATGGGGCTTGTTTTGATTTAAAAAAAAACAGTGGCGGGATAAGTGCGGCATGACTCGTTTAGTGGGGAAAGTGAGAGTAGTCTACGCTAAGTTGCTCCTAGGATATATCACTTGAGAATTGAACTGCGAAACTATGGAGCAAGTGATAGCTGGTTCCATAATTATTTTTGCGCTCCATAATATCAAGATTAAATTTCACATAACTACATAGTTTGTGGTTCAAGTCGCAGAAAACCACAAATATTTTAACACTTGGCACTTAACTGCATATATTTTGGTATTGAAGTTTCATAAAACTACACTATCAGAGAATGCATCCACGCCATCTCGCCGATGGATTCATTCATTAGTTTTGTGAAACTTCAGTACTAAAACATATGTAGTTAAGTGCCAGGTGTCAAAGTGTGTGTGGTTTTTTGCAACTTGGACTACAAAACATGTAGTTTTGTGGAATTTACTCTAATATCAAACTAGAGTGCTGATTGCTGTTCCGTTGATGCGTAGAACTTCATAGATTTGCTGCATATCAAATTCGTCCTATTCCTACAGATACTGCTAACTATCATTAAATTACATATTTGTTATTTGTTGAATCATGACAGTTGTATGTTTATCCTTGCTTCTAAAAAGAATAAAACAATATCCAGTTGTACGTTTATCCTTGCTTCTAAAAGAATAAAACGATATCCATGTCATACCAAATGGCATGGTGCATATTATGAAAATGTCGATACAAAATAGCCAAATAAGTTTATTTCCCTTTGAATTTCAGCTTTCACATGCTCACCTTGATGGTGCTTATTTGCTTGACCCTTTTCTGATTTATTTTCGCTGTTCCAGAGGGCTGTATTGATTCCAGCTCTTGATGGCCGTGACCTGATTGCTAGAGCAAAGACAGGAACCGGGAAGACGCTAGCCTTCGGCATTCCCATGATCAAGCAATTAATGGAGGAGGATGATGGACGGAGTGTGAGGTATCCATTCATCTTCCTATGCAGCTTCACATTGTATTGCATGACAATCAGTTGATACTTAACAAGTGCATTAACCCTTTTTTTTCCCTTTTGGTAGGCGAGGTCGTATTCCTCGTGTTTTGGTTCTAGCACCTACTAGGGAGTTAGCCAAGCAAGTTGAGAAGGAAATAAAAGAATCAGCACCCAAGCTCAGTACAGTCTGTGTTTATGGAGGTGTCTCATATAATGTCCAGCAGAACGCACTCTCCCGTGGTGTTGATGTTGTTGTAGGAACACCTGGTCGCATTATTGATTTGATAAATGGCGGAAGTCTTCAGTTGGGAGAAGTTAAGTACTTGGTCCTTGATGAGGCTGACCAAATGCTCGCAGTTGGGTTTGAGGAGGATGTGGAAACGATATTACAACAGCTACCAGCTGAGAGGCAAAGCATGCTCTTCTCTGCCACCATGCCTGGTTGGGTGAAGAAATTATCTAGGCGATACTTGAACAATCCTTTGACAATTGACTTGGTATGAACTTCGTATTTCCTTCCATTTCCATTTTTATTGGTGTGAAACATGTCACTCGTTATTTTTATTTGGTTATGCCCTCAAACAAAAACATTCCAGGAATCAGTTTCATCTAGTATAAGAGC
This sequence comes from Oryza longistaminata, assembly GCA_009805545.1. Classification (NCBI taxonomy): domain Eukaryota; kingdom Viridiplantae; phylum Streptophyta; class Magnoliopsida; order Poales; family Poaceae; genus Oryza; species Oryza longistaminata. The sequence goes on from CM020184.1 coordinate 7,054,821, forward strand.
ATTCTTACATTTAATCACAGATATCATTTTGATTTTCCAAGATCAGATGTGTCAGTTGTTATGATCATGTTATATGCTGTAAAAATAGTAAATACAAATTCTGTCCAGCACACATGTAAGAGGATTAAGAGATATTAGCACTGGTCTTGAGTATGCTAATTGCACTTACACTTGAATACCTGTTGTTTCTTGCAAGATATAATTGTGCACATGTTCTGTGAAGGTTTACTTTTATTTTTTTTGTCTGGATTAGTCATCTTTTATTGTCATGTGTATACTCAGGTCGGCGATCAAGATGAAAAACTTGCTGAAGGAATCAAACTTTATGCTATCCCGCTCACATCTACATCAAAGCGCACTGTTCTTAGTGATCTCATTACGGTATGTTATTGCAGTTCATGGATTTTTTAGCTGCCTTTTCCCCTCCTCTCTTTTCGGCTCAGCCTCCTGAGATTCAGAAACTAATAAGATCATGAAACCAGTTACAGTTTATACAGCTATGTTGGTGTATCATCATGCCAGTAGATGCCCGATAAGTTTTTTTTTTTTACTTCAATCCAATTAAGATTTCAGAACATAATTCATTCATTCATCTTCCATGTCTATCGAACTTTTTACTGACTTTATAACTAGTCTGTTTTTCTGAGCGTTGGCCACTCAATTATCTAAAAATATCTTGTTATCAGGTGTATGCAAAGGGTGGGAAAACCATTGTGTTCACCAAGACGAAAAGGGATGCAGACGAGGTATCATTAGCACTGACAAACAGTATTGCTTCGGAGGCACTGCATGGTGATATTTCACAGCATCAGCGTGAGAGGACACTAAATGGTTTTCGTCAAGGGAAATTTACTGTTCTCGTAGCAACCGATGTTGCTGCCCGTGGTCTTGATATACCGAATGTTGATTTGGTGGGTTCACATATCCTCTTCACTTCATTTGATTCTAGATATTGTAATTCTGTAAATCACCCTTCCTCACAGATCTTAACTCTTTCCTTTCCATAAAGCGATTATCAGTGAAGCTTCTGAGTTTTAAACTCCATTATTATTTACAGTGCTAAAATTAGATCATCAAACTGTCCATTTTTCCCCCCGAACTTAGGTTTTTGTATTGAAACATCATCTAGCTTTGATGTGTTTTATAGCATCTCAATCTGATATCTTGGGTTAATCTTACGACTAGTTAACAAATTAACTGCATTCGAGCATTATGCTATCTGGGATGAACTGTAGGTGTGTATGGATCAATTAACGAGAGGATTTCATTTTAATGCAGATTATCCATTATGAATTGCCCAATGATCCAGAGACTTTTGTTCATCGTTCTGGACGCACTGGCCGAGCTGGGAAAGCAGGAAATGCAATCTTGATGTTCACAAACAGCCAGAGAAGGACAGTTAGATCACTTGAGCGTGATGTTGGATGCAGATTTGACTTCATAAGTCCTCCAGCAATTGAGGATGTGCTGGAGTCCTCTGCTGAACATGTCATTGCTACTTTAAGAGGTGTGCACACAGAGTCGATTCAGTACTTCATTCCAGCAGCTGAAAGACTGCAAGAAGAATTAGGACCTAATGCTCTTGCTTCTGCATTGGCACATCTGAGTGGATTTTCTCAGCCACCCTCTTCACGTTCTCTTATCAGTCATGAGCAGGTAAGAATTAATAAGTGACCCGAGGAAATTACATGTATCCATCATTAACTGATATTCTACTATTTCTACCATTGTATCGAACACTTCCTTTTTCCCTACCTTAGTTATAGCTACCCATCAACTTCATCCAGCTGTCCTGATTTATGCCTTCTACATTTGAGGATTTATATCCACCTAATGTTATATGAATACAATGGGCTACTAGTACTGATTACTGAAATTGCATCTTTTATAAATTTATAATGGGCAATCAAATAATTGTATAGAAAAGCTCCACTTTTTTTTTTGAGTTGCTCAAAGTTTTGTTGTGCGTTTACCGTTTATCTTTTTTTTTTAAAGCTAGAAGCACTCATATGATTTCTTACCCTCTATTGAAACACAGGGATGGGTGACTTTGCAACTAACTAGAGATCCAGGATATGGAAGGGGGTTCTTTTCTCCTAGATCTGTTACTGGCTTTCTGTCTGATGTTTCTTCAGCTGCTGCTGATGAAGTTGGCAAAATTTTCCTTACAGCAGATGAGAAGGTGAGCTCTTGCTTGAGTATGTCGATCATTAATTTCTGTGCATGAGTGCATTGGGTCTATGAGCAATTGAGCATGCAGTTTTGAAGCTGTTGGCTGATACTAGTTTTGCAGCATATATATCTTCTTTAATTAATGTGCATTACGTGCAATAGTATGCATTGCAGAAATCGATGACACATATCACTACTTTTTCATGCATATCTTCACAACTCCTGCATTTATGTGTATGACTTTCACTGTGATGCTCATGCATTGGCGCATTGTTGGTTGTGTCAGGTTCAAGGTGCAGTTTTCGATTTACCTGAGGAGATTGCGAGGGATTTGCTTAGTATGGAACTGCCCCCAGGAAACACCATAACCAAAGTGACAAAGGTAACCTTTGCAGCTTGGTATTTTTCAATTATTGCTATTGGAATTTATAGTGCAATTGCTATACGTAATCTGTGTGATGATACACAAGTATTTGTCTGGCGTGGTGGCATTTCCATTTATTTCCAACCAAGGCATTTAAATTGACTTTAAATGGCAAGTAAAATAGGGAATATTCTACCATTATTCTTGCACTACACACAGTATAGAATGCAATAGCAATCCCTGGTCTTGTTTTGGATGCGGAATTGGTTCTTTGTGAGCTAATGTGATGACTGTTTTCCTTTTGTTCTCTGCTTGCAGCTACCTGCATTACAGGATGATGGTCCTGCTACTGATAGTTATGGCCGATTCTCAAACTCGGACCGGGGTTTCAGGAACAGACGGTCCAGGGGTGGTGGCTCAAGAGGCGGGCGGGGTGGTTGGGACTCTGATGGTGAAGACAGATTTCGCCGTGGTGGCAGGAGCTTCAGATCTGACAATGATAGTTGGTCAGATGATGACTTTGGTGGCGGGAGAAGATCGAACCGTTCGTCATCCTTTGGTGGCCGCGGGTCATCTTACGGCAGCCGTAGCTCGTCATCCTTTGGTGGCCGCTCATCATCTTTTGGGTCTAGGGACAGGTGAGTTTCACAACATCGCAGAAATAACATAATGTCTATTCTTTTTTCATCCATGCTGTATCTTTCTTCTAGGAGATGCCACCAGAGAAAATGAAATACATTATGAGTTAGACAAAATTTGCTTACCTGGTAACTTTAGAATGTTAAGTCTTTTCCTTAGCCACTCATGTTTGTTAGTACTAGCTACTCTTATGAAGTTAAGTCTTGTCATATGACCAACTCATGTGTTGTAATTAAAGCTTTGCTGTGAAATTAATGACGGGTTTCCTAGCTAGCTCTTGCTACAGCATAATCTTGCCTCCCTGAATCATGGCCAGTGATTACTTGTACCTTCTCAGTACCAGAACAATTACTTAAACATGCTACTAGTTAACTCATGCTGCTTTCTTAAGCTAATGAGCTGTTCCTCATTTACAGCAGCAGGAGCTTCAGTGGTGCTTGCTTCAACTGTGGCGAAAGCGGGCACCGAGCATCAGACTGCCCAAACAAGTAGATGGTAGAAACAACACTCTTCCCTGCCGCTCGGGAGTTGCTCCTTCTGGGCTTGATCATGTTCCAACAAGCGGCTGGACTATTCAACACATGCCAAGGAACACCAAAGCTTCATCTGATCCATACATGCCCAACACTATTGCCTGACGAAGATTTTGCACTGGTTAGTACAGCTCTGTGTCGTCATTCCGTCGTGAAGATTTTGGCACGCTGACCACCAAAGGAGAGCCTTCTGTTCATTTATATGTAATACGGGTTTTACAGGGACGTTAAATTTTTGTTACCACCTGGGAGTTCTCAATAGGATGTTAAGATTAAATGAACCGTGTGTACAGCTCGTTCCTACACGACTGGACTGGCTGATGCCATCAGAAACTCTTCGCGCCAATTAGAATCACTGTCCAATGTCAAACAACTTTACATCTGGTGCTTGTCAAAAGTTTGCATCTGGGGCATATCAAAGGTTGCCGTTTGTCGTGTAAAGGTTTGGTCGGTTGTTCCGGCAGGTGGCACGTACCTGAAGATGACATGGTCAATGCTGCGTGAAACGGGAGATAGAAAAACGTTCATACGGATGCACCGTCGTTCAACTTGGTAGCTAATGGTTGGTCGGCTAGCCAAAACTACTGCTACGAGCTGTGTAGATTGTCGAAGCTGGACATAGTTTCTCTTGCGTACAACTCAAGGCCGTGACCTGATTGCTAGAGCAAAGACAGGAACCGGGAAGACGCTAGCCTTCGGCATTCCCATGATCAAGCAATTAATGGAGGAGGATGATGGACGGAGTGTGAGGTATCCATTCATCTTCCTATGCAGCTTCACATTGTATTGCATGACAATCAGTTGATACTTAACAAGTGCATTAACCCTTTTTTTTCCCTTTTGGTAGGCGAGGTCGTATTCCTCGTGTTTTGGTTCTAGCACCTACTAGGGAGTTAGCCAAGCAAGTTGAGAAGGAAATAAAAGAATCAGCACCCAAGCTCAGTACAGTCTGTGTTTATGGAGGTGTCTCATATAATGTCCAGCAGAACGCACTCTCCCGTGGTGTTGATGTTGTTGTAGGAACACCTGGTCGCATTATTGATTTGATAAATGGCGGAAGTCTTCAGTTGGGAGAAGTTAAGTACTTGGTCCTTGATGAGGCTGACCAAATGCTCGCAGTTGGGTTTGAGGAGGATGTGGAAACGATATTACAACAGCTACCAGCTGAGAGGCAAAGCATGCTCTTCTCTGCCACCATGCCTGGTTGGGTGAAGAAATTATCTAGGCGATACTTGAACAATCCTTTGACAATTGACTTGGTATGAACTTCGTATTTCCTTCCATTTCCATTTTTATTGGTGTGAAACATGTCACTCGTTATTTTTATTTGGTTATGCCCTCAAACAAAAACATTCCAGGAATCAGTTTCATCTAGTATAAGAGCATTCTTACATTTAATCACAGATATCATTTTGATTTTCCAAGATCAGATGTGTCAGTTGTTATGATCATGTTATATGCTGTAAAAATAGTAAATACAAATTCTGTCCAGCACACATGTAAGAGGATTAAGAGATATTAGCACTGGTCTTGAGTATGCTAATTGCACTTACACTTGAATACCTGTTGTTTCTTGCAAGATATAATTGTGCACATGTTCTGTGAAGGTTTACTTTTATTTTTTTTGTCTGGATTAGTCATCTTTTATTGTCATGTGTATACTCAGGTCGGCGATCAAGATGAAAAACTTGCTGAAGGAATCAAACTTTATGCTATCCCGCTCACATCTACATCAAAGCGCACTGTTCTTAGTGATCTCATTACGGTATGTTATTGCAGTTCATGGATTTTTTAGCTGCCTTTTCCCCTCCTCTCTTTTCGGCTCAGCCTCCTGAGATTCAGAAACTAATAAGATCATGAAACCAGTTACAGTTTATACAGCTATGTTGGTGTATCATCATGCCAGTAGATGCCCGATAAGTTTTTTTTTTTTACTTCAATCCAATTAAGATTTCAGAACATAATTCATTCATTCATCTTCCATGTCTATCGAACTTTTTACTGACTTTATAACTAGTCTGTTTTTCTGAGCGTTGGCCACTCAATTATCTAAAAATATCTTGTTATCAGGTGTATGCAAAGGGTGGGAAAACCATTGTGTTCACCAAGACGAAAAGGGATGCAGACGAGGTATCATTAGCACTGACAAACAGTATTGCTTCGGAGGCACTGCATGGTGATATTTCACAGCATCAGCGTGAGAGGACACTAAATGGTTTTCGTCAAGGGAAATTTACTGTTCTCGTAGCAACCGATGTTGCTGCCCGTGGTCTTGATATACCGAATGTTGATTTGGTGGGTTCACATATCCTCTTCACTTCATTTGATTCTAGATATTGTAATTCTGTAAATCACCCTTCCTCACAGATCTTAACTCTTTCCTTTCCATAAAGCGATTATCAGTGAAGCTTCTGAGTTTTAAACTCCATTATTATTTACAGTGCTAAAATTAGATCATCAAACTGTCCATTTTTCCCCCCGAACTTAGGTTTTTGTATTGAAACATCATCTAGCTTTGATGTGTTTTATAGCATCTCAATCTGATATCTTGGGTTAATCTTACGACTAGTTAACAAATTAACTGCATTCGAGCATTATGCTATCTGGGATGAACTGTAGGTGTGTATGGATCAATTAACGAGAGGATTTCATTTTAATGCAGATTATCCATTATGAATTGCCCAATGATCCAGAGACTTTTGTTCATCGTTCTGGACGCACTGGCCGAGCTGGGAAAGCAGGAAATGCAATCTTGATGTTCACAAACAGCCAGAGAAGGACAGTTAGATCACTTGAGCGTGATGTTGGATGCAGATTTGACTTCATAAGTCCTCCAGCAATTGAGGATGTGCTGGAGTCCTCTGCTGAACATGTCATTGCTACTTTAAGAGGTGTGCACACAGAGTCGATTCAGTACTTCATTCCAGCAGCTGAAAGACTGCAAGAAGAATTAGGACCTAATGCTCTTGCTTCTGCATTGGCACATCTGAGTGGATTTTCTCAGCCACCCTCTTCACGTTCTCTTATCAGTCATGAGCAGGTAAGAATTAATAAGTGACCCGAGGAAATTACATGTATCCATCATTAACTGATATTCTACTATTTCTACCATTGTATCGAACACTTCCTTTTTCCCTACCTTAGTTATAGCTACCCATCAACTTCATCCAGCTGTCCTGATTTATGCCTTCTACATTTGAGGATTTATATCCACCTAATGTTATATGAATACAATGGGCTACTAGTACTGATTACTGAAATTGCATCTTTTATAAATTTATAATGGGCAATCAAATAATTGTATAGAAAAGCTCCACTTTTTTTTTTGAGTTGCTCAAAGTTTTGTTGTGCGTTTACCGTTTATCTTTTTTTTTTAAAGCTAGAAGCACTCATATGATTTCTTACCCTCTATTGAAACACAGGGATGGGTGACTTTGCAACTAACTAGAGATCCAGGATATGGAAGGGGGTTCTTTTCTCCTAGATCTGTTACTGGCTTTCTGTCTGATGTTTCTTCAGCTGCTGCTGATGAAGTTGGCAAAATTTTCCTTACAGCAGATGAGAAGGTGAGCTCTTGCTTGAGTATGTCGATCATTAATTTCTGTGCATGAGTGCATTGGGTCTATGAGCAATTGAGCATGCAGTTTTGAAGCTGTTGGCTGATACTAGTTTTGCAGCATATATATCTTCTTTAATTAATGTGCATTACGTGCAATAGTATGCATTGCAGAAATCGATGACACATATCACTACTTTTTCATGCATATCTTCACAACTCCTGCATTTATGTGTATGACTTTCACTGTGATGCTCATGCATTGGCGCATTGTTGGTTGTGTCAGGTTCAAGGTGCAGTTTTCGATTTACCTGAGGAGATTGCGAGGGATTTGCTTAGTATGGAACTGCCCCCAGGAAACACCATAACCAAAGTGACAAAGGTAACCTTTGCAGCTTGGTATTTTTCAATTATTGCTATTGGAATTTATAGTGCAATTGCTATACGTAATCTGTGTGATGATACACAAGTATTTGTCTGGCGTGGTGGCATTTCCATTTATTTCCAACCAAGGCATTTAAATTGACTTTAAATGGCAAGTAAAATAGGGAATATTCTACCATTATTCTTGCACTACACACAGTATAGAATGCAATAGCAATCCCTGGTCTTGTTTTGGATGCGGAATTGGTTCTTTGTGAGCTAATGTGATGACTGTTTTCCTTTTGTTCTCTGCTTGCAGCTACCTGCATTACAGGATGATGGTCCTGCTACTGATAGTTATGGCCGATTCTCAAACTCGGACCGGGGTTTCAGGAACAGACGGTCCAGGGGTGGTGGCTCAAGAGGCGGGCGGGGTGGTTGGGACTCTGATGGTGAAGACAGATTTCGCCGTGGTGGCAGGAGCTTCAGATCTGACAATGATAGTTGGTCAGATGATGACTTTGGTGGCGGGAGAAGATCGAACCGTTCGTCATCCTTTGGTGGCCGCGGGTCATCTTACGGCAGCCGTAGCTCGTCATCCTTTGGTGGCCGCTCATCATCTTTTGGGTCTAGGGACAGGTGAGTTTCACAACATCGCAGAAATAACATAATGTCTATTCTTTTTTCATCCATGCTGTATCTTTCTTCTAGGAGATGCCACCAGAGAAAATGAAATACATTATGAGTTAGACAAAATTTGCTTACCTGGTAACTTTAGAATGTTAAGTCTTTTCCTTAGCCACTCATGTTTGTTAGTACTAGCTACTCTTATGAAGTTAAGTCTTGTCATATGACCAACTCATGTGTTGTAATTAAAGCTTTGCTGTGAAATTAATGACGGGTTTCCTAGCTAGCTCTTGCTACAGCATAATCTTGCCTCCCTGAATCATGGCCAGTGATTACTTGTACCTTCTCAGTACCAGAACAATTACTTAAACATGCTACTAGTTAACTCATGCTGCTTTCTTAAGCTAATGAGCTGTTCCTCATTTACAGCAGCAGGAGCTTCAGTGGTGCTTGCTTCAACTGTGGCGAAAGCGGGCACCGAGCATCAGACTGCCCAAACAAGTAGATGGTAGAAACAACACTCTTCCCTGCCGCTCGGGAGTTGCTCCTTCTGGGCTTGATCATGTTCCAACAAGCGGCTGGACTATTCAACACATGCCAAGGAACACCAAAGCTTCATCTGATCCATACATGCCCAACACTATTGCCTGACGAAGATTTTGCACTGGTTAGTACAGCTCTGTGTCGTCATTCCGTCGTGAAGATTTTGGCACGCTGACCACCAAAGGAGAGCCTTCTGTTCATTTATATGTAATACGGGTTTTACAGGGACGTTAAATTTTTGTTACCACCTGGGAGTTCTCAATAGGATGTTAAGATTAAATGAACCGTGTGTACAGCTCGTTCCTACACGACTGGACTGGCTGATGCCATCAGAAACTCTTCGCGCCAATTAGAATCACTGTCCAATGTCAAACAACTTTACATCTGGTGCTTGTCAAAAGTTTGCATCTGGGGCATATCAAAGGTTGCCGTTTGTCGTGTAAAGGTTTGGTCGGTTGTTCCGGCAGGTGGCACGTACCTGAAGATGACATGGTCAATGCTGCGTGAAACGGGAGATAGAAAAACGTTCATACGGATGCACCGTCGTTCAACTTGGTAGCTAATGGTTGGTCGGCTAGCCAAAACTACTGCTACGAGCTGTGTAGATTGTCGAAGCTGGACATAGTTTCTCTTGCGTACAACTCAGAGTAGTATTACTGTTGCTTAAGTTTGATGTGTTTCTTACATTTGAGCAAACGCGATCTGTGTGTGTCGACGTGCCATGTGCTTACGTATACATAGACCCAGTCGCAGTTTGGCACCAAAGGCAGCGGGGGGCGTGGTGTTCTTCCGGTGTCAGAATTCAGAAGTGGTAGGTCGATTTGGTGGCTGACGATATGACGATATCGATCAAACGGCACAGCGAAATGCATGAAATGAGAGACATATCTGTCAAGGTCAAAGTTCGAGGCTGTGCCCATGTAAAAGGACGGAGTTGGTTTGTTGATCCTAACACGATAAAAACATGTGCCTGACAACGAAAGAAGACCATTAATTAACTATGGCTTTGCTTAGTTTAGACTGTAATCGTTTTGCTGGCGACTGTTTAGACCGTAATTTAATTTCCCCACGGGTTGTGCTTGTGCCGGTGGATGATCTGAACCAAACCATTGGGCTGCCCAGTACTGCTGCCTAGTAGGAGTAGCTGCATTGCACGCATGTTTCCCATTACTGATGAATCTGTACGTACATTTTGCACACGGAGGAACAGGACTCGTCCTGTCGCCCAGCACTGGCCGGAATGACGGCTTCATGCCGTGGCTCGTGACCATGCATTGCTTGACAAAACACCACACACGCTGTTCGTGCCGTCCCTGCCCTGCTGTACCTTACCACCCCCCAACACACACACACACATTATCTTCTCCGTAGAAGTAGTAAGTTTTGCATCGTTCATATCCAACGTTTAACAGTTCGTCTTATTTAAAAAACTTATGATTATTATTTTTATTGTTATTAGATGATAAAAATGTGTGACTTTTTTTTATTTTTTATAA
>CM020184.1:7065274-7081649 GCA_009805545.1 Oryza longistaminata
TTCATGTGATTTGGTTTAGCATTGTTTTAAACATGATTTATATTTTTTTTTGCATATTTATATAAAAACTTTGAAATAAATAAATTGTCAAATGTATAGCGTTATCTATTAAAAAACCCGGAGGAAGTATCTTGGGCTGTGTTTAGTGCAGCACAAAGTTTGGATTTTGGTTGAAATTGAAGATGATGTGACTGAAAAGTTGTGTGTGTATGACAGGTTGATGTGATGGAAAAGGACTAAAGTTTGAATCCAAACTTTGGATCTAAACACAGCATTGGTAACAGCTTAAGATAGCTGATATCATCATGCCATTACCTAATTCCTTTTTTTTATATATCTTAGAGAACTTGCCAAGTGGTGAAATGAAATGAAGTTCCACTAGAAATTAACCATCTGCCTAGCTATTTAACAAACTCACGTTACCATCACTACTACCTGTTTTACAGTTTTTATTTTCTGCAGTAACGCCAGAAGAGAGTTACACGCTAATGTGAAAGGTAAACTAAAGATTTAATATATATGATGTGGTTATCTGGGTCGATGACGATCATGCACATGCCATGAGCAGATTAGGCAGAGGGATGGCGTGTAGAGAACTGAAGTGAACAAATTGAATAGATTATGAGGATACAGTCTTCTTGGACAAGCACGCACCGTTTTCAGAATAACAAATCCTTGAGCAGTAACTGTTCTTGATGGAGATGCATGATGTGTTTTTCAAACCCCAACACTCACTCTGGTACAGGTAAGCAAAGAGTGAGAAGAAAGCTATTGCTAATACTATAGTGATTACTGCTGCCCAGTATCTTATTACTAGCAGGTTCCCACAGCCATAACTACTTACTCGAGAAGAGTTGCAGAACTAAAATTGGTTGACTTGGATCTGCAGCTGCCTTTGTTTGCAAGACAAGTGGAATCAGATCGAATTTTTGGGGACGAGACCTACTTGACGTTACACACGTACTCCTACTGAATACCAGATCATTCATAGTACCAATAATTTACTACAACGATTAGTACCAGTAGAGTGTACTGGCCTGCAAATCGGTTGCTAGCTGCATGGTAGTACTCGACTAGATTAGTACTACTCATCCGTCCCATAAAAAATAATCTAAAACCGAATGTGACATACTCCGTATTATAGTACGATGAATTTAGGATGTGTCATATTCGATACTAGGTTGGTTTTTTATGGGACGGAGGGAGTAGTAGAGTAGCTTTGCACTGCTACGTAGGAGTACTACTAGTATCTTTGATGGCTGTCAAGTACATGGAGTGAGTATTTACCTCAAATCTGAGCTAACAATGGTCATATCACCATCCGTGTCCTACAGTAATTAACTAGAACATCAAATGCTGGCAGACATGATATCAGAAATTCAGAACTCTGAATTTGTCTGAAGCCCAGTAGGAGCACTGCACCATCCTTACACCTGCGAACCATTAGAGTGATTAATAGTTCTAGTATCACGATTTGCCACTTGATACGCGATTAATTCTTTCCCGTTCTGAGTTCTGACAAGCTACATCAGGAGTACTGGTACTACAGTACTCCGTATCTTGTTTTCTTTTTGTGAGGAATTACGTGCAAGTTCCAACAGATCAGGCTGGACAGAAAGGATTAATCAATTAAGTTGTCATCAGTCATGTCTTAATCATGGGCGATTAGATGCTTTCCCTGCTGCTGCGATGCTGGCTGCGGCCACAAGGATGCCATTTACGATTCGCAGCATGGTCCACGCGTGGTGTCATCGCTCAACTTTTCCAACGGTTACTACTGGAAAGGGATCCTCTGACTTAACTGCACATGTAGTTGAGTCACTAATATGTGGGTCCTATTTTACTATGGCTCACATGTTAGTTACTCAACTGCACAGCAGTTAAGTCAGAGGATCTGCTTCCGTTACTACTACTCGATCTCCTACTTTACTCCTATATAACTGACCATTTTACTTTTCACTGCATCTTACTCCATTCGTACCATAATATAAGGCACAACTACTTTTTAAAATTGTTTCATAATTCAGTATAAGACAGGCATGCATGCATGTTATTAAGTAGTACTTTTTTTCACTCAAATATTATTATTTAAATCCTCCACCATCAAGATCTCTAATTTTATTGGGTGCATGCATTCTATTTATTAGGTAATCCAAACTACGAGGTGATAATAATTATTAAAAAAAACATACTGAGGCCTCTCACATACCAATGGTGTTTCATTTGATCCATCAAAAGTTCATGTAAGAAGCATTCCATTTCCATCACAAACCACACAAACTATTGAATTAAATTTATGTGGACTTTTCATTTGCCTTTGAGGCATGCTATATCCATGATGCTGCAGTGTGAAGAATCCAAAAGGACATTTTGGGTGGAGAGGAGCAGAAGAGTACAGAAGGGACATTCATGTCATTCAGGTCAACGACTCTCTGCTCCCATCCATCCAACGGTCCGCCCACCTCCGTACGGTTTACATAAACAAACGCATCAAAGACCTAATTACACACTGGGTTGGTCATGTAATTCTCCCCCCACAATATACTAACCTAGGCTCTGTTTAGTTGGATCTAAAGTTTGGATTTTGGTTGAAATTGGAGATGATGTGACTGAAAAGTTGTTTGTGTATGATATGTTGATGTGATGGAAAAGGACTGAAGTTTGGATCCAAATTTTGGATCTAAACACAGCCCTAGTACTACTCCTTTTTGTAACTTGCAAAATTTTGATTGTATTAGAGTTGTGACAAAAAAACGTCAATATTTTTCCTATCTAATAAAATTACCCTTGATTAACTAAAAAAAGAAAAATACCCTTAAGCGCGCATCCTTTTCATTGACAGCACTGGCATGTATGGTTTATGAATGCAGTTACTTGTACATCACAAACCGGCACTATTCCCTCCATACGCAACAAGGATTTCCCCCCTAGCAGTAGAAAACTCAAGCTACAGACTACCAGGTATATTTGCATAAAGTGCATAATTTAAACCTTGCTTAGCTTAGCTCAACTGAACAAATCCAATCCAAAGCAAGCAAAACCATTAATCAAATCAATCAATTAAAAAATTAATTAATCAATTAATTATAATTAATCCGCCCATAAATCAGAATGCAAGCAGAGAGAGAGGAAGTCCAATGAAGAAAGAATAAAAGCCGCCCACCTCTTCCCCTCCCACCCCATCTATCTCCCCTTCTCTCCTTCTCCCTCTCCTCCTCCGCTCCCATCTCCGGCGACGGCGAGGCCTCGCCGCCACAACCTCCTCCTCGTACTAACTCTCCATTCCTCGCCGCAGCCACCACGTAAGCTCGCTCGCTCGCGCGCGCGCGCCTTGGGAAAGAAGAAGAAGAGAGCAGGCCAAGAACCTGTGGCTGGGCGGCGCCATGTCCGGCGTGCGGGTGGCGGTGAAGGCGCCTGCGGCGGCGGCGGCGTGGCCGTACGTGGAGTACATGGCGCGGTGGGAGCGGCAGGTGGAGCGGAGGCAGCTGTTCCTGCGGAGCTACCACTTCTCGCGCGACGTCGAGCTCTCGCCGCGGGCGCGGGCGCGGCGCGTCATCTCGACGGGGCTGCGAATGTTCCATCTCTGCTTCGCGTGGGTCTCGCGCCGCCGGAACATCCACTGCGACCGCTTCCGCTACAGCCGCCTCTGCGGCGTCGACCATGCCCCGGCCGCCGCGTCCGTGTGCTTCTGGTAGGAGCTCAAAGCTGCAAAGCATCGATCAAGCAAGAAAGCCAAAGCTAGGTTGGGTTAATTGGCGTCTCAAACAAGAAGGCAATCTAAGCTCATTGCTGCTTGGATAAAAAAGTAAAAATTAGCCGGTAAAATGTTAGTAACTTGTAGTGTAATTCCATGGAGTCAGTTCTTGATTACTGCTTCACTAGAGAGGATAAACTGGGTGTTTATTATCTAAGGGGATTGTTTATGTTCAGTGTTTTTTCGTTCTTTTTTTCTTTTACTTTTGATGGTGAATCTACACTCTACTACTCTGCCGGTCTGCCCCAATGGATGAACGAGCTGTGTATTTTGCTCAACTTTTTTTTTCTGCATTTCTACCTGCTCCTCTGTTCTTCAGGTCGCTTGATTTGACCTCTATGTTCGCTTCTTTCTTTCTTAAAAATTGCCATGTAAATAAAATCAGGGTTGTGTACATATACTATGCATGCACGTGCATGCAGTTTCAGACAAAATCACACCTTTTTTTCTTCAGAAAATTGTGAAATCTTTGAGGCCACTGTGGCAATCTAGTATCAATCATGCAAACAAGATGAGAAGAGAATTGGAGCAGGATAATGGAAAGATGCCTGGCCGGTGAATCTTCTGAGTTGCAGGGACCAAGAAAGAAAGAAAAGAAGCCCAAAGTCTGAGGTCTAATTCTAAAAAAAATATTCAGAGTTTGTTTGGAAGTAGGTGAGGTGAGCCACGGTTCGTGTTTCAGCTTTATTTCAAGTGCGTGTCGCGGTCAAAAGGCAGCAGTGCAAGGAGAAGAACAACTGAAGAAGAAGAGATAAGCAAATGGTTGCCACTTGCTACATGCAATGCAAGGAAGACGATGCCAAATTGAAAATGGCATCTTTGGTTCCTGCCTCCTTTTCAATGAATTCCGTGAGAGATTGGGAACTCCTCTTCTCTCTGATGTGCACAAGATTTGATCTTGGATTGGCTGAATTCACTGTCATTTACTTCAAACAGGCAGTGAACAGCCGGCATCACTTCTTAGGAATGCAGAAAAAACACTGTAACAAATATGTTTTTTTGGAGGCAATCTTTGTGTTGCAATCTGTCAAATATTTTTACACTCGTCCAGTCACTCCATGCCGGCACATATGCCATCACAATAAAGGATTTTGTTCAGTACAATCCTGAAAGACTTTGGCTGGCACCACCGTGTCAATACGCCTTAACTGAAACACTGTACTGGAAGGAAGTACTACCTCCGTCCCATATTACTTGTCTTTTTGAGTTTTTATTTGTCAATGTTTGATCATTCGTCTTATTCAAAAAAATTTGGAATTATTATTTATTTTGTTTATCATTTGCTTTATTATCAAAAGTACTTTACATATGACTTATCTTTTTTTATATTTGCACTAATTTTTCAAATAAAACGAATGGTCAAACGTTGCAAATAAAAAGTCAAAAACGTCACCTATTATGGGACGGAGGGAGTAATTCATCACTGGTTAAAACTGACCGATCAATTGATGCACTGTAGCATGCACTCCACCTAAATCAATGGAGTACTAGCTTTAATTTAGCCGTGTATGTTACTACACCTTCTCCACGAGTCCAGGCCGGGTCAGTGGACTCAGTCATTATCACTAAGAAATCCATCATTATTATCCTGGCCCATATGCCACGCTACAAATCTAAATGCCTGATTAATCAAGTCAGTATAGCTATTATCTTAAAGCCTCTGTCTCAAAATATATATAAGGATACTGTCTTAAATTTATGAAAAGAATAATAATATTTATGAACAGAATATATTGATAGTATCATATGAGCATCGTTATGAAATATATTTTCATAGTTTATTTTTTGATGCGGTAGTTTATTTTTTGAATATTTTTTTTTCATCCTACTCTTTTCGATAAAAACTTGATTAGTTAAAAGAGTCTAACTTAGGACAAATCTGAGTCCTTATATTTGGGGACGGATGGAGAGAGGAGGTATCATAAGAGGAGAGACTCCTCCATCTTACGACGAGTAGGGTACTTGTACTATCTACATGAGATGATGAGGTTAAGCTTGGGTGATGGTCCCAGATGCATGTGCTAGCTATCTATTGTCTGCGTGATCTTTTCTTGACTCCTCTCTCTGCATTCTGTTTAACGTAGTTCATGAACAATATGATGGTTTGATTCTGGAATGTGGTGCCATTGTCTTTTCAAAAGCATGATTGAGCAATTCGACATGGACGTTCTCTTTTTCTGATCAGAAGGATCGGATGGATTGTGATGTTTCAGACTTTCAGTGTGTGAGAGGAAATTCAGGTAATCATACATTCATACTGTACTTCAGTACTGGTAGCAACAGCTTTGGAAACGTTCAGCTACCTCGCTGCCATTGCAGTCAGGTTTGGGGAACCTAACAGAGACAAAATTTGAATCCAAAAGCTGGGAAATAAAGCAGCCCAGTTTGAATTCATGATGAGGACAATAGCTCACTTTGTGAGTGCAGATTGACAAAGTCCACTACTATGTACTTTTAAGGTTAGCTGCTATCTGCTTTAGAAGTTGTAAAGATATCAGTGCTGCTAATCTTGTCAGGGAGCTGCCATGGTAGGATCTAGTACATCTGAAATGGAAAAAAAGAGAGAGCTATCAGTTGTAGTTAGGGTTTATAATACTACGCTATTACCTCACAATTACCGCGGTAACCATCTCAGTTTTTGAAACCTTAAGGTTTTTCTCGGTAACCTCACGTTTTTTGCTCGACTACCACTGGGGTTCCCCTACCATTTTTGTAGTAGACAGAAAAAATGTACGAGCTGTCCGTTCATCTCTTCCTCCCTAACTTTGTTTCTCATCTTTTGGGCTTCCAATGGAGCAAATTTTGCCAAATCATTTCTCCATTCTTGTTTCATTTACTACTCCTACCAAATGAATAATGATACATGAATGTAATGCACCCATTCGTGCAGACATAGTACCACCATGACCTGTCTTAAGTACTCTTATATGTAAGTTAAATTGAAGATAAACTTGTATAGTTTGGGCACTTCACATGGCTCTCATTTATGATGCAGCAGCGACAGCAGCAATAACAGAGATAGAGATGAATGCCCTTCAACATGATATACTGCTAGCGCTCCTTCATCCACGGGTTTCATGGACCAGGAGATTGATTACTATTCGCAATTTTTGCCTTTTTTTTTCTAATCCAAATTCTAAAAATCCGCTAGGCTTCGTCTGAAACGTGCGAAATTTTTAACGCGATTTCTGTGAGAGATAAGCTGATATGTGCCGCAAATCCTACGAAGTTATTTCCTGACAGATTTTGGCATTCCAGAACATTCCAGCATGGCAGTATGAACTGCACTAGCAGGATGCAGGCCGAGTTTAGTTCTAAAATTTTTCTTCAAACTTTTAATTTTTTTCATCACATCAAAACTTTCCTACACACACAAACTTTCAACTTTTCCATCACATCGTTCTCAATTTTAACCAAACTTCTAATTTTAGCGTGAACTAAACACAACCGCAGTCTTAAAAAAATACTACTATATAAAATACAGTCTTAGTTAATAATAATTGTTCCATGGTAAACAAACTGCGTTAAAATATTAGTAGAAAAATATTGCAATTGATAATGGAGGAAATTGATTGCTGCAAGGAAAACAAAGAGGTGCATCTGTACTATTTAGCAATTTAGAATATATATATATATATATATTAAATTATTAAAAAATAGAAGGGATTTCACTGTCATACAGAAGTACTCTGCGATTTGACTCAATGGAAATCCAAAACAGAATAATGCTAACTAAGAAATAGAAAACTGGTATATTTATTCTTGTTATCTTTTGTATTTTCTGATACAGTTGAACATATTAATCAAGAAAAACAAGGATATTGAGGCTCATTAAATATAACACTGATAGATCCTTGCAGTATCAACATGGTTCTTGAAAGTATTAAAAAAAAAAATTCTGTGGAACTGCGTATAAAGGGGGAAAAAGGAGAAATAAACCATCCCAAATCCTCAGCAATTCAAAATAACTTTTATTTTCTGAGACACGTGCAATACTAGAGACCAAGAATTCTTCTTGCTTCCAATTCGGTATAGAGTATTAGAGGACATAAAAAAACATTTTGTCTGCAGATGAATATGTAAGCAAATATATATAAACCTCAATGACAGTTCGAAAAAGATATATACCTCAATGCAAAGTGTGCAAAATTATCACAACTTGAAGGTTTCTCTCTTTTTTTTTTAAGAAAAAAAAAGAGATGATCTTGAGGGATGAAGATTGCTTAACACAAAATAATAATAATTAAATACTGCTTAAGAGATGGGATCAGATAGTCATAGAATTGCTCCAGCCGTGTACTAGAGGATCCTCCTCAATACTCAATAGACATTGTCTCCGTAGACTAAAACCCAAAAGTTAAGTGAAAGGAGGCCATTAGAGAAGGAGCAGGCACTCCCCCTGTCACGAATAGAATTGTTGCGGTCCGATTCTAAATGGGCCAAGTAATGCAGGATGGGCTGTACTAGTGGGCCTGGCCGCATGACGTTGCATCGATGACGGGCCTCACCAGTCACGGAATTGGGCCTCTCCCAGCCGGGCCTAGCCCATCAAGAAACCATAATTTGGATGGACTAATCCATTAGCATTTCGCAACAAACAATCATATTACGCGTACAAATACCATTCCCGCCAAAAAAAAAAAAACCATTTGGTCTGCTTGACTCCGAGTTGGTCTCGGCGATCAATTGCATTATCTCTGTACTGCCATTTGATCGCGCGTACGTGCGCCACGTCCACGATAAATACCCTCGATCGGCTACCATCTGCTAGCTCTAGCTCTCCTCGATCAATTCAGTTTCTCCCCTGATCGAGGTGAAGCTAGGGCAACGCGAGAGCTAGCGCCGCCGACATGGCCGACGACGACGAGATCGCTCTTGAGCCAGGCTACGTCTTCCACCCTTCCGACGACGGCCTCATCACCCTCTTCCTCCGCCCCAGCATCGCCAAGATCCCCTTCGAGGACCGCCTCATCAACCGCGCCGACGTCTACTCCGCCGATCCGGCGGAGCTCGTCAGCGAGCACAGACCGGCGCCGGGCACCCATGGGAGCAGCAGCGTCTGGTACTTCTTCTGCTCCCCGCGCTACACCAGCAAGCGCAAGACCTCCGGGAGGCGGCAGCGCGCGGTCGCCGGCGGCGGCGGCGGCGAGAGCGTGTGGAAGTCGGAGGGCGGCAAGAAGGCCGTGATCGGCGCCGATGGCCGCCGAGTCGGGTACCTCCAGAAGTTCTCCTATGGCGCCTACGAGTCGTCGTCGTCGGGGTCGGCGCGCACGTTCACGAGGCTAGGGTGGTGCATGACGGAGTACGGCCTCGACGACGACGCCATCGACGGAGCAGACAAGCAGGTGCTCTGCAAGGTCTACCGCTCGCCGCGCGCGGTCTGCGCGGAGGCGCGCACGGCGGCGGCGAAGTCCGCCGATTCGCCATGCTCCGGCTCGAAGAGGAAGGCGGACGACGGCGCGGATCACCCGGAGGCGCCATCCAGTGCGCGGCCGCGGCAAGAGGAGGCCGGGAGCGAGCACGGCGAGCAGCCGGCGATCCTGCCGGAGTTGGACCTGGACGCGATGCTGTCGGCGCCGATGGACGACAACTTGGGAGTGGAATTCGACACGGCCACGACGGAGCAGTATATGAGGTATCTGATGAACGACGAGCCATTGCCGTGGGCTCCGACGATGGAGGCTGTCGACGGCGTCGCCGGCGGCGGAGACGAATTCATCGAGACGACGAACGGACCTCGCATGGGTGAAGAGGAGATCATCGCGCGGCTGGCTGCCGGAGAAACCCTCGACGACATTCTTAGCACGAACCCTAATTAAATGAAACAAGTTTTTGATTGAGGTGTAGTGAGCGGCTGTAGCACTAAGTAGTGCAGTGTTTTTCGTCAGAGAGCTGCAGGTTTAGTTAGACATGTACTATGTATGTATCAATCAATTAGTTAGGTGTTTGTTTGATCAACTGAGATGCATGAAGATATGCATTGCTCGATTGATCATCTCGATCGATCTGTAATAAATAATGAGAAGAGTTGAATCGATTCTTTCTGTAAAGTCTGATGTAATGCCCTGTTTGTGGGCTAATGAAATTCATCTTCATCGTAGATTCGGACTTCGGAGTGATACTTTTGTGGACTAATGAAATTCATCTTCATCGTGGATTCGGATTTCGGAGTGATGCTCTTTTTTTTGTCGACTATAATGAAATTCATCTTCATCGTGGATTCGGATTTCGGAGTGATGCTCTTTTTTTTGTCGACTATTCATCAGAGTGATTCGTTCTGGCGTTTGGGCAATTTGGTTCGATAGTGCTGTGCCGATCACTCTACCATTGGTAGCGATCATGGTCTCGGCCCATCACGAACTCGAGTCACGAATAGTAGCTGAGAGCCTGAGATCCAGTAACCATTGGTGGGCCGGGACTTCTCATCGTTTCATTTTGTAGCCAAATCATTTACTTCAAATAGTTGATTTGCTTGACATCAAAATCATTTACTTCAAACTACCTCCGTAACAAAATATAATAATTTTGACTATAAATCTGAACAAGTACATATTCAAATCCATAGCTAAAAGTTCATATATATTCTAGGACAGAGCCATGGAGGTAGTACATAGTTTCAAATCATTTGATACGATAGAATGCAGCAATGTATTTACAACGATTCAGAGAACAATCCAACATGCATTGCGCGATCAGAAAAGCGAACACGGCAGTTAACTAAAAATCAAGGCTCCATCGCAGACGAAAATGGATTTCCGTTCCTGTACTTTTTTTTTAGAACTCATAAACTTTATTCCATATCAGAAACAGAGTACATGATTCATCATATATTTTCCTGCACTGAAATGCTCTATTAGACTTCTAGCATAACAGCATCTGCTAGGACCGTTCCTGTACTTATGCCATCCATAGCATTCTACCCATCAAAATGTAAAACTTATAGCTGCATAATGTAAAAGACTTGGTTGTCAATTTTCAGGGTGTTCCATGATGCAAGCTCATGTATTTGAACTGGCTGATAGACGGACGACCCTTGCTGTACTTTGCAGCGCTTCAAGCAAACTTCATCATTTTTCTGCAAATTAAACAAGGATTTCTATCAGCAAACGACCTGACATTTCAACTAAAAAAAGTCTGAAATATTATAATTGCTAAAATTAGAAAAATTAGCTAGGTTCTTTTGTGCCTGTTGACAAAGAGTTGTTCTGTAATGGGTATCTACTATCAAATGCTTTTTCCCTTTACACAATCAATGAGGTTTCTTCTGATCGCACCTTTTGCTAAGTGCCACTTCTCATATACTCTGGATCTATTCAGTAGATTCAGATTGCACTCTGCTTATCAACAGTTTTTTTTTTTTAAAAAAATGTTACTGGTAGACCTCTTTTTTTTTTTGCCTTTTACTTACTCAGAATTATGCTTGCAGCTCATGTTAGTGACTGCGAATATGATGCAGGGGGTGGGGGCTGGTGAACTTCGATGGCACCTTCAATCATAAGAGCAACACTCTTCATCGCTGGTCGCATCACAGGTTCACTCTGTGTGCACCAAATGCCGACGTTCACCATTCTCACCAGCTCAGCTTCGTCGACACCATCTGCCACCTTGCCAGCATCACCAAACATCACACACTCATATGCCCACTCGGAAATGTTGTACTCCTCCCCAGCCCGCTTCAGATCCATGCTTTTCTTACAGCTTATGACCTCCAGAAGCATGATCCCGTAGCTGTACACGTCTGCCTTCACGGTGATTGCTCTGTTCTTGCTCCACTCCGGTGCTAGATAGCCCCGGGTTCCTCGGATGCCGGTGAATGTCTTTGTTTGGTTCCCAATCAGTAGCTTTGCTAGCCCAAAGTCAGCAATCTTAGCTATCCCCAAACTGTCAATGAGTATGTTCTCTGGCTTGATATCGCAGTGGATTATTGGGCCCTCTATCTCTGAATGCAGGTATTGCAACCCTCTGGCAACATCTAGAGCAATTGCAACCCTCTTGCTCCAGGCAGGGGAGGCATCTGAGTGAAAGAGGATGTTTGCCAGGGATCCATTTGGCATGTACTCATACACAAGCAGGCGATGAATGCCCTCATTGCAGAAACCAAGCAATCGCAGCAGGTTCCGGTGGTGTGTTCTTGCAATCACACGCACTTCCCTGTTAAATTCACGCTGCCCATCCTCAGCCATCTTTTCGAGCCTCTTCACAGCGATGTCCTGGTTGGTGTCGGCCACGACACCTTTGAATACCGTCCCGTATGCCCCCTTGCCAAGCTCTTCGCCGAAACCATTTGTTGCCACATCTAGTTCCTGGAAAGAATAGGATCTGAGGCCAAAAATGTTCCCATCAATCCTGGAGTCCTCTTGCCGTGGTGCCGTCATCGTCATGTGTGCCAATGATCGCCGATGCCTGCAGATAAGTAATAGAGATGCCACTAATAGCACAAGCAGAGAAAAGATGGCCAAGGAAACTCCTGATATCAATGCAGAATTTGCATGGATACTCATAGCCCTTTGGCGAGTACCGGATATGGTCTGGTAAGTGTAGATCTTCACAAAGAGTGTGGTGTTACCAGGCATCCTGCCATATCTAATCGGAAGCATCTGTTTTGAGCAGTAGGAATCACTAAACATGGCGATATCGCAAGCACAATCGGAGAGGCAAAGTAGTTTGCAGGCTTCAATACTAGTTGTGGCCGGTAGAACAGCATACGGGTTCTCTAACCAAGTAGTGTTCTTCACTTCGACCATCGTGGTTGTCACTCTCGTCTCATCGTTAGAGCTGTTCCTCACGCAGCCACCGGTTGGCAATGCTCTCCAGCAACCAAGTGTACTCTGGTTAGTGCTCAAGAATTCAAAACCAGGAAGGCAAGAGCAGCTTGTCTCTCCTGTCACGGTGAGATGGCAGAAGCTATTCGGACCACAAACACCTTTCACAAGGCAGCGATCACTGCCAGGCTCAAGCCACTCAACCTCTGTTGTAGGTGCCCTGCCAAGCTTAAAGAAAACATGTGAGTAGAGTCGTAGGATGCCGTCGGGATCAAATGTCAAATGATAGTAAATTTCCATATCAGGGGAGGCATTGGAAGGCTGGTTGGCATGGAACAGTATCTTTGTATAGGAGTTTTTCCTGTCAAACATCCATATGGTACCATTAGGATCTAATGAAAGCGTGAGGAGGAGGCCCATGTTGAAAGTCCAGGTAGACCAGTACGCACTACCAGAATCAATGGTGCCAACAGGGTACATCACAAGATTGCCATCTTGTTGGTTCTCAAGCCTATACTTCCCACTGGCAGGATTACTCTGAGAGACACTTGAAAGAAGAAATCTGCCAGGACGCAAGTTCTGACCTGCCAACAATGTGTCTGTCGGAAAACTGAAAGTAGACCATATGACCTGTCTGCTCATGGTCATACAGTACAAAGTTGCCGGTGTTCAACATGGCAGCAGAGGCAGCAGGTGTAGAACTGTCAGATATGGGGTTCAGTTGGCTACCTGGAGTTGATGGAGTTCGTGACCATTGGAGCGCACCACCATGCCCAAATATGATAGAACCACCAGCAATTGGGGGCTCATCACGGTTGGCAGTCCACACAATTGTCCTTGACACACCAATCACAAGCCACACCCCAATAGAAAAGCCTTCGCCGTTGGGATAGAAGCCGAACGCAAAGCGGCCTGAAGAGGAGGACCAGTACTGGGTGCTGCTTGTGTTGATAGAGGATCCCAAAGTAATGAATGACTCATTGGCTGAAGCTCCAGCGGCAAAATTGGGGTCTTCAGGAACCAAGAGCAGCAGGGATAGGAAGAGAATATGTGGGAACATTGTCCAGGAGGAAGAGTCTACTGCAGTTCCTTGAGATGAGATAGTAATTGTATGCTGAAGAAACCTACTGGCAATTCTAAGCAGGGAATGGCTTTTGTTAGACCCTGTGAAGTGTAAACTAATGAATACTACTCCCTCCGTCCCTAAATATTTGACGCCGTTAACTCTTTTAAACATGTTTGACCGTTCGTCTTATTAAAAAACTTTTGTGAATATTATTAAAAAACTTGAGTAGTAGTAGTATATTTAACAATGAATCAAATGATAGGAAAAGAATTAATAATTACTTAAATTTTTTGAATAAGACGAACAGTCCAACATGTTTAAAAAAGTCAACGGCGTCAAATATTTAGGGACGGAGGGAGTAGTATTTTGACAGTCAAGGAAACTGACAGAAAGAAATTGTGGACGAACTTATTAGTCAAGTCTTTAGTGGACTAGGGAGACTTGGACCTGAGTTTAATCTAAAAAATTGATCATCATACAGAAAGAACGGGAATGCACAACACCAAGTGATCTACAGTAAGGAAAATGGTGAAAACAACAACCTGAGCAGAGATGAAGGGAAGTGATAACCACCTTTTCAAAAATTGGTTCCAGTTAACCGAGATTGAACAAGTTGATACAGATACATGATACATGCTGTACAGCTCAATGTTTTCTGTATAAAGTTAGTTATGATCTAGACTCAGCACTGATGAGGTAATTTTCAGTCAGTTTGTTAGCTTGATTCAATGAATCACACTATGAGTCTGCAGGAATGGGGATCGTTCCAATTACCAGATCCTGGTTAGTTTGCACATGAGAGTGAGTATGAATTGGAAAACATAGCATAGGCGTAATGGATAAAACTGAAATTCTATACCTTAATTTACCTCCCTTTGCCCTCTAGATTGGCCATACTCCAGCTCCGCCCGCGCTCCCGCTGCACGTATCCGGCCTACATCTACACATCATACGGGGGAATTTACTATTTGCCACTCTCTCAAAATGCCAGTGCTTAAATGCCACTCTCCCAAATTTTCATTCCCAAATGCCATCCGGGCCCACATGTCAGCCTCACTCTCCATTCAAACAAAAGTGATGCGGGACCCGATGATGAGTGAGGCTGACATGTGGGCCCGAGTGGCCTTACACCGAGCGTTGGACGATGTGCCTTTGGAACGGCGTCGGTCGCTTCGCGGCGTCGGTCGGCGGCGGCCCGTGCAGGAACGGCGCGCCACACGGCTGAAGCCGCAGACCGCAGGGTAGCAAGGCCGTGCTCGCCATCCGCGCCGTCGAGGCGTATGCGAGCGCGCCTCTGCGCTCGGTCGGCCGCCTCCGTAAAATGCCCTCAGCGGAAGAAGCCAGGAGCGCCCGGACCACGGAAGTAGGAGACGGTCCCAGGCATGGCACGAGACCGACCTGCTCACCTTCTCGTCCAAGCGCCAACCGACGAAGCGGGTCGACGAAGGACGTGCGAACGCGGAGCATGCGCGCGTCGCGGAGGCACCGGAAGTTCAACCTGGTGGCAAGCCGTCCCCCGGCAACTGCCGCCAACCGCGCCACCGTCACGGCCAGAGGCATCCTAGTGGACGGGAACGGATGATCGCGCCGCGCTAATGTACAGCGCCGACGCAGACGATGTTCGACTCGTGGATGCGTGTCGAGGTCGGAGAGGCCGTCATTGGCGCTTCCACCGTCACGGCGGTGAGAACGCTGGAAACGCCCTCGAAACCCGCCACCACACTCCCCGCCGCCGGCCGTCTTGGCCCCGCGCCGTAAGCTCGGCGAACGGGGAGCTCCGTTGCGGGTCGCGCGCTGCTTGCCAACCATGGAGGATGGCCGAGCGAGCGCCTTCCGACAGCTCGGACGAGGGTGCATGGCGTACCATCGGTAGAGCTTCTCACCTCCTCTCGTGCCGCGCCGACGCTACCCCTCCACCGAGGTTGATCAGCGTCGGGATGCCGCGCGCTGGGCGTGGAAGCGCGCGAGCAAAACGCGCAGCTCGCTGTTCAGGGCGTTCGGCGCGCTCCGTGCGGTCTACGACGTGCGCCGGGCTCGCTTCGAACAGGAAAAAGCTAGGATTGACGGCCGGCGTGGTCATGAAGGTGGTGACGAGGCGCCATGAGCACGAGGATGGCGAAGGCCTCCTCGTTGAGCACCTTGCCGGCTGCGGCCGCGATGGTTGAGCACGATGAGCTCCACGAGCCCCTTGGTGATTCATCAACATCCGCAGCGCGAGCGCCTCACGCAGGCGCACACGGCATGACAGCAGCGGACGCCGCCACCTGTGCCGCCGATCTTGCCGGCGCAGGCCGTCGTCATGACGAGCACGAGGAGCCCCACGACTTGCGCCGGAGATGGTGGTGACGTCCGTCTTCAGACCGCTCGACACCGAAGTAGAGGGGGAGGAACAGCGACGACCGAGGATCCTCGACCTTCTCCGTCAGCGCCCGGCGCAGGGCCTTCCTTGGGGACGACGACGCCGATGGTACGAACGCGCCGAACAGCGCGTGGTATGCGATGGCGTCCGTGGCGAAGCCGGCGGGCGAGAACGAATGACGAGAATCGCGCAGACGAACGATTCTTTCCAGGCTCGCCCTCCGGCGACCGCCGTGCCATGAGACGAGCACGGGCCGGCACCGCGACCCGTGGCGAAGCCGACGAACGCGACGCCGCAGAGCAGGACGTAGATGGACACGAGCGGCGACCCCGGAGCCCGGAGACGCGATGGCGAGGGCAAGCAGCACCCACGCGGTTGATGTCGTTGACAGCCGCGGCCGACATGGCCCATGTGCGGTCGCGAGTCGTGTGAAG
>CM020184.1:7091645-7103656 GCA_009805545.1 Oryza longistaminata
TGGTGTGTGTGTAAAGCGTCAAATGATAGGGAAACAAAAGTATAGAATCAAAAATCAACCTACGCCAAATTAAACCATAGACCTAGAGATAAAGCCATTCACATGTCTCAGAAAATGCACCATTTGTGCTAAACAAGTCCAGATTTCAGGGCAGGACAAACATAGGGAGCAAATTGTTTAACAGAAGATTAACAAATCACAGATAAGTGTAAACAAGAGCAACGTGCACCATTTATATTGTAATAACAGCACAAATCATGCTTTGATGAAGAGATTTCATGAAAATATCCCAACCAATCCATAGCAGGTTCCACATGAAAAATTTAAATCATGGGTGTTAGACAAAAGTTATAGAATGGTAATACAATAAATTTAGCATTAGATTGAAACTTAAGCAATCAACGACCTAAATAATAGAAAAATTGTCACATCCAGATTCTCTCTCTTTTGCAACCACAATCACCTCAACTTCAAATTCCTACTGAAATCAAACAGTAACCAGCAAAAAAAATCTCATTCCTCACGAAACCTCCCTAAATCATAATATGCCTGAAATCTAAGAAAACGAAAATTCCTCACTGAATTAAACTCTAAAGCCCCTGATAATCAACCAAAATTCTACTTCCTGACAGAATCTAAGCTTAACCTATCCCAGGTAGGCTATTCAGGAACCAAACCTAATCCACCCAAATTGCAGGTCGGCTGGAATCCAACCGTAATCTAGCCAATTGAGAATTCGTGCTGTTCGGCTATCCAAGATACACCACAACACCCCGTACGTCTAGCCATGAGCCCGTGACGAATTTTTAGAACCCAAAAAAAAAAACAGAAACAGAGCAAACCATGGCCCCATCTAGATCCCAAAAAAAGGGACAGAGAAAGGAGAGGCGAATGAACGCTCATTCGATAAAGCGATACCTAGGGTTGAGGTTCGTGGACCCCTCAGCTGCGTCGATCTCCCTCGAAATCCGCCGCTAGTATCCTCCCTGTGCAGCCCCGAGCATCGCCGGAGAGGCCCCGCGGCTGCGAGTTTATTCGGAGGCTTCCCCGCGGCGGCGGCGGCGGCGCAAGTTCAGTTGGGTGGAGCTAAGCGGGCGCACGCTGGGCACCAGTGAAAGAGGAGGGGATCGAAGGATGCGGCGAGGCAGAGAGGTGGTCGTCGCTTGCGTCGGTGGCGCGCGTTGGATTTTCCTGCAGCATTCGATTGATTGGATTGGATTCGAATGATCCCAAAAAGCGGTTCGAATCCCAAAGGCGGGGGATTCGCCTCGACGAGGTGTGGCAAACTGGCAACGGCACGTGTCGGAGCCGGGTTGGACAGGATTGGCCCTTGCCTACAATCCTCTGACATCAGGCTGTAATGCCTTCATCTCAACCGTCCATCAGCCATCCGAGAGGCTGCAAGCCTGCAAACTGCAGCTTGGTTGCCGCTGTGTCATCTTCATCAATGGGAAAGACAGGGAAACTTTAACAGACAATTGCTTATTTAAGCCTTTCTATCGTTGTCTCTAATTTTTTAAGTTTACTCACTTGACCATAGGCATGGTGGAGTAGCCGACGAAGGGATCGGCGGAGGGGCCTTCCCATGGGAGGCGCATGTAAGGGATGCTCCACTCCAGCCCCTTGCTCAGCTCGTAGTACTCCACCGGCAGATTTATCGACAGCCATCGCGACAGCGCGAATACCTGAATGTGGCACGCCATTCTCTGAAACCAACATACATCGCCATCGATTAATTACTGCTAGTAATACTATGATTCTTTGGAAATTCGATTGTAGTACTGTACCAACCAAGAGATTTCGTGATGGCTCGGATACGAGGTAAGAAGGCGGCCTCTGGATGACCCCTGATGCCAGCAGCGACGATGTTGAAACAGTCAGCAGCGTGGCGAAGGCTGCGGTTGCCGCAAAAATTACCGTCGTCACGATCGCGATCGATGACGATGATGCAGGAACAGAATCTGCACTCAACACAGTAAAAATACACATGATTAGTTGGTGCGTGCGTGCGTCTGTCTGCTACTGCTACCTAGTAATTCAGGTTTTGATGAGCATGCATATGTGGACTCTGCTTATGCTAGCTGACAATTACTACCTCCATTTTTTTTTTATGACGCTGGCTAGTTAAAGTTTAAACTAACCAGCGTTATATAAAAAAACCGGAGGGAGTACTACATTACCTATCCAGACTCATATTATTAAGATTTTATGTATTTTGGGACGAAGAAAGCAGTAGTAACGATGCCCTTACAATGCCTCACTTCCAGACGATCTGAGGGTAAGTTGGTATTTCCTGCAACGTCCTGAGCAGAGTTCTCGGCGACGTGGACCGAAACCAGATTATCAACCGCCTGTATCTGCGCTGTGTAAATGCTCTTACTAGCTTCATGGAAGCTGAAACCACAACGAATTCATTTTATTATTATTAGGAAGTTGCATGCCTGCATGCATGCATCTGGATGGATGGATGGGTTTGTTCTTGCCTGAGGAGATTGCCCCCGGAAACCTGCACCGCAGAGGAAGTGAAGTTGAAGACAGGCTTTGCAAACTTTATCAAAACCGGGATGTTGCGTGAACTTGTCCTGACAGTGGATGTCGCCAGCTTAACAGAAGGCCTTTGATTATCTGAACAAACATTCTCTTGTACATGTGTTATCATCTATTGAAAACTGAAAGTAGCGTACTCCCTCCGTCCTAAAAAAAAAACAAACCCTGGTTTCCGTGCCCAACGTTTAACCGCCCGTCTTATTTGAAAAAATTATAAAAAAAATTAAAAAGACAAGTCACACATAAAATATTAATCATGTTTTATCATCTAACAACAATGAAAATACGAATTATAAAAAAATTTCATATAAGACGGACAGTCAAAGTTGGACACAGAAACACATGGTTTGCTTTTTTTTTTTGGACGGAGGGAGTATGTATTGAGTGGAAATGTAACAGAGTAGTATATATGATTGGCTTACTAACCGTAAAGAAAAGTGTATGGCTCTGAAGAAGAAACAGGAGTTCCTTGTCTGCTGATTATGGAATTCCCGTCACAGGAAACAGTGACGACGGCGGTGTTGGATGTCCTCTTAACCTGGAATGGAGTGGAATGAAGGTTGTTAAACCAGCAAGCAATTAAGCAGTGGAGTTAATTAGCTAGGACATGACATGACATGACAGTGAGAGTGGATTAGAGTAACGTACGAGGTATCCAAAGCGGCGATTCCCGAGCGTGCTTCGGTTGGTTGGCGTGAGAATGGCATCGGTGGCGGTGAGAGCGGCGAGGATTTGGGAGGAAGAATTCATGACGGGTTCAGCGAAGGAGAGGTATACCCTGAGGTCCCTGTCGTCGTTGGTGGCTTCCACCACCCTGGTGGCGCCCTCGATCTGAAGCAGCTTCTCAGGGATGCTGCTGCCGATGTTCATCGAGTCGCTCCGTCTGTCTGCAGTACATCCAATCTCGATCGATCATCAATAAATACTAGTAGTACGCAAAGCAAATGAAAGTGTATCTAGCGTAACGTACCGAAGCGCAGGGTGTAGGTAGAGTTGGCGGTTCTGATGAAGTGGTGGCCGGCAGCATCGGTGCAGAAGCCCTTGGCCATGACGAGAATGAGGCGGCCATAGAGCAACTCCGGCGGGATGGTGACGTGGACGGAGTATTGCAGGGCAGGGCGGAGGACCTGAAGACTCGACGGATCCACGCGCCCGGGACCGTACACGCTCAGCTGCAAATGCAAAATTCCAATTAATACTGTATTACATTCCATTCCATTCAGATTCAGTAACAAAATGATACTACTCCGACATGGTAGTACATGGCAGTAGGTGGCGTTGCAGGTGAATCCGCCTCCGCCGGGGCAGGGCTCGGAGAAGGAGACGAGCACCGACACGTTGGATCCGCTCGTGAACCCCGCCGCCGCCTTCACGGACGCCGTCGGGGCTACCGTGTCTGCATCCAAACCATTTTCATTTCCACTAGTATAAGGTTCCCGTCCCGCTTGTTTAACCACATTACTGGACTAGTAACCAACAATCAAATCAAATAGAAGTAAAAAGGATGGGAATTAAATTGCGACTACTACTGTACTAGCAATAGTAATAATAGTAATAGGGTGTTGTTACTGAACCAACCAACATCCCAGGCGTAGGTGGCGCAGGTTGTTGTTGTTGTTGGTCGTCCCGCACCCGCGCACACAGCCAAGGTGTGGTTGCCGTCTTTCAGCCGCGAGTACCTCACCACCGCTGTCCCGTTGCTGCTGTTTCTTCCGCACTCCCACGCCCTCTCCCCTTATTGCATATACGCGCACTTGTTTTGGACAGGGTTAATTGGTCTGATCATCAGTCCTCGTGACTGATTGATTGATTTCATGCATGAACATATAGCTAGTTATATATATTAATGGGTGGGGGAAACATCTCAGGAAATGTCACCATCTGAAGTCTGAATTATATTATCACCTCAGAATCCAGAAAAAAGGGATTTGGATTTTGGAGCAAGTTCGACGATGTGAGATCATGTTTTTGTATATAATACATTGCCTTCAATGATAAAAGTTGACGAGAGCTTTGATTTGTGTGCTGCATTTGCAAATTAAGTCGGAGTGGTTAATTAATTTGTGGGGGTTCTTCTTTTTTTAATGATGGAAATGGTTGTGGGGATTCTTGTTGTTACTACTCCCTCCGTCCTAAAAAAAGACAAACCCTGGTTTCCGTGCCCAATATTTAACCGTCCGTCTTATTTGAAAAAATTATGAAAAAAATTAAAAAGACAAGTCACGCATAAAATATTAATCATGTTTTATCATCTAACAACAATGAAAATACGAATTATAAAAAAATTTCATATAAGACGGACAGTCAAAGTTGGACACGCAAACCCAGGTTTTGCCTTTTTTTGGGACGGAGGGAGTACACGTTAAGCAGGTATTTCCCGCCGCCCACACGGCCACATTATTTCGAGACAAATTCGGGTCGAAAATTCGGGTACCCGAGACTTTTCACGTACGGATATCGGGTCCGAATACGGGTCTTTTTTGCGGATACGAGATCGGGTTCGGGAACATAGTATCTGATGGATACGGATTATCCGGTAAAAAAACCGGGTATTACCCGGATAATTATATGGATATTACCCATATTATATTTTTGTGATGCACTTTTGGTACTATGTATTGGTTCTACTATGATGTATTGTACCATATTAATTTCCTAAGATCCTAATAGCCTAATATAATCGTATTATGGATATATGGAATTGTTAAATGGTTATTGTCTATGTGATATATAAGATTGTTCCGAATAAATATTCGTAACTGATAGTGTACGTATCCATTTGGTACGTATTTGTTCCATATTTTTGCCTGACATTATCCGAGTCTGTATCTGTATTCTGCACTATCCGTGTCCGACTTGATTCCGATTATAAAATATGGGTTAGGATATAGGGAGGATGAGATCCGACCGAACCCGACCCGTTTTCACCCCTACTCACGTTTGCATAGTACCTCGTTTATACTTTCGTTCACGCTTCATGTAAAAGGTATCATTATTGGAACACTAAGACTTTCAAGGTAGAACTAAACCATCACTACAACCACCTCAAGACCACTCTGGCCTAAACCACACACCACTATAGCCTTCAAATAGGTTGGGGTGTTACAAGAATCCCATCTTATTTCATTTATCATATGATAATATTAAAAAATGTCTATGCGTTATTCGACACATTTCTTATAGACAGATCACATGATTCTTCTGTTGCCCTGCGCCTGGTCGGCATTGCCTGTTGGATCACGTTGCTCTCTCCTCATTGCAACCTGATTTCATCACTTCTTCCCCTGTTCCAGTGCCCCTGTACTTCCATCCTCTGTCTCCGGTGGATTTCACTGTCACGTTCTAACTACCCAACGACAAGCTTTCCGTCACCAACAACAACCTACAGCCCTCCTCCTCTCCTGTGATTGAGGTTGCACCACCGCCGTCCTACCTTCCTTACTAAGTCGAAGGGATAGAAATTCATGAGATTTTATCGGAGAGCGCTACGGCTCGGACGTCCGATATCCCATCAAATATCGGACGCCCAGCCAAGCTCTGAGCGTATGTGCATGTGCATGTTGCTGCACTTCATATTTCACTCCACAATCATGAGGAATCTTCCCATCTGACGTCTCATGTCCCAAAAAAAATTAGTTGATCAAATGTTCCTAGTTGACCATTGAGTGAAACATCAAATTATATATGGTGAAACAAAAAATCAGCAACTGAAACATTTAAAAATTTTATGAAACATGATGAAGATACACGTTGAAACATGTCGCTACCACATATGAAACAACTAGTGTTAACAGATTGAAACATATGTTTTCCTTTTAGCAAAATATAATCATGTGATATCTTGTTGTAAAGATTTAATTATAACGAATATAACAGTGTGATCAGATCATAGATTGGATAATTAGTTTATGAGAAAAATCATTTTAAAGCTCGCAAAAATGCATACATGCATGCATGTATGAGGTGGAGAGAGATGGGAGGATAGTGGCAAGTATTTCCGTGAATTTTATGAAACACAATAAAAACATATGCTGAAACATGTTGTTATAACGTATGAAACATAAAGTATTAATGGTTTGAAACATATGTTTTTCTTTAATCGGAATATAATCATATGATATCTTGTTATAAAGATTTAATTCCAATGAATATAACGGTGCAATCGGATTTTAGATCGGATAAGTAGTCTAGGAGAAAAAATATTTTGAAAATTGACACATGCATATGCATGGTTGAAATTAGCAGTCAGTTGATTGCGGATACTCTAACATGGGAAGCATCGGCGTGGTGTCCGATTTTCCTGTCCTGTTCGGACGGCCGATTACAAGCATTCTCCGATTTTATCCCAAGAATATGTCAAGTGATGTATAGCACTCCGGTTAAATAATTATATTTAATTGACAGACTAAACCCTATCAAATGAAAACCGTGTATATCAAAAGAAAATGTATTAAAATGGTTACCGGAATGTTGTACATCCCTTTTTCTCGTTGTAACACACGCTATCCATGTGTCATATATGATTCAAGCTATAGAGAAGCATGTCAGCACTTGATAGACCAGTGGTAAGGGGTGCGTGGTTTCAACCCCGAGATCCTCAATCCCCAACACGCTCATAATTTATTCTTAAAAAATATTTGAAGGAACGTCTCTCCCTCCAAATTAATCTCGAATTAACGTGCAATACACACATCCCCTATTACCCATTAAATGCACATCATCTTGCCAATTATAAATTAATCATAACTGATTCAAAACTCTATTAAGGAAAGCACAGGTACATATAAATTAGTCTTAACCAGACAACCCATACTTTTTCATACTTGCACAGTTACTTCAGCAGAAATTGTATATATAGCTGAAGCAGAACAACCTCAACAGTGTGCAAGTTTCAGTACATATATAGCTGTTACAGATATCTTATAACGCAAGGTGACGATTATTTCCTAGTGAGTGATTGATTGATTTTTCTCAGTGAGCACGGTCTCTAAGAAGCTCAATGTCCAGCTCCGATGGATCAGTTGCCTGAATCTCATAGTGCACACCATCCAGCTCTCTCCTGAACCGTTCCTTGGAGGTAGCATACAACATCTTGGCGCGGATGCGAGAAACCGAAGGCGACCTGAGAGATCAGAGATCAGATTTTCAGTCAAAAAAGAGTACTTACTGATGAACAACTCCATCATACACTTTCAGTTAGAGAAGTGTGTATATATATGTTGAGAAAAATTCAGTCAGTTCAGAAGTGCAAAAATCTGAACATTTGGTTCACTGACCATGCGACGAAGAAGATCTTGCTCTTCTGGCAGTTCTCCTCGGTGACGAAGTCGAAGTCGTAGATGGCGTAGCGGCAGTCAGCCCCTCGCTTGTTCTTCCCCCCATTTTGATCGGCTCTTGCATACGTTTCTTTCCTCTCTTGATGTTGGTGTGTGTGCGTGTTCTTGGAATGGAAATTTCAAAATTGATTCGATCGATCGAGTAGAGCTGGAGACTTCGACGATGCGGGGTTCAAGACGTGCTACCTGTTGGATTTCATTGGGCCAAACAACTTCGCTTTGGAGCTCTCTCGGTTCATCCCCAGGTGCGTGGACTAATTCCTTGCAGGAACAAGTTTGTGAGTTACAGAAGAAAACGAGATGATGAACAACTAAACAGTATTTTATTTGATTTTCAGTGGTTGATGAAACATAAATAATCTGTTTTAGATTTTTGTTTGCCGACAAATATGCTTTATGGGATGATTCGAGTATGAAAAAGCAAGTAGCTTTTGTATGGAGGAAAGAAAAGGAAGGAACAAAATCTAGTGTGTCCTTACTACAATCTTTGCACACACAAATAGCACAATGATGAGAATATTTCATGAAGTCTGCTGATTATGGTTTGAGTTTTTTAGTGCCTATGTAACTGAGAAGTTGCTTTAGGCACCCTTTGACCATTATACCTGTATATGTTAGTAGTATATTTACTGGAGTTACTGACCAATTTTACATAGCAAGTTACTTATAAATGAGGATCTTTCCAGTCATGACAGTGTCCCCCTGAAATTTCTATTTTTCTTACACTGAAATTTTTTTGTTGAAGAAACTTTTGATGATCAGTGGTATAATTTATGGGAGCTTATGAGCAATCCTGTAGAGGAATATATCCTTTTGACATTGCAATTGATGCAGTGTAATCGCATTTGATCACCGGCAAAGTACACTAGCAAGAATCCCCCATTTGGGTCATTGTCCAAGTAATCTTGAGCTTAACATTGACACAACAAAGAGCAGTGCTCGAGCTACATTTGATTATTTCTCCAGGAAGCTTGCGGAGATAAAATCCGATTCTGTGAGTTGGGAATATTTTGTATTCCAGTTCATTATCTGGTGTCATTTGAGGGAAAAAGAAAAATGAATCTGTTTTCTTTTCCGCAGGATATGTGTGAGAAGCTGTTGGACCAAGAAGATGAGGAGAGGGTTTTTAATGTTCTCAAATACATAGAAGATGCTGACCTGCGCCAGTGGAAGCTGCCCAATGCTAAGGAATTTCAGACAGCACTCAGGGATGAGCGCGCCAAGTTGAACTGTATCACAAATCCTCTTGTATTTGAACAGGTAAAGATCTAAACGTTGTTGTCATATTTAGCGTTCCTTAACTTTACCCCTTACATGGTGAATAACTGCATTAATGGTACCTCGAACAGCTGCAGCAACTTGATGTTTGCAATCTGCTTTCTAGGGGGAAGTCACTTGCTCACGATCGCTTTGAAGCGGCAGGGAACTTAATACAGAAGCCGTTTAAGATTCATCTCGGAAGAGGATTGCACGGTGAATGCCTTGTAAGTTAACAGGATGCTCTTGCACTCATACTGCTTTCAATCATTTGTGTATTATATAACATTTGGTAGCTTCAAAGCACCCTCCTTTTTGTTTGCTGAAGCCTTCTGATTGGGCTACTTTAGAAAAAGCATGCAGTCTGCAGCAAGACATGCTCTTGCAGTAATGATTTTAGTTACTGGACATAAGCATTTGTTGTTCAAAGTAGAATGCTGCAACTCATTCTTTTCTTTGTTTAGTTGACTGCAGCATCTATCAATAGTTCAAATGGGACAGATGAACACAGCCTAGTTTCCTAGCTGATATCAGTCATGAATCCTGAGTAGCCATTCTATGTTCAACTTACATATGTTTATGCTTAAATGGTTAACAATATGTGTTAATGGATTCTCATGTTCCTGAAGTATTATTGTAACCTTGTTTTGATTCTTGAACACGACCAAGCATCAGTCTTCCTCTAAATCATTTGGCTAGTAAAGCAATATCCATAGTGTTTTGGTGGCCATGTACAATTTTACTCTGAATGTTATTTTGTGGCAAATTCGCTCAAAAAGATGCATCATTATCTGTATTAAAAAAATTTCCCATACTATTAGGCGATCAGAGCAGACGGGAATTCAAAATTAAGCCATGAAATTGGCTTGGAGTTGAGCAAGATGAGTACTGCTGCTGGATTAAGGTATATGCTTTATTCAAGTTTCAAAGCACAAGAACCCATATGCATACTTCACTTTGATCCTTTAATTGTATCGAAGAACTCTCCTTTCCACACACACACACACTTGATTCTTAAGACTTGACTGGTCTTGGAGCTTCACCAACACAACTACGACCTCATAATAATGCCCTCCATTACGACACTGATCCACATCGGCACGCATGCATGCTTCCGTCCATGTGCCTCCAACAGAAGCGGCAAAACACATAAACAACGGAAATATATATATACTTCTACTCCATCACACATTCATTATTCATACGCGTGCAATTTCTTTAGCAAATATTTTTTGTTATCCTTTAATCACGCCCTGCTAATGTAATGAGCAATTAATTGCCCAATAAATTCGTGTTTATGTAACGCATGTAGTTTCAAGACACAGAGGCGTGATTTAAGCAATTATGTCACTCATGTGACTCGCGGTACGGACGCTTAATTCTTGTGAGTAACATGTTACTACTATACACTAGATAATGTACAATATAAAAGTGTAGAAATATCATATAGATCGTGGTTGTACTTGTGGTCTTTAAGTGACCACGACGGAGTCGAGAAAAGTGACATGAAGGAGAAAAATAACAAAAGAGACTTCCATCGTATCTTGGAGACTTGGACACAGCATAAACCAACTGTACTCCGTGAAAGTGAAAAATGAGAAAGATCCACATACACTCGATCGATCGTTTTCCCGCTGGGAAAAAAAAAATCATCTTGTCTACGATCTACAGTAGTCGATAACAACATGAGTGAATGAGATAATTAATTTTATTCTATTTATATCGGGAGTGGGGACAGAGCAGGAACATTATTTGTGGCAATTTGTTAACATTTCTATAGTACATAAATAGTGTATCCGTACGTAGAAGCGATCGATGCGTTTGTTCCAAAAATTAAAGGCTGCAGCGAAATGCAGGTCGTGTTGGTGCATCCCTATAGCCCATAGCCGGTGTGCGTGTGTGTGTCACCACTAATTACCGCGAGTGGGTTGCTGCTGCTGATCGATCGGGGCGGCGTCGCATGCAGGATCGATCACGCGTGAGCTCATGGCCGAATTAATAACGTAACCGTAGCTAGGAGTATTAACCCTGACCACCAGCTGCCGGATACTGTTCCGGTGTTCCCTCGCCACGACACGACGTGCTGCCTGAATCATCGATCGGTACAGCAAATCACGTGTTACTTGTACAAAGCTAGTAGGGCTGTGTTTAGTTCAACACAAAGTTTAGATTTTGGTTGAAATTTGAGATGATGTGACTGAAAAGTTGTGTGTATGACAGGTTGATGTGATAGAAAAGTACAGAAGTTTGGATCCAAACTTTGGATCTAGACACAGCCTAGCTGGCCTGGCGACCCCGGAGTTACTCCCTCCGTCCCAAAAAAAGACAAACACCCTGGTTTCCGTGCCCAACGTTTGACCGTTCGTCTTATTTGAAAAAAATATAAAAAAAATTAAAAAGACAAGCCACGCATAGAATATTAATCATGTTTTATCATCTAACAACAATGAAAATACGAATTATAAAAAAAT
This sequence comes from Oryza longistaminata, assembly GCA_009805545.1. NCBI lineage: Eukaryota > Viridiplantae > Streptophyta > Magnoliopsida > Poales > Poaceae > Oryza > Oryza longistaminata. The sequence continues at coordinate 7,103,257 of CM020184.1, forward strand.
TTCATATAAGACGGACAGTCAAAGTTGGATACGCAAACTCAGGGTTTGCCTCTTTTTGGGACGGAGGGAGTACTACTTAACACTACATACTGATATATAGAGATGTTGAATCACTGGACAGATGCGGCGACGGGTACAGGCGGTAGGCTGGGGGAGGGGAGGCTCGACGACGCGGTACAGAGGGCCATTTATAATTTATGCCGCGGGCGCGGGGGGTTGGGTTGGGTTGGCAGATCGGTGGTATGGTGAGTGGCGGTGCGCACGCGGCCGGCGCGGCGCGGCACGGCGCGCGGCGCAGACAGGGGATTCATTTCGGCCATCTACCCGCAGACGCCGCAGCTGCAGCAACCGGCGCCGCGGGGGCCTTTGGTCCCCCACACCCTCTCCCCTCCTCCGATCC
>CM020184.1:7103673-7126403 GCA_009805545.1 Oryza longistaminata
TTGCTGTCGTTAGCTCGTTGCGTACGGGGAGGTGGGGGAAAAAGACGGAAGTAGCTATGTGTTCTTTTTGTGTTAGCTTGCGTGTTCTGTTGTATTCCTTCCTAATTGGTGCGGAGAATCGTGCTAAATGTGTGTGTGTTTGTGCTCCTTTCTGTCGCAGGGCTGGAGCAGCTCTCCATGCAGGAATCGTGAACTGCTGGTCTGTTGTGCTGGACCGAGACGATTGCTTTGCTTCATGAATTGGCATTTCTTGCCGATGCTGACCGTGTTGCATTGATTGGCCCGGGGCATGGGAATCTCTGAATCTGAATGAGTGCCTTCCATTAGAGTGAACATGGACACAAGAGTTGGAGTGGTCCTATTCTGCCTGCTCTTTGTCCTTGTCCGCGATGTCTCGGCGGTCGCTGAGACAGAGGTTGGCGTTGTGCGCGTCGTGCAGGAAGCGCCTGATAGGAAGCTTGAGGGCGCAGGCGGGCAGGATGGGTTCAAGAGCGGGAAGGTGCCGGTGTCTACGGTCGCGTGGTCGACGCTTGCAATGGCCGCTGCCACCGGTTTGGGTGCGCTGCCGTTCTTTTTCCTGGAGCTAGAGGCCCAGTGGGCAGGACTTTGCAATGGACTCGCGGCAGGGGTGATGTTAGCGGCGAGCTTTGATCTTGTGCAGGAAGGGCAAATGTATGGCAGTGGGAGCTGGGTTGTGTTTGGGATTTTGAGCGGAGGGTTTTTCATCTGGCTTTGCAAGAAGGTACTTCCTGTTTCATTCTCTTCAGTTTTCTGTGATATCACTTACGGAGTACTATTTAGTACATTAGCATTTACACTAATCTACAAATATCAAACCATGTACAAATGTATTTAAACTTGACGAAGCTAGTCGTGAATGTCATAAAGACCCATTCAGTTCATATGTTCATTTAAATGGCATGTACAATGTACATATCAATACATTAACATAATTTAGATTGCAATTCACTTATACACATATTGTTGTGGTTCGTGGTAGCTTCTATGTTAGAACACTGGCATTCAAAAGGGTTTTCCTCTGTCCTAATATATGTTGGCATACTCATAATTTTGTTCTCATTTAACCTACTTATTCCTGACTCCTGAATCCAAGATCAGATTCTAATAAATTGAGGGTGTGCAATATTCAATATTACATGTTGAAAGTGCATTCACTATTGTACTTGCATATTAAGTGCATTCACCATCGTACCAGTTTGGTTTGATGGTTGTGTTTTGGGTTATCGTCAATATATTTCGTTACATGTATTTTTGTTATTTATCTCTTATTACTTAGATGTTTTGTATTATTTCATTTTACACAGTTTCTTGAGCAATATGGAGAAGTAAGCATGCTCGATATAAAAGGTGCAGATGCAAGTAAAGTTATTCTTGTTGTCGGAATAATGACACTCCATTCTTTTGGGGAGGGCTCTGGTGTGGGTGTTTCCTTTGCTGGCTCAAAAGGATTCTCTCAAGGTCTTTTAGTTACTATAGCCATTGCTGTACACAACATACCTGAAGGCTTAGCTGTAAGCATGTTGCTATCATCTAGGGGTGTATCCCCACAAAAGGCAATGATATGGAGTATCATAACATCTTTACCACAGGTGCACTTGCTCTATCCTTGAACTGAAATATGAGTTACCTGATAAATGTCCTTGTTCGTGAGTCAACAATTTTTTAGTTATAGACTTATAGTGGTTCATGTTTTGTAGCCAGAAAAGTGAAATCCGTTTTTTTCCTTTTGCAAAGGGGCTACAATCAGAATTTCCTTTTCTATAAATTTAGTTACTATACTATTTCACTTTTGTGTGTCTGTGTGTACACGTGCTACTATGTTCTTTCAGTAAATTGCATTGGCGGTACACGAACTTGTTAGGTGAGTGCAATCTAGTGCATAAACTTGTAAAATGCTCGTTTTGGTGTACGGACTTGCCTGGTGGTTGTGAACCAAGACCAAAATAACATAGCAAGGCTAATTTTACCAAGTTGGACGTTAATTAGGACGTGAAATGCACATATGAGATGGGCATGAGATATGCTACATTTATAAACTCGGTTCCTACATTAACCTTCTTTTTGTTTACACCCTTGCATCATTACTCAGGTTTTTTATGTCTTTCTTTGACAACAATCATGCCTTATTTTACCTTTTATTGAACATATATATGTCTATATGGCGTCTTCTCACTTGCATGTTTACGTTGCATCCTAATCATCACTTAAATCGATGAGATTAGCCTTATGGTGTCCTTTTGGCCTTGGTTTGCACGCACCAGACAAGTTCATGCACCAACACAAACATTTTACAAGTTTATGCACTAGATTGCACCCACCTGACAAGTTCGTGTACCACCAATGTAATTTACTCATGTTTCTTTTGTGCAGCATAGCACATTGGTGCATGCATGCGCATTTGTGAAATGGAGTTACTTTTATGAATGATATATGATGATCTTTGTCCACTGATTTTTTAAATTGGAATTCTTCCATTGCTATGATCGTTACTTATTAGTGCAATTATAATAATGGTAGCAAGGGAAGGGAGCATATTCTTTGTGGCGGCATACTCTTCACAATTTCCTATCTTGCTTGCATATCTGGTAGTTCCTCATTTATGTTTGGTGGCCATCTGTGAAGCTGGACATGTTAGGACTTAAACGCCCTAACCTGATAAATAAGAAAACATGGCCATCTCCAAGGTCCTAACATTTGTTCGAGTAAAATCAGCATTAAGACTTAGAAACTTTTGCTGAATGCCTCTCTACCGCTCCTTCCATTCCTTTTCAGTTGCAGTTTAGGGCATCAGCACTTCTCCAATACACATGTCTGATTGTTGCCTTTTCAAATCATATATGCATGAGAGTTATTTAAAAAATAACTACATGAAAGTATTTTTTGTGACAAATCTATTAATGTCATTTTAACATATTAAATCTTAATGTTATTGCATATATCATTGAATTAAGAGTTCGAGATTTGATTGCACGCATTCTAAAGTGTCATTTAATTGAAAATGGGAGGTTTTAAACTTGTAAGAAGCCATCAAACTTATCGCTAGCTCATTATGCATACTTCTATAGATTTTGGGAAATTTTGCTCAGTAACATCACAAAGAAGCAAAATTAGAGAAATAATATTGGCGCATCACAAAGGATCTCAAGTGTTAAATGAACTATCACCACCATATTGTGGAAAATAACAAAGCCATAGATAGTCACTTAATGGGGATTGCCACTATTATTTTCCTTTTACTTTCCAATAGTGCAACTTCCTGTCAGTATTTCATTGTGAGCGAAATGTTTGTCTACTTGTACGCAACAGCATACCAACTTGGTTTCAAGCTACATTTTGGTGCTGACATTCTTTTGCCTTCCACACTACTCTGACCATGTGTTCTTTTTTCTTGGTTAATACAGCCAATTGTTGCTGTCCCTGCATTCCTTTGTGCCGATGCATTTCAAAAGGTGCTTCCCTTTTGTACTGGTTTTGCTGCTGGATGCATGATATGGATTGTAATTGCTGAGGTTCTTCCTGATGCTTTTAAGGTGAACTCTAATCATTTAGTTAGAAGATCTGTTAATGGCTGAATCTTCTGTTTCATTGATTTGTAAATTGTAAATGCAGTTTTGCTCATCTTTTCCTTTGCATGCAGGAAGCTGCTCCATCTCAAGTTGCTTCTGCCGGAACGCTTGCTGTTGCTTTCATGGAAACATTGGGTACAGTGCTTCAGGGATTTACTGATGGCCACAAGTAAGTTTCCTCTATACAATTCCGGAGCACTATGTGGGTACTTTGAATTTCTAATTGATGTTATTAATTTCTTCTGACCTGCAGCTCGGAAGATACAGCAGGCTTTTTGGTATCACTTGTATTTGGACTAGGTCCTCTTTTTGGAGGAATTGTACTTGTTGCATTCTCTCTTACTTTCAGCATGCCACACCCTCTTTTGACTGGTGTAGCATCAGGCATAGCCTTCCGTCTCGCAGCATGGAGACCTTTACAACTTCTAATGTCATCGAAGATGGGTCTATTTACCACCTTATTCCTCCTCATTGGAGGTTCTCTCATTTACCATGTCGCCACATCAAACATCCTTCAGCTAGTTAACCGCAAGAAATCTTCTGTTAATGTAATTACATCATCCTCAGGCCTCTCACTTAGTGTCCTCACACTGCAATCGCTCCTTGCTTGCGGTTCTGTCTTCCTTCACGCCTATGCTGAAGGTCTTCAACTTGGTGTGGCTGCGCGCAAGGCTTATGGTCTAGGGCGCTACATGGTTCTTCCAGTTTCCCTTCATGGTCTACCACGAGGTGCTGCTGTTGCGAGCTGCATATATGGTGCCACTGATAGTTGGCGGGCAGCCTTGGCAGCCGCTGCTTTGACCGGCTTTGCAGGGCCAAGCGCCGCCATCAGTGCAATCCTCGCAAAGATTGACTACAATGGACTAGACTACTGGATGGTCATTGCATGTGGTGCTTTGATTCCAAGCTTTGGCCGAGTCTTCAAACGCTCACTAAGGTTGGACATGCGGAAGAGCATCTGTGGGCTTTTGATAGGTTTCGCCTTTGCCTCTGTATGCCTGATGTCGACCAGATTCATTTGCTTGCACACTCCCTACTGCAACTCAGCTCCAGAAGCAGTCACATAACCTTTCTTTTCTTTGCTGGTACAGTTGTAGAACATGTAATATCAGTGTAATGATGATACAGGAATGGAAAAATTATTACCGTTCAGGTTGAGGAATCCCCTTGTATGAACAAATCAAAGGGAAATAGGCATGGAATATATACCGGTTTAATTTCGCCTTTTCACCTGTTCGTCCTGAAACTGTGGATTGTTGCCAACCTTGAAAGAAAAAAAAGCTGGTGTGCAAGTTTTGGTTTACTCAACTTCTTATGGTGCCAGGTGGTACTATACTGGATTTACTGGCAAAGTTATTGTAAGATCTGCTCTATTGATTGATGGATACTTTAGGGTAAAATGGGCAAACTGTACATCTGAACTCATTCTGGTGGATATAAACCATTTAGTTTGCAGGAGATTAAACTCATTAACCGTAGCAACTGATCAGCTTTTCTTCTAGTTCATTCAAACTCAAATATAGCAACCGTGTTTATGGCATATCCCTTGTTTTACTGTTTATAATAAATAACAGCTTCTTCGTACCCCCAAAAGGTGCATGAAGGACCATGTACTGAAGCAACATAATTCCAAAAGTTTCTCCAACTCATAGTACTTGATACTTCATTCCATTTTAAGGGAGAACCCAGGACACTGCACTAGGACAAGCAAAGTTTGGAATTTTTGTGGTGATGTGAAGATAGAGAAAACGATGCAACTTATACTATCTTAGACATGAGATGGAGTGATGGACAGTATTGTGAATTGTAAAATAGACTGGGCATATGAAAGTGTTACCGTGAATCGTTGCAGCAGTATATTGAATTTCTATAGCAGACTTATTTCAGTGTTATAGTATTTAATAGACCCCGATCTAGATAAACAATTTGACAAACACAACATAATGTGATGCTGTTTAGCATGGTGGAGGAAATTTCACAGAGTTTAATCAGGAAAAAGTACAAATATCATGAAAAACTTAGGATGATATCCCATATAATTATCCACTGAGTGAAAATTAGGGCAAGTATAATAAGGGCTAATCAGCCTACTATTAGCCCGTACACGTCATCACAATCCGAGATGGATGAGAGAGAAAGGAAGAGAGAGAATGAAGCGGGCGCTCATGCAATTGAGACGGCTCGGCGCGAGCAACAAGACGCATAAAGCAAGCGTAGAGACAGTATACCAACCGACGCCGTCGACAAACCACGTGTTTTGTGGGCCTTTTGAATCCCATGTGCCATCTCTCTCGTCCCCATCAAATATTGCTAGGGTTTGGCGGTAAATCCCTCATTGCGCGGGAAAAAAAATCACATATTACGCACCAAATCGAATCCTCAAAGCGTAAAATCCTGTTGTTCCTCCTCCAAATATCTTCTCCCAGTACTAATCACCCAACACAATCTTGTCATACCATGGGTCGATCGAAACGGGAAGTTGCCCCACCGCCTCAAGCTTTGCCGGTATCCTTCGCATCTGGCATGTGGCTGGCGACTCCACCAATGCAGGCCTCCTTTGCCGCCGGTGGCTAGCAAGGTACAGCGGCTGCGTCTGGTGGCTGGCAAGGTATGGCACCACCGCAGCCGCCGCAGGCTCCATTATTTGCATACGACACCAATGCTTCTGCTCCCCACCTGGCCTAGATGAAGCAAGGGTCAGATCGATGCAATATGCGTTAGTTAGCCATATGCATTGGTTTCGATGCAATGACCTAGACTTTAATGAAATTATTGGGACTTTCACACTCAACTTTTTTTACCACTATAAATGTTGGTTTAAGATCTAATTGCAATGCTACTAAAACATGGCAGCTACATGTTAGTCCCATGTTGTCTCCCTAAGCACTATTCTAACCTTGCTAATGGCTGACAAATAGAGCAGCTTTACTGAGAAATGAGTCTTTTGGTCCATAGCGATATGTCATCAAGAAGGTCGTCCGGCCTCCACTCTTGGTCATTATACCATATTTCAAGATTCTGCTCATCATACCACCTTTCAAGATCTTGGCCACTGTCATGCCCTTTCCTTCTCCATTTGCTTCATCCATTGTCTCTGCCCTCATGTTGGTAGTGTCATACTCTGGCTTGCATGTTAATTGAGAGGATATATCTTGGCATGCTCGCTCGACAAGGTCTTAATCAACGAATGATAGAGAATACTATTAGGCAATACTTTTCATTTCTCAAGGCATTAGGAAAATATTTCATTAAGCCTAGAGCATTTTAGAAAATTATATGAAAAAGGCTTGCATTTTGTTGTCAACCACAATGATTGACAAGGAACTCATACAAGCGAACACTTTTATCGTGGTAGATATGCCAAGCATGGAAGGCAAGAAAAACCTACTTGAAGCACTCACAATTTTTACTTGATTGTATTGTTTCATACAAAATTCCTATATAGTTTATGTGATTTCTCATGCTCTATACAACGGCGTAATATGCCTACTCAAAATTTGTACCAATGAGAGGTCATGGAATTTTTCTTAAAAGCATGGATAAATTGGCTTTAAGTAGTCGTTTTGTTCATCTACCAACGATGATGCTATTTCACATTCATGGTTGAAGTTTTATTATTTGGAGTGTGTATGTTTCTCACCAAGCTTGCTTTACGAGACAAGGTGATCAAGCCAGGCAAGCTAAGGCAAAGTCTTCCTAGGGCTCCAAATGCAACTTATGTTTTTTCTTTTCCTAATTAGTATGCTTAGACAGATAACTCACGTCAACTTAAGTATGATATCATGTAAGAATGAGGCAATTATGAATGTATTATGTCTTATCCATTTCTCTGTAGCATTTGAACCAAATTTGTCCCCGCTGAGCATACCAAGGCCTACCCTCTATATCTAAACCTTAAAACCTAGATATTAGACATGGTCAAGCAGATGCTACTTTTTCCTCACATTCCCTGAATGTAGTGGATATTTCCTTCTTATACTTAACTACTTTACAATTAAACAATTATTGCTAGACAAAAGGACTTGATCCTTTATACCAAAAATTTTCTCATAGAATGCGATGTATCCATAGATAAATAAACATATTTTTCATCATAGATTTTTCATAACAATAACATCCTTATATTCGTGCTAGTTAATGTACACTTTATTAGATGGATAGAAAATACCATTGTACCTTCTCAATAATACATACTGTGAAATAACTTTAGGAGAAGAAAAGGATAGGGACAACACCAATTAGGATTCAAGAGTAAAGAGGTATTAGGAGTTGGTTATTGTGATTTACTCTTCTAGCATAGTAGGGTATTTGTTGTTGCTAAACATGTGACAAGAAAAAGGAAAGGTTAAGAGTAATCAAATCATGATTAGAAGAGGGTGAAAGATGATGAGGATGAAGATGGCTTTATATAGTTAAGAAAAAGATCAAATACACATTTCAATCTAAATGTATAATCATTTAAATTTTCTCTCATCACCAATTGTGGATATCGTTTAGTGAAAATGTTTGATTTTTTTTTTCTAAAGGCATTTAGCATGCAAATAGCGCAGTTGCTTAATAGTATCCTAGCTATTATATCACCTATCTTTATTTTACTTGTTAAACATGAGGCCAAAGATTTACCGCTGATACTCATCCTTCGAAAATGTTTTTTTTTTGGACATCCTTCGAAAATATTAAGAGCTTATAAATATACGTATACGGTATACGTGCATAATGCTACGTGCACGTGCGATATGCGTGAGCAGTGATGCGCGCTACGCGTACAACTAGACTAATCCTAAATCATGATTAAATCAAAATAAAACTAGCATAGAAAAATAAACATAGGTGAGAGGAGAGACCGGCCGAGGCCACCACCGGCACCGGGGCGAGCGAAGCAAGAGAGAAAAAAAAAGCCAAAGAAACCAAAAGGAAGGCAGGCAAAGTAAACCAACCCAAGCAAGGGGATCTCTCGAATCTCCCCATTCCAGGGGCCCCTCGTCTCCTCCTCCGCCTCCGCCTCCGCCTTGTAGGGTTTCGCCGCCGCCGCCGGCGATGGAGCCACCGGCGGGAGGCTCCTCCGATCATCGCCGGGGTGCCGGGGCCGGCGCGGGCGCCGGTGGGGCCGCCCGCCGTCGGGCCTCCGCCGCTACGGCTTCAGATTCTCCGCCTCCAGCCTCCTTCAGGCCCCGCTCGCCGCGCTGCTCGAGTACTCCGGCGTCGTCCCCTCCGGCCCCGGCGCCCCGCAGGCGGGCCGCCCTCGGCGCTGTCGTCCTCGCCGTCGTCGTCGTCGTCGTCGTCGGAGGCCGATGGGCTGCTCTCCGCGGCCGCGGCTGGGGACGGGGAGGTCTCGATCCGGATCCAGGGCGGCCCCGGGGAGGCCGACGCGCGGGGCGTCGCGGGGGCGGCCTCGGGGGGAGGACTCGATCGAGGCGACCGCCGCCGGGGACGTTGACCCGGCCTCGGCTGCCGCGGGGAGGGGTGGCGGCGCCGACGCGGAGGCGAGTGGTGGGGGCGCGGACGGCGCGTCCGGGAACGGGGGTGGGGACCGCGCCTACCAGCGGTATGACGTGCACCATGTCGCGAGGTGGATCGAGCAGATACTGCCATTCTCGCTGCTGCTGCTCGTCGTCTTCATACGGCAGCATCTCCAAGGTCTAATACTCATTCTCTTGTGCTCGTGCCATTGTGTGATTATAAGCGGTGTGACTTGTCCAAAACAAAATCGATTTTCCTTCATGTTGATGTCCATATATTGTTTATTACAAATGTTTAACCAAAAAAGGAAAGTGATTTTGTGAGTAAAACACCTTGACTTAGGCGAGTTAATGTTTGTGATTAGGCTGGTCTATATTATTATTATGTGTTAACTTAACATCTGTGTTAACCATTTGAGTTCCTGGGATACTATTTTGTTTGTTATTTTTTTTATCATTATGGTTTAGAGGATAATATGATCACTTGATTATAGTTGACTTATCTCATATAGTGGGTTTTAGCCTGCTTTATTAGATGAACCTAATGGGGAGATATTTATAGCTTGGTATTGCTAGTTAGCTGCCCTAACTTTAAACAGGACTTGCTCAAGCCCGGCTTCTTATATTAGGTTGGAACTTCTCTTTGTGCTACATTATATGGAGGATATTGTGGTCGGGTACCAGTCCTAACTCCTAAGTTATGGATCAGATGACATATCTGCGTTTAGTTGTTTACCATGACATGAATTTTCTGCTACATGATTATCTCCTAGTGGTCTTGAAATGATGATTAAGACGCATATATCATATCAGGTTCTTAGCTTTTAACATTTATTCCTTTGGAGGCCGCACCAATCAACTCATAATTTATGTGTTTATGTGCCAACCATTTTTTTGGCAAGGCCTAATGATGATACATTAATATTCCAGCAACTAGTGGTATCCAATTATGCACCGCTTCAATTACTTGCAGTTCACAATCTTGGATGTTATATTCATCTTGCCTTATCCATTCATACTATCCTTTACTTTTCAAAGTGCATGCCCTCTATCATTTCTGCCACTACAACCAAATTGTTTTTTCCTGTCAAGAAAGGTTAATGGATTGAGTTAACATATAAATCCATCTTTCAATTGCATATCTATTTTTGCTTGTGCAATGATTGCCATGTAAGCATTTCAATACACACTAAAGGAAGGGTTGTTGTGCAGGTTTCTTTGTCACAATTTGGATTGCTGCTGTAATGTTCAAGTCAAATGATATATTGCGGAAGCAAACTGCTTTGAAGGTCTTATTTCTTGATGCATCACTTTCCAATTTTGCAATGAAATTATTTTAGTATAACAGAATCAGAAGACTACTGGCCAGACCTTTCCTTCTGGTGTCATAAATTTGAATGCCAATGACTACATAACAATATAATCATGCATTGTACTAATGCAGTGAACATCACATCATTGTGAAATGATGAATTTCCTGAACTACACAGCACTTTATTACCCAGTTTGGAAAGTAGTAAAGAGAATAACATTTTTATCTACTCTTAGCTTTTCCTGGATCACATTTACCATTAATTAATCTAGTAGCAGGTTAGTCATCCTATCTCTAGTAACAGTTAGGTCAACCTATATACCATATTTGTTGTGAAACTAGTTGAAGCTACTTGTTAAATTGCTAAAATACTTGTCAATAGCAAAATTTTCATATTTCCAACTCTTTTTGCAGGGCGAGAGAAAAATTGCTGTGCTTGTCGGGATTACAGTAATCTTCATGATTCATGTGTTTGGTGTCTATTGGTGGTACAGGAATGATGATCTTCTCAGACCTCTGTTCATGCTTCCGCCAAAAGAAATACCGCCATTTTGGCATGCGATTTTTATCATCATGGTCAATGGTACTGATGCTTCCTTAAAGGGTTTCTTGAATTTGCTCGCATGCATTTCTCCATTATCTGATAGTGAACTCTGACCATATACATAGAAGTACCTTTATTGACCTGCTAGATTAAAATTTATTGCCCTTTGTAAATGTATGTACAATGAGCAATTTTGTCTCGTTTTTCATATCATGAAAAATCATTCAAAGTGACCTTTTTTTACTTCACTTTCTGCTGCTTTTTAATTCAAGGCTTTGTGTTGAACTCATTAGTTTCTCGGTTTGTATTAGCCTTTTGAATTCCCAGCAAATTTAAAGATGCTTTTCAGTTAAATGTGTGATGAAAACTAATCATTTAATAAATTTATTTGTACACTTAGATCATTAAATGTGCTAGAAATTTGTGAATGCCTGAATGGCACAAAATTTATGGTGTTCAATTCATAGTTTCAAACTGCTAAAATTACACAGGCAACATAGATTTGTTTTAGCCAAAAAAGGTTCATATTAGCTGTATGGCACTATCTTCATTTACTTAAAGAAGTATGTTTTCTAGGATTGCAGGGAAAAGCATTTTAAGTTATCTGTTAGCACAATTTATTTCATGTTGCAGTTGGCATTTGCAGATACAATGGTTCGCCAGGCAGCAATGGCCATTAAGTGCATGCTACTTATGTACTATAAGAATAGCAGAGGTCGTAACTACCGTAAGCAGGTGACATTTTTTTCTAATTGTCATAAATTTATTTTGTGATTTTATCATCATGTTTATAGCATCTTGCCTTTAGTTGTTGGTTCTACCTAACTTCTAATGATAATCAATGCAGTGATTACTATGCTGGTTAGAGATTGTAGAGATCTAGCCAAACTAGTGAAGTGATCGCAGCCATCAAAATTCAAAAGTACCAACACTTAGTATATGTGGGTGCTTTTGTGACAGCACCCTTTCTCCCACACTGAATTATCTTTATTTCCACATATCCAATACTGAGTATATATTGACTAGAAACTAATCATAATAACTGAATGCTGAATGATATTGTATTTCTATGCTGGGCTATCTTTATTTAATAACTGCATGTCTATGACTATACAATTATTTTTATCCCCTTAAGTTTTGATCTACTTAATTAGTCTGTGTAGCAGCTCAATGCTTAGACATCTTCAAATGTGTCCACTAGAAAGGGGTTCTATATCCCAAATACTTAGCTAAGAATGGTAGTTTTTTCTCCATAATTCTGAAACAGTTTGAAAAATAGTTTAGTAGATGCACTACCAAATAGTCAAGTATACATCATGTATTCCTATAGTTCTGTTGGCTTCATGTGCCATGTGTTCGCAAGTAACACTAGGATATAACTTATTTTGGAAAAAATACTTATGAGGGTCTTTTGCATGAAGTGACTAGTTTTTCCATTGTTACTTTCTTTATCTTTGTTATTTTATTTTAGTTCTAAAGGTGCATGTCTCATTATCTTGAATTCGAGCTTATTTCTTATTTTAGATCCTTTTATAGTTGCAAGCTTAGTAGTTGGTTCTGACTTCTGAGGCTCAAACTTTCTGTTTTGCTAGGGTCAAATGCTAACCCTTGTGGAATACCTTCTGCTCCTATATCGTGCCTTGTTGCCAACTCCTGTTTGGTACCGTTTCTTTCTGAACAAGGAATATGGGAGTCTTTTCTCATCTTTAACCACCGGACTGTACCTGACCTTCAAGTTAACTTCAGTAGTTGAAAAGGTACTACTTTTACTAGTTACTGTAGCTCACATACAAAATTAGTGCTGTGAACCTATAAAATATATATTTTTTCCATTCCATGCATGCTTATTTTCTCATTGTTGACTGTATGTTCCAGGTTCAGTCATTCTTGGCTGCAGTGAAAGCATTGTCACGTAAAGATGTGCATTATGGGTCTTATGCGACAGCAGAACAGGTAAACGTTCATCTACTGGCAAGTTGCTCAACTTAAAAATGCAATATGCCATAACTATTGATAAATCGTAAGCATTTGTAGGATTTTGTAATAGTACAATAAGATACTATCATTTTATTGATAAACCATACAGCTTTCAGCCATCAGGCTTATTTGTGGAGCCAACTGTCCATTTAACACGTATTCGCTAGTTGGTACTTGGTGGCAGGATACCCCCTTGAACTCTCACTCTTTCTTGTTTAAAGAACTTGTTTTTTGCTGGAACCTGGTGCAGGTAATTGCTGCTGGTGATATGTGTGCCATCTGCCAGGAAAAGATGCATGTTCCTGTCCTCCTCCGCTGTAAACATATTTTCTGTGAGGACTGTGTCTCTGAATGGTAAATTCTTTTCTTATTTTATACTTTTTTACATGCTTTATTTGGTTCTTTGGGCCTTTGTTTTGAATTGAGCAAGGTATCTTGTTGGATATGGCAACATATTCATGTTTATTCTTAACATTGGCGTGAAGCAATCTAAGAATGGCAATTAGATTTTATAGTATGAGAAGAGGATGTGGAGTGATATTTCTGTGGCATCTTGTCACAGTCTTGCCTTTTATATGACTACTGCTTTTGGTGATGCTGCAGAAGATATATTCCTAAAATGACTAATGAGAATTCAGTTGCATGAACATAAATTCCTTATCAGATGAAGTGCCTCAATGCTTAGCTTTTCCTTTTTTTCCCCTTAATTTGAGCAAGTATCAAGAAATGACAGCTTTTTCCTGGTTCTGTTTTAGGTTTGAGCGAGAACGGACTTGCCCCCTCTGTAGAGCATTGGTAAAGCCTGCTGATATTCGGTCATTTGGTGATGGTTCTACAAGTCTTTTCTTCCAGTTGTTTTAGACACCAAATGGGAAACCGCTAACATATAACAATGGACAAGCAATTGCTTATGAAAATCCAAGTGAATCCTTTTTTTCTTTATCATGTCATGCCGTCTTCCCCTGCACTGATGTCAAAGTGAGAAGATTCGCAGAGATTATGTGAGCGCAATATGTCTGATTCATCTATATGTTCGAGAAATAGTTTAGAGAACTGGTCTGTGGTCAGTTGCGACGTTAGCATAGATTTGCAGCAAATCTTTATGGGCCTGGTCGGTTTCTGGAGGAATGATCAATCCTAGTGCAAAGCCCTGGTGTGTGTGATCCCCGCCACGCTATTGGCTTGCATAATGTAAAAATTGGGAATTTTTGCAAAAGTATATGTACCCCGGCGCAACTGGAGTGAACAAGTTTTGCTTCTTAGCAAGACGAGGGAAGGCAGTGCTAAAATTGTAACCTGTAAAGCTTTGATACGTCAAAATGTTGAAACCATATATAAAATGTACTTTTTACTAAACAGTAAATAGTACCAGACCACAATGTTAACATGTCTTGTATGTTATTGTACAGTTTTATAACGCTTCATTTGAGAAATAACTCAGGTTTTATGTTTCATTTAAGCAATGGAATGAGATGGTATGTCACTTTTTCTGCCGGAAAAAAAAGCGGAATTGGGTCCCATCGTTTTATGGAGTGATTAAATTTTGCAGCAACTCAACCATTTGCTGCTTCCTGGTACAATATTAGTCAGTTTTGCCGTTTAAATGGTAAGCGTCAGCATTTTGTTTGACATTCATTTTGTATGACACTGATTCTTGTTGCCGTTTTTATTATAGTAGTTACAACTACGGTAAATGCTTTATTTTCTCCCTTGTAATGCTACCATTATTTTTAGTATTTTTAGTCGCACTCCTAAAAAAAAATTCACCTGAGTAAGTTGCAGCCCTGTGCTGCGCCCAGAAGACAATCTCTTGCTTTGCACGGCCGAAAGAGATCCAGGGTGCTACACTACATTGCAATGCAGTTTTTTGGCACGGTTGATATCTTCGGAAAAGATGGTTCGCGCGTATGTGCCACTAGGGCGAGGATCCTCTATCATAATATCATTATCATCACTAGTACGTGGATCTCAACTTTCTTGTCTCACACGTAGATACCATTGTAGTACCATTATGGTAGAGGATGTGAACCCATGATGCTAGTGAAAATCAGTGCACGCGCGTGTGGCTTCCTTGTGTGACAGGCTATTCTCCGGGTGATTTTTTTATTCATATGTGTATATAGTTTTCTTTACCCGATTTTTTTTTAATTTTTCGCGTGATTATTTTGTTGATATTTTTAATATGCGTGAATTTTGAGTCAAAGTTAAGTTTGAAAGTTTTTAAAATTTAAGTTGAACGTTTTCAATTTTAAGATGAAAGTTTTCAAATTTAAGTTGAAAGTTTCAAACCTTGAGTTGAAAAGATTTAAATTCGGGTTGAAAGTTTTCAAAAAATTTAGACGTGAAAGTTTTGAAATCTGAACTGAACTATTTTTTAAAAACTTTTAACTGAATTACTTATGTATTTTTTAAGAAAAACTCCTAAAATTACCATTAACACTAATTAGCTTCATTAGCCCTAATCAACGCTATTAGCGCTAGGCATGAGGGCCCCGCGCGCGGCTGCGCGAGCAAGCCTTTAGGAGCCCCCTGATTTCTTATCCTTGTGAAAGAACCAAAGCCTTTGCATGGACGAAAGAGATCCAGAAATGCAGACGAGTTGCATACATTTAAACAGCCCAAAAACAACTTGAAAATGCAGTTCGCGGGATCTCGCAAAGTACATATGCTCACTGGTCAGAAATCATAAGGCTGCCAGTTCATCATCGGTGCGAAATGCAGTTTGTATGTATCCTAAAAGTTGGGGGATGAACTGCTTGCAGAGGTTCAACCACGACCGGATAGATCTTGGAAAAAAAATTGAAAATATATTCTTTTCCTTAATAATTTGTATGTATGTGTGATCGACGCTTCCTAGCGCACGGCTTCCCAGCGAGATCCTTCCCAGCACGAACGTTGGTCGGCCGGCGAGCTCCTTCCCACACGCTGGGATAAGGGGGAGAGAGGATGACATGTGGACCCACATGTCAGTGGGTCCCACAATATATTTTTTATGTGAATGACAGATGAGTCCCACATATATTTTTTAATTCTAATGTCACATAAGCGCCACGTGAGACAAACACCAGGTCAACACTGCCACATCAGCAAAACCTTCGAGGGAGTCAAATTGCATTGGTTTTAATAGTTTGAGGAGTCGTCATATCCGGTTATGTGGGTGAGGGGTACGAATTAGATTTGGTCTGCTTTAAAGCAGTCAAAGTGAAAATTTTTTAATTAGGAATTGACTGAAACTCACGCGTTCGAGCAGAGGAAAAAAAAAAAAATCAGACGGTGTCTACCCAATGTGTATGAAACAGCCATCAGTCTTTCACATATGAAGGGATGCACGTGCGAGCATCCAATAGAGTGTAGTTTTAAACATTGAATGGCTTGAAATGATTTGTTTTCTTCTAAATTACTCTCTCCTTCCCAAATTGATCATCATATAAGTTTATACATCAAGACTAAAGATAATTTAAATTGCATCAATCAAGACACCATACACATATTCTCCCACAATGCATGCATGGATTAAAACCTCATGCCAATTATACCTTAACATACACACATTCTCCCATACTCCATTAATTGTATTATGACAAAATCCGTATCCATGTGGTTATATGATGATCAATTTAAGAAATTTTAGATTCTATTACATGATGTGGTTATATATTCGTTATAATTAAATTTTAGAACAAGATCTTAAGATTATATTTTAATTAAGGAACTATATATGTACGCACAATAACATATATAACGGTGTTGCAACCAACTTTTTAAAGAGAGAATCTATTCTATACCATTGAGTTTATTCGAGTTCAATAATTTACCACTGACATTATCTCTTTTTATAATATACCGACGACTTTATCAATTATTTTACAATGCACCATTGGATCGGACATTCTTTTAAAAAATTCAAAAATACCCTTATAATACAAGATTAACAATTGATTTATCTCATTAGAAGTTTCAAAAAACTATGAAAATTTTCATATGGCCTCCTTACACAATATGAAGTTTGTATTTAAGTTTCACTTTTTTGTATTTCTACATTTTTCAAAAATATAACTTATCTGTAATATGCTATATAAAATACTTTTTTGGTGTTTTTAATATAAATCATCATTTGTGTAAGCAAACTCTCTCTCATATACCACACAAAAATAATTTTTCTAGAAAAATAAATATATTAGAAAAACTTGAAACTTATATACAAGTTTCCATGTTGTGTAAGGAAGCTACATTAAAAATTTCATATTTTTTATGAAACTTCTAATGAGAAAAAATAATTGTTAATCTTGTATGTCTCTAAGGGTATTTTGGGTATTTTTTTTTAAAAAAAGTCCAACCCAATGCATATTGTAAAACAATTGATAAAATCACTGGTATATTAGAGAAATAGACAATGTTAGCGACAAATCATTGAACTGTGACAACTGACAAGTTCAGTGGTATAGAGTAGATTCTCTCCTTATTAAAGTAAATACATTTTAGCAAGTGCTGAAACATTTTGTACTAAGTAATGAAACATGTGAAACGGTTATAACCATGGGATGCAACACCGGCCGCTATTTAACAAATAGCGGGCATCTAGTCATAGTTGCCCCCAATTATCAACAATACAATTATTATTATTATTATTATTATTATTATTATTATTATTTCTTCGGAGAGAGCTGCTGTGGTGGTAGCACATGCAGTCCGTGGTTCGTACTCCGTCGAGATGAGACCTACAATTTTGCTAGAACGTAGTCTTCATCAGGCACCACCCTTGCTTTTGCGTCGTCTAGCACGGCAGCAGCTCCGGCATTGAGCCCCTTGTCCACCTCCTGGATCAGCCTCTCCATCACTGGACCGGGCAACCTTATGGGCACCACGATGCCTGCCTCGCCAGCCTCGTTCCTCCCCTGGAGGTGGAACGTGGCCAGCATCGTCGTCGCCGGCCCTCCGTACACCGGCGTTCCCCAGCCGAAGTCGATGCCCGTCATCCCGGCCCGCGTCATGTCCGAGATGAGGTACGTCCTGGCGCCCTTGGGGAACGCCGGCCTCCGGCGAGCGGCGTTGAAGCTGGCCGCCGACTGCACGTACCCGTCCTCCCACGCCCGCGCCTTCGCCTCCACCAGCAGCCGCAGCGCGTGCCCGAGTGGCCTCCCGCACAGCTCCCCCGCCGGCCCGGCCGACGCGCTGGCGAACACGATCGCGTTGCCGTAGTAGCCCCTTGGCAGGCCGGTTCCTCCGCGGGCGTTCACGAACATGTTCAGGCGGACGACGGCGTCGCCCCGGCCGTGCCGCAGCGCGCGGTGCGGCACCGCCACATGAACGCGCCCACCAGGTCGAACCGCGAGCAGCCGCCGCCGCCACTACCTGCGACGCGAGCGCCGCGATCTCGCGATCCCCGAAGAAGAAGACGTGGTGCGCGTACGCGACGTCGGTCGACGGGGAGAGGGAGAGCAGCCACGTCGTCGTCGTCGACGGGCAGGGGCGCGTACTCCACGTGGTCGCGCGTGACGGTCGGCGGCCACGATCGGGTGGTGAGCGCCTCGCGCTCCCACACCGGCGGCACCGTCGGGGCGCCCGGCACGCCACGGGCGAACTCGGTCACCGCCGTCAGGAACTGCACCATCCCGGAGCCGTCCGCCATGCAGTGGCACATGTGCATCCCGAACACGAAGCCGCCGCACGCCAGCCGAGTCACCTGAACAAACAGCAGGGGGCGGTCGACGACATCCGCCGTCGGGCTCTCCGCCTCGCACAGCAGCATGTCGTAGCACGGCACCGGCGGCGCGAGCAGCGGCGACGACGTGCCGTCCCCGAGGTCATCCATGCGGAAGCTGGCGTCGGCCTCGACGAACACGACGCCCTCGCCGGTGCACTCCACCACGAGCTTCCTGGTGGGCCGCAGCTCGCGGAGGCGGCCGGCGAGCGGGTAGAAGTGTACGAGCGCCTCAGAGAGCGCCGCCCTGATCACCGTGACAGGATCGACGCCGTCCTGGTTGGGGTTGTGGCGGTAGAAGCTGATGCCGGAGCGGTTGAAGCGGAGGATGTCCTGGTCGTCGATGTCCGACAGCATCTTGAACTCGTACGGCGTCGGTCTCGCCGGCGCCACCAGCTCGCGCTCGCGGCGCCTGACGGAGAACCCTAAGCTCGTCGGTGCTCCGGCCATTTGCACCCTAACTACTACGTACTTAGACAATGATCAGGTGCGTGGGGACTACTTGATTCTGAAACAACAATCGTTGGTATGGAGTCACGTTAATTTTGCTCTCTCTATATATAGACGTGGCGCGGCGTGTGAGCCTACAGAGAGTGGATAGATTCTGATCCATATTCGACGTGGACAGAAGAAAAGTATAAGTTGGCGAAATGATGGTCAAAACTAAATAACTCGAGACTATTAGCCAGGGGAGTGGATTTTAAACTTTCTAATTATTTGCATATCATATCTTAAGAAAAATTAAAAGATATATTAATAGTGTTATATCACCTCATAAACATACATATTAATATTCAACTTAACATATATTCACATTAAAATTTATTTTTTTTACAACATGCTAAATTTGACCTTGCATGTTTATGGAGTGATGATTTTATTTATATTAATCTACCTTATTGATTTTTTTAAAAAAAGTTATATCCGTTTGAGTAACATGGAAACGATAAAGGATGTTCCCTCGCGAGAGTAGAATAATTCCCCATTAGCCGAGAGAACGATCTATGTTGGGAACTAAACATAATGTGAACGGTTTTTTTGCTATAAATCACAGGGGTGATTTTCGTTAAGAAATCACACGATTTTTTGGTCTCATGAGTTGCTCCAGGATTTGTGCTAATATTTAACTAGATTAGATCTGTGCTATTTAGCTAGATTTGCTTTAAGATTTATGTAACTGCTTAGCTAACAAATCGAAAAAAAAAAAAACAGGACTGTACGGGTTTAATCGATCTCTCACGACCTGTTAATTGCCACAACGAGCTCTTTACCTTAGCAACACAACCGTTTATGGAACTACATACCATAACTGACCAGAGCTAGAGAAGGAGATCGATATAAATTTGGCACAAAGGTAAGAAATTCGGTCAATTTTTCTTTCTTTTTTTCCTTTCCTTTTCTCAATTCCTTTCCGTCATGAATTAACGTATTAACTGTTTGCTTAATTACTTTAGAAAAAAAAAAACTTCCGCTGGTCCTAGCAAGGAAGATCAGTCCGAACCAGCTAGCTCTCCAAGAATCTGACAACTACACCATGCCCATCCAACTGTCCCATATAATATGTTTATGTTTTAAGAGTTATTATATTAGCTCGGCGCCATTAGCTTTGGCATTATAAGGGCCATTTTTAACTATATCAATTTTTGGTAAAATTGATAAACATGTAGATATATTTAGTTTGTGATCAAATATTGATATGTGTAATTCTCAAAAAAAAAATATTGATAATGCCTAGAGGATTTTGATGATGATGGGTCGAACGATGCGTTGATGCGAAAAACACACGCTGACCTGGGAGATCTGTTTAGCTCTAGTGCAGGTCCAAAGGTTGATGATATGCGGGCGTGTCAGTCAGTTTGACCTTGCAACTGACAAGATATGCAAATAGTAGATCAATGAGCCAATCGGCTGACAAGCCGATGGAGTAATTCCAGCCGATGCCAATGTCAGCCGATAACGATAGGGTTTTGAGCTATCAGCAATATGTCCAATGTAAATAATGATAATATAATCCAGTATAAACCAATAATATATTATAGTATAACAATAATATAATCTAGTATAAACCAATCGGCTAGTAGTATGATATAATAGAATAAGCATTGATCTGAAGGTTAAAGCATACATCGGTTGGAGGTCCGATGTCATAAAATCCACAAGATTAGATAAATCAATAAAGTCTTTGTTGTCATCGGCTAAATCCAACTTGTATGTGATCCTTATAAGCCGATGCAATGTCCAGATAACTTATCGGCTAGCACCCCGATAAAACACTAGCATGAATCTATCGGCTTAACAAGATTTATATTATCAACAACAATCTAGTAGGTCGAACCTAACCGATGCAGCACGAGATTGTATATAATAATCTAATACTCGATGAGCCGATAGATTTGCCTAATGTGATGGATATAACAAATCTATTTACAACAGCATTGTGATTGTAGAGATATATCGGCTAAGACAGAAGATCGGACCTAACCGAGACAGTCCCAACTAAACCGATGCGTCTCTAAACACAATGCAACTAGAGATAGAATTGAGATATCAGGTAAGCAAATATATCAACCAAACCAGAGCGATCCGAGATCGAAGCAATGCAGCCTTGAACAACACCAATATAGCCAATAGATTCACCAGGGCCAGCGGAACGTAGGACTTACCCCTTCGCCGGAGATCGATCTGAACCGATGCAGCCCCGCGTTAGGTGCCAAATTCCGCCGGATGATAAGTAAAAACCTCAGGAAAGAGGGTGGCGATGCGCCGAGAGTAGTAGTATTGATTGTGAGAGATTTTACAATGACCCCGGGTGTACATATTTATAGCCATGGGTAGATACTAGTCGTTGTAGGACAAGAAATAAACTTTCCTAAAGATAAAAGGGAAACATAAAGTCTTTATAGGATACTAAACACACTTTCCTAAAGATAAAATGAACTAACAAACTATTCCTAATTAATAGATACACTTGCCATGCCACATCCTCCTTGAACTCGGACTCTTCCGGATAAATTTCCTTTAATTGATCCGACTCCACCAAGAACACAACTGTTGGCGATTTGATGACTCCCATCGGCCGATTCCAAGACTCTGAAGCCGATACTGACTCTAGGCCGATGATGACTTCGGGCTTACCAAATTTCGGCGTTAACACGATGATGATGACAACGCCGGTGACGATGACTATACATCGCACCGGATGATGATGAGATCGGCATGTCGCAGCTGCCCGATGCGCCTTAGGCGTCATAGCCCACTACATACAACTTATGTCCCACTCAGCAAGGGAAAAAGAGGTACTTCAATGATACAGTGCACTTACTATTATCCATGATGTGTTATTGCCTCACATTGTATTTTGAAATGCTGGTACACTCCCGAGTCGTGGGCTCTTTGGTGTCAATGGAAGATGTGAGCTTGATGATGTGCTAGTACTTCTCATGTTTAGACCATTTTTTAACTTGTGTGATGGACTTGGGTTATGTATGGAGTTGTGAACTTATTTGATGGACTTTGGTGATGTATGGACTTGTGAACTTATTTGACAGACTTCGGTGATGTATGGGCTTGTGAACTTGTTTGATGAACTTTGGTGATGTATGGTCCAATGTGATGAATGAACTTTTGTATGTCATGTGTGATATGAATTTTTTGAACTTGTGGACTTGTTTGATGGAATTGGGTCATGTGTGGAGGTTAACAATTATGTCATATGCGGATAATTGATTAATATGCTCATTGCGAGTTGGTTGAAATGTTTGCATTTGATACAATATCGAATTGTGTAAATTATTGGCTTCGACGCGTCAATTTGCTACCTTGCAAGTTCAGGACGGGCAGAGGATGCCAGTATTGTTGGCGCTGTGGTCGGAGAGGGGAGGGGCCGCTAGCTGGCTACGCGAGGCAGAGCGAGCCAGGGGGGTGGGGGGGGGGAGGGGCGGCGCCTGGGTTGCGTTGTGGTGGGGTAGGAGGGGAGGCAGCGCCAGCCCCACGCTGGAGGCAGGAGCGAGCTGGCGGGGATGTGGTGGCGGCAGCGTCTGATGTGAACCATGGCTACTAACAGATACAACCATTGCCCACATCATGGATGAAGAAGAAGATATCAAGATCAAGTCTTCCAAGTGTTGGAATCCGATTTCCACCGCCCACC
>CM020184.1:7126428-7144017 GCA_009805545.1 Oryza longistaminata
ACTGTGAATATACTGACAAGTTCAATGGCATGGAAGTAGATTCTCTCCTTGTTAAAGTAAACATTTTACCAATGGAAACGGTTTTATAACCATGGGATGCAACACCGGCTGCTATTTAAACAAATATCGGGCATCTAGTCCATAGTTGCCCCCAATTATCAACAATACAAATTATTATTTATTATTATTATTATTATTATTATTATTATTATTATTTCGGGAGAAGCTGCTGTGGTCGTGGCGTACATGCAGTCCGTGGTCCGTACTCCGTCGAGATGAGACTACAAATTTTGCTAGAACGTAGTCTTCATCAGGCACCACCCTTGCTTTTGCGTCGTCTAGCACGGAGCAGCTCGCGATTGAGCCCCTTGTCCACCTCCTGGATCAGCCTCTCCATCACCGGACCGGCAACCTTATGGGCACCACGATGCCTGCATCGCCAGCCTCGTTCCTCCTGGAGGTGGAACGTGGCCAGCATCGTCGTCGCCGGCCTCCGTACACCGGCTTCCCCAGCGCGAAGTCGATGCCCGCCATCCCGGCCCCGCGTCATGTCCGAGATGAGGATACGTCCTGGCGCCCTTGGGAACGCGCGGCCTCCGGCGAGCGGCGGGGTTGAAGCTGGCCGCCGACTGCACGTTACCGTCTGCCTCCCACGCCCTGCCCTTCGCCTCCACCAGCAGCCGGCAGCGCGTGGCCGAGTTGGCCTTCCCGCAACGCTCCCCCGCCGCGCCGACGCGCTGGCGAACACGATCGCGTTGCCGTAGTAGCCCCTTGGCATGGCCGTTTCCTCGCGCCGGGCGTTCACGAACATGTTTCAGGCGGACGACGCGTGCGGCCCCGCCGTGCCGCAGCGCGGCGGTGCGGCACGCCAATGAAACGCGCCCACCAGGTTCGAACCGCGAAGCATGCCGCCGCCGCCACTACCTGCGACCGGAGCGCCGCGATCTCGCGATCCCGAAGAAGAAGACGTGGTGCGCGTACGCGACGTCGGTCGACGGGGAGAGGGAGAGCAGCACGAGTCGTCGTCGTCGTCGTCGTCGACGGGCAGGGGCCGCGTACTCCACGTGGTCGCGCCGTGAACGGTCGGCCGGCCACGATCGGGTGGTGACGCGCCCGCGCTCCCACCGGCCGGCCACGTCGGGGCGCCCGGCACGCCACGGGCGAACTCTCGGTCACGCCGTCAGGAACTGCACAATCCCGGAGCCGTCCGCCATGGACAAGTGGCAATGTGCATCCCGACACGAAGCCGCCGCCACGCCAGCCGAGTCACCTGAAAACAAACAGCAGGGGGCGGTCGCCGACATCCGCCGTCGGGCTCTCCGCCCTCGCACAGCAGCATGTCGTAGCACGGCACCGGCGGGCCGAGCAGCGGCGACGACGTGCCGTCCCGATGTCATCCATGCGGAAGCTGGCGTCGGCCTCGACGAACACGACGCCCTCGCCGTTGCAACTCCACCACGAGCTTGCCTGGTGGGCCGCAGCTCGCGGAGGCGGCCGGCCGAGCGCGTAGAAGTGTAACGAGCGCCTCAGGGAGAGCGCGGCCCTGGAATCACCGTGCCAGGATCGACGCCGTCCTGGTTTGGGGTTGTGGGCGGTAGAAGAGCTGATGCCGGAGCGGTTTGAAGCGGAGGAATGTCCTGGTCGCGATGTCCGACAGCATCTTGAACTCGTACGGCGTCGGTCTCGGCCGGCGCAGCCCAGCTCGCGCTCGCGGCGCCTGAGCGGAGAACCTAAGCTCGTCGGTGCTCCGGCCATTTTGCCCACCTAACTACTACGTAACTTAGGACAATGATCAGGTGCGTGGGGAACTCTTTGATCTGAAACAACAATCGGTTGGTATGGAGTCACGTTATTTTGCTTCTTCTCTATATATAAGACGTGGCCGCGCGTGTGAGCCTACAGAGAGTGGATAGATTCTGATCCATATTCGACGTGGACAGAAGAAAAGTATAAGTTGGCGAAATGATGGTCAAACTAAATAACTCGAGACTATTAGCGCAGGGACGTGGATTTTTAAACTTTCTAATTATTTGCTATCCAATATCTTAAGCAAAAATTAAAAGATATATTAATAGTGTTATATCACCTCATAGAAACATACATATTAATATTCAACTTAAAACAATATATTCACATTTAAATTTTATTTTTTATTACAACATGCTAAATTTGACCTTGAATGTTTATGGAGTGATGATTTTTTATTTTATACTATCTTATTGATTTTTTTTTAAAAAATTATATCCGTTTGAGTAACATGGAAAACGATAAGGAGGTGTCCTCCGCGAGAGTAGAAATAATTCCCCATATAGCCGAGAGAACGATCTATGTTTGGGAACTAAACATAATGTGAACGGTTTTTTTGCCTATAAATCACAGGGGTGATTTCGTTAAGAAATCCCCCGATATTTTTGGTCTCATGAGTTTGCTCCAGGATTTGTGAATATTTAAACTAGATTAGATCTGTGCTATTTAGCCTAGATTTTGCTTTTAAGATTTATGTAACTGCTTAGCTAACAAATCGAAAAAAAAAAACAGGATTGTACGGGTTTAATCCGATCTCTCACGACCTGTTAATTGCCACAATGAAAGTCTTTAACCTTGAGAGAGACACAACCGTTTTTGGAACTACATACCATAACTACCAGAAGAGAGAAGGAGATCGATATAAATTTGGCACAAAGGTCAAGAAATTCCGGTCAATTTTTTTTTCTTTTTTTTTCCTTTCCTTTTCTCATCCTTTTCGTCATGAATTAACGTATTAACTGTTTGCCTTAATTACTTTTAGAAAAAAAAAAAACTTCCGCTGGTCCTAGCAAGGAAAGATGAGCCCGAACCAGCTAGCTCTCCAAGATATTCTGACAACTACACCACTGCCCATCCAACTGTCCCATAAATATGTTTATGTTTTTAAGAGTTATTATATTAGCTCGGCGCCATTAGCTTTGCATTATAAGGGCCATTTTTAACTATATCAATTTTTTGGTAAAATATAAACATGTAGATTAATTTAGTTTGTATCAAATATTGATAATGTGTAATTCCTCAAAAAAAAATATTGATAATGCCCTAGAGGATTTTGAGTGATGATGGTCGAACGATGCCGTTGAAATGCGAAAACACACGCCTGCCCTGGGAAACTGTTTAGCCTCAGTGCAGGTACCAAAGGTTATGATTATGCGGGCGTGTCAGTCAGTTTGGCTTGCAACTCGACACCAGATATGCAAATAGAGATCCAATGAGCCAATGGCTGACAAGCGAGGAGTAATTCAGCCCGATGCCATGTGTCGCGGATTAAACGATAGGGTTTGAAGCTATCCGCAATATGTTCAATGTAACATAATGATAATATAACTCCAGTAAACCAATAATAGTATTTAAGTATAACAATTAATATAATCTTAGTATAACTTCCATCGGCTAGTAGATGATATAATAGAATAAGCATTGATCTGAAGTTAAAGGCATACAATCGGTTGAGGTCCGAATGTCAATAAATAATCCACAAGATAGATATAACAATAAATCTTTGTTTGTCATCCGCTAAATCCACTGCTATGTGATCTTATAGCCGAATGCACGATGGTCCAGTATAACTTATTCGGCCTTACCAGCGTTCTTTCGTAGGAACTCACAATTCTAGCGTGTAATTTCAGATAATTGTGAGGCTTTTTAAAAAACATAGATATTATTAAATAATTGACAACAATTATCTTAGTGGACATATCTCTCGTGCTTGCCATTCGGTTTTAATCGTGATTGGGACTTACAACGAGTGAGAGAGTGAGAGAGATTTTGGTATGATAATTACATTCAATACTAAACACCATTGATAGGCCGATACGATCCTGATCTGGCATTCTCAATTGTGATGGGTAAGATAGTTATCTAATATCAGCTGATGTGATCGACATGCATGCTCCGTTGGATTGTATATTGAGATAGAGACCTAGGTGCATATAGACGAGGGAAAGATTACGGATCCTAACGCGTCGACATAGTCCCAACTGAAATCTGTTAATGCGGTGGACAACTCACTAGACACACTATAATTGTATATATCTAAAGACGTATGATGGATAATATTGGAGATATGACTACTCAGGTAGACTCACATCATAGTTACAACATATCCAGGAAGCCGCTATTGCCGTAGATATACCTTCAGATAAGCATACTGCAGCCTTGATACACAACAATTGTAGTCCCAATAGCCTTCATCAGCAGGCCACGCGGACTTGGACGTTAGTATCCTTACTCCATCCGCCGGAGATCGAATCTGAACCGTATGCCCAGCCCGCGTTAAGGTGGCCATATTCCGCCGGATGATAAAGTAAATAACCTCCAGGAAAGAGGGTGGCGATGCGACGAGAGTAGTGTATTGATTGTGGCAGAGATTTTTAACAATGACTCCGGGTGTTACATATTTTTATAGCCCATGGGTAGATAACTAGTCGTTGTAAGGACAAGAAAATAAACTTTCCTATAGATAAAAGGGGACATAACTCTTAATCAGGACACTACACACTTTTCCTAAGAATATAATGAAACTAACAAAACTATTTCCCTAAATTAATAGATACCACTTGCCATGCCACATACCTTCTTGAACTCGGACTCTTTTCGGATAAATTTTCCCTTTAATTGATCCGAACTCCACCAAAGAACACAACTTGTTGGCGATTTGATGACTCCCATCGGGGATTTCCCAAAGAACTCTTGAAGCCGATACTTGACTCTAGCCGATGATGACTTCGGCTTACGCAAACCAACGACGATGATGAGGAACAACGCCGGTGACGATAAACTATACATCGCACGGATGATGATGGAGATATCGCATGTCGCAGCGGGCCCGATGCGCCTAGGCGTCAATAGCTGTAACATCCCTGAAAATGTGTCATTTTTTCCAATCCTGCATCATGCGATTTCTTCTGTTTTCAATAACCTCCCAAACTTCAGAACAATAATAATTAGAGGGACCTCCTAAGAACTAACTCGCACAAAACCCCTCTTTCTGTATTTTAAAGTCTTTTGTGTGTTTTTTTCATTTTAAGAATATATTTGTTAAATTGAGGTAATTTCTTTGATTTGGTTGTTAAAAACCCTTCTTTTTAACTAAATTCTTTTTTATTCAAATTTTAGTTTGAAACCCTTTCTCCGTTTTATGAATTAATGGTCCAAAAATTCTCCACTATTGTTCTACGAACCTAAACCAATGATTTCCAGGATTTTATTGGATTCAAATTGTCGACCCATCCTTTTTGATTTTAAACCTATCCTTTTTGATTCCAAACTATTCTTATTTATCGCCAAAATTATCTAAATTTCCTCCCCTTTTAGACCCTAGCCGCTTGATTTTATTCCTGTGGTTGGATTTCCTTGCTCCGCAAAGAAATTATTATTATTACAAATATTTTGTGAATAATTGCTCTTGTGCCTAAGAAAATAAATTATATCCTTTGTCACCTAATTTCCTTTTTTAGGCCTCAACAATTCCCTTGAAACCCCATGCATTATATTTTAGGGTTCAAAATCCTATCCTTTTGCCGTCCACCTATTTCACCTACCACATTCCCAAAAATAGTTTGAGGAATATTAATTAATTTCTTTCCTATTTGAGTGCTTCAAATAATATCTCAAATCCCACTATATATATTATGCACTCAAAATAAATTTAGGAAATCTCCTTTGTGAATTCTCTCTGAATTCAAATTCTTCGCACAAACCAGTTATTTCAAATCAAAGTAAGTACAAATTAGACTTCTTTTTTTTGTCATCGGGCCGAAAACCTTTTGTTCATTCTTCCCTTTGGGCCCAATCCTTGTTCCTTCTATTTTCCCTCCTTCCTCTTGGGTGGCGGGCCCCCCAGCTTAACGCCGAAGCCGGCCCAAATCGCCCCAAACCAAGGCACAGCCGCCCTCCTCCTCCCTCCCAGTGCGTTTTTCAAAACGCGCGCACGCCGCCCGGCAACTTTCGCCGATAAAGAGACTAAAAGCCGGCCGCCGCGCCCCCTTCCTTTTCACGCCACTGCCGCCGTGACCAAAGACGGGACGACCTCCTATGCGAACGCGACCATGCCCGACGCCTATAAATACCGCAAGACCGCACCCTTCCCTCTCCCACATCAAAGTTTGAGCTTCTCCCTCTCTCTCTCCACCCATGACCGGCCATTGCCGCCACCGCCCGATCTTCCTCACCAGAGCTCCATCTAACGCAAAAATCCCTCGCGCCATTAGCCTTTCGCCTCCGACGAGGTGTTCTCCATTTTTTCCCCTTTCCCCGCTCCCCCACCCTTTGACACACACACACCACCACCCTTACTCTTATAGCCGGAGCTGAGCTTTGTCCGCCGCCGTTCCGGGCCATCTCCCTCTTCAACCTTGACTAGCTTACCAACCCTCCCCGATGCCCGCGTTCGGCTCGGGGAACTATGATTTGCCGCCGAAACGTCGCCCGCCTTTTCGACCACCGAAGAAGCCGGACGCCCGTTTACTCTCCTCTCTTCTTCTCTCGGCCTCACTGAAGGAGGCAGAAAGAATTGAAAGAGACTTCGATAGGAATGAAGAAGAAGAGATTATTAAGTACTAAAATGGTAAAGCAAATTATGGACTGACAGGTGGGGTCCCTTGCCACATTGTACTGATGTCAATATTTTCTAGGTATTTAAGTCAAATCCAGTTTCTTCTAGACAGCCTTCCATTCAGGCTCTTATATATTCCTGTCAGATGCGAGTTCCCGTGAAAAACATTTGACCTAATGCGTATAAATCGTCAAATGGCTTATATTTGTTATGCCAACTTGTTCGTGATTATTGGTTATTCTCATTGCTTTATTTGCAACTTTATGTTCCAACTATCATTTTTGATATTGTTAGTACTTCCGGCCTTATTGTGTGCAATATTTGTTTCCTTTTAACCCAAAAATACCCATTAGCTACTAAAAGCCGCCGGTTGGAAACTTTTACGCCTTCCACCTGGGGACGTTCGCGGGTTTTTTCTATTCCTGCAGGACGTCTGGATCCGTTGGGTTGTGAAAGCCCGATGGCAGAAACCCAAACTATAGGTCGATAGTCTTGCTCCGTGGAGTGGTCACGCCTCGATGCGTACAGCGATTTCGGAGCGTTTCAACTATTCCCCTCTGATCCTCCCTATATGCCATCCCAACTAGTTAGCTTCTCGATGCCTCCTGTGGTGATCCCTCGCGCTCCGCTGCTACTCTGCACGTGTTGTCGGAGTAATCACTTCCGCCCTACAACACCTGCATAGTTATATTGTCTAATTGATCAACCGCTAGACGAGAATACGATACCTTTAGTCGTTTCATACAGCGTTTATTGCGAGCGAAACGGTAATAGCGATCCATTCGCCAACCCGACTAGCCTGATCATTTCATTCTCCTTGACGGCGGTCGACTATCTGGATGCCTCTAAGCTATAGTTTGAAGAACTTCTGTTAGCTCAGCCTTATTAATTACCAGACTCCCCGCCAGTTAGAATGTATTATCCTCTAAGGCCATTTTTACAACTTCTCCAATACCTCGATAGCCTACCTGTGCAAGAAGTGTACGGAGCCGATATGTCTTATCCTACTCTAGTCATTTCGTTCTCTAGTACCATAACCTGCTTAGCTTTCACTGTTTCTCTAGTCATTATTTAGTTCTTGGCCCGAGTGTGGAAGCTACTTACCAGTGGACATGCCGTTACTTACCACAAAGTTAATTTGTATTCCAGGTTATCCTCTCTTCTCTTCAAACGCACATAAGCCTATGCATCAAATCATTAGGAGCTGACCCCCTTAATTGGGCTTCTAATTCTTCCTATTTCATTCCTTAGCCCTGGCGCAACCCTCTTGAAGAATATTCTGCAACATAAAATGTTAGTCTCACCGCTAGATCCCGTATAGCGCGCTATAGAAAAGTTATGAGGTGCTAATACCTTTCACTAAGCCGCTTATTCCCTCTCTGTGTCCACTTGTGTCGTTTTTGCGTTGTTATTCTATCTGGCGTGGTTTTATTTTGAAGTTTGTGATCCTTTTTGTGTGTGTGTGTGATTGTGGAGTCGGCGTGTGATGGTTGATGGCAACTTCGTGATCGATTTTCTATAGGATCGGATTATGCGAGTTTGTTCCATCTTCGGTAGTTTGCGTTGGAGCATAGTGCAATTTTACATTATTTCCTCTCCTTTGAGCATAGAATACCTTCCTGCAGCCTATATTTTATCTCTCTGTTCGGATGCATTTAGTTCTTCACTAAATGATCTTCTAACACTGCTGATAGATCTGTACATGAGCCAAAATGCTAGACTTTTTTGCTATACGCCTATTGGTCTTAGTTAGATTTTCTAGTTGGCCTCACAAAACTCTTAATACTGAACTTAGATGTTGGCATATAGGCAGTACGTGATAGAATTGTGGTGTGTATCTTTCCGGTGCTTAGTATCTGGGCGTGGGCCAACGACCATACCATGATGTCCCAAGTTACAATGTGGAATGAATACATACGCACGCTACGCCCGCAATTCCACTGTCTCGTATGGTGCATAAGACCTAGCTGTATTAAGCCTCTATCATGCTTCAAAGGTGGTACCTTTTTTTGTCATTGTATACGTGGGCTTCTTTTCTATATGAGTCCCTCGTCACGCAGGGGCTAAAACTTCACGCCCCAGTGAAACCAGAGCCGCACTTGTTGATATTTTCCCGCAGGCCGCAGCTACCATACTATTCTTGTGGTATGTCGGTCGAGCGCTGTGGTTTGTTTGGTGTGGTATTGGTTGAAAACTTTGGGGTTGAGAGAGTGAGTGTGTGCCCAGTTCTCTCCAAAAACCTTCTCGGGATTTTATACGGGGGCAGTAGACACTTCCCTCTCGCTGCTTGGATTTAAACTGTTGTACGTCTCTTAGCAGCGACAATTCTGAGGTACTGGAGTAGTTTCATTGGATAACAGGTGGCGTTCGCCACTGTATGTTAGTTAACCGAAAAGCTTTGCTCCATATGATACTTAAAGTCTGATGAAATTATTTTAGCTATCGTCTTATTGATTGGGTGAGAGTGAGGAGAGACTGGAGCGTATGTCATGTAATAGTCATTTATAAAACATATTCGAAGTAGCCGTCGACTTCGCCGTATTAAATCGAGCATTTGGGAACTCAACTTATGGCATCTGGTTTTAAATGCATAATTTCAAACTTTAATTAATAATACTGTTTTCATATTATCAAACTTATTTCAGGTTATTTTCTAACCTTCTTTTGATTCTCAGCTTTTTCTGCCAAATTAAACCTAGCTTCTACTCAAAATTATCTACCATATTCATTAGCATTTTTTTATATTGGGATGATATTTAATAGCTCTGTCCTCGTTTGAGTCGTTTGTAACTGCACCTTTCAGCTTCGCCTAATAATTCCTCTTTTTTCAGAGTCAGGTGGGGTTTGGCGTTCTTGCCGAAGCGGCTGGGAGTTTCAAAATCTTTATATCAAGGGTTAATCTCATTTTAAAACTTAGTTCTCGTATAAGCTTAAAGTAGATGGTTTGAGTTATTAGCAAAACATTAAGAGTGTGTTGAAGTCAGGTGTCTAGTAGCTTCTCGGCACGTGCTGGAATTCGAAGTTTATGTTCCCGATCTAACGGCTTTAGTGGAGATGAGCCGCGGCGTGATATTGTCTGCTCGAATATGATCTTGCCTGCTTTGAAAAGACCCTTAAATGGCACAACTGAGGTTTACGGTGGAGAGATGTGAGAGCATGTCCTATGCGGAGAGGGTGTGCCTTTCGATCGCGCTGTCAGCCAATCTAGCACACTGACTCCAGCTACGCGGCGTTTCGAGGTAACAACACGCGTCTACAAACATGTCCCGGCTCTCGGTCGAATCATCCAGATCTTTCTCGGGGCAGCCGGCTCAAATAGCCACTCTACGTACTCACTCTCGATGTCCACGTCTTGCCGAGAATAAGAGTTCTTCATGATACAGTTTCACTTTTACTTATTCATCCATGATGTGTTTTTTGGCCGGTCACTTTGTAAGTTTTTCTGAAGAGATGCTGAGTACTATGGTCCGGAAGTGTCGGGATCTTTGGTGTATATGGAGATGAATGTGAGGTTTGATGATGTGTTGAAGTATTGTCGTTTCTCGAGTTTTACGACCAGTGTGTTTTGCCTCTCTTTTCCGCACTTGTGATGTAGACTCTTAGTGCTGGTGGTATGCGTATGTGTGTCATCGTGCGAACTTCTCCGTTTCTGCTTGTTCGGCGAGCTGGCCAGTGTTTGTGATGCCCTGAGTGGAGCTTTCGTCGAATCTCTCATTTTCGACGCACGGAGGACGGCTTGCAACGGCTGCAGTCCGGTTAGAACTGGAGGTCTTGTGAACTTCTCGTCCTGCGTCCCTGTTCTGGGATGAAGATATTCTCGTGTGTGGAGTCGGCTGGATGTCGGGCGAGTGGGTCTCCGAGAGTGTTGATTCCGAGTGGATAGCAACTCAGTTGCCTACTGTCATGTGTGATGACGGTGGTCTGCCGATATGGTTGCACTTTTGTGAACTTCTGTGACAGGAGCTCGGTGTGGTACTGATGGAATTTGGGCGGTTCATGGTGTGGAGGTTAACGAGAGTTAACGTGAAACAGCGTCCCGGCGAGGTAGACCTTGAGTGTAATATGCGGTGCAATTGGGCGGCAGATGCTGCGCGTTGAACACCTATCTGAGGTAGCAACCAATTCGGCGAGAGTGTACGCGGGTAACGACTCCTATTTAGAGCTGGTCGAGTACGGCGCTCCGCCACTTTTCTGGCTACCGTCCGACGCCGCGATATTCAGCGCACACGCTCCGTGTCTAGAGCGACGTGGTCAGCAGGACTGCAGTATTTCGTGGTGGCGCTGACTGGTCCGGAGAGGGGAGGGGCCCGCGATAGCTGGGTCTGACAGTCGAGGCGACCATCCACGATTTGTCTCCTTCGCGCTTTGGCGGCGCATTTGCACTCAGTCGGCGCGTTCAGGGGCGGCAGCGGGCGTGTGACTGGGTGTGGTTCTGCGCTGGCTGGAGCGTCTGTTCCGTGGGCTGAGCGCTTGAGCGGAGCGCACGGCGCGCGGCGGCGGCCGCTTCGGTCCGCCCCTTATTTCGCCCCTGATTCTCGGTAGGGCAAGCCGACGCCACGCCCGGGGGCGGAGCCTGTTGGCGTGCGCCCGGGCCTAGCCTCGGCTCGGTCCAGGTGGCTGTTCACAGTCGCGATCGCGCATCGGTGTGCCCGGTCGTGGGGGGTGAGTCGGGTGTCTGGGGGGTCGACTCCGCCAACCAGGCCCGCGCTGAGGCTGACTTGGTTGAGCGTAGAGATACGGGAGGGTGTCTGGCGGAGACGCAACAGTATAAGAGAGGGAACGGGAGGTTTGGCACGGGCACGTTGTCCAGCGAACCACGCATTGGCAGGCAGCCGAACAGTTCTTTCGAGACGATGAAAAAGCTCAGATTGACCGATCATCGATTTGATCCGAAAAGACTTT
Source organism: Oryza longistaminata (assembly GCA_009805545.1). Taxonomy (NCBI): domain Eukaryota; kingdom Viridiplantae; phylum Streptophyta; class Magnoliopsida; order Poales; family Poaceae; genus Oryza; species Oryza longistaminata. The sequence continues at coordinate 7,137,914 of CM020184.1, forward strand.
CGAGTGAAGCTTGGCGTCCAGAGTCATGCAGACACGTGCAAGTCATAGTCTCTTACAGTTGCAAAATGTTGTCTCAAAGGTATCCAACTATTCATGCCGTTCACGGTGAGATCGCACTTGTCGGGTTACGCAGACTTCCGATCGCAGCGTCTTGGGCCTCCGTGGTGTGCCGCACGGTATCTGCCCTTTCTGCTGCCTCACGTGTCCCGTCCTACCCTCCTTTCAAACTGGCACAGTCCGACGGTGAAAGACCATGTTACCTCGAAACTTCCAATCCACACGTCAGCCTCGCTTGTCGCTTCGCGCTCCGCGCAGGTTCGCCTCTGATCTTGCCCCCAGTACTCCCTCTCCCTACTCTCCCTCCCGGTCTCAGGCCGTCTCTACTTGCGGCGATACCGAGTGTGCCCTACCTTTAGGTGTCTTCTTCCACTCGTGCCAATGTCGAAATCAACTCGTATTGAAACTCATTTCATTCCTTGTTCAATCCACTCCCAACAAAAGTCACTAAAGTAAGAGGGGATCTTCATGCCTGCAGATGTGTAAACACATTATATGTGTGATGAATAGAGTTTGCCATAGATTCAAGGTGGCACCATAGAAAACTTAAATAATTTACCCTTCCACTGGCTTGGATTCGCCTTCCCTTCTTTCCCGGGCACAAGCTTAGCCTTTTTCTGGACTATAACGGCATAGTTGCGGCTACCTCAATTACCTCTATGACGTATTACATTTGTGGTCTGTATATATAATTTGGGTTTGTTCTTTTTTCCGGGAGTTTTTTATTTGTCATTTATATGTAGTTGTAGATTTTACTTTATTTATCTATTTTTATGTAATGATTTGATTCGTATTTTTCCTTTCTGTTCTGTGTTTTTTTTTTGGTATTTTTTTTTTGTTTTTTTGTATTATTTATTTTTTTAGTCTTTTTTTTTTTTTTCTTATCTTTTCTTTTTTTGTTCGTCAGTCCACTATTACGCGGAAATGGACAGTCTAGCCCCGCACCACCAGAGGGTCATCAGGTGACGCCGTGTGGGTTTGGTATGTCTGCTCCAGCGAAGATCATCTGGAAGCTTGTTCTCTAACATCCACATATGTCATAAGGTCTTGTGATTATGCACTAGAGTTATAATGTTAACCATGAAAGTCTTTCTCACAATAGCTTATCACAAGTTCTATACATAGGACAGTCAGACGGTTTTCTCACCTACCACTAAACCACATTATTCTATGGACATCTCACTACAATTATGATCCCAAACATTAACGGTTTTGGACTGTTGAGTACTATATAGAACTACTGGTGTCTCTCAGAACTACAATCTATGTGTGGCGCGGCCACTTATATTGTGTGAGACACTTTGACAAAACTCTATTCATGGGTGAAACTACATATGATCCCATTTCCACGAAATTCAATATATTGTGGAAACTGGATCCGTTCGCATACCCCTCTATGATCCAAATATCCAATCCAATTCTTGGTTTACTAGGGTCCTTACCCTACATATACATCACAAACTCTCTACATCCAATGTGAAAACGGAAAAATAGAGAGGCAATTGAAAAGGAGAATACCTTGCGCTCTTCGATTTCCTCCTACAAAACGAGTCTGCAACATGAAAACCTAGCTTGAACAATTGAGGTGGGATTTTGAAGAGGAGAGGGTGAGGAGGGAGAAATGCATGACGAGACTAGAGAAGGGGCAAGAAGAAGCCTCAGCTTGGGGTTCCCCTCGGGCCGGCTATGGGGAGAGGAGGGGGCGAATGGGTGGGGAGGGGGAGCGGGGTGGGGCCCATGTGGGTATGGGTTAAGTGCCACCCACCCCCGGGAGGAACACGCCACAGGTGTTGGCGCCGTCGAGGGGGGTGGGTCGGTGCCAATAATCTGGCGCCGTCCCCGTGCCACGGTGACGTCCTCCTGCCACGTCAGTGCGGGCTAGCCACGCGGTGCCACAATGGTATGGGGACGACGCTAGATATGATGGTGCTGCCCTGTTCGACGATGGCGCGAACCACTCTGGCGCGCCAGAAAAGACTATTCTGGAATAAGTTTTTTAAGGATCTATTCATAAAATAAGTTTTCGAAAAGGACTGAAATGTAAAAATTTCACCATATGAACTCCATGACGACGATGTCACGGTCTACGGATGCTACACGACTATTGGCTACATTCTCCATTTCGTATTATAACATGCTATGATTTTTTAATTAATTATTTTAAGTTTAATTAAATTTATAAGAGAATTTAGTAACATCCACAACATTAAATTAGTGTTATTAAATATTGCATTGGGTATATTTTGGTAGTATGTTTGTTTTCGTTAAAAGTGTTGTTACGTTTTTTTATAAACTTGGTAAACTGCTGACTGGAAAAAAAATTAACAACGTACGAAACGTACGACTCGAGGTCACCAGCAAGAGGAAAATTACGAAACGCGCGCTCGAATATGAGTGTACATCAAGAAGTTGACGCGTACTTTCTCCGTTTCAGAAGGTATTTTTTTCATTCTATATGTTAAATTTATCTAAGCTTGAATAATATAGCATGTGGTCTCATATCGTACACTTGCAGCAAGCTGTGTTCTTTTCCTCTCTTTTCCAACTCACTTCCTTCGATTTCTGCGCACACACTTTTTAAACGGCTAAACTGTGTATTTTTTTTTAAAAGTTTTTTATATAAAAATTGCTTTTAAAAAAATCATATTAATTTTTTTTTAAGTTTTTAGTCTAATATTTAATTAATCTCACTATAATCGCGTAATTTATTTTCTTTGTCGGGAGGAAAGGTTGGGAACTTACCCTCCCGAACACAGCAAGGCTATATCGCAACTGGATTGGTGAGATGATCATTCATGGTCGGAATGTACGAGCTACTCCCTCGAGCTCTATAATTCTTAACTTTTGGATAATAACATGGACTAAGCTTTCTATTATAATATATACAATAAATAAATATTTTTTTTATTATGGTATTTTATAAGGTAAATATATAAATGTTGTTTTAATGTCTTTTAAGTTAAATATTTTTAAAGTTATCGATAGTAGTTTGATCATAATCTGGTTCAAAACATCGAAAAATTATGAAGTTGGGGAGTATACTGACCTAATCATGATCTCATTTGCTGACTTCTTAATCAAGTAATTAGGCGTTGCATGCATGCTGCAAATGCATATGTAGTTATTCACAAAAAGGAACTTCCAGTGTCTGATCAATCCCTTGTCCATTTCAAAGTCTCCAACGGGGTGGAGTAGATGGAAAAGAACTGATTGTCCGAATAATTAATCTTTGGTCTTGTGGCCAGTTTATATTAATTTGGAACGATCAATTAATTAATTAAGCCGCCGGCAACGTCTCTTGTTGTCCCAAATAAGAATTCGTGCGATCAAGTTGAACATTCCGCATGCATGTGTTTGAGTTTTGAAAGGTTCTGATCACACGGTTGCTGGATGTGATTGTGATGACTTCGTAGATCGATATGTTCATATCAATCTCCGAATCTCGACCGAGAAATTATCACGGGTTCCATCATATACTCATGGGGCTTGCTAATATGCACGTGCGCGAGAGAGAAACGAGTAGCAGGTCTCACACGCATCCGCAAACGTAATTTCAAACATTGACTTAAAAGTTTTTAAATTTTGGATAAGGTTTTCTCAAACATGCTGTTCTACGCTTCAGAACTATTTGATGAGATCCCGAACGCGTCTAGTGATGAGAGTATGAAGCACATAGATAAACAACCGAAAAAGAAGCGCAGAGCACCAACAACGCACCACAGGCAGTCGACTTGGGCACGCAAACTATTCGACTTCCTCCGCAACAGAAACTTCTGAAAACAACGGGCCTTCTCTGAAATTTTGGTGAGACAATGAGGGTGAGCACATAAAGTTCTCACAAGTGTACGGGGATATGCAATATATGATATAAGGCTTCAAAGGAAGGTTAGGGTTAATTTGCATAAATGCATTCGCAGATTTAAATACAATAGATAGATATAAATTGAATTTAAACAACATTTGCAATCACTATAGTTTTAACCAACCAACCAACCAAAAAGGATATTCCGTCCACACAGGACCACACAACTATGTTCATTATTTTATCCTGCACATAGCTTGATGGAGGCAGTCCGGACCTCTCATTATATTTGAGGGATGAAGTGAATAATTCAAGTCATCAAACAAACATAATGAAATATCCGACGCTTCGAGAGAAGGATATTGGAGACATTGCTGGTTCTTTAGCCTGCTAGTCAACTTCAGCCTGAGATGTGCCCGCTAAACCACACGAAGGTGGTGATAAGATGTGTTACACATTCAGAAGACTTGACAAAAATGGTTTAAGATATACGACATCTCAAATGTACTTAACTTGTATTCATGTGAATCTAGTTCCCAGGATGTGCACCAGATTCACACTTTCATCTTAAGCATAGATATACATAGCAAATACATTTAAGACGAAAGTGATCTCAAATTACAACTACTTTATAGTTATATGGGCCGACCGGCCAAATATAGATTTATCAGAGAACAACGGAAGCTTGACTACCCAAACACAAGCACTCCGACTAGGGGGTTTACTCCCATTAAGTTCAAGTCCTAGAAGAAGCAGCCGAAACCCTCATCACTCAAATTAATCTAAACGTACAACCAACAAAAATGGATATTCCAGAATAACAAGAGTCAGTACATTATTTCTACTGTCAAGCCAAAAATCAATCCTAACATACTACATGTAAGACATATATTCAAAGGATGGCAACATGTAGTTCAATTTCAGCATAAAGCAAGTTTTGGTTCACAATACTTTTGCATAGGAGTTGATGATTCAATTAACAAAACAAATTTGTAAATTCATCATAAATAACATCATATCATTATAGACATACCCTTGTTGTCTTCCTTGGCAACAAGTCATATAATCATCATCATACTCACACAACTCAACACAAATCATCCATTTCAATCCCAAGTTTCATAAACACAATTTAAAACACAAGTCTATACTCATGTGACCTCACCAAAGCGCTCATGACCGTGAGCACGGCTAATCGATTAGTTTGTAGAACTCTGCAGAGTTTGTACAGCTTTACCCATATGATATGAACACTCTAGTTTGTTTTGAGTTTGCAAGACTCCACCTGTCCACCACATTCTACACGTTGAATGTGGTCTAGATGTCATAACGAAGCCTTTACATTACTTAATACATAGGCTTGCATCAGCGACGATAAGTGACTCCATCCTAGGCATATGACCTAGAACCATTAAGTGGCGGGCCCATGCCTTAAACTTAAGGTCGGGATGGCAAACAACGAACGATCCCCACCACGTGGCACTATACCATTGAATTAGACAGACTTAGTGTCACACCCTGAAAATCGTCTAAATTAATAATCCATATTTTAAATCATTTTTAGAAATTATTTTAAAAGCCTAGAAGTTAAACTCTAATAATCTAGGAAAAATTTCAACATAAAATTGAGCTAGATAAAATTTCATTAAATACTTTGCTTGTTTATCTATTTTCTAGATTTTTCTGAGAATTATTTGAGCAAGGGAAGTATTTTTAATAAATGAAACATCATTTCACGAATTATTTTAATTGGAAAATTCTTTAAAATCCTCCCCTAAGCCGTTGGGCCGGGGGGCCGTTTTCGCCCAACATCCCCAGCCGGCGCGGCGAGCGTGCCGCTCGCCGGCCCAAGCCGAGCCGCCCCCGCCCCTCTCCTCTAGCTCCGACTGTGGGGCCACATGTCAGGGTCTTCCACTACCTCTAGCCGGCCGGCCAAGCGAGCCCGAGCCGCTCCGTGCCCCGCCAAATCCGCCTCCACCGGTCGCCCCCGCCCGAGTCCGATCAGTTGAGGGAAATCATCTCCTCTTATCCTCTTCCTTTCCCCCTAAAGGTCTCGGAGACCAATTTCGCCCCGGATAAACCAAAGTCGAGTTCGTTTTGAGTTCATCTCTCCAAACTAACGCCGAAGTTTTTTTCGGCTTCAAATTCCTCTCGGTTGGAGTCCGATCTAATCCAAGCCTATAATAGCATCCCTAGTCGTCCTCTTCCCGTTTGCCGCCTCTTGTCCAAGCCACGGTGCGCCGTA
>CM020184.1:7144042-7257516 GCA_009805545.1 Oryza longistaminata
GTAAGTTAGGCATCGCTAAGTTAAAACAGTGATACACGGGAATTTTAAATTAAAGCGATAATGCATTAATTTAAATCAAAATATTTTCGCAAGTGGGATCCAATGTTTCAAAATGATGGACTTGCCTGCTCGCTTTCCTAAACGTCGGCTTCAACCTCCACAAAGACGGAAAAAAATCTTCCGGAAGCTGCGTGAGCGTCTACCCCGACCAACGAAAAGGAGAAAGGGGCCTTATTACTTCTAATAACACTCCATATAACAAGCAAGAACAAAGGCCACAAAAATGGGTCTTGACTTCTAAAGAAAAAATTAGAGACTTGAATGGTCCAATTCCGGAGTTCAAATGGCCAAGTTATGGCCATTTGACAGTTTATATGCTCTTTAAATTGAATATTTACGAATTTCTCATTTAAATTTAATTTAAAAATGTTTTATGGCGTCAGCCGAGGGGGAGGGGCGCGCGGAAACCGGGTCCACGGAGTGGGGCACGCGGCAGCCTCTCACTGTGTCCACGGTGGACCGGGTGGCACCCGGGCTCACACCGGCCCGGCGCCGTGGGGCCCCACGCGTCAGCACGCACCGAAGGCGTGGGCGGCTTGACGGCGGCCCCACGCGGCAAGCCGCTCGGCGCGCCCTGAGGCGGCACGTCGTGCGCGGCCCGGCGCGAGGCGGCGCCTCGCCCCTATTGGTAGCCGGCGGCGGCCATAGGCACGGCAGAGCGGCGGCCGAGAAGAGGGGAAGGGAAGGAGGAAAGGAGGCGGCGGTCCACGGCTCACCCCGGTCGGATGGCGACGACGGAAGAGGCGGCCGGAGCGGAGGAAGGCGGCCGGCGCGGGCTCGGTGGACGGGGACGACGGTGTTCGGCGGTCGTCGAGCTCGCGAGGTGGTGGACGGGGTCGGCGGCTAGTGGGGTTTTTTTTTTTTCTAAGCCGGAGGTGGCGACGGCGGGCGGGAGACGGTCCCGGCGAGCCGAGGAGGCCGGCCGGAGTCGTCGGCGACGGGGAGAGAGAGGCGATGGCGCGAGCTCGAATCCGGCGAAGGAGGAAGCGGCGGCGAGAGGCGGAACGGACGGGAGAAGCGCGGGTGAGGGTGTTTAAATAGGGTTGGAAGGGAGAAGGGCGGCGGGGAAGGAAGGAAACGGCCGGGGAGGTCCGGCGCCATCAATGGCGGCGCGAATTGCGGGCAAATCCGCCGCGTTTGAATGGAGAGAGAGGAATGGAAGACGAACGTGAGTGTGGAGCAGGCGACCTTGTGTATGGACGGGAGTTTAATCACCGGAGACAAACGAGGGGATCACGGGGAGTATCCCACCTATTGATTTTTCGCGCGGCGACGGGATGCGGCGATCGGCAGCAGGCGGCGGCGCTAGGTGCGGCGGTGCCGGCCGGAGCGCGGAGAAGGCGGCTGACGGGTGGGCCCACCCCTCAGCGAGGGGTGGCGCGGGCCGCCGTCAGCGGCGCGCGCGCGGGAGAAGGTCGGATGGGGCCGCCGGGGAGAGGAGAGAGGGGGAGGGAGATGGGCCGGATTCGCCCAAGAGAGGGAAGGGGATTTTTACGGGTTTTTTCTTTATAAAATCAACTTTACTTTATTTATTCATTATCAATTATTATTTGTGCTCTGAAAAGTTCCACTAAAAATTTATTTACACATTTTAAGGCTTTTTAGGAAATATACAAAAATCCTCCAAGCCCATAATTGAACTTTTAACTTTGCAACATCTTTTAATTATTTTGAAGGCTCCTCACAAGGATTTTAATATTCTAGGCATAATTTCAGACGGATGTCTTTTAGGGTTGTTTTTGGACGCGACCAATCTACATGTTAAAAATATTCACATTGTACTGTTTATGCTTGTTTTTGTACTGTTTTGTATGATTTTGTTACTTTCCTTTTAGTTTTTGACGGTGTCCGGAGGAAGGCATTTTCATGAGAGGGGAGCGCTTGCCCGCGGAAGTTTCAAGGCGAAGTCACACAGAACCCAAACAACCCTCTTGAGCATGTTGAAACCCGTTTAAAGCTAATGTTTTATTTCAAACTTATGCATTATTTTTGAAGTCATCGGGTGGTGATGACCTTTCCAAGTAGATTAATGGCCGAAGATGATTTATTTCCTATGGGTTATAATTTGATTAGCTTGACCTTATATATTTGCATTGGTTCAGCTAATGCTATATGTATAATTGGCTTAGCCCATGCTTAGACAATTAGACTGCGATTAATGGGATGAATACATACTACATTATAACTTGATGATTAATATTTAATTGGTTACGCTCACGATGGCTTAATGTGTTATGTTAATTAATTGATATTAAAACCATGGTTAAAGTGGGTTGTGAGCATATGGTTTTGATGGTTTAGTGCTCATGACAATTAAGGACCGGTTCGCGAGCTACTGTAACTTGTGAACATTTACCGTGCCAAGCCACAAGCCAGCGTGGGCAACGGCTTTCCTTTTGTATAGCATGATTCATTACGGGGTGCTAGACTGTGAAGCGGCGAGAAGTCCGTGGGGTGCGTGGGGAGTCCATTGCCTATGGTTTGAGGGGAGATTATGATCCAGGAACGGTGCACTGTGGTGAGTTGTGTTGTGTTGAGAGGTACTAATCACAGTTCCTTTCCAAGGTACCGTGGTGGTACTAGGCGCATGGTGACATGTTGTGGAGCTGTGTCTTGTGGGTACAGTGGTACACCTCTGATCAGAGTAAAACTATTCGAATAGCCTTGCCCGCAGTTATGTGTGAGTTTAACATGTTTTTCGTGATTAGCTCTCACACTTCTTATTAATGATAAAATTGTGTTAATTAATTTGACTCCTGGTTGGAATGGATATTTCCCTGGAAAGGAGGTTGATTTGTACAACCGGGGTTGGTTGTTCAGATAAGGTTGGGCCTATGCAACACGGGTGTGTTGTATGGTGTTATTAATACTGATAATTATTCAACTGTTTTATTATTCTTAAAATGTTTATTAAATGTTGTTTATGCAAATGAGCTTATATCCGTCCTTTGTTATCCTGTGCACTTGCATATTTGCTATGTGGCTTGTTGAGTATGTCATATGCTCATTCTTGCAATATTCATTCATCAGAGGAGGAGTATTTCAGTGAAGGTGATGATCTGGAGGATTAGGCGTTGTCCGGGTTAAGTTGCTTGTGGAGTGGAGTCGCCATAGCTGTTACGTTTTGTTTTATTTCCGCTGCGTAGAATTTTATTCTTTGAGAGGAACTATCCACCTCTGTAATAATTTGCTATTTTGCGAATATTAATTAGTTGTTTAATAGTACTCTATTATCAATTTGTTATTGTGTGCCTCGGCTGATTCCTGGACGAGGATTTAACACACATGTAAGCGTTTGGAATTTTGGATAGAAATTCCGGGCGTGACACTTAGTCACCTATACCTCGTGGTAAATAGGAAGTTCCTATGAATCATCGCTCAGACTAATTCATTCTACTACGGCCCCCATATGCAAGGCTAGATGCTAAGTAACTTAATCAACTAAGGCTCCCCATAAAAAGCACATGTGGATGTACGAATAACTTTAAGTTGGTGACACAAGTTCGGTCCTTACGCTCTTGGGCAAACACTCCCCATATTGGTATGCAACTAACATCGTATGCATACCACTTGCCACCCAAGTCTAAAACCACATTTTAACACCTTTAGTTCACAAATAAGTAGCATTTCCAAATCTGTCCATCAATGATTAAATTCCCAACTTCATCATGTAAAGAGTTTAATTGAGATTTTGCTTAATTCTAAGCATAGCTGTAGGTTCGAGATGTTGACTAGAGGGGGGTGAATAGACGATTTAAAAATAAATGTCACATAATCAAAACTAACCTAAGTTGCTAGGCTCGGTGAGGGACAAGACTAACTAAGCAACTAAGTTATATTTTGCAATCCTAGGGTCAAAATGGCTCAAGTATGTCTCTATGAAATGTAAATTGCACAAATGTAAATGCACAAAGTAAATGAGACAATAGACAAGGAATTTTTCACCGAGGTTCGGAATCTCGCCGGTTTCCTAAGCCCCGTTGAGGCGAGTCCAACTCCCCCGCTCAACCACGAAGCCACTGCACGCCCCCTTAGTCAAGGGGTGGGCAAGGCGGGAGCCGGCCCACGGAGAGGACTACCCAAGCCTCGATCACTTGGGGTAGTTCTTCCTTCACTCCGAAGGTGGTGAACTCCAAACCACTCACAACCGATGCCGGGCCTCCACAACAATCTTCTCCGAGAGGTCACCGGGCAACTCCTCCACAAGCCGTCTAGTAGGCGGCAACCTCCAAGCGTAACAAGCAATGACACGGCTCGGAGATGATCAAGTGCCACACTAGGTCTACAATGAAGCAATGCACTTGACTCTTGGCTAAATCAACCCTCAACCATTACAATGGATGAACACTAAGCTCAAATGAGTATGGGAGAGGTTCAAGGGGTGTATGCAATTGAAGTGAGTGCCAAGAGAGTCCCCTTGCTGCTGGTGGGAGAGTATTTATACTCCCACCCACCAAAACTAGCCGTTAGGGGCGAAATCACCCAACTCAGTGTACTGCCGGTCTGACCGGAGGTGTGTGGCCGGTCAAACCGTGCTACTCTACAACGGCTAGTTTTCTAGCCGTTTGGGCCCCATTGGCCCGGCCAGTCAGACCGCCATGGGGTGGCCGGTCAGACCGACCTCGGCTCGGTCTGACCGACCTCAGCTCTGGCGGCTCTGGATCGGCGATCCCAGAGCACACCATTCCGGCCACCAGGGGGCCGGTCAGACCGGCATATAGCCGGTGGTTAGACCGGCCGCTACCCACCGGTCATACTGGCCAACAGCCCATGGTCAGACCGGCCCTGGTCAGACAGCCCAAAGATAGCAAGATTTGAGTTATTAAAAAGAGCACAAGTCTAAATGCAAAATGACCTAGGGTGGCAATTTAATTATCTCTTTGCTAGGTCATTACCCCCCATTAATAGTACGGCAAAGCTATAAATAAACTAGCACAATTTTGATCGCCCAACACCTCAATCAATTTAGAATTCAACCACTAGTTTACCATCATCTATCTTTTGCTTTGCGCCATCAAATTTTAGTCCTTCGGTAATCCTCCATGCTCACATATCACGTGGCACTAACACAAAATATATAACTCAAAGAGAAATGGTTAGTCCACAATTAGCTCTTTCATTAATTACCAAAACTAACAACGAGGGCCTAGATGCTTCAATGGCTAAGCAATGGGCATACTTATAAGCTTATGAGATGTTTTACGGTGTTTGCAAGGTACGTAGAGGTAGTAAGAGGTGGAGCAATATGAACCGTTGATTAAGAAAGGGGCAAGGTACGGAATAAATTAGTGTAACCGATGGCATTGGAGTAATTAACTAATAAATTAGAGGCAAATTTGTTTTATGTGAATACCTTTCTTAGTTGAATCGGTACATTTCCCATCTATACGATAATATGATCATCCCTATGGAAAAATATCAAGATCCGCTTTTTTCTCCTCGTTAGGGAAAAAAATATCAAGATCCACTTTTTTTTCTCCTCATTCAATTATTCTAGGGTTTAAACTATTGCATTAGAAAGAGATAAAAGGGAGAAAAGCCGCCATGGTCGAGTGATTGAATTGGAGGCAAAAGATCTATTTGATGCCTATAGGCTCAAACGCATGGATAAGATCTCACACCTGCCTATTTACATGGTTGATTATTTATTTACTTAGTTCGTAAATATCTCCGATTGGATACTTTAACTAACCGCAAAGTTCATGAAACCACACAATAATTTGCTGATATTTTAATCGACCATGTTCTTAGAAACAATATGTAAATCACAAAGAAAAAAGCACGCAAATTGATGAGGACACAACTAGCTCGGATATAACCATGACCACCTTATGTATTAATCAACCAAAGTTGCATATGTTCTACATTAGATTTACATGTTATATATTTGAACAACGGTGCTACACAATGAGTTTCGTGTGTTTTTGTTTGCAGAAGTACTTGCTTGGGTGAAGGAAAAGAGACCGAGCGTAGCGAATTCATGGGTAATCAACCTGTGAGATACACACGAAATACGTGCAGGATCATCATTAGAACCATCATACTTGCTGACAATCGATGAACTGATTGGATTAACCAACCAAGAAGTTGATTGGGGACCAAACCAAGACCTTCTCCAAGTCCACTTCCATCTTACCACGTCACTTTTGGTCCATAGAAGACAAGAGTTAAAGTTCTACACGTTTTGGATTCGGATTCGGGCCTCCTGATAGCATCAACTTCAAACGGACCTAGTTGCTGATCTAGAAGGAATTCCAGGGCCCATGAGTACTTGTTGAAAAGCTTATGGAGTCTACTTTCAGATGGTATTGGTCGCGCGTCAAAATTCCTATCGAGCTGCCAGGAATCTGGAAAATAAGCCACGTATCTCATCCAGTTCGAATCTGATTTGGGTTTTGGGCCTTGTAATTGTGTCGTGGTCTTAGCCCAAGGGGGTGTGCGCAACCCTAGGACGTCCCTAATCATATTTATTCAGTAGCCGTCATTGTTTTGAGTTGAGTTTTACTTAGATTATTCTGTCAAGAACAGTTTCACCGCTAGATCGGTATGTGGAACCCCAAATTCGAGTGCTTAATCATTCATATGCAATTTGGTTGCAATCTATCTTGTTCTTGCTTGTGTTCTTCGATTCGCATGCAGGGATTAGCCTTCTCGGCGAGGTCAACCGGGTTTTGGCACGGTTGATAACCAGAGCAGACGTGGTGCTGCGATTGCGGGGCTCAGCAGCGTGTTCGTTCAGAAGCCGGATTGAGTTGTGTCGCGACTCCACCCGAATCGACTGTTTATCAATACCTATCGGAAGATCGGGACCTTACATCCCTCATCAGTTGGTATCAGAGCGCAGTTGCCCGTTAGGTAAATTATCTTCCCATAACCAGAAAATTGCCACACAAAAATATTTGTTATTTACCTAGACAATTTGAACCGTTGCATTATTCTATTAGATTTTGCTTTGTTGAATTTTAGATTGCATCGTCGTGTCAAGTGTTGGTTTAGTTTTAGATTTAATTGTTAGTTTTGAGTATTGCATATGTTCATCACTTAGGTCTAGGGTTCATCACTCAAGTCTATGAGTGTCTCAGTTTGGGGTCCAGTTTCGCATCTCGTCGGTTGTTGCCGGGAGCTTGAAAAATCGAATCTACTCATCACAGGGTTTCCGTTTTTATAGTTTTCAAAAGTTTTCGTTGGTCGGTTGTGAAGTTGCATGATTGCATGAAGGGGTAGGGTTTCATGTACCGTACCGTGTGTCTTGTTCACCTGAGGAAGAACAGGAGGAGATAGATTGGTTTCTGTTAGTAGATTGGTATCCTTTTTCTCCATCAGAGTTGGGCTCCCTCCTCTAGTCTACCGTGGCCGAATCCACCATGGTGGGTTCAGGCCGAACACCCATCCATCTAACTCCTCTCCTTCTAGATCATTCTGTTTCGTACGCTGGTTAAGGAAAAGTCTTCGGCGGATTTGAAATATTTTTATAAAAACGGAACCTACGTAATATGAGCATTTCATTTTTAAGGTGATCTAATTTTAATTTTACACTTTGCGTTTGAGTCCCAGTAATATTTATATTTTACATTTGAGTCCCTGTTCGAGGTCACTAGCAAGATCTTGTTGCCAAAAAATAGTAAAAAATAAAAAAAGAAAGAAAATGCAGAAAGGTGCAAAGAAAAGGAAAGAAAAAGCCACACCTAAAAAAAGAAAAAAATAGGCAGAAAGGTACTTAAAAAAAAGCCACACCAAGAAAGAAAAAAACCATTCATCCTTTGAGTATGTTTTCAGAGTGCAGAGTTATGCATTGATTCATATCTAGTCCTTAGTGTTGTCGGGTGCTTGCTTGAGCTAGAGTTGAGTCTAGGCTAGGCCAGCACATTTACTAGTACTTTGAACTATTATTCAACTTTGCATTTTCTAATTAGCACAATTGTGTTTCTTGCTACTATATATTGTGCCTCCTAAACTCCACATATATACTTCTGGTCAGCACCGCATTGATCCTTGCAATCGCCACATCACGTCCTTCAAGGTGTCACAAACCAGCCACCGGTTGTACCGTCCTTAGTATTGCTGGTAAGACACTTGTAAGATCTTGGTAAGGTGCTCCATTTGGCTGAACTGTTGAGAGGCACCACTATACAGCATAGCAAATTATTAGGGATAACCTTCACTGTTTATTGCTGTTTATATGTTTGCAACGACAAGTATGGGTGGCGCTCAAAATCAGCAACACCAACAATGTAACAATAATCGTGTGCCCGATGATCCTTATGCTAAGGTTAAGTTTAAAATGCCATCTTTTTCGGGTTATTATGATGCTGAGAAATATCTTGATTGGGATATGACAATAGAGCAGAAGTTTAGTGCCCACCTTGTGCCTGAGCAATATAGAGTTCGACAAGCCAGTAGGGAGTTCAAAGATTTTGCTATCATTTGGTAGTCTGGGTTAGCTGTAGAGGGTGCTTTGCCTACTACTTGGGAAGAACTTAAGGTAGCTATGCGCGATAAATTTGTTCCTCCATCATATCATACAGATTTACGCAAGAAACAGATGTGTTTAGAACAAGGGAATAAATCTGTACAGGATTACTTTGGTGAGCTACAAAAGGGATTGATATGATGTAGCATAGTGGAGGGAACCGAGGATTCTATTTGTCGCTTTTACATGGGATTGAGGTGCGAGATTCGGGACATAGTAGATAATAATGAATTTAACAGTGTCAACTAGTTTTTCCAGTTTGCTATGCTTGCAGAGAAGGAATTGCAGGGGCGTGATCAACAGGTCAAGAACAAGACAAGCACGTACATGCCGCGGGCGAAGCCATCTTCGAGGCTTCCCAAGCCCATCTCTTTTTGGGCACCCCCACCAACGAGCACGCGACCAGTTGCGTCCGGAGTTTCTGCAGTGCCAAAACCACCTCCCCCACGACCTGCAGTTTTAGGTAAAGGTTCTTTGCAGGTATCCACCAAGAGTGCCTCATCTGTCATTTCGATGGGACGCACGCCCAAGATTCAGTGCCACTGCTGCCATGGATTTGGCCATGTGCAGAAGGTTTGCCCTAGTCAACAGGCATAAGTTGCTACGGAAGATGGCTACATCAGCACCTCCGACGTTGAAGACGATGAGGAGGAAGAGAATAAAGACGAAGAGCAAAAAGGCCTATCTATAGCTCCATGCATGCTTGAAGAATGTTCAATTGACCAAGCGCCTATAATTTCTAAAGATAGGAAAAACGTAAAATCTATCTCGAGAGGCCTCTCGATCTGGTCTTATCGCGCGACGCATCTAGAGCCGTCTGATCCAACGCACGCTGGTGTAGTCGTCCGTTCCACATGCCGACATTGCCGAGAAGGCCAGAACAGTCCGAATCTTAAGCCACGTGACGCACTCTGCTACGCCAGAGAGAGAAGTTTCTCCCCTATGCTTTAAATATATACTATTCATCCTATGCTTCAAATAATTTTTTCTCTTAAACTACTCATCCGATCTATGATCCGATTATACCGTTGTGTTCGTAACAATTAAATCTTTATAACAAGATCTCACATGATTATATTTTGATGAAAAATTATAAATTACTTTTATAATATATCTAAATTACTTCTAGATTTCACTAAATTACTTCCTAGACATACAAAAGCAAATTTAGTAAAGTCTAAAAGTAATTTAGATAAATTATAAAGTAACTTAAAACAAAAAGAAAGTAACATTGTCACAACATTAGAAGTAAATTCACTATAGGATATAGAAATTAAATTTAATCAGCACAAGTAAGTTTAACAACTTTTAAAAGTAACTTCGATATTAATTCGAAGTAACTTTCTATAAATTTGTTTTAAACACTGATTGTTTCTCCCCTTTCACTTTTGTTTTTCAGGTAGTATGAGAAAAGAAGATAAACCTTTGATGGATTGTAAATAACATTGATGGAGTAACTAATGAGAATTACTCATGTATAAGATGTAAAAGTTACTTCCTGATAACATGGAAGTTACTTCTAACATATAATAAATTACTTTTAAATTAATAAAATGTTTAAATATAGTCAATATGGGTCTTGTTTTATCGCATATTTTGAGTGGAGCGCAATGGTGCAAATAGATTTTAAAAACAATATGTGATTTAGAAGATATAAGTTATTAAAGATGTTAAAAAAAAGACACACACTATTGTATTTATACTTGATGGAGTGGTAGCTGGATAAGACAAACCAGCTACCAGTAGCTATCAAGTAACGTCCTAAGAAAAAAGGTAGTGATAATGGTGCTACAACTACTCAAGGTATGCATAGTTATGATGTACCAACTATGTCCATTACTTATGCTACGTTAGAGCAACCCATAGGGGAAACAATTGTTGAAATACATTTGTCACAAAACAATTTGCCTGATGTTTCTAGTGATAAAGAAGAGTTGTGCGATGCTTCACTTATATCCATGCCACAACTAGTGAATGAACATGTTAATTCTATAGTAGAACCACTATGTGTTGAGTTTAAACATGTTATTCACATTGCTAGCGAGAATGAAGAGCTTAAATTGCTATCTTCTTTAAATACTTGGGGTTATATTCAATTTGTTGATCTTTATCCACTCAACTGTTTAGATAAGAAATTATTTGCTAGATTTGAATTGCCATGCCCTTCTAATGTGAATTTCATATTATTGGCAATTATGATAGTAAAGGACAATATAATGTGCATCGAGTATATATTTGTTCAAATTTGACTATACCTCCTTTTCATGATGAAATGTGTTGTCTAGAGGACCACATGTGTTTAAGTAATTCTCTATCTAGTTCCTCTAGTTATTTAAATGAGTTAGAGGTTGGTTTGCAAGAAGGGGAGTGTTGTAGTTTTTTGACTACAAATATTCTAGGATCCAACCATATGGTCATCAAGAAATGTTCCTCACCGGATGTTGTGATAAATAAAAATAAGTTCAATACGCTCTATGACAAGGTGAAACCGAGGACGGTTTCCAATCAAGAAGAGGAGGATGATGAGTACACAACTAGCTCGGATATAACCATGACCACCTTATGTATTAATCAACCAAAGTTGCATATGTTCTACATTTTGAACAAACGGTGCTACACAATGAGTTTCGTGTGTTTTTGTTTGCAGAGGTACTTGCTTGGGCAAAGGAAAAGAGACCGAGCGTAATGAATTCATGGATGATCAAAGAAGTTGATTGGAGACAAAACCAAGACCTTCTCCAAGTCCACTTCCATCTTACCACGTCACTTTTGGTCCATAGAAGACAAGAGATAAAGTTCTACACGTTTTGGATTCGGATTCGGGCCTCCTGATAGCATCAACTTCAGACGGACCTAGCTGCTGATCTAGAAGGAATTCCATGGCCCATGAGTACTTGTTGGAAAGTTTATGGAGTCTACTTTCATATGGTTTTGGTTCCACGTCAAAACAAGCCACGTAGCTGCCGGGAATCTGGAAAACAAGCCACGTATCTCATCCAGTCCGAATCTGATTTGGGTTTTGTGCCTTGTAATTGTGTCGTGGGCTTAGCCCAAGGGGGTGTGCGCAACCCTAGGACGTCCCTAATCATATTTATTCAGTAGCCGTCATTGTTTTGAGTTGAGTTTTGCTTAGATTATTCTGTCAAGAACAGTTTTGCCGCTAGATCGGTATGTGGAACCCCAAATTCAAGTGCTTAATCATTCATATGCAATTTGGTTGCAATCTATCTTGTTCTTGCTTGTGTTCTTCGATTCGCATGCAGCGATTAGCCTTCTCGGTGAGGTCAAGCGGGTTTCGGCACAGTTGATAACCAGAGGAGACGTGGTGCTGCGATTGCGGGGCTCAGTAGCGTGTTCGTTCAGAAGCCGGATCGAGTTGTGTCGCGACTCCGCCCAAATCGACTGTTTATCAACACTTATCAGAAGATCGGGACCTTACATCCCTTATCACAAATAATGCAATGGAGAATTAGAGCATATGATGGTAATGAACTACCGATGCGGTATCAATGTACCTCCAACTAATATTACGACAATTATATACTTTTTTATCTCTTAAGAAAATTATCTTTTTACCCTTCCTACCTAAGTATCTGTTGCAATACTTAAATACCTTTCGTATAATACCTTTAATTCTGGAGCGTTGGATCTTTACTATTTTTGGAATGCAAACACCATAAAACTTCTCTAAGCTTATATAGACCCATTTGAGCACAAGAAGAGTACTCTAACCATTCTTAAGGTTACAAACAGTGATAACAACAATTATTCAAGGTAGATCATGCAGCAATAAGGTCATGACTACCATTTACCAAGTTTTCAAATGTCGTTTTAATCAAATATTATGCAACTTTGAAAACAACATTTTTCATCTCCAAAAACATGGGTTTTGATGTGATCAAAGAAGAGGGGAGGAAGGACTTGCCTTGTTCCTGGAAAATTTTAGCACCTAAGTCACTCCTTCGCTGTTATTGCAATATCTATCTTGTTTACATGTTATGCAATTAAACACCGAAATAGGCGAAAAATCCAAAATGCTCTAAAATTCATGACTTGTGCACAGTGGGTAGGTTCTGGTCTAAAATGAATTTAGGTGAACGCCTTTATACCACCGGTGATGCGGATGGATGACAGTTTGGCTTTGGACTCGGACGCGGCACGCTGCGAGTCAACTCGAACCCACGGTGCACGGTGAAAAATGGCTTGGCCGCGGCTTGGAAGTGGGGTTTTCCGAATGGGTTACTACCCCACCCAGCTATACTCTCAGTGGACATCACACAATACAAGGTCCAAGGATCCTAGTAAAAACTAACGGCTCATCATGTGTCATAGAAAAATCTAACTCCTATAGATACTGAAAATAGATACCATATATATAAATAGTGATTGTCATATAAATGATAATCTTAAACAACTATTTGATTGTATAACAATGATGCTACACTTATATTACTGCAGCCAGTCTGGATGGTTGCCTTGAAGATAGCCAAGCTACACGGCTGTAGCACAGCGGCTATATTGTTATAGCCAATGTTTTCGAGTAGTCCCTATAATACAATGCGTTCAAATTATCATAACTCGCTACACTAGCTAGTACCACAGAATCTCATTTCCATAACATCCTCCAAACGATGTATATATTTTCTTTAATCTAGTTTTTATGATTTTATCATATACTCTATATACAACCAAAGACGTTACGATAATATTTACGTTTCTTCGGATTGAAGGATTAGATTCTTAGAAAAAAATCATAAGGAGGTTGCTTGGTTTGTGGGGTTTGGGCTTGCAAAATTCCTTTGCAATTTATTCATATACCCCAATTCTAAAGAACTTTAAACATGAGCTCCAACCCTTTTTTTAAGAGAACTCCAAAGCAACATCTCCATTTCTCTCTTCTTTTAATCTTACTCAATCTAAGAAATGCATAATCTCAAAATTCCTATATTTTCCTTTGAGCCATGTAAACACATGTTTTGAGAAATCATACGATTATAGCTCCAATGGGATTCAACATACTCAACATTCTGTATTTTTTTCTATTCATGTGTTTTTTGAAATCATGCATTTCGAAGAAGCCTTAAAGCAATATCACTCCATTTAAGTTAGTAACTCGTAAACTGGCATTTTCTATATATATCTATCCCTGTCAAGATATAGACACCCATAATGTTGTTTCTCATATCCTGCATCTAGTGAGGTAGCTTGGGATTATATTTGGGTAGTACTAGTGCCATATGATATGCATTGATCTTTTGATCTTTTGACCTTATTGACTTCCCGTGCACGATATCTTCTTGGTCCATGTTTTACTCGCTTCTAATACTTTTGTTTACCTCCCATTTTGGTTGAGGTGGACAAACCAAGGTGTATATATATGTCATGCATATATTTAGATTACATATACTTTATCAAGAAGATAAATTGCATTCGGCCTCTACACCTATTAATATATGACCATAACTAATAAAGAAAAGAACAGCAAAGAAAAAAAACTAAGACAACTTGAACATATCATATATCATTTTGATAGCTTACTCCCTTACTGTCCTACAACCCACCTGACACATCTATGAAGCTTCTCGTAGAATGATTTCATTAGAGAATCAGGGTTTGTCCGCATAGCTAATACTGCTTGATCACCATCAGCTTCGAATGTAGGAAAAAAATTGAGAAATCTTCTAAGAAAAGTAGTGAGTTAGTCTACTCGGTGGTAGGATGAGATCTGTTGTTTGAAAAAAATAGACCCACCAAAGCTAAAGTAGGAAAAATGCTTTTGTTGATCAACCAGATCTATGAACTTGAGATAGATTTATGGAGAAAAGTACCAATACTATGGCTGTATGTTACACCGGTAAATGTGAT
Source organism: Oryza longistaminata (assembly GCA_009805545.1). Classification (NCBI taxonomy): domain Eukaryota; kingdom Viridiplantae; phylum Streptophyta; class Magnoliopsida; order Poales; family Poaceae; genus Oryza; species Oryza longistaminata. Next base: position 7,158,438 of record CM020184.1, read on the forward strand.
TTCCCTCATAGCAAAGTAAGGAAGATAGGTTGCCCTTCGACAATGCCCATTACGACTAGAGTCGAGCCAAGAGAGGCAAGTGGTGGTGGCAGCTACATATGCAGCCACACACCCCGTAATTAATCCTTCACAGCTGAACTAGGTACCAATACGCCATAATCAACCTATGAAAATTTCCTTACGTGGCTTTGCCAAATCTAGGGAGAGATATGGATAGCCACCAACCATCTTCCAACGCTCTTCATGCAGGGGCATCAATGGCATTGACTTAGGAACCTACTCTCATGGAAGCCAATGAATACAATGTCTTCTTGTAATATGTACAATGATGATGTACTTGTTGTTGCCTATATTTGAAATATAACGTCTTCTTTCTTTAGCATGATAAGCATGCGGATGCCCTTTTTATAATGGCCAATGTTGGATTAGGAGAGAATAATTGTGCACAACACTGATGGTATGAAGGTTGTGATGGAGAATTGGAGATTAAAGAAGGCTTTGAAAAACATGGTTTCCCTCTATTGAATGCTCTATGGCTTTTGACTTGAACTACATCTTCACCTTAGAAAAATGGGCAGATGCAGAAAAAAAATGCAAGTATCTCATGTATCTCCTTTTATCGTATAGTCTAACTTAATAATACATTATTAATATTGAGTTAGTAGGTTGTATATACATGGATCTGCCCTAAAGAGATTAATTTAGATGAGTTAAATATAATTATTTGTATGTTTTAATAAATAAAATTATAGATTCACAATCGAGCATATGAAATACAGCGCGGAAACAATACTAGTGTGATAATGGAGTTATAGACACCATGGTTTAAATTTTAATACCGACATTTACACATATGCAGATGATCTTTTAATAAGACTTTAGTAATCCTCGTGGTGGTTTGTTAAGGGGCACATTTGCTAACGTGTAGTATGTGTGTAGTGCCATGTGTTTCTGTGCATACTCGTGAATAAATAATATAAAATGTTTTGCGAAACTAAAAGGCCAAAACTATAATTATCAAATTAAGGATATTTGTCTTTTTTTTTCATAAACCTCCTACCTATATTTCTCTTCCGGCGTTTGACACATATTAGGGCACCCACAATGGTTATCTATAAGCTCTCTACAAGAGATCCATGTCAGCATATTTTCCTACTTGGAAGATATTAAATGAAGAGAGAGAGCAAAACTATCTACTAACTTAGAGATAGTCTATAGAGAAAAACGAGGCAATGCATGAGAGAGCTATAGATACCCATGTAGACATACTATTGAGGTGGTTTACTATTAATCTAGTCTATTGCTGAGTTGTACATGTTTTATAGAGAGCATATTACTTTACCACTGCGGGTGCTCTTAGTGACACTGACTCTAAACTTTAAAGTGCCACTGCCGCCTCGCCTCATGTGCTCTCCGGCAACTGCTGTCCAATAGCCAATAGTGTTGACGTCACGGTATATTTTGAAATAAGTTTCTTTTTACCCTGTCTATATATTTTTAAATATTTTTAAAATTTCGGATATTTCTCTTCCTTGGAAGCGCCGCTGCCGCCTCGGCTGAGGCTCGTCTCCTCGCGCGGCCATGGCTAATCCCCTCCTGCCCCCGCCTCGCCTCCACCTCTCCCTCCACCTCCACAACCCCAGCGCACCCCGAGTCCCCGCCGCCGGCCGCACCCCGCCCCGACGAGCGAGACGCTCCGCCGCCGCCTCCTCCGCAAGGGCGTCTCCCCGACCCCCAAAATCCTCCACGCGCTCCGCAAGAAGGAGGCCCTCAAGTCCCTCCGCCGCGCCAGGAAGGACACCGCCGCCGCCGCCGCCGCCGCGGAGGCGGCCAGCAATGCGCTGCCCAGGGAGGAGGACGGCGCCGCGGTGGCGGCGGTGGGCGAAGACGACGAGGCCCGCTTCCGCGCGGCAGTCGCCGAGTACCGCGCGCTCATGGGCCGGCCGTGGCACGGCGGCGCCTCGGCACCCCCGCGTGGGGTCGTCGAAGTCGAAGGCGAGGGCCTCGACGGCCTCCGCGAGATGCTCGCGGCGAGGAGGGCCGGCAAGTTCGAGTGGCTACTGGAGGATGATGACGTAGAGGAGGGTGAAGAGGAAGCGGCGGTGGGGAGGCGGGGGCGTGCTGGCGTCGGCTGGAATTCGGATTTTCGGGATGAGGAGAGGAGGATTGAGTCGCTGGTGAGGAGGTATAAGCGAAGAATCCCTCCCTGTTCGTGCTCTTGCTGTTTCAGGCGTTCTTGGCCTTTCACTGCTTTCGAGTAGTGGTGGTTGCTTTATGATTTTAATAATCACATTTACAAGAATATGAGATATGGCAGAATTTAGATAGATAGCGGTTTAGGATTCACCTTATGTGCATTTAACTTCATTGCACTCTTCATTATCCTAAATGCCAATGCCATTATTGAGTTAAATCGTTCACAATGAATTGAATTGCGTGAAATGTTGTCTTTGTTCCATATTGCATAAGTAAGTTTTTTTTGTCAGGCTGAACGAAGATGATCTAAGTATGCGTGATTGGAGGCTTACTAGATTGATGAAAAAAGCTGACCTAATATATAATGAAGATAATCTGCTACAAATACTGGAAGGGCTTGAGGCAAGAGGAAATTGGAGGCAGGCTTTATCTGTTACTGAGTGGGTGTACAATGAGAACATCTACAAGCATCGAAAAAGCAGGTATATCCTAGTTTACTAGGTTTCAGATCGCTGCAAGCACAAGTTATCTAATGAAATTGAACTCAAGTACTGATGCTTGACTAATGGAATATAACATATCAAGGTTCGTGTATACGAAATTACTATCAATCCTTGGAAAAGCATGGAGGCCAACTGAAGCACTTCGAGTTTTCACCATCATGCGGGTAGAATTTATTTGTTGCCCATTTAGAATTTACTCCATTTGTCTCTTATATTCCAGCCTAAAATTGAGAAAACATAATGGTATAAGCATTATATCTTACTTTAAATCAGAGTGATGCTCAAATATACCCTGATATGGCTGCATACCATTGTATTGCTGTTACACTTGGTCGAGCTGGCCTTCTAAACGAGCTAATCAAGATTATAGAGTATATGAGACAGAAGCCTTCGAAAAGGGTAATGAAGATGCGTCGCAAAGATTGGGATCCTTCCTTGGAGCCAGATGTTCTGATTTATAACTCGGTAAGGATGGCGCCTGATGTTTTTGTTTTATTTCTGTTTTCCTGCACTCTCTTGGAAGAAGTCTTGTTCATAACCTTGCACGTCTTTTATTTTTTTTTAACTGTATAACTTTTGCATGTCTTCACTTTGACCATTGTTTTTATAGGTCCTTAATGCATGCGTTCTATCACAGCAGTGGAAAGGGGTATTTTGGGTGTTTCAGCAAATGAGAAGGAATAGTTTGATACCTACAGGAGCAACATTTGGGTTAGCGATGGAGGTATGCTTTTTAACTGTCCATTTTGTCATTTGGCTGATTGGTACTGTTCTATGGGTATTTTGGAAATGTGTGTACATATTTGGGAACACTTTATGGAAGGTGAAATTTATTTGCAAAGCATGCGTGTGTGAGTTTCACAAGTCCAGTTTAGCTGGGTCTGCTCCTGATGGAAATTAGGTTAGATCAGCTTATGATTCCTGTCTTGTTTTACATGCATCTGCCTTAGAAGTCTGGGGATCGAAACCATATTATTGTAGTCCTCTGATCATCACATTCTCCTTTTATTTTTGGGAAATATTGGGAGATGCTCCTGCCATGATATAAACAATATAAGTAGTTTTTAATTTTATTTTATAGAAGAGCTAGGAAGAAATGTAAAACCAAAAAGAGCTAGCCAGGAGTGTTGAGAGTGAGTTTGTCGCTACCTCTTTAACCCTCTTAGCATTTTTTTTGTACCATTCTTTCTCTTTCAAACATGCCATCCAGTGATGATTATATCCGTAAACATAGCATCCACCGTACTGCTACATGTAACGCCATTTTTCTGCCAACGTTCCTTGTCAAAGAAGCTTGCAAAAAAGAGGTGATGCAAAGTTTCCTCTTCTCTGAACTAAATGCCTTTATTTCCCGCATTAGCTCACATTCATTCATCGTCGTCTTCTTGTTCTGTGCATTCCATTCATGTCAAATGTCGGTAGATTTAGCCTAATAGTTCATAAAGATACCCTTAAGTGCCTCCGTGTAGTCCAGTGGGTTGTAATCTCAAGTATATAGTGTGGTATTGCATACGCAGTCAGTCAATCATAATAAAGACATGTTCTTTCTTACTAAACTTTGATATGGCATTCTATCATACTTACTGGAGTTACTTTAGGTCATGCTTAAAGCCAAGAAGTATGACTTTGTCCAAAAGTTCTTTCAGAAGATGCAAAAAAGTGGGGTACCTCCAAGAGCAATAACTTATAAAGGTAGCACTTCAGATAAAGTTCATTTGACTTCTTTGGTATTGAGATTCATGTCATTTTCCTAATTATGTGCTCAGTTCTAGTAAGAGCCTACTGGGAACAAGGGAAAGTAAATGAAGCAGTTGAAGCAGTTAAGGACATGGAACAAAGGGGAATTGTTGGAGCTGCAAGTGTTTATTATGAACTAGCTTGCTGTCTCTGCAATAAAGGAAGGTGGAGAGATGCTTTGTCACAGGTTTGTGAATGATCATTCATTCATATGCAATTAAGTGCAAACTATACTTCTGTCATCTCTCTGGTGTAACGAAACAAACATTTATACCTTGTAGGATAGTTGCTACTTATGTGATTTTACTCCCTCCATTCAAAAGTATTATTATTTCAACATCAACATGATCTCTAACACATAACTTTGACTAGCATAGTGTTCCTGTTTTGTAGTGGGTCTCAAATAAATATACTGTAACTCCCAAGTTAAACATAGACATAGTTATTCTCAAGCCTAAGTGCCTACTAAGTTGTGTATGTAAATCATGTTACATCAATCAGCAACCACATATCCACAAGTGCAGATAATGCATTCATTTTGCAAAAGGTCTAGCAAACAAATCAACCAAGTCTACATGAATCCATCTATGGAATATCTAAAGTGAAGGAGTACATAGCAAAATTACCACCACCAATTTGTCATTTTAAGTAGTAGATAAAGATCCGATAAAGGAATGGTAAATCTATTACATTTTATATGAGCATTTTAGTAAAAAACAATCAAAAGTTGTTATATTACAAAAACCTTTTTCATGTGAATCAACGAGATCATCTCCGCCTATCGAAATAATCTGTTGGCAAAACTAAAATTTTGGTCGCTAACTCTTGAGTGAGTTTAATTTTCATCTTAAACTTCAAGAAAATTTAACTTAAGCCTCTCTAAGTAAACAGCCCTTCTTTTGGTACTATGTGCCACTGACTAGGATCCTTGTTGGCTCAGGACTGTCCAGTGGGCAATGGTCCCACCATCACATATCATTGTCTTCTTTCTTATCCCTTAACTCTCATCTTGCTACCCAGTTTTATTCTATCTCAACATAGACTTGGAAGGGAATAAATTGTGCTAACTTTGTACTAGTCATATCACAGTTTGGAAAAATGAAAATAAACAGATCATAGCAAAATTTGGACATGCAGCAGTACAAAACCAGAACATTTGCTATGCCGATGACCACCTCCAAAAACATAACTTGCACCAACTCATGAACAATGTCGTATGTGCCCACAAGCTTGAGATAAAATACGACTGTACTCTTTGGGTGGTTGAACTAGATTAAGATTTAAGAAAACGATTTTTTATTTTTTTTTTCCAATCTAAATGGAAATTACCTTACCAGGTCTCTGGTAAAGCCATTAGGCATGCCTTTTTCCGCATTAGGAGTTCATACCACCTCAAGTGGCATGCCAACAGTTGAAATTCGAGTCTTTGACTTTGCCTGACAAATCTTAGATGCAATTGGTTTCCTATTTAGCTTTAGAGTTTTATTGCCACAGCATTAAATTTTCTAATAAGTCATGTTTACCTGTATGATTTGAAAACTATTGTATTTGACTCTAGATGATGTTCTCCAATAGATGTCATTTTATAATATAATGTGCGGCAGTCAAACGTGAAATCTAACTCTCTATCAATTTAAGAAATCATTACTGTTGTTTGTTCAGCATAACATTTTTATCCGTTGCAAAAGCTTTAGTTCTCTTATTAGGACTGACAAGAATAAGTAATCTATAGGCATCAGAGAGTTATTTTTAAGATTAATTTTCTTTTTCAGGTTGAGAAGCTAAAACAGCTTCCGCTCACTAAACCGCTAGAGTTCACATTTACTGGCATGATCTTAGCCTCTTTTGACGGTGGATATATCTCAGAATGCATCTCAATATTTGAGTCAATGGAAGGGCACTGTGCACCAAATATTGGTACAATAAATGTCATGATAAAAGTGTATGGACGCTGTGATATGTTTGTGAAAGCAAGGGACTTATTTGAGACCATCAAAGTTAATTTGCCTAGTTCAAATCATTCATCACATAAAGCAGACGCATATACATACAGCTCTATGCTTGAAGCAGCTGCATCTGCCCAACAGTGGGAATACTTTGAAAATGTGTATAGAGAGATGACTCTCTCTCAGTACCACCTAGATCAAAGCAAATATTCATGGATGCTCATCAAGGCATCCAAAGCTGGAAAGGTAATGTTTATTATCAGCAATCTGAACATTCATTTTCGGTTACCCTGAGATGTTTGGTTCCCCTCTCAAAACGACTTGTCTGTATTTTAATTAATCTGCTCTAGGATGGTTATGCTAATGTAGCACTACACTTTATTTAAGGTAAAGTTTTGTTCAATGTACAGCATGGAGGTCTTACATTACATTATGTGATATCTGATTAGTATAGTTTGGGTCCACCAATCAGTCCACTTGAAGGTCCTTTGGACTTGGAGGTGCTATGAAATTACTATCTTCCTTTCTATGCCAGTTAGTGTGAATTTCTCCCCTAGAACGATATTACCGCACCTCCTATTCAACCTTATTGTGAAGTCCCCCTAGAACAATATTACTGTACCTCCTATTCAACCTTATTGTCTTAACTTTCGTCATCAGGTTTTCTTTCATGCTATTGTACTCATTTTTAGTTTAGGTGGACTTCTTTTTTACTTGTTCTACTGAACGAGGGAGGGACATTCTGAATGCTTAAAGTTCCTTTTTTCAATCATCATGAAATGCTCTTTTATGAAGGTGACCAGGTGCATGAATAATTTACTCCCTGATTTGTATGCAGTCATATTTGCTGGAACATGCACTTGATTCAATACTTGAAAGAGGAGAGACCCCCAATGTACAGTTATTTAGTGAGATGATATGCCAAACTATTGCTCAAAGAAACTATGCAAAGACACTTCATCTAATAAATATTATGGCTGAGGCTTCAACTGATGTCAGTGAACTTCAGTGGAGCAAGCTACTTGAGCAAAATATGCATCGATTCAGCGTGAATGCTTTGAAAGATCTTTTAAAGTACCTCAGTACCAGTGATATCATCAAATCGGATCCCGAACTTTGTATTGTAAGTGCACTGCAATCTCAATGTGGGACAACTTTTGTGAACGACACTTCTTTTTTGGCTGATGGTACATATACTGGACAGTCTCAACTCTCTCTGCCAGAGAATATAACCAAGTCTTCAAATAGCAATCTAGATCAGCTTTCTTGCATGAATTCGCTAAACACAAATGTATTTCCCGTTGAGAAAGTTAGCAGTGAGTTCTCTGATTACATTATGGATACTCCACAATCTGATGCTAATGCTGGCTTGAGTGAGGACATTGTTATAGGTTCACATTTTGAGAGTGAACAGAAAGAACAACATGATCTCGGCTGGTTGGGGACAGGAGTATCTGCAGTTGACGAAGTACTTGATTCAATGAATTTGTATGGTGATGGTTCATGTGGAGAGATGCCGTCAGCATCAGAAATTCTTGAATTATGGGAGCAGGATAGGATAAATGGGACGTTTTCTGCTAAAACGGCTGAAACACCATGTGAGGATAGGTGATCTGGCAAGTGCTGTTTGATGTGGCTAGTGTAAAATTCTCACATTAACACTAACCAAATTGGTGAATACGAAGAAAGCCATGAAGTCCCATAAGTTTGGTACATGCAGCTCTGCATTGCCTGAATATGCAAACTAGGTGGATCTAGGTTTATGTGATGAGATCAAAAGAATCTGATGAAAGATCCATTTCCAGAAAGCAAGGCCAGTGGGTTGGTATGTATTCTTTACCTTCAGCAAAAGTTGATAATGCAAGGAATTAGCTTTCGCCTAAGAACCAGACCAAAATAGGTTTCATTACCAGTAGGATCATTTGAACATATTGCGCTCTCGAAATTCTCTTCTTATTGCCTTAGGATTTTCATCAAGAAGGGAGTGCTGCAGAAATAAACCAAAGCCAGATTTGCTTCAAATAGATAAAAGGTATATATATACTAAGACTTCGTAATAATATCAACATGATGTGTCCTGGCATATGTCCCTGAGCTTTTGCTTTCCTGTCTGAAGAACGCAAATCACGCATAGGTTTAGTTATTCTGTTCTTATGTCCCGTGGCATATGTTGCCAATGAGTTCGAAATTGATAACTTAACTGGCACGTGCAATGATGTGTACAACAGATTTTTTGTTTTGGTATGGAGCTTAATTAACATTTAGGTAGATCTTACCGCATTTCGCTATTTTTTTTCCAGTTTGTATGTATATATGTATGCTAATTAACCACTCATACATAAAAGATTTGCCTATGTTGACTGTCAAAACAAGTCAATTAGTCCACTAAATTACCAAGGAATCAAGGATCAGTAAAATGCTTTAGTACTAGTAGCATTTTTATCATCAATTACCCCCTAACTCAACTCGTACATAATTATCCCTCCATGCTTAATGGCCCTATTATCTACTATGTACGTGATAATACTAGATAATTTTTTATTTGCATTTTATCCAAAATTTGCCAGTTCATTATCAAATATCTGTTGTTTGATAAAACCTGTGATTGTTTTAAGGTGGAATAATTCCAGAGGGAGAGTATGTTATACATACCAAAAACGACTCTCGTTCCACGACATCGGTGTATAAATACTCTTGTGTATCCGGAGTTTAGACATTAATTGCTGTGTATTTTAGTTGTCAGCCATTTTTCTTTGAAACCATGAAGTGGGATTAAGTTTTAAATCAAAAGAAACACGTGACGGTGTTCTGGATACCTTTCCGGAGTATAATGTTTTATACCAGTACTGTGCTGTGTGCAGGAAATAACACCAGAAGTTGAAGTGGATGTCCAGTGACGCTGCTCCGGTGGTCCTTGTAATCGTTTCCGTCAGACTGATCACTGTGAACTCTGAAGGCAGCCATGAAATTCCGCTGTTGTACAGGTGTGAAAATAACGGGTAACCAAATGTGGATTGGCTGTTGTAGATGGCGTTGTGAAAACAGCAGCCAAGGGGAACGCAACCTGTCTTCTCCTTAATTTACCGGAACAGTGTAGTCTGTTGTTTTAATGGCCAACTGTGGATAGTGTAACAGTTTGAGCATCATACTACTAGTTATTGCACAGGAAGTAGAATGGATTTCTCAAGATTTGATCATGTGCTCTCTAAACTTTGTAGCCTCAAAAAATAAATCATGCATGATATACCAGAAAGACTACAAAACACTACAGCGTTGGGTGGTATAGTTTATGTTGCTGAAGGCGTTGATGACGTACTATGGTACCAAGATACCAAATCTGGTACCAGGTTTGATACTATGATACCGTGTTTGATGTCACATATAAAGTAGTATTCCGTTGGTTTAACCGTATAGCACTTTGTAGTCGTCGTCATGGTACTCTATAGTCCTCTACTAGAGGATGGGAGTTTTTTTTTTTCTCACCTATGGGAATCATCAATTAATAAAACCCCTAGTGCTACCGTTTTTCTGTTTTTTTTGAATTTTTTTCGGCTCCTCGGAATGGCTGCCACATTGTCCTTTGTGCAACAGTGCTCCTCGATTGGGCTAGCAGAACTGGTGGCTCCCTATTCGCTGTGCGCTTCGTAATAGTAAACAGAATGCATGGGCGCTGTGTCCGGTGGAAACCGGGTATGGGCAGTTAAACCATACGTGTGAGGCACGTACACCCCCTATACAATTTTTCATAAAAGTCTTGGATATGGAAGTCTTTTTTCGTTTAGGGTGAAGTAAAATCAAGCTCATGAGCTTATTATTCTAGGTCGGACAAATTAGTTGATAGTGATAGGATACCCTTTTTGACGTCCCCATGCCCCCCTCCCCGGTGTGGTGTGCGGCATGGGGATGTCAAAAGGAAAGGGATGAGATTTTTCTCACTTTTGGCGTAGCGGCTCCTTGGAGCCGCGCGACGGGCTATTAGCTCAGTGGTAGAGCGCCCCCTGATAATTGCGTCGTTGTGTCTGGCTGTGAGGGCTCTCAGCCACATGGATAGTTCAATGGCTCATCAGCGTCTGACCCGAAGATGTGGATCATCCAAGGCACATTAGCATGGCGTACTCCTCCTGTTTGAATCGAGTTTGAAACCAAACAACTTCTCCTCAGGAGGATAGATGGGGCGATTCAGGTGAGAGCCAGCCGTACGGACTCTACGAAAATGGATGCATTATGCGAAAATCCGAATTTGCTCTTCCACCTGTTCCAATGCCTGCGGAGGAAGGGAGACGTACCGCCGCAGGGTTTCTTGTACCTGCGGTACCGAGGCTGCTGAATCATTGGATCAGGCTCAATGTATGGCCCTGATTACAATACCGGGAGGTACTAGAAAGCATGATGGACGGTAACAAAGCTCACGAAGCCAGATTGAGCCGTATATAAACGTAACTATGGGGAATAAAAGACATGCCAAAGACACAAGATTAATTATTCTGTACCATAGGATGAACACATAAACAAACAATCTAGATGACTAGATCTACTACACTTTGAGCCACCAATCTGCACCAAAACAAAAAAAATATGAGCCGTTTGAAGATTATAACATGTAGAAAAAAAAATAGACATCAAGATATAGGGAAAAGAGCATCTCCTATCAATATATTGGATTACTTTTACCTTCTTCGTCTTCTAGAAAACTTTTTGTGCTTTCCGAGTTCTCCTGCAGACTGAACTTCATGGAGCAAGTAGGACACTTGAGTTGAAATTCAGATGGTGACCCACACAATGGTTGGGATCTATATTAGAAAGAGTGTCTTTACTGTCCAGCAGGTTGTACCAGTCGGTACTGGTACCGCTCGGTACCAAAACACATCTTCCATTAAATCCGGAATGGGTAGGATCGGGAGAGAAAATGAGCAAGCGTGGATGCGGCGTTCGAGTCATCGTTCCCGCAACGGTGGCGTCCAAGTCATTGTTCCCGGTGGCGGCGGCGTCCATCCAGGCGGCGACTGGAGGAGGACCACAAAGTCGCGCCGCAATTGATCTCGCTTCAGCGCAAGGCCCGAGATTAAAGTCGCGGCACTGGGAGGAGGAACACGGCGGCGGGGGAGGAGGAAAACGGCGGCGGAGGGAGGAGAGAACACGGTGGCAGTACAGAGAGGATGTAAAATGCGAGAAATTGGTTCCGTCCGTCTATTCCTCCCATCTATTGCACCGCGAAGTTACATTTTTGCCCTTCCACCTCTCTGCTATGCGAGGTACCACAATAGGGACATATTTGTACCTCGCGGTAGCACCACTACCAGCCGTTGGATTGGGCCAGATCCCGGCCATGATTTGGTACCGCACGGTACCGTTGGACCCTAAAAATCATGTACCCAGTGGTAAAAGGAGGACAGGATATTTGTGATAAATATGCTCACTATAAATGACTGTATAACCAATATGCCAAGAAAATATATGAAGTATGTAATCATTAGCAAAACCTTCAGCACATAGAAAGAAATCATTAGCAAGGAACTTGATTACATCAAGAGACCATAGTTAGTACTATACCATACTTTTCTTGATGTAGGATGGACCAGCCCCTGCTCCTCTGTTCATACAACAGTGACATGGTACAAAACCTTCAGCACGATTCTTGTACGCGATGGAATACCTTATGTAGAACAGCAATTCAGCATCGGTCTCAGGGAACTTCATGTCAACAGTTCATAAAAAATCATGTACCAGATTTTTCTATGGTACCTCTGGATAAATATGGACCGTTGAAGATATGAGATCTAAGGGTGGAAATTCGTTACTACTACACGTAATATAAAGGTGTAGTAGTGTAGTAGAAGGGTAATTGTGAAAAAAAAATCATGTGGCATTCTTGTAAATTTAGTTTTTAGGGGGGTGTATTCTATAATTACGCATGGATTCCAGATAGGGTTGGCCCATCTGATTGTACGCCCACAACGCCGTGCCGCCGCACGCCTCCTTCTTCTTCCTCTCGTCGCCGCTCGCCAGTGCTGCTCACCCCCGCCTTCTTCTTCCTCTCGTCGCCACTCTCGGCGCCTCCTGCCCACTCCTACCTACCGCTCCCGCATCCGCGTCGCTGAAGTTGCCAACGCCCTCGAGGGCATCCACAAGGTCAGTGATGGCGTCCATGGAGCTAGATCGATCAAACCTCGCCGATGTTTTTCTGCTTCTTGGCTGCATTCTCATGGTGTTTGTGTTTATGTGTGCAGTGCTGGGAAGGGGTGGAGAAGACGACCGGGGTTGGGCAGGGTGGGACGCGGCTGTACGCGACGGTGGACCTCGGCAAGGCGCGGCTCGGCCAGTCGCGGCCGCATTTTTTGCCCTCTTCGTGACGCCCAGCTCTAGCCAGCCATCCCCGACCCTAGCCACCATCGCCTCCCTCGTCCAAGACCTACCCTGTAACATACCCAAATTCTAGGATTAAGGAATTTTCATCAAAACTAGTTGAAAGGAAAGTTCTTCAAATTTTGTGAACCAAAAATTTCCTTTTTAAATCTAGGTGAAGTTGATCTAACTCTTGCATGAATAAAATTCGAGGGCAAATTAAAACATTTTCATTTATAACCTAGGACAAAAATGCAAACACAAGTGTAAGCATTCATACTTGCATAAGACATGTTTTGACTTGAGTCTTTCTTGTGCATTTGGATTTTTGGTTGGCATTGCATATTAGGTCTCATGAGCATAAATAAAAGATAAAATTTCACTAATCAAACCTATAACCACTCTTGAGAAATAATTATAAAGACATGAAAATGAGGTTAAATAATATCACCTTAGGTCAAGAGAGTCCAAATATAATTTTTATAAATAGCTAGATGCATTTATGAGGAGGAAACATATATAAAGATAAATCTTGCTAAATATCTAAAATATTTTGTGCAAGATAAAATATTGGAAAAATTCATGTAGGCTCTACTTAACTCATGCAACTCACTATAATTTTGGTACAATTTAATAACTAAATTTGGTACATGAAATAAATCAGTCAAACCAGTCAAATAATAGACTAATTATGATTCTCAATCGGCTAAAACCATACTTTGTTTAAAAGTGCATTTAACTGTATGGAAGTGTATAGGGTAAATAAATTATTCAAATACTAGGTCATTTATAATGAGTAAATATAATTTTTCCAGAATTTATCTTCTCTGTTTAGGTCTCCTAAAAATTCAAATTAGTTTCCAAAGAGCCCATCTTCTTCTAATTTCTGTGAGTAATCCATACATAATTTTTAAGTGCAACCAAAGAAAATGGAATCTAGGTACAATCATATACCCCCAAGTAAAATCCACTCTAATTTATTTGCTCCACACATTAAGATATTAAATTACAAAGTAGAGGGGAGAGAAAATTATCTAAAAATTTCCAAAAAATCCTTACTCACCTGCCTATCTACCCATACCCCACACCCACACTTAGTTTCCATCGCTCTGGACCCACCTGTCATTGTCTCTAGGTCGCCCTCACCATGTTCATTGCTCTGGCTCGGCCAGGATGCCGAGAGAGAAAGAGAGAACGAGAGAGAGAGAGCGCCGACCGCGCTCTGGACGGCGTCGACGCGTGGCCTCGTCGTGTCACACGCTGAGCTCGTTTTCTCCTCGTCCCAACCGTGTCACCCTCCTTTCCACTCCCTCCCAAAACTGATCAGCTCGAGAGGGAGAGCCTCTGCCTCTCCGCCGCTCAAGTTCTTGCCGCCGGCCGCAAGGATGACGACCGTCGCCATCGCCGTTTGAGCCGCGGTTGTCTCGATATCTTGTTCGTTCCCTTGTCTCCTCTCAGTGCTGGTTCCATCCCCCTTAAGTTCAGTCGATTTCATGCAGTGGATATTCGGGAACGCGGACCTGGCCATCGCTGTTCTGAGCAAGCCCGGAGCGCCGCCGTGGATCGCGCCGCCGTTCCCGTCAAATCCGGTGGATCTCAGGCCGAGCCGTCGAGCCACGAGAGTTGCCAAGATCCCAGTAGCAAGCCCATCGAAGGAATCGAGCTGAGGCGTCGCCATCGAGGAGATCGAGCCCTTCTTCTTCAACTCCGGCCGCCGACCGTGGTCGTCGATTCCTTGATCCCGAGTGAGCTTCGGCGCAATTCCTCACTCGTGTAGCATCCTTAGATGGTCTTTGAGCCGTTCCACTCTTTTTCTTGGCAGCCCGGAGACCGGATGGTGGTCGTCACCGTTGCCATGCCGATTTCCGCCGCCGCCGGGCCGTCTTCTCCACTGTCACCGCTGTTCAAGCCACTCCAAGCCGCGATCAAGCTTCGGTGAGCGTTGTAGTACATGAAATAAACACATGCATGCATCCATTTGATCACTACATGGCTATAGGCGCACATGCAGTAGCAGCCTGTGCACAGCCACGGACTCGCCGCCGGCGTTACTCCGATGTCCGCAATCCGAGAAAAGTAGAGAAATGGAATCGCGAGAGCGTTCTCTTCATTTCATATTTTTACCTCAACCTCAAACGAGCCAATGTTTGCTGCTGGCAAGCTTGAGATCGAGCTCAGCCATGGCCAGCCATGTTTCAGCTCAAACCAGGGACCTCTGTGGAGAAGAAACAAAACTTTAGGTACTGCTTTGTAAAACTACCTCACACAGAGAACAGTCACAGGATCGCGGGTTGATTTCTAAAACACCCAGGGACCTTTTTGCATATTGGTCTCTCACTGCCACGTGGACCCATCCTTTAAAATCTGGAAAATGATAAAAGAAATACTCAAACTAATATATGTTTAACAGAATAATGCACAAGCTTGTAAAATCCATATAAAATCAAATATAACTCTTTTTGAGATGATTCAAATTATGAACTTAAGGTTATGAAATAAAAACTTGCACTCACAGTACACATTTCACTTCTAAAATTTATCTAAGAAAAATTATACATAAAGCATGCACAAAGTTATAAAATGCTTAAAAAATTCATTTCAAGTCATTTTAGAGCAAACTTAGTTTCTACGGATCCACTAACATGTTCTCTAAAAACGAAGTAAAGTAAAACATATACACACTTTACATCAAATGCCTCTAAAACTATTATCTTTAAAATAACTAGTTTTACATAAGCTGAACTCTAGAAGTTTATATAAAATTCATCTTATATCCTTTTTGAGTAAACCTAAGTTCTGTAGAACCACCAAAATATGTATTTCCATGTAAAATAAAAGTATATACTTACTATATAATAAAAGCCTCTAAACATTTATGCAAGTAACAACCAACATAGAGCAGCCTTTAGTTTGTAAAATTTGTAGAAAATTCATCTTTAGTCCAAATGGAGTGAACCAAGTTTCTATAGAACCAGCAAATTGTGAGCTTCAACATAGTAAAATGAAATATGGAATTTTCTGTACAAGTTATAGCTCTAATCTTTAAATAGATAACCTAAGAATTAATAACCTAGTAATGGTTAAGCAAAATATATCTATAGAAATATTTAAAATGCACTCTATCTATGAATAAACCAAAATAAAACTTGTTAGACCAGAGGTCATAGTTCAAGCCTTAATTCCCAAAGACTTTCGCAAACTTAACTCATATAACAATTTCTAGTTTGGTATGTTAAATAACTAACATAGAACATCCCTATTTATAAAACTAGGTGAAACCCCGCGAATTACTGCGGGAATTTAGTATGATAACAATAAAAAATAACATGTAAGATAGCTAGATAACATCAGATTAAGTAAATTAATGTGGTTTATGATAATTTAAATTTAAATAGTATGTAGAATGGTGATTCAAACGTAAAAGGTAAGATGTATGACTAACATCAAATTAAGTAAATTAATGTGGTTTATGATAATTTAAATTTAAATAGGATGTAGAATGGTGATTCAAACGTAAAAAGTAATATGGTATGACTTTATGGAAGAATAAAAGTAGGGAGATAGTTTGGACCATAGATTAATCATCTAAAGACTAAAAATAATTTATGTGATATGACTTAATTAGAGAAAAAAAAGGAGAAAGATAATTTGGACCATAGATTAATCATTTAAGCACTAATTAAGTGAGGATGAACTATATAAGTATATAGGATATCATAAAACATAATAAAGATATATATTGAAACATTATGTGAATTATGTTGGATGATAATTTAACATGTTTGTATTTGAAAAGCTCTTAAATTATAAAAACTATAAAGATATAGCATAGCATGTTTGCATGATGTTTAAATGTGATGATTGTTAGTGGATGATGATGTGGCATCTTGTTAATTAGTGGATGATGATGTGGCATTTTGTTAGTGGATGACGATGTGTCATCTTTGCATGGTAAGCTTAAAAAGTTAGTGGGGGATAACTTTATAGTAAGATAGGATGTGTAGTAAAATAATATAAAATCTAAAATTATGAATTAAGATTAGATTAGTTAACTAAAATACTCATTTTAAATATCACTAGCAAGATGGAGCAAGTTCTGGACCTAAATCTCCAAAGCCATGTACACATAGACACTATACGCCTACAACACGTTACAACTTGTAAAATACATAAAGAATTCATATTAACTCCAAAAATTGTGAAACCAAATGTGTTAGTCTTAGAAAACACTTCTTTACACCTCTGTGAAGTCAAAATTAATAAACATCACTTTGCAAAAATATTTTATAACACTACCTAAGTAAATACTACACTATACCGATGTTAACTTCTAAAATTCATAATTCACAAATAAAAAGAAGAGATAAAATAGAAATTCTTTCACCTAAATTCATATTAGACCAGTACATATACACTGTGCATAAATCATGCATTTTAGAGCATTTTTGATTTTTCGCATAATTTGGTGTTTAATTGCATAACGTCTACTTTATATAGATAATTGCTTAAGCGGTGAAGAAGTGATTTAGGTGCTGACATTTTCCAGTTACAACGCAAGTCCACTTCCCTCTCTCTTTGATCAAGTTGATCCTATGTTTTGGAGATTATTGAAAATGTTTGCAAATCTTGCATGTCAATTGTACATTAATAAATTAAAATTTTGTTAAACTTGTTAGACCAACACCCATTACTTGCATTATCACCTTAACCCCACATATATCCATATCTCTCATTCCTAACCTTAGGAATCATATCCTATTACTCCTTGGAATATGAGTTACATTGTCACTAGTTTACTATATTGCTTAGCCAAGCTTAGAATAAGTTTTACTTATCACTTGGGCTCATATTAACGTGGAAAATGATTTTATTAAGATTCTGGACAGATATGATTAAATGAAGTATTTGACAAATAAAATGATGGAAAACATGGATTTTAGGTTGTCGCGTCAAGTGGTGCACTTATGGTGATAGTTGTGTACCGATAGGGGAAGAGTGTGCCCAAACCGACCTAAGGACTTCACTCAATGTCAGTTCATTTTGATACGGTACAACCACGTGCTAGTATGGGATTCCCAAGCTAGTAAATTATTTATGGTTTAGCCTTACATTCTGGTAGGCTAGTGTGTATGAGTTCGGATAACTCAGATGACTTCCTATTTACCACGACGTGGTAGTTTAGGTGACTAAGTCTGTCCAATACAACGGTATTGTATCACGTGGTGGGTTCCCGTTGTGTCCGTCCCCACGGCATTAAGTTTAAGGCGTGGGCCCGCCACTTAACGGTTCTAGGTCATATAACGTGTATGGCTTAGATGGAGAGACACGTATCGTGCTGGTGTAAGGCTAAATCATGAATTTTGGAACATCTTTGTTGCGGGTAATAAATCGGGTACTTATGTTACACGTACCATGCTCTTGCATGATTATTATTTCGTATTATGTGGGTAAAGTGTACATACAGAGTAAAAACTAATCGATTAGACGTGCTCGCGGTCATGAGCGGCTGTGGATATATACTGAGTATAGACTTGTATTTATTCTTCTAAATGCTGAAATTTACCTTCAAATTATGTTCGAGATTTGAGAATGATCTCCTTTCTGCCATGGATGGCAATAAGGTGCATATTTACACATGATTAATGCCTACTTTGATGCCCATATGCTAAGTATTAACTTGCTGAAATTTATTTGAAAGTAAATCTGATTTGAAAGTGTTTTATGCAAATAAAACTTGCTTTATGCCAAAAAGAACCATATTATGCCTTCCTTGATTATATGCCTCACAAGTAGGGTGTTAGGCTTGTCTTGGTGCTTGCCAGTACATTATTAGATTTTGCTATTGGATTAACTATTTGCTTGCAGGTCTTAGACTTAGTCTTTTGAGTGATGCGGGTAATCGTCTGCTTCTTCTAGGACGTGAACTTAATGGGGTAAACCCCTAGTCGGTGTGCTTATGGTTTGGGTAGATAAGCTTCTGTTGTTCTCTCATATATCTATTTGGCTGGTCGGCCTACTTAACTACATATGAAGTTGATGTAAGTCTTTAAGTCCCTTCCATCTTAAATGTGTTTGCTATGTATGTCCACGCTTAAGATGAAAGTGTGAATCTAGTGCACATCCTGGGAATTAGATTCACATTAGTATGAATTAAGAATATTTGAGATGTTGTAGATCTTTAGCCATTTTGTTAAGTCTTCTGAATGTGTAACACATCTGGTCACCGTCTTCGAGTGGTTTGACGGGCATATCTCATGCTGAAGTTGACTGGCATGTTAAAGGCCCGGTGCTCATTATTGCATAGAGAGCGATCGTTAAGTCAAAAGAATAGTTGCTTACCGGTTTGTTGGCTCGAATATTATTCATAGTCATTCTCGGTGGAGGCTCATAGTTGGATATCATCGAGGATTATATTCTGTGATGCGATTGGAATAATTAAATCATTTAAAAACATTTAAACAGTAATGCATGTGTTAATACAATGTTAATGTTAATTAAGAGATGAAGTCTGGTGGTTGCTGATGAGCCATTACTTCAGCAACTACGAAAATTCAAAATCTAAAATAAGACCAGGGGTTCACTTTCTAACTACGAAAATTCAAAAGCATAGAACAAGGACTGGTCTGGAGAATTAATTCGGTCATATATTAACAGTGGAATTTCTGGGGTTTACTTTCTAACTACGAAAATTCAAAAGCGTAGAACAGGGACTGGGACTGGTCTGGAGAATTAATTCGGTCGTATATTAACAATGGTTTGATTTCTAGTTTGTTGTGTACAACACGCCACGAATTGTAAATAATTACAGCCACAACAACACCTCGTGTAATTTGTGTGAATGTAATTAGCATAATAAGTAAATAATTAGGTGATGTTTCCTGGACACTTCCTGTGGTGTATATGTAGTACATCGTCATTTAACTTGATCTATTTCCATGCACGCGAATGACACACACAAGTCCGTCCAAGCATGTGATTAAGTATGGTAATTAACTAGGAGTAATCCTATATACTTATATAGTTCATCCCCACTAAGTATAGTTAATGTTATTTCTCTCTTCTTTTATTAAGCCACATCACCCCACATCACCCCCAATTATTTCTAGCGATGATAGATCTATGGTTCAAATTGACTCTTCTTTCTTCTCTCTTAAAAACATGCCATCTCAATTATTTTTAGTCTCAAAATTGTATCAAATTGTTTTAGTTTTGATAATCAAATTACATTTTATTTGTACATATTATGCAACTTAATTTTCCGCAGCAACACGGCGTGGTATTTCATATAGTTAAAAATGAAGAGAAGACTAACCTTGAGTTAAAGCCACATGTAGATCCTTCCGGAGTGGAGGTGTCGCCGGTCGTCGCAACGGCGTTTCTCTTGAAGAAAGCCACTTGGCGATGCCGCAACGGCGTTTCTCTGGAAGAAATCCAATATTAGGGTTAATGACGGCAGCGCTAGCGGCGTAATCATTAGGTTGCCAAAGTATTGCATGCGTCGGGTGTTGGGCCTCCTGAACTACAGGCCCAATCGTTTCAGATATTCACGGTTGATTTATTGATTTTTTTTAAGGTAATACGGATAAATTTTGTGTAAAAAAAGCTAGAGTGGGTCCAACTACAGACTAAGTTCTAGGAAATTACTTTCGGACACCAATCATGTCCTAAAATAATATATGTCAAAAAAACCATTCCGCTATAATATACGAGCGATCGACTGGAAAACCATGGTTTTTAATATTTGCCCCGGTCCGAACGGTCGTGGATTTAATTTTTTATTTGTCAAAAAAAACCGTTGCGCTATAATGTATGCGCGCTCGACCGAAAATCAACGATTTTCAATATTCGATCCGGTCCGGACTGACCCGAACTTATTCTTTTATGTAAAAAAAACGTTCAGCTATAATATATGCGCGCTCGACCGAAAATCAACGATTTTTAATATTCGACTCGGTCCGACTGACCCGAACTTATTCTTTTTTGTCCAAAATAAACCGTTCGGTTATAATATATGGGCGCTCGACCGAAAATCAACGATTTTTAATATTTGACCTGGTCCGAACTGACCCAAACTTATTCTTTTCTTTAAAGAAAACCGTTCGGCAATATTCTAGGAGCGTTCAACTGGAAAACCATGGTTTTTAATATTTGACCCGGTCCGGACGGTCACGGACTTATTCTTTTATGCCAAAATAAACCGTTCTGCTATATTCTATGAGTGATCGACCGGGAAACCATGATTTTTAATATTCCACCCGGTCTGGACGGTCGCGGACTTATTCTTGTATGCCAAAAAAACCATTCTGCTATATTCTATGAGCGATCGACCAAAAAACCACGATTTTTAATATTTGACCCGGTCCGGACTAACCTAAGCTTATTCTTTTCTGCCAAAATAAACAGTTCCGCTATATTCTATGAGTGGTCGACCAGAAAACCATGTTTTTTAAAAATCGACGCGGCCCGGCGGTCCCGGACTTAATAGTTATTTGTTCAAAATAATCCGTTCCGCTTTATTCTACAAGCGATCGACCGGAAAACCATGATTTTTTAAAAATCGACCCGTCCCGGACGGTCCCAGACTTAATAATTATTTGTTCAAAATATTCCGTTCCGTTTTATTCTATGCGTGGTCGACCGGAAAACCATGTTTTATAAAAATCAACCCGGTCTGGATGATCCCAGACTTAAATTTTTATTTGTCCAAAATAAACAGTTCCGCTTTATTCTATGAGCGATCTGCCGGAAAAATATGTTTCTAAAAATCGACCCGGTCAGGAAATACAGATAATTCGGCATCATGCGGAGATAAAAAATTATGTTAGACGGTTATTAGCTATTCGAAATCCGCGGCTAAAAAAAAAGATAACTCGGCATCATGCGGAGGTACAAAACGTTAATCTCGGGATTAGTTTAACTTATATAGGAAACAATAGTACGATCCATCTTACCAACGAAAATAATCAGACTAGTACTACTAAAAACACCGATAATCCTCAGCGTCGGGCGCCCAATCTGGCGGAAAAAAATCGTGCGGCCGCACGCGCCACTGCCACGTGACCCCACCACGCGTGTCCGTACGCCGCCACGTGTCCACCAACAATTTTTTTTATCTAGTATACTCGTGATGTTGTACTAAGTATAGATTAAATGTTACAGTGAATTGAAACATTCTTTTGCAACAAATCACCCACATATTTTAGAATCCCTCTGTCAAGGGAATTCGTTTTATTTTTTGTTCCACCAAAAATGTTTCACCTACTGTACTCAAAATGTTTCACTATGTATAGATCTAATGTTGCAATGAATTGAAACATTCTTTCGCTATTTGCTGAAACATTGTTTTTATATAAGGTAAAACAACGCCCGATTTAAACGATTGAAACATTTTCGATCTACTTAGTGAAACAATTCCAATATACTTGGTGAAACAACGTGCAACATTTATAAATAATTCAATAATAAGCTATTTTTTCATCGGAATATATCCATATGTGGTCTTGTTTTAAAGATTAATTGCAGCAAATTTAATGGTGCAATCAGATCATGATTTGGATAAATAATTTAAGAGAAAAAATAGTTTAAAGTGGTTTTGCACACATGCGCCATGCTGACGTGGGCGCCCGATTTTTCCACTCCCCATCGGGCGCCCAACGCCTAGTCTTCTCCTAAAAACACGCATCAATCTGGCAGTTGGTTATTAGCTTTATCTATTACTAAATCTGCTGCAACAGAAAAAAAACAGAAAGGCCACCGAGCAGCGATACAACAGGCATTCTTTCTCTTGTCTTCGGTGCGTATCCGTTCTTATTTTCTCCTCTCTTCTTCTCACAATATTTTGCATCTTCATTCACCATCGTGGATCCCGTGACCGGTCCGTCACCACCATCTGCATCGAGGCGTCAATCGCAGCATTTTTCTACGGTTAATACGGGTGAAGATGGCAGTCCTGCTCTCAACTCTACGGCAAAGACACATATCAAGGTATTTGTAATTACTTATGTATAATTACTATCAATTCACGATACATGACCCCAGTTAGATCCAATATCCATGTAGATGTATAGCCATATGTACATGCACCAAATAGTTTTTCTAGAAAACCAGCTAATTAAAAAAACCTAGAAAAACAGAGAATAGTTTTTGTCGAACGTTCGTTGGCGGCGGCGCTGCTGCGGCCAGCTAGGCGGAGGCCTGCGTATCCCACAGAACGCCCTGGCGCTTGAGCAGATAAACCACTGTCATGTGACCCTAATTGTGCCGCGCGCTGATGATGCCCATCAAAGCTGCGGTCTGCAGCCGTTTCCTCGCCAGCAGCACCACATCTGTGACCGTAGTGCTTCACGTACTACATTCTATTTCATCTATTAATTAGTGATCACGTAAATACATACTAGCTAAGTGATACAATTCAATAGTAATAACTTATGTATGCACATTCTACTATTATATCGCACCGCTTTAATTTCATTCACATTATGAATTCAGAAAAAGAACAGATTTGACCAATATACTCATCAGTAGAGGGCACATGAAAACTTCAGTTCTAGGTTGTCCTGAAAATACAGTTCCTGAATGTAAAGTTACAGATTAAAAATGCTCAAGCATGTCCTACCTACACTGTTTTGACCTAAAGTCGTTTTAACACACAATATTATGTCTACTGCCTATTGATTTCAGTTTGCATCTTGCTTCAACTAAGCCGTTGATTTCTTTTTTCTTCTTGAAGTGCAGCTTGATGATTTATCATGTGCCGATGAAAACATGTCAGCCATGTTTAATGTGCTGAAGAAGAAAAAATCGGCAAGGCATGAAAACCTAGTGTTGGATAGAAGAACATATGTACTTTGTCATCCCTTGTTTATGCTGGAAGGTTAGAAATAACTGTGAATGATGGGGGCCATCATATTGTATGTAAGTGTCTCATTACCTGTTCTTTATTTCTGTTGCTGCAAATCTGTGTACTCCTCATCCCTAAGAAATATCTCCCATCGGTATACGCTGCGGCCCACTTTTCCCTTAGTGCATACATCATGGCTAGCCATAACTCCTTCTCCGGTACATTATCACTGTTCTTAAAGGCACACCATCGTCTCTCAAATTCATCGGCCTTCATTACTTCGTAGATAAGTCTACGAAATTCAATGAGTGCATCCCCACGGAGATGGCGTTTTGCGTTCTCCTCAATTAATGTGCCATGTACATAACCGATGATCTGTATCAGGACAGACCTTGGCAATGGCATTTGCCATGGAAAGGTCCCCATCGGTGATAAACGATTTAGGGCGCTTGCCACCCATCGCCTTAATAAAGGTCTCCAGCAGCCACACATATGAAGAAACCGTCTCATTTGAAAGCAGACAACACCCAAAGACAACCATGCTACGGTGATGGTTTACACCAATAAAAGGAACATAAGGAAGGTTGTACCGGTTGACATGGTAAGTGGCGTCAAAAACCACAACATCTCCAAATGCATCATAGTCGATCCGAGATTGTGCATCGGCCCAGAACATATTCTTCAGATGACCTCTGGCATCAGTACTGTACTCAAAGAAAAATTCTGCTTCTCTTTCCTTCTGTTCATTCAAAAGGCTCAGTGCAAATTGAGCGTTCATACCCTCAATTATTTCTTTCTTGTAACGAGTAATGAAGTTGTACAAGTCCCGAGACACAAACCCAACCTGATCATAACCACCATGATTCTTCTCCATGACGTCCATTATATTGCATGTACAAAGGCCACAAACCCCGAGTTCTACAACCTCAGCCTTTTGAACATCACTTAGATTCCAATGGGATCGTTAGAATGCAGCTTGGTCATGCTTTGCAAGTGGGTGCGCATGACCATCGTTGAAAT
This sequence comes from Oryza longistaminata, assembly GCA_009805545.1. Taxonomy (NCBI): domain Eukaryota; kingdom Viridiplantae; phylum Streptophyta; class Magnoliopsida; order Poales; family Poaceae; genus Oryza; species Oryza longistaminata. The sequence goes on from CM020184.1 coordinate 7,183,022, forward strand.
CATTAACAAACCAAATCCCCTTGGCTCCCTAATTTGGTCTGTTCTTTCAAAGTATTTCAACAACCTATAGCCTTCATATGAGCAATATGAATGCCTCCATACCACCTTACCATCTCCATTGTATGTAACATTGTCCTTTCTGATGCTAAAACCTTTCGACCAAGCATAATCATTATAGAACTTATATCCTTCTGCCTCGCTTCTAAACTCCTTGGTTATCACACTCTCATAATCTGCAATCTCCTCCAAACTAATGTGATTGCCAGCCATGCCAAAATTCTACAATTCATATTTTCAAAATTCAACAATAAGTCAAACCACATAATTTAATACTACCAAAATGTACTTATATGGAAGTAAAAAACTCAGATTTATTTTTCAACTGAAGAATTGAACAATATGCATGTGCGCATCGATCCACCGGCGCATATGCATATGCATGCAGCGGTCTAGTGAGCATAACAATGCAGTATGTATACTACTACCACTATACACTATACATACAGCTGCATGCTAATTAATCTGCCCTGCCGCATGAGTCCACTACATGGACACGGAATCATTTAGCCTTCGTCATATTGAACTAGTACCAGCGCTGTCAGCTGATGCATGGTCGATCGACATTAAGTAATTAAGGGTTAATTTGGTTGGCGGCAGTGGTCGATGTCGTGGTGTCGTGCATGCAGAAATGCAGAAATGGATCATTACACAAGACATTTAAATGCAAACAATCAAAGTTCAAGCTGTAAGTGTTGTAGAAACCCAAATCAATGCCAGACAAGTCACCAGATACTTGGGTATTCTTGCTATCACCATGAATGAAATAAAATGTAGCTTGAGATCAAGATATGAAATTTTAATGGGTGTTCAAGTAGTGCAACTGACATGATGGGCGAGTGAAAGTTAATGGGTGTTCAAATAGAAGAAAACCTCATTCTCCAACATGATGAGCAATGGACATTACTGTTTAGTTGTGGTCTTGTGGGTGTAGAACAGATTAGATATTTGGGGCAGTAAATATAGTATAACGTTAAGACTCCCTTCCATTTCAATAGTCACAGGCAAGCTAGAAAAGATAAATCCTTAAGGAAATTATTGAATAATGTAAATTATATAGAAAGTGAGTCAGCACAAAAGTTAGCAAATCCAATCAGAGCACAGCACCCAATATACCCATAAAAAATCAAACTTGGAATTCTTAAATAAAACCAATTTTATTTTATGCATGTTAACATTTCAATTTCCACAGACCGGTATGGGAGAATCCAACTAGGGCATGAACTACTTTTTTCTCTAGACTTTAATTTCCATTGAATATATCCGAGATTCTCTTTCAGCAACATTTCATTCCATTGTGGCAGCTAAAAGACAAAACACTAACTCAGTAATAAACTTTAGGAAACATAAGTATATATTCGTTTGTCATAAGCTATTCATATCATTCTGTTATAACTTCCATAATACAAAACAAGCACCTACAAAATTGGCTTTCTCAGTACATTTAATAGAAATGGCAAGGCAAAAACATCATAGCAAATCTGAAACATGGTTATAACTTATTTAAACTGTATAACCACGAGAATCCAGTTTGTGAGTATTCTTTAAGCTCTGTTGAACACATGATAACATCATAATATTGTATTCACATGTCTCCACAAAACACCATAAAACACATCATCATAATACATGATCTATTTAAGTTGAGAAAATAATCTACAGAACCAAAAGCTGGTCTGCACCTGAATTGCCAGCATCACTTGTTTCAATCCCACATGACAGAATGAGCAGCACGCATGTTTATTGTACTATAAAAATTTACACCCTACTTATCAAAAGGACTCGACTACACAACGACCGGTCTCGCGATAGTCTAAACATGCGACCCCTTCCTTTCCAAAATTAGTGCGTATTCGATCACACGCTCCTTTCTAAAAACGGCACCGCCCAACTCTCTCCACGCATGCCTTCTCGGGAGAACAAACAACTGCGTGCTGTGCGCGCTTTTTTTCTACCGGGCTGGGCCAATATAAAGCCCACGAACACAACGTTAGGAAAAAAAAACACAGGAAGAGCTAGGGTTCCACCAGAATCCAACGAAGAAAGTGTGAGAAAAATAAGGTTTTGATCAAATCAAAGAGCATTATTCAAATCAGAGCTTATGCATATATAAGTTTGCATCCCACATTCCACAGATCTAGTCACATTCATTGACAAATAAAACAAAAATAAGCCATCAAATATAAAAGCACTAAAATAAATGAGCTCCATCTTGAGAAAACAAAAAAGCCTTCCAGTTCCGAGCTTATGGATATCCCATCCCAAACTTTCTCTCTTTTTATGGTACTGGCCACGGAAATAGTTAGGGGAAAAAGGTAATCGGTACTTGTAAGTTATATAGGGAGAAAGTTACTTCTCTAAATTATGTAAAAATTACCTCCACGGGTATCATATAAGTACTTTTCAAACTTGTTACTTTTTCCTGAAACCGAAGTTACTTCTATCTGATACAAAGTTACTTTTTCCTAAAACGAAGTTACTTCTATCTGATAACAAAGTTACTTTTATTCTGAAACCGAAGTTACTTCTATCTGAATAGACAAAAATACTTATTATCTAAAACCAAAGTTACTTCTATACTTGCTTTGTGACACCCGTCTTTCCTTTTGCTTTGTGACACCCTTTTGCTTCTCAAGCCCATGGAGCCATCAACGCAAAGCCCCAATTTTCTACTTTTGCTTTGTGACACCCTCAAATGCATCACCTGAAGATCCGGCTTCATGCAGCATGTCATCTCATTGCACAAAAGGATCTTATTGATAACAATGACCTCATGCATTATTATATACTTAAAACTAAGCAAGATGGTTGTAGATAACCTCCTACATACACAACAATAAGTATCAGGACTTAATTACAGCAAACGATTATCTGAATATTTGTCAAAGAGATGTACCATTCAACACAATGTTGACTGTTGAATGCTAGAACAAATGTTGGAGAAGGTTGCTGCCTTGCATCCCTTCATTCAAAGCAACTGGGCAGAACTATCGAAGCAATTGAAGAACTCCAAAAAATAAATCTCTGAATTAATCCTGTAGATTGTCATTCAGCAAAATATATAGACAAATCACTGTGATACGAGATAGATTAGAGCATTACTTGCTACCAAATTACAATCACTACATGGAACCCTACCTCTGACCACACAAAAAACTTCTCGTTCTCTTCGCCAACCTCCGACGTTGCAAGCCATAACATGAACACATCTATCGTCACCCTCTTTGTTGTGTGAGATAGGGGGAGAGAGAGGCATGGAGGAAGAAGGAAACCTACTGATGATGTGAGAAGATACCACTGGATATCACTCTAGCTGCCGCCGCCATAATTCCAGGAACTCGTCGCCGCCGCCGTTGTGGAAACCTGTCGTCACCCATGTGGCCATGTGACCCAGCATGGAGAAGCTCGGATGGGTTGCAGATACGAGTCGTCGGAGAGCGGTCGCCGCCACCGACGCCGCGAGAGCCACCAACCACCGTCGTCGTCGCCGTCGGATCTGAGAAACCCGTCGCCTCCTCACCGTGATTTGGGCGAGAAACCTGTCGCCTCCGCCTCTCTCTCTCTCTCTAGCGTGACTCTCAATTTCAACAGTGAAGCTGGATGTGGTTGGAGTGGTTGGTCTCGTGACTCTCGTCTCCTCTCGATACTTCTCCACGAAGCCCCGCGGATGAACACCACGACGTCGTGCACGATCGGACGACTACTAGATGAGTCGCGCTACAGAGCTATCCGCACAGCGCTCTCGGAATAGATTTCCGTTATCAAAACCCAAGACATCATAACCTACTCTCATTCTTCAGTAAAATTAGCAACCAGAAATTAAATGTGCATCCACAAAGAACGTGCATATAATTTCACATTCAAAAATTGCAAAATATTATATCCCTATGAATTAAATTCATTCTTCCAATATAACAAGCAAGATGTACACCTTAGAACAAGTAACAATGAGTGTAACTCATCAATAGAGGCAGTTTATCATAGCAGCGTATTGGGTTCCGAATGATCTCCTCAAGATCCTAAGGCCACTCCCAACCCAAATATCTGCTATATTACCTGAAACAAATGGAGAGTTGGTGATGACTGCGAATCCAAATCAGAAAATCTTGATGCCTAAGGTGGATGGGACTGGAGGACGACACCGGCAACTACTTGGCTTCGGCGGGGCCGCGTAGGGTGGGTGAAAGGGAAGGGGTGGCGGCGCGGCACCAAAGGGAGGGGCACCGCGGCCCGCGAGGGTGGGGGCCGGCACTGCGGCGTGAGAGGGGAGGGCGCGGCCCGCGAAGGTGGCGGGGCGGCGCGCCGGCGCACCGGGACGGAGGAGATGGAGGCGCAACGACGAGACGAGCGAAGGGGCACCTTAATCGGTCTAGCGACAAAGATTGGAACGCGAAAATACGGTAATACCCTTCCACCCAAAATAAGAGAAGGACAAAAATACCCCCGAAAATCAACGGTCAGATGTGATCCTACTACACTACTACATGAAGAGGCGTGAGCTGTGTGTTTCTTCGGTGCCATGTACTATCAAACTACTCCTGTTAACAAATTTCTGCAATCATATATCCGTTAATTTCCTCAACTCAATGTAAATTTAACGAATCTTAGACCAAGATTTCAAGAACAACAAAGATCATGAGAATAAACTACCGATTATACATTACAATTGACAACTCATGAAAAAATCGATAGAATAAACCACCGATTTCATACACTTGGCTAGTCCATGAAAAAAGTCATCAGGATAAACCATACACCTCACTACTCCATGAAAAAAAATCATCAGGATAAACCACACATTTCATACGCTTGACTACTACATGAAAAATTCATCAGGATGAACCACCAATTTCATCCACTTGACTATGACTACTCCATGGAAAAAATCATCAGGATAGACCACCGATTTCATTCGCTTCGCTACTATGTTGGTATTTCTTATGATCACAGATAAGATCCGCAAGCACACAGATATACCGATGAAGCACTTTCCCTACGGAGTATTACAAGGGTATCGAATAAAAGGGAACATGTGTGATTATCTCCTCGTCAGGTTCATCCAAGGACACAAAGCTAATGTGGGCAGAGGGCAGAGAGGATTTTCTAATGAGAAACGGTGTCTAGGGAAAGCTTAACTTTAATCCTAATGCAATACTTCAGGCACTGGCAACCCGCTGTTCCCAGATGTCACTCTACTACGTACCCGGACAGGGAGAACTTAAGTGCTCTTGAGGGCTGTCACCACCTCTACACCCACCTCAAACGTACTATGGGATACGCAGCAACCACTGGAGATTAATTACCCAGACACCGCGTCAACGCAATTAATAACTACTCTTGTGCCGATCAAACACTAAAGCAATCACTATAAATAAATAGACTATAGTGAACAATGATCCCGTATGTTAATTAGGAACTAACCAAGAAGTAATTCTCGCTAAGCAAACCTTAATTACTCAGAATGATATTTCTATTAAAGCAGAGTAATTAACAAGATACAAAAGTAAGAGGAGATTACTGACAACTCCGGGATTCCTCAGATTCCTTCTACCTTACTCTCTCCCTATTCTAATATACAATAAAGTACACTAAAGCCTCTTGTAATTCAGTTCATGCTTTGGTGTGTGTAAATGAGGGAGAGGAGAGGGGTATTTATAGGTGGAGAGTTGCCTTGGGAGAGTGGGGATGCTCCAAGCATCCTATGAGCATATTCCTTCTAGCTTCATCTCCTCTTGACAAGTGTCCTCTCTATGACGGTTTCCACCGGTAGAAACGGCCACAACCATCATTGAGATGAGGAGTACAACCGTCATACCGAATATGGGCTAGACTGGGCCAGCTGGGGGTCCGGCCGAACCAGGGGTTCGGCCTGATATGTGGGCCCCACTTTATGGTACTCCATGTTTTGGCTCCAAATGATTGCACATTTTATATGTTGTAGCTCAAAACCATGTGAGTCCATCAGCGCAAAATATATTTCCATTCTTTATGCTCATTCTCTCCCAACTTTGGTGGTTGATCACCTGCATACAAATATACACCAACACTCGTGGAAATTGTTAGAAATAAATCCTACCACTACGAAAAATTCATCAGGATAAACCACCGATTTCATCCACTTGACTACTCCATAAAAAATCATCAGAATAACAAACGATTTCAAGAACAGATTGTCAACAATGAACTCCCGGCGTACGAGTTCTACTGCTACCGAGGAAAGGTGTCTGGCAGAAAGACGATCGGTCGACGGCAAAGGCTCGCCTGTACGCACAGCTGGCGAAGGTCGAGGCAATTGGCTGTAGGTCGTACTGCGGTGCAGTTTGGCTTCGGCCATGCCGCTGACAGCTTTCGCATTTCTTAATTTGCTCAACACATACTTTGGGTACGGTTGGCCAATATATGCATTGGTGAAATATTTTTGATGCGACTGTTCTTGCCGCCTGGTGTGCTCCGCACATCCCCTGGTATATTTCCTTTACCATTTGCTCACCTTCGGGGAAAGAAACACAACGAAGCATGGCCTGTAGCATCCCTGTTCGGTACAATTGCCCAGAGATTAGCCTATAATTCGCAGCTCTGATTTGCAACTATTTGGCCATTGCTTCGTCATCTGGCAGCCATCCCTCTTTGAGGTGTTTGACGAAAGGCGTACGCCAATCGCCTGGGTCTTCGGCCGGCTCTACTTGGTCAATTGCCATGACATCTTGGCTATCTTCTGGCACACTTGGTGTATCAAGGACTTCGAAGAAGACACCTGGCGAATGCGGTCCTCCGCAAGCAGCAGATTTCGCTAATGCATCGGCTTCTTCATTCTGGCCTCGGGGCAAGTGTTCAACCGTTATGCCGGCGAAACTTTTGTCCATAGACCGAACGGCCTCTAGGTACTTTCTCATTCCCTCTTCCTTCGCCTCGAAGGATTTGTCAACTTGGCTCGCGACAAGCTTTGAGTCCGTCCGGACTAGCAAACGCCGAATGCCCAAAGCTTTCTCTTTTCTCAGGCCCAATAACACTGCTTCATACTCTGCTGTGTTGTTGGTTGTGTCGAACTGCAGTCTTGCTGCATACCGAATTGGGACACCTCATGGCGAGGTTAGGATTGCAGCGATGCCCGCCCGCTTATGAGACCACGAACCGTCGGAGTGCATGACCCATGTTTGTTCGACCGGTTTGGGCTCTGGGACAGTCGCATGTGTCCATTCGGCCACGAAGTCGGCGATGACTTGGGACTTGATTACGGTGCGAGTGACAAAGTGCAGGTCGAAGGGTGATAGCTCAGCGGCCCATTTGCTTAGACGCCCCGTGATTTCTTTTCCTCGAAGCACTTCGCCCAAAGGGTACTGCGATGGTACCACGATTCTGTGGGCATGGAAATAGTGTTTAAGCTTTCTTGAAGCCATCACCAGGGCGTAAGCGAGTTTCTCCATTTCAATGTATCCTACCTTCGCCCCTTGGAGAGCTTCGGAAACAAAGTAAACTGGCTTCTGACCTGCTTCGGTCTCTTGTACCAAAGCTGCACTGACGGCCACAGGCGAAGCTGCCAGATAGAGCCATAGTTCGCTCCCTGCTACCGGGTGTTGGTATTTGATACGGTTACAGATAAAATCCGCAAGCGCACGGATATACCGATGTAGCACTTCCCCTACGGAGTATTCCAAGGGTATCGAATCCAAGGGAACGTGTGTGATCAGAGCTTCCTCCAGTTCATCCAAGGATACCAAGCAAATGATAGGCCAGGATAGAGAGGATTTACTAGTGAGAAACAGTGTCTAGGGAAAACTTAATTTTAATCCTAAAGCAATACTTCAGGCACTGGCAACCCGCTGTTCCCAGATATCGCTCTACTACGTACCCGGACAGGGAGGACTTCAGTGATCTCGAGGGCTGTCACCACCTCTACGCCCACCTCAACGTACTGTGGGATACGCGGCAATTACTGGATAATAATTACCTAAACACCACGTCTAAGCAATTAATATCTACTTTAGTGTTTATAACTCACCAAAGCAATCACTATATTTTAGTTGATTATAGTGAACAACAATCCCGTATGCTGGTTAGGAACTAACCAAGAGATAATTCTCACAAGATAAATCTAACTTACTCAAGAAGAATATTATATTGAATTCAGAGTAATAAACAGAATAAAAGAAATAGGAGAAGATTACCGACAACTCCAGAATTCTTCCGACTCATTCTACTCTACTCTCTTTCTATTCTAGTATACAATATAGTACAATAGAGCCCCTTATAATTCAGCTCAAGGTTGGAAGTGTGTGTTGAAGTGAGTGAGATGATATCCTTATATAGGGGTAGGTATGACGGTTGGCGAAGGGGAAATGTCCGAAGTGCCCTCCAACCGCCATCAGTGATGCATCTAGGACGTCCACGCCAAACCCCAGCCTGGATGGCTGAGATTGTGGTTCGGCCGAACCAGGGGGTACGGCCGAACCTGGGCTGGGCCCATCTGGCCTGGCCTTTGGCCCAAGTCCTCCCCAGGTCCTCCTCTATCCATTTCTTGGTATTTTGGGCTGATTTACGGATGTTTCGATGAAGTTCACAACCCAGCCTTGCATGGATACAAAATTCTCCTCACTTTAGTCTGATTTTCCTCCCAACTTCAGGGTTTATCATCTGCATACAAATATACACCAACACCTGTGGAATATGTGAGATTAAGTGCCTATCTCTATGTTGGATGTTTTATTATCTGATCTTTATGCAGATGTTGGCGGTATAGAATCGACATTTAACACCCGCCAACAAACCCCCCCACACTTAGCCCTTTGCTCGTCCCTGAGTAAAGGTTAGTGTAAAATGAATTTCTTCAAAAGATGAATCAAGCATATAAATCATTCACAACCATACCTGCACCTGTTAACTTTTTCAGTGGCTATCTTACCATCTTGAGTAATTGGTAAATGGAACGATCTTGATTCCAGTCCTTCTTACTTCTCTGTCAGACTCATGGGATTTTCATGAATTTTCGCAAACTAGCTCTTTTCCTCATATTGACTTTCTCTCTTGTCTCTCAAAGATGTATATTTTCTTTTTGGATCCTCTCCAAGGCAAAAATGTGCCAGAATTCATCCCTATTCTAAGGCTGATATGTGGAGCTTCGTAGGGATAAATTGTGACATACCTGCATCATATATATTGCAAAGGCAAAAATATGGACTCAAGAAGATAATCAGTCATACTCCTAGATCAAGGGTCTTTATTTAAGGTGGAAAATGGAAAAGTAAAATATTTTGTGGAATTATGGAATAAAGAGATGATTCTCCTTTTTTCTACACTTTCTCTCCAAATTGGTTCTCTTGGCATGATTGTGGAGGGGGCATGGCTATATTTTCTTTGCTCAATGTTTTGAGAGCAAACTTTATTTCCATAGGTCTCTTTCTTCTCTTTTTTTTTCATAGCCATGCCTTTCCCTCCTTTTCTCATTTTATTTTTGCCAAGAACTTTTTCAGGAGAAGAAAGCATAGTTCATTGTAGGAGTTTAATTGAATGAATATTTTTGTGGAAAGCCAACTTCCAGTATAGAAGTTTAGCTCAATTTTATATGTGGAAATGGAAAGTGGAAATGATAATGACCCCTTGATCATGAGAGTATGAAAGATATCTAACACAAGTCACACAATTTTGACTAAGCTCAATATAATGTCAAGCAGTCATATGCATGATAAGGTTGATCATTAATGTACTTGCATATGGCCTTGGTAGGTATAAGGTAAAGTCAATTGGAGGATAGAGCTTTTAAAAGAGTTTTATTTTTGAAAACAAATTCCCAAGAGTCACAACAAAGTTACAAGGATTCCTTTCATCTTAATCATCTCACATAAAGCAATTACCTAGATGCATAAGGTTCCCTAAACATGGATGGTTGTTCACAAGCACAAGTTCAGCTGAGAATAATGAATATACAAGATCAATCACATGAAGAATTTCAATAGTTGGAAATTTTATCTTTCAGTTATGCTTGAATCAATTGTTTCTGAATTTTCAACTCTAGTACTACACCATGGTGGAGATATTCAGATAAAAGACGTGCTCACCTGCTTACCTGTGAAAGTTGAGAAGGGTTGGGGCCAGACTTGGTTCGGTCGAACCACTCTGGTGCCCAATCCCTCTGCAACTTTCTGCATACTTCAGTCCTTTCAGGTGTTCAGATATTTCAACAATTCTAAGAGCATATGCACATCAGAAGTTGGGATATCTCCCCCACACTTATTCAAAACCTGAATTTTATTAAACATAAAAAAAACAAAATTTGGCAAACATTGGGGTTAACACCAATGAGCCACATTATTTATAGCAAGTGCTTAGATGATTGGAAAAATAAAACCAAGCACCTACTACTATTTTATTCATGGGAAAGGAAACATCTAATTAGCATAATACTTATTTTCCTTTCCCATCTCTATGAATGCACGCTTGATCTTAGCGCACAAACCGCGACTCAGGGTATCAAAATTATTCCTAAGTTCAGCGAGTTCTACCCCTAGCTCGGCATTGCGATCCCTAAGCTCTATGTTCTCCTTGCGGAGTTTCTTCACTTGAGCGGCGAGCTTGTGGATCGAGGGCTCCAGCGATTTCACCTTATCCTCTTGGAATTGGCCGGGAGCCCTCACAATTGGAGGGGGCATCAATTGACGCTTCACCTTCACAGGAGGAGGGCTATGGGACTCCGCTGCCCCCTCCTTCTCCGATGCCGTCAAAGGCCGGAGTAGACCCTTACCATACCTACCACCGGGAGTTCGCACTCCCTGAATGCGGAAACACTCCCCCTTTGGAGTGGATGGAGTAGCGGTGGGTGTGGGGTACTTGTGGAGCACCTCATCCCCTGCTTTGGTGAAGAGGGTGCCCACATAGTGCTCGGCGGGAGGCGGAGCGGCCTTCCTGTCATCTCGGAAAAGGCATCGTGCCTTTAACAAGCCAAGCTCTCCCGTAGTCGGCCGTCATGCAGGCGAATCCCCCCGGATTTTTGTTCTTGCGACATGTCGAGAGGAGAGGGATCGCGCTGCCGAACGGGGCCGAGAGGGGTTGGTTCGGCCGAACCAGGGAGCTCGCCGACGGGCTCCAAATTTGCTGGGGTGCTTGGCACTGTTCCAAGGGGCTGCGCCCACAGTGCATTTACCCCTTCCATCGTGTAGTGCTCCACCGGGATCAATTGATTCGCCGATGTCGGATCTCCGTCGAGGTTGTATGTGGAATTTGAGGAGGAGCCGATGAATGGGATCAAAGATTTGCCAGCCATTGGTGAGTTGGAGATGGTGGAGCAAGAGAATTGGGTTGAGATGGAGAGAAAGGTTGCAAAAATGTGAGAGAGAGGAGGAAGAACAGGGGCTCTGGTTTAGGTACGACTGATCTACCTCCTAACACACATCTAAACAGACTCAGGACGAGCGGGGGAGACTGCCATTCAAAATTAGGGCCGAACGGGTGCCGCCCTGGTTCGGCCAAACCATCAGGTTCGGCCGAACCCTGGTGGGTCCGGCAGGCCACCAAATTTTTCCTAGGCCCACAAAAACCTATTCTAAGCACAAAAATGACAACTATACAGGGTTTTAAGCATGCAATAGATAAGATCATCATGGCTCATAGTCAATTAATTCAATAACATCCACTTCTTCATCTAAAGTTTCGTTTGGCTCAAGGAAAATCTTTAGGCGTTGACCGTTTACCTTAAATATGTTACCTGAGTCGTCGCGGAGTGTGATTGCCCCGTGCGAAGAGGTGTCGATGACATCGACCGGTCCTTCCCATTTACTGCGCAGTTTTCCATGGCCGAAAAGCTTAACCCTGGAGTTGAACATCAGTACTTTGTCTCCTGGCTTGAATTTCTTGATTTTTATCCTTTTGTCATGCCAGCGCTTTGTCCTTTCTTTGTATATCTTTGCGTTGTGGTAAGTCTTTTCTCTCCATTCCTCAAGTTCAGCGATCTGCATTTTTCTCCATCCTCCTGCTCCCTCAAAATCCTTGTTCCAGTTCCTGATGGCCCAGTATGCTCTGTGCTCAAGTTCTACAGTGAGTCGACATGGCTTCCCGTAAACTATCTGATATGGGGACATTCCAACGGGTGTCTTGTATGATGTCCGGTATGCCCACAATGCGTCCGGCAATCTATCCTTCCATCCTGTTCCCATTTTGTTGACCGTCTTTTGCAGAATATTCTTGATTTGTTTGTTTGATGTTTCTGCTTGACCACTGGTCTCGGAAGGTTTTGTCAATAAAATGAGAATCTCCGTCACTTATGACCATTCTGGGGTACCAAATCTTGGGAAGATGATTTCGGTGAACATCTTCTTGGCATGCCTCGCATCCGCGGCGCTGCACGGCATAGCCTCAACCCACTTGGAGACATAGTCGACTGCCACCAGAATGTACTCTCAGGTGCGAGACTTAGGGAAAGGTCCTATGAAGTCTATACCCCAAACATCGAATATCTCGACTTGCAAATTGTATGCGAGGGGCATTGCATCGCGAGCAGTGATTCCTCCTTGCCTCTGGCAGCTGGTGCATCTTCTGATGAATTCTCTTGAGTCTTCGTACATTGTTGGCCAGAAGAAACCACTTTGCCAAATCATGGCCTGGGTGCGGAATGCACCGTAATGGCCACCAAAGGGTGAGGCATGGCATCGTTCTATGAACTTTAGTCCTTCTTCAGTTGGCACACATCTTTGTAGTAGGCCATCGGAGCAGACCCGATACAGGTATGGCTCATCCCATATGTGATGGCGACTTTCATACTTCAATTTTCATTGATTTTCCCCTGGTGGTACGTACTTGGATACCATGTAGTTCACTATGTTGGCATACCACGGGTTAGAGTCGCTAACCGTCATCAGCATGTCATCTCTTAAGAAATCATTGATCGGCTGTTCCTGCATGTTAGTGATCTGCAGCCTGGACAAATGATCTGCCATAGAATTTTCTACTCCCTTTTTATCTTTAATTTCTAAGTCAAATTCTTGGAGTAGCAAAATCCATCTTAAGAGACGAGGTTTAGCATCTTTCTTAGTGAGCAGGTATTTCAAAACAGCATGATCAGTATAAATTATCACCTTGGCTCCTACTAAGTAAGATCTAAACTTGTCGATAGCAAAAACAACCGCGAGCAGCTCTTTTTCAGTAGTTGCATAATTCAACTGGGCTCCTGTTAGAGTTTTGCTAGCGTAACAGATTGCATGATGCTTTTTATCTTTGGTTTGGCCCAAGACCGCACCAACAGCGAAGTCACTTGCATCACACATAATCTCGAAGGGCAGAGTCCAATCAGGAGGTTGATTGGTTGGAACGGAGACGAGTGCCTTTTTGAGAACTTCAAAAGATTTTAGGCACGCGTCATCGAACTCAAAGGGCACATCCTTGGCTAGCAGATTGGTCAGGGGTCTGGCGATTGTAGAGAAGTCCTTGATGAACCTTCTATAAAAGCCGACATGACCCAAGAAGCTGCGGATTCCTTTGATGTTCACGGGAGGAGGAAGCTGATCTATCACATCAATTTTAGCATGATCAACTTCGATTCCTCGTTCGGACACTCGATGCCCAAGAACTATCCCTTCACGGACCATGAAATGTCACTTTTCCCAGTTAAGCACCAGGTCTTTTTCTTGGCATCGTTGTAAGACTTTATCTAGATTCTGCAGACAATGACCGAAAGTCTTTCCATAGATCGAGAAGTTATCCATGAAGACTTCCATGATATCCTCGATTATGTCCGAGAAAATAGACATCATACACCTTTGGAAAGATGCATGAGCGTTGCACAGTCCAAAGGACATCCTACGATACGCATAGGTGCCATATGGACATGTGAACGTAGTCTTACTCTAGTCCTCCGAATGGATGGGAATTTGATGATATCCAGAAAACCCATCAAGGAAACAGAAGAAGGAATGATTTGCCATCCGTTCCAACATTTCATCAATGAAGAGTAGCGGGAAATGATCCTTTTTTGTAGCCTTGTTGAGTTTCCTGTAATCGATACACATCCTCCATCCTTTTTTGTAGCCTTGTTGAGTTTCCTGTAATCGATACACATCCTCCATCCGGTTACGGTTTGTTGCGGAATTAGTTCATTCTGAGCATTTGTAACGACCGTCATTCCTCCCTTCTTTGGCACAACCTGGACTGGGCTAACCCACTCACTGTATGGTACGGGATAGATAATCCCGGCATGTAGGAGTTTCAAGACCTCTTTATTTACAACCTCTCGCATTGCATTATTGAGCCGTCGTTGAGGTTCCCTAGAGGGAGTACTCTCGGGGTCAATAGGAATACGATGGGTGCAAAGTGCGGGGTTAATCCCCCTAAGGTCCTGAAGCGAGTAGCCAAGAACAGAACGATGCTTTTCCAACACGGTAAGAAGACGTTGAGTCTCATCTTCAGAGAGCTTGTCACTGATTATGACCGGAGCCTCTCTGTCTTTGTGTAGGAAGGCATATCATAGGCCTGGAGGTAGAGGTTTAAGCTCAAGTGGAGGTCGAGGTGGCGGTTCCACGATTGGCAGGTCGAGAGTCTCACCGGGATCTGCTTCTTCCTTGATGAAGTCGGGGACCTCATCTTCCAGAAGGGCCTCGGGAGACTCATGAGGAGGAACTGCAGTAATCTCTTCCGCTGACTCAATTTCTGGGAGAGGGTCGGTCAAGGTGATCCTTGCCCGCGAGAATGGAATAGAGAATTCATTCTCTCCCAGTGTTATTTTGAGGCTACCTAATCGGGGTGTGTTGATGAGAAGTTGCTCAATGGGCAGCCCGATTAGGATATCAAAGTCTTGTATTTCAAAGACGTGGAAATCCAAGATCGCCTCCCTGTCTTCAATGTAGACAGGCACGCCTGCAGATGTTGGCGGTATAGAATCGACATTTAACACCCGCTAACACCGGGCTAACCAGAGCCGGAGGGCTTTGGAGGTACTGCTTGAGCTCATCAAAGGTTGTTTGGCATTCGGGCGTCCAACTGAATTTTCCTGCCCCTCGCTTGGTGAGTGTCGAACTCTTTGTGGAGGGCCTGCACCTCTTCGACTGCCATCACCGCTTTGCCAGCTCGCTCGGTCCTGAACTTCTTCCATGTCATGGGTGCTTGGTTAGGCCTTGGATGCGGTACTTGGTTTGCCAAAGGTACTAGATGAGCCTGGGCGGGTGCTGGACTTACAACTTGAGCTTGGACCTGAGCTTGGGTGCTGGCTTGCATGGTGGCTGCTGTAGCCGCGGCTGCCTTGTCGTATTCGGCTTGTATCTCTTGTCTTCGCTTGGTATCTTCTTCACCTCGAGCATATCCGTCAATTATGCAAAAGAGGTGTTCAAGCGTTCTGGGCTCCTTTCGCGCGAGCTTCCTTGTGAGTTCGCCCTTGAGCAAACCGGCCGAAGCAGCATGGATGACGGATGCTTCGGTTATATCTTGCACTTGGCACCGTGCCTGCGAAAACCGGCGAATGTACTCCCTTGTCGATTCCCCTGGCCTTTGGCGAATGCCCATAAGGTCTTGTTGAGTTTTCGGCTCCTCATAGGTACCTCGGAAGTTAAGGACAAAAACATCGCGCGATTGCTCCCATGAGTAAATGCTATTAACAGGTAAATTGAAATACCAAGATCTAGCTATGCCATCGAGCGCGAGGTGGATTACCATCGCCTTGGTATTCTCATCGCCATGAGCCGCTTCGATAGCAGATTCGTGGATGGACAGGAACTCTTTCGGATCTGTCTCTCCCGAATACCGTGGCACTGGGGGGTACTTGAATTGGGGTGGGATGGGGTGATTCTTGATCCCCCAGCTGAGAGGCAAACCCTTTTCGGTTCCCGGCTTGATCATAGCCCCTTGCTGAGCAGGCCAACTCAATTGTGGGTACGGAAGTGCGAACGGCGAAGCCACAGCTTCCATAGGTGGTTGAGCTGCGGGCAACGGTTGATGCGTTGAGCCGAACATCATTGCCTGATTTTGCTGGTCTATCAAAGTGACTTGTACCGTCGTGGCTGGGTCGATCATGGTTTGATTCTAGGCCGGATTCAGTAGTTGGGCTGTTCCGTATCCTGGGGATACGGCTTGTGCGAAAGTCGTTGGTGCTTGGGCCATTGTACTTGGGTCGAACTGTGAAGGTGGACCTTGAGGCGAAGGCCCTTGGACTTGACTTGGCAAGGCAAACTGTCCCATCAGCTGCCCCGCCGATGCACCCTGAGTTGTGCTTCCCTCGGCCTGAGCCGGAGGCGAAGCTCTTGTTATGTTGTTGTGGGGCTGGTTGAGTTGTTGCAGAAAAGCTTGGAATTGAGCCTGCAAGGTCGAAGCTGCTTCCATCATCGCTTGCGGTGTGTGAGTGGGCTTCGGGTACTCGACTTGAGGCGCCACCGGGCGAACCGGTGCTTGGATCACTTGAGGTGTCGGGCGCACGACAATGGCTGGGGCGGGCCTGGCGAAGTACACCGGTTCTTGCACAGCGTATGGAGGAGTGACTTGGGGCTGAGTGTAGAACTGTTAGGTGTGGGCCTTGGCTTGTCTTGCTGCTTAATACGCTTGCTGCTGCTCTTGCATCTGGCGAAGCATGTCTTGAAGTTTGGCCATGTTTTGGCGCATGGCCCCCATGTCAGCTTCAGCTTGAGCTTCGAGGTTGGCATTGGCTTGTGAGGTAGTGATCGCTGCCGACGTCGAAGATGGTTGGGCGAAAGCAGCGGTCGAAGGCGCCCCTGGTGCATTGGATGACAAGACCGCGTCTCTGACTTGGAGGGCCTTCGCCGCTACTACCGCCTTCGCCGCTTCCACATCGGACGAAGTTGTGGGTGCCGAAGGCGGGTGGGATGGCGATGCAGCTCCAGCTTCGCCCTCGGAGGCCGAAGGCTCTGCTCCCTCTTCGGCTACCATCTCACCTTCGCTTCCACCTTCCTCCCGCTTGTCAACATTCTCCTTGGCGACCTTCTTCGGTGGCATCAGTGGTTTCGCTCACTCTCAATGGTTTCGCTCAGAGGTCCCCACGGTCGGCGCCAGCTGTTGTCGAATAGACAACTGCGTCACGCAGAAAGGCGTGGTTCTCTCAACAGTGGTTGAAAGTAAGAACAATTGTATTACTTAGTGAAAGTTTTTTTGAACCCCCCATTACATAGTCTTAGGGGGCTATTTATAATCCTATTATAGGCTCCCCCTTTAGGGTTTAGGTTTTACAGGGGAATTTACATGGTTAACCTTATGATAGGGACATTATCAAGGGCACACAATGTCTTTTACATGTACGGGCCTCTATTGGGCCATAAATGGCTTGGCCCATCTATTTGCCGAAGTCTCCCGAGGGCTCGGCGGCCCACTGGGCCTCCTGGCGATGAGGTTCGGTACCTTGGTGAAACCCGTGCCTTTGTGCCGAGGCTTTCGCCTCTTCATCTTCGCCCGTGCGGCCCTCCGACATGGTCTCCGCTTGGCGAAGTTGACGTATTCCCAGCTACAGCTTTTGCCATGCGCCCTTCGCCCGTTGTGGTTGTCTTCCTGACCATCGCCATTTGCCTCCAGTCCGGGCTTGTCGCCTAAGCTCTTGGTTTCGGTGGTTCCGGCCGAAGGGCCCCGTGGTGTACCTCCAACAATATCATAGACAATACTTGGATAAAAAGATAATGTATTAGCTAATACTCTAATACCACAGCCAAACAATCATATAATCTCTAAATCAATCTGATTTAATTTGTAGACAAACTGTATAGATCGGACCTAACCGAGATAGTATGGACTTAGAAATTAGATATGTTTATATCATAGACAATACTTGAATAAAAAGATAATGTATTAGCTAATACTCTAATACAACTTTATATATACATATCAATCTAGAGAATTTGTAACAACCCTCCCTCCAGAACCGCGTAGCCAGCCCATCCGACGGGCAGACCCACTTACACATACCACCCCACTTACACTTTCGTCCTCGCTTCGTGTAAAAAGGTTAACTCGAGAGTGGTATGGTGGAGGCAAAAGGCCTTATGAGTTTATTCCACCCTTGCTAAACTAGCAAGGTAGTACTAAACATGCGCACACAGCTCACATGGGCCTCACAGACCTCATCCTGATTGGGCCAAGATGTCACAGAAATATACTTGATGTACACCAAATTTATTTATCTTAAGTGATACATATATATAATGCCAGATATAGCATGAAAAGCATGATTAGATTAACTAAACATATTAAAACATCTATATCAGGTAAGATCGGCTGAAACCCCCGATTCTACCCTTATTGGCAATCAAAAAGTAGGCCAGAGCTAAAGATTCAAATCACGACTTAATAGATCAAACTTAACGGATGTAGCATTAAGTTAAGTTAAGTTTAGAACTTTTTGGCTGATGTAATAGTTTAGCTCCGTAAACATTTTTTGATACCGCAACTTTAAACATTTTCATGTAATATATCCATTGGCTACTAAGCCGATTTTACTCTTGCTTATCTCACACTTGCGATATTTCACAAAATTTTGGTCTAAGGGCAATATTATATATCGGACGTCTAAAAAGCGATGTTCAAACATCGACTATTATCATACATCGTTATAATCAACCAATTATGAGTTAACACATACACTTGGGTAATATTTCTTCAAATATTTTCCATTAAGTGCTTTTCCAAAAACTTCTTCATCAAGACCCTTAAGCATATAAGCCCCTTTTAGCACACATTTATGGATCCCGAAAGTTCCTTCCCAATTTGGTGACCACTTTTCAAACTTGTTATCTCTTGTTCCTATCAATAATATCAACTTCCAAACAAGTTTTTCTTCCACAAAAGACTTTGGCACAACCTTTTATTATAATGCCTTACAATTCTTTCTTTGTCTTGTTTAACCTTTTCCATTGCACATAATCTAGCTTATACCAAATCTTCTGGCTCCTCAACCATCAAATTATGATAATCATCAGTTGTTAACCGATCTTGTAAAATAATTCTCCTTGAGCTGATGTTAGTTTCCCATGGTAGAACATCTTCATGCCCATAAACTAGTTGATAAGGTGGAACTTGTATAGATCCATGACATGCTATCCGATAAGACCATAAAGACTTAGCTAATATAGTATGCCACTTTTTAGGTTGTTCGGCAATCTTCCTTTCACCAACTTGATCAAACTTTTGTTGGATGCTTTTGTCTGTCCATTGGCTTTGTGCATAGTAAGGAGAAGAATTTAATAACTTTATGCCCATACTTATAGCAAATTGAATAAACTCATCGGACACAAACATAGATCCTTGATCTGTGGTTATTGTCTGTGATATTCCAAATCTATATATGATATGTTCCTTGACATATTCAATGGCATCCTTAGAATCAACCTTCTTCAGTGGAATTGCTTCAATCCACTTGGTAAAATAATATGTAACCACCAAAATAAATTGTGACCTTTCCTTGGTGGTGGATTTATCTGGCCGGTCATATCGATTCCCCATCCTCTGAACGGCCATGGCTTAATTATTGGGTTCATAGCTGATGCAGGTGCTCTCTGAATTGCTCAAAATCTTTGGCAATCTTGACATCCCTTATAATATATGAAACAATCCTTCAGCATGGTCGGCTAAAAATACCCAACTCTCCTAATCAACCACTTCATTCTGTGAGTCGATTGATGAGTTCCACAAATTCCTTCGTGCACTTCACACATAACCACTTTAAGTAAAACTCCATCAATTGTCGGATAATAAAGATCATCATCAAATACAACATATTTAAGAGCCTTATATTTCAATATCCTTGATGCCAATTGAGAAGGATTTTTCAAATACTAAAAAAATTCATACCTCCAATCATCGGCTTGTATAGCAACAATCTCTATCTCTGTCTATTATCGTCTCTCTCAGTTCCAACCAATTGACCACTTCGTTCCTATCCACCGAGCAACATAACAGGTAGCCTGGCTCATTTGCCTAATCCAGGTTGGTTGTTTGGTTGCTGGACTACATTCAGATTGACTGATTTAAGATGTTTAGTTGGCCGGATATGAATGAAAAGAGATTTTATTTCCTTGGTCATAGTTAGTGAGTTGAGCTACATCCTCGTTATTTGAGTGGTTATAGTATGCCACTTTTTAGGTTGTTCGGCAATCTTCCTTTCACCAACTTGATCAAACTTTTGTTGGATGCTTTTGTCTGTCCATTGGCTTTGTGCATAGTAAGGAGAAGAATTTAATAACTTTATGCCCATACTTATAGCAAATTGAATAAACTCATCGGACACAAACATAGATCCTTGATCTGTGGTTATTGTCTGTGATATTCCAAATCTATATATGATATGTTCCTTGACATATTCAATGGCATCCTTAGAATCAACCTTCTTCAGTGGAATTGCTTCAATCCACTTGGTAAAATAATATGTAACCACCAAAATAAATTGTGACCTTTCCTTGGTGGTGGATTTATCTGGCCGGTCATATCGATTCCCCATCCTCTGAACGGCCATGGCTTAATTATTGGGTTCATAGCTGATGCAGGTGCTCTCTGAATTGCTCAAAATCTTTGGCAATCTTGACATCCCTTATAATATATGAAACAATCCTTCAGCATGGTCGGCTAAAAATACCCAACTCTCCTAATCAACCACTTCATTCTGTGAGTCGATTGATGAGTTCCACAAATTCCTTCGTGCACTTCACACATAACCACTTTAAGTAAAACTCCATCAATTGTCGGATAATAAAGATCATCATCAAATACAACATATTTAAGAGCCTTATATTTCAATATCCTTGATGCCAATTGAGAAGGATTTTTCAAATACTAAAAAAATTCATACCTCCAATCATCGGCTTGTATAGCAACAATCTCTATCTCTGTCTATTATCGTCTCTCTCAGTTCCAACCAATTGACCACTTCGTTCCTATCCACCGAGCAACATAACAGGTAGCCTGGCTCATTTGCCTAATCCAGGTTGGTTGTTTGGTTGCTGGACTACATTCAGATTGACTGATTTAAGATGTTTAGTTGGCCGGATATGAATGAAAAGAGATTTTATTTCCTTGGTCATAGTTAGTGAGTTGAGCTACATCCTCGTTATTTGAGTGGTTAAGTTATCCATTTAACAATATTGCGCACACAAAAGAATACTACTTTGGTTTATAATAAAATTAACATATTACTATCTAAGTCAGAAAAACAATTCTGTTTCCAACAAATTGACGAGTAAAAAAAAGAAGAAAAAAGAACGATAGAGGTTTCCATAGAACCCAGAAGTTGCAGCCATACATTCTTTTAAGCATCACGATTCAAGATCCGGTGAACAAAACAAAAAGGATAGAAGAAAAAAAAAGGAGAGGAATAGTCGGAGGGTTTGCATAGGGCATTCACATTGCGTCTCACTTGTATGAGAGGCCACAAAGTGCCACATATGCTAGGGCTACGGATCCAAAATTTGAGTTCCCCATGGTGCAAGTGGCTTTAGGTATGGCTTTAATTTTATATTTCAGTCCCTTCTTTCACTTTTTGTGTAGAGGTTCAAAATTTACACCAAATGCCCCAGACCCCAGAAACAAAAAGCTCCTCCTCCACCCCCCCTCTCTCTCCCTTATCCCTTCTCGGACTTTCCTCCACTCACTCCTAACAGCGAGCCGGCGACTTCAGCTCCCTCTCCTCCTCCCCCGACTAGCGTCCTCATCTCCTCCCGCGACCGGTGACCGGCGTCCCTCCTCCCCTAACTGGCGCGCCGACGTGAAGCTCGGGGACTACGAGCGGGATGGCCGCTCAATGACGTGGAGCAGGACGGAGCGGAGGTTGCTAGCGTGGGAGGCAGAGAACTTCGACGCGTGTTGATGACCGACGGCACAGTGGAGTGGAATCGAGGAGGCCGCCGTCAAGCAACTGTTGTTGCGGACTGGCCGAGGCGGCTTGGAGCGGAGGACGAAGACGGGGTTGATGGTGCGGAACAAGGATGACAACGTGGTTAGGAGCCAGATCCGTCGCCGCCTCCTCTTCCACCACCACCGCCGTCTTCCCTTCTCCCCAGGCCATCGACGCCGCGCCGTCGACGTTGCCATATCCGATTAGCACTGCTTTGGGGGTGACGAAGCACGGGGCCAAGCCCTCTCCCAACGCATCGTGTGCCCCGTTCCTCGCTAGTTCCTCGCCTCGTTCTGACGCATGCCTACCAAAACTGACAAAGAACCCGTGCCCCAAGTTTGACTCTGCGGTCTTTAGGTTGGTTGCGCCAGACTGCGCGTGGCGTGGAATGTCCAATGTGGTGGGTCAGGGCAGAACGCCACGGCGATGCACGACGATGCACTCCGAATGCCCTTAGTAGTTGTGGCCGTCGAGACACTCACCTGCTTTGTCGTTTGCCGATCCCCTCAACCGTGCCGGTCGTTAGCACCTACTCCGCTGTGCTGGTTCAGCGCCTCCACGCCACACCCTCCCTCACCACGCAGGTCGCTCTCTCCTCTAGCCACACCCATCGCAGCTCCCTCCCTCTGTTGCATCCGCTTGCTAGATGTAGTGGCTGGAAAAGTAAGGAGAGGGCGACGAGGAAGTCGGTGCCAAGCCGCTGGTGACGCCAAAGAGAGAAGGAAGATGATGGTGGCAACACTCGTGCCCCTTAAGCATCCATACCCATGTCCTCCTCGAGCCTGTATTTGATTTTATCTTCTCCAACTCGACTTCTCTTTGTTTTCTTCTGGATTCAATTTGTCTTACTACAAACATGCGTTTTGGGCCTGATTTGTTTATAAGATTGGGTTTTTTTTGTGTGTGTATGGAAATTTGGGATACATGCATCTGTTCGTGTGTTCATGCTTCCATTTATGTAGCATTATTTCTTGTTTTTGCCTGTTGTGCATCCAACTTGGTAGTTTTCTCCGAAAGTCAATTTGAAAAACGAGAGAATATAAGTTCAGAAGAGGGAGATTCGAACTCACCCTAATCTCGATGGAAGTGTTGTACCATTGTACATCACTACATGCTCTACTGCTCTTAGTTCTAGCTTTCGGCGAAAAATACAGGATAGAACCAGCTGATGTTTCGTTGTAAAGAAAATTAAAAACCAAGTTTTAACAAGCAACTCGTGTTACTGGGAAACGAATTAGCTAGGGAAACAACCTTTCCATTCTTCAAAAAACTAACACGTACTAAACACCCTTTTCAACTTTTAGTGAAAATGATTTCTCTCATCTCTTCTGGCCCAGTTCAGTTCAGTGCCAACCCACTGAATTCAGCGAGTAATTCAGTGGGTTTACAAATAATTAGCTAAATCTAAAAGTGGCAAATAGTTAAATGGAGTAGTTATTAAGCGCAGGTATCCAGGGATTTGCATGTGTGCGAAGGGTACTTCCCGAGAGAAAATCAGCAGAAAAATCATCACGCCTTGTAAAATGGGGCATCGCAAAAAAAAAAAAAGGGTTAAAAATAACACGGTCGGACTTCGGAGGGAGTGTCTATCAGTAGATTGTATCCAAAGAGAGCAGCCGAGCAACAATGGATTATCCACAGAGAATGCGATTGTAGTGCAGTGAATCCATACTAATCCAGGTTTTGAATGACCGCATATCGAAAGTCCCGATGGTCCAGCATATATGGCTACAACACGAAACTTATTTGCATACAGGACGTTGTCTTAACTTTGGATTTCACGATTGTGGAGAGCACCTCCATCGGCAACACATGAAAAGTTACCGGACTGGACTTCATGGTCGAGAGAACTTTAACTTCTTTTGTCGGCATAGTCATCAGACACATCTTCATCTTTGAAATCACTCTGAAGCAATTCATCCTGACCATCATCTCCTTTCAGGTCCTCATTAACCAGGCCAGCGCCATCCGCTTTGCCCTCACCATCCTCTTTGCCATCACCATCAACTTTAAGATCATTTAACAACTCATCCAGCTTACCGGTGGAATCATCACTGGTTACATTGTTCATGTAGTTGTTGCCTCCACCGTAGTTTGCACCTTCATATGCACCAGGTGCTGCACCCCCTTGATTGAAGTTGTCACTGCTGTAATTTCCAGGGGCCGAATTATATCCGCCGCTGCCTCCTGTGTAACCAGTACCGCCACTACCGTAGCCATGTCCACCTTCAGAAACACTATAGCCACCACGCCCACCTTCAGAATTATATCCACTTGTGTTATACCCACCGTAATTGTTACCATCACCGTATCCACCACCACCATACCCACGGCCACCCTCACTATAGCCTCCACCACCACGACCACCATATGCATCCTGTCCACCATAGCCTCCACCTCCATAGCCACTGCCACCACCATACGTACCCTGTCCACCATAGCCTCCACCACCATAGCCACCAGCACGGCTACCACGGTCATGAGCATAACTCACCCGCACAATCCGGCCCTGCAGATCCTGATACAGGAAAAATAATACATATTACATGAACAGTGGGCAACAATCAAAGGAAGGAGATTTATCTGTTAATACAAACCAACCAATATTGATCACAATAGCTACTGAGGGTCATAGATGACTCGTGGAAGAAATTAGAAAATATTATAATGACCATACAGTTTCAGACCTAGGGATGGCAATTTGCCCCGCGGGGCCGGGGTCGGGTATAGTTTTCAACCCGCGGGGCTTCGGGGTCGGGGCCCCGGTCTTGGTTGGGTGCAGGGACGGGGGAGAAAATCCACCCGCGGGTGACCCGCGGAGACCCGAGGTAGGTATATTAGACTTTGCTGCCAGCCAGCGTGGCCAAAAGGTTCAGTTTTCGGAAAGGTCTATTAATAAAATTAAAAAATAAAAAATGAAAAAAAAATCTGAGTCTTCATGGCTTTGTGTTAACTGTGAACTCCCTTATATCAAGCAATTGTATGTACATTAAAAAACGTAAACCGTGTCATGTGGCTGCAAAGAAAATTCCATTGCTAAAACACTTCTGAGTAATCAAAATTAATGTAGGGGAAGAATAAATATGTTGTAGTGCATGAACTATGTAGCGGTCACTAATTTTACTGTATATTGTTGTCATCAACATACTTTCTATATAAGCAATTCAAGTGATTATACGCTGACATTTGTTCTATAGTCAATAATGGAGTTCTTTTTTTCCTTCCGATGACTTATCAGCATTGTTGTCGCTAGATAATTGAATACAATTGGGCTTTACACTAAATCATAAAAGTTGACATTTGCATCTTTGATTCCCCGTCCTCTTGTTGATAGAAAGGCTACTAGCAAAACAATTGAAGAGTGCAAAGTTGATTGTTCTCTTCGGCTTGATGCAGATACGAGTATAAAGGAATTGAGAATTGGACAGATTAATGGCAATCTACCATACGGAGACAATCACCTTGACAAGGCTCCTCTTATTTTAGTTGCAATAATGTCAGAGGTGAGCAGTGTTGTGATTTTTGAAGTTTTTTAACATCTGATTCACAGCAAACAGACAATGTCAGCTTGCTACAGTACCTAATTAACGGTGATTCATTCATGTTTCTTAAAGATCAGCATATTTATGCAAACTTACAACTCGGTGTATTGAGAATCTCTTAAGAGATGGCTATGAGCATTAGTGCATTATCCAGAAATTTACTTGTATTTGTTTATGTTTTAATGAATTGGATTTGATCATGTAAATTCAGTTGTAAATATATAGCCTATTATAGGCATATAACATGAAGTTTTGATGATGGATATTATCAGTAGACGAAAATAGAGAAATGTCACACATCAGGATCCTCTATAGTCTAGACACATTATCAGTACATAAATATCTAATTGCAAGTGCATGCTCCTTAATAATTTTCATGCTGTGATGTCCTTGACTGCTTCCTGATGCACTAACTAATTTTTGTATTTAAAGAAGCATAATTTGATTTTGTTTTCCACAGCACAACCATATTGAGCTTCGATAAGGTTGATCTATATTTTCCCCATAGCAACGCATGGGCACCTAACTAGTATGATGGAAAGCCCTCGAAGTCATCTTTCACAACGGATCTAGCCTCGTCTCCAAATTCCATCTGAACCAGCCACAATTGAAAAAACAAGGTGTTGCGCCACCTATCATGGGCCATTGGGCTTGTAACTTCGTCTGGGACCCCGGTCCAAGTATTGGCCCAACAGGAGTGCGCACCAACCTGGTAGAGAACAACCCTAGGTGCCCTTTGGTCGTCCTCCCACCTCTTTAAATAGCTAGGTACCCATTCAGGGTTTCATAGATTTTGTTTAGGTTGTGTTTTGCTCTTTAAATGCACCCAGATATTGGTCGTGATCAATTAGATCATAGTTTGTCTTCAGAACCTCTTTGCTATCAGTTCACCACTTCATTATCTAGCAAATATAAGTTTGCTTCTTCATATTTGTGCGCATTTACCTATCTAGCTACCTGAGTTGCCTCAATCTATTTTTTCTTGTGTTCTCCGTTTGCATTGCAGGAAACATTATTCGTGAATAGGTCAGTCGGGTGTGCCACGGTTGATAACGACAAGGGCGTGGTTTAGCGTTTGCGGGTTTTGACCTCACATCGTCAACGCCATTCCCCACCTGCAATTGTGGTCACAATAGTGTGACACTACCACCAATATTTAGTACCATGGTCTCAGAGCAGATATCTATCTACGAAGGCTTTGTCTAACACACTTGCAAAGAGGCACCAACGAGAACAGGCCATTCATGTCTCTGCATGTGGGCCATGACAACAGACTGCTCAGCACAGCAAAAAGGACATACACACACACAACCGGTTTGATGAAACCCACAGACAACCATGAAGGTGCACGGCACCCAATGCAAATTGCACATGGCTCCTGGATCAGTGCGAGCCATGAAGGTTCAGTGCATATGCAATTCTGAATGTTCACATTGTGTTCCCACTGCACCACTTCTATAGAAACTTTATATTCATTTACCTTATCAATTTGCAAAAAGCCTAATATGCGAGTGCGAGAGCCAAGCTCCTCAGTGCAAACGCTTTCCAACCACTTAAACTTTCATCCATCACCTAGTCAGTCCAACAAATCTTTGCAATGCAAGAGAAAAATGGAGTTGACGGAATTCAGAATTTTAACTTTGCAAGGCAGTACATCAAAGTAAAGATCTTCAGTACCAACTAGAGTGCCTTTGAAGCAACCATACCACATACTGATACACCATATGCATTGCATTCATAAGTCAAATTGATTTAAATATTTACCAAATAAGGATGCCAGATTAATTTAGACATAAAACACCTATGCATTAAACCTCAAGTAGAAGTTGAATTGCAAACCAATAGATATAACAAAGTTTGCACAACACACCTTCCCGTCCATGCCAGTAATGGCAGCTGCAGCCTCATCCGTGGATGTGTAGGTTACAAAACCAAATCCCCTCGACCGTCCAGTGGTACGGTCCACAATCACCCTAGCTGAAAAATATCACCACTACTGATTGTTCATACGTATAGGAACATACTTATCATC
This sequence comes from Oryza longistaminata, assembly GCA_009805545.1. Taxonomy (NCBI): domain Eukaryota; kingdom Viridiplantae; phylum Streptophyta; class Magnoliopsida; order Poales; family Poaceae; genus Oryza; species Oryza longistaminata. The sequence continues at coordinate 7,210,443 of CM020184.1, forward strand.
AATATGAACAAAAAAAAACAAAAAACAAAAAACAAAAAAACAAGAGACATACCTTCAATGACTTCACCGTAGTTAGCAAACGCTTCCTTCAGACTCTGGTCATCAGTACCATAAGAGATTCCTGCAGAAACAAAAAGCAGTTTAACGGCAAAATATCAGACAAATACCCCTCCAAACAAGAGAAAATATATTTTTTAGAAAAAAAAAAAAGAACGAAATGGATGAGCAGTGAGGAACAGAGAAAACGACAACAACCTCCGATGAAGAGCTTCGAGGAGGACATGCATCGGACCGCCTGGAACAGCGGCGAGCCCGAGCCTGCGGACTGCCTGACGAGGTTCCCAACCTTCCGCAAGAAGGCCATATCTCAGAATCCCCTGCCAAAAATCACACGAAAATTGGATTCAGCAACAGCACAGAATCTCTCGGAGGCAACAAATACAATCGCGTGATGGGGAAAAATAAACATTAAGGGCCGATCGGTTTCATCCCAATCGGCGCTCCAATCTCCGGACGCAAACAAGCAAACGGCCTGGGATCCAGCCAGGCGCTATTCCTAAGGTGGATTGGGGCGGGGAGAAGCAGGCGGACAACCAGTGGGTGGATCCGTTGATGGTGTTGGGGGGATTAGGGTTGGAAGCGTCTCTTACCTGGAGAAAACGGAGGCGGCGGCGATTCGGGTGGCAAAACCCTTGAGGCGACTGCTGCTCAGGAAGGGGAGAAGTTGGAGGATTTTTCTTCTCAGGGGCATTTTCGTAAATTGTATCAGCAAATATTTATTGTATCGGCTCAGCAGAGCAAACTAGTTAGGACTTAGGAGCAAGTACCTTATAATCTTCGGCATAAATTTCATACGGGATAAATCCATATGATCACCCCCTCGACTTTTTCCTTGGTTTAAGGGTTTTTCATATTATTGCCAAAATAAATCTTGGTAAAATTTGGTAATGCTAAAATTTTGGCAAGTTAACAACATTATTAAATTTTGGTAGAATGTGATCAATGTGTTGTTGCCAAAATTTCCTATGCATTACCCAAGTTTGGTAACAACTAAATGTAGCTATAAATTTGTTCTAAACACTCTCCTTTACCTTTACACATGAAGCCCTAATTTATTTTTGCAAATCAAATTAACATATAATCTCCAATATTACCTTATCTAAATTTATGGGCTGCACAGGTCCTACATTTGCACATCATGCTCCATATGGCTAGCTGCAGAGGATATGGTGGAGTCCACCGGTGATGGAGGTTTTTTGCTATTTTTCTTTTGCTCGTCGTCTCTATGACATTAAAACCAATACAATTAATTTTGAACCACAATACATTTAATTTTGTTGATAATGAACCTCTATCCTCGTATAGAATAAGCTCCCAATGTTTCATCTCTATGTATACTCTTGCTTCACACAAATATTTTATATAGATATATTTAGGGGAAGCAAATTCTATATTTTAGTTACACATGTATTTGAGCCAATCTAATCCCTTAAACTTAATTGGGAACTTTACGTTTTGACTATATGACACATGTGGTGTATATGCGATTGGTTGGTCAACAAGTGGAGGTTGACAATCGAATCATTTGGACTAACAATGTCATTTAGTTGAATAAAAGAAATAGATCCCAAGAATTAAAAATGGTGTTTGAGGCTCAAGTCAGATAAAGACTCCTAAAGACTCGAGATAAAGATATAAAAGATGGATATCATGCCTTGATCTACATCAAGAGATTGATGAAAGGCTAATGATAGATGGCATAAGTTGAAGGGCATCAAATAGCTTAAATAAATGAAAGTGACCGGACATCATATGATGAATTAAGTATTGACTAAAGAGAGTGATGTTCATTTTCAACAAACTAAGGCCACGAGGATGTGCACAAGGCAAAGGTATAATAAAGCTAAGTATGTTTTTTAGCCTTTTTACCGGTCTTGGTGTTTATAGTAAAAGTTTTTTTAGCCTTTTTACCGGTCTTGGTGTTTATAGTAAAACCGGATTGAGTATATGAATGCCATACTATCAAAAGAGATGCAAACGTGTTTGGTTAGGTTGCATTCGAACCGGTCTGTTCGAAACAATTCTCTCTAGAACGGAAACGAATCAACTTATTAGTGCATGATTAATTCAGTGATAGCTAACAAAAACTTGAGAAATGGATCAATATGATTTTTTAGAGAAACTTTCCTATAGCGAAGCCTTAGTTATGTCTCAAGTGCTCAAAATTATTTATCATTGTGTGAGTTAAAAAACCTAAACCAAAATACCAACTCCGGATTATTTCACATGTCACAACACTTACACTTAGTTTCTTTTAAACATCTCTTAAAGTTTTTGAATCATCTTTACGCTGGGTTTGATATATCTCTCAAAACAAGCTTTCCATAGAGCCCAAGATCATCGAAATTAGACTCGGGAGTAAAAAAGTTCTTGCCTTTTTATTTGAGCAGCATCAGACTAATCAAAATACATCACACTATGCGATGATCCAGAGAATCCGAAATATCACCGAACTTGGGTCTTTGCTTAAGGACGAGAAACATGTGCTTAGACACATCAGACTATCCTATGTTAAATCAGATTGTCCGATGCCTTAGAGAGTCCGAAATATTATTGAACTTCACTCTCTATCTCTCGTTCTTATTTGTCTTTGGAGGGCGATAAAATTGGACTATCCGATGTGTGCTGAAATATTCCCCCCAACGGTCATATTTTGGGGATCTATTTAAACCCCCAATCGAACCCTTTGTAGGGTTAGCCCTTTTCATTCTGATTCTTTGTGGCTTTGAGGCTTGGGCTAAGTGCTTTGATTATTGATCAATCTCTCTCTTAAATCCCCTTTGATTTTTGTGATTTGAATCTTGTGGGTGTGAATTTGAGTTGGGTTTCTAGTGGTCAGAACAAATCTTGTTTCTTGATCAATAGAGTTCATATCCCAACAAATTTCGTGGTCATTTGTTGCTCTTGGAGACTGAGGTCTCCTAGATAGCTAAGAGTCACTTGTGAGTATCTATGGTTGTGGTGTGCCACAGGAAGTTTGTGAAGACTTTGGCCCTATTCGTTTCCTCTGAAGTTTGAGGATAAACTTTTGGATTAAAATGACACGTTTTTCAAACTGCTAAACGATACATTTCGTGCGTAAACTTTCTATATGAAAATTGTTCTAAAATATCAGATTAATCCATTTTTCAAGTTTGTAATAATTAAAATTCAATTAATCACACGTTACTACCACATCGTTTTGCGTGAAACACTTAATATTCATCTTCATCTTCAGGAGATTCATACACCACCTTTGTGAGGATATGACATTTGTGGCTCCTCAATGGAGACATTGGATCAGTGGATCCGAATTTTCAGTAAACAAATCATGTGTCTCCTCTTTTGGTTTGCATGTTCTTGCCTTATTCATATTGTGCTTTAGTTTATTCTTACCCGATCTATTTGTATGCTTAGTTAATCTACTTGATGACCATATATATTGCTTATATATTTTGTTTATCACCTTTTCATTCATATACATATGATTTGTTTAAGCTAAAAGTTCATAAATAGTGTTTTACTCTCATAGTTGTCGGACTTTCCAGTTCATATCAGAAACTCCGATGTCAAATCAGAAACTCCGATTTAAAACTTTAGGTTCATATCGGAAACTCCGATGTCATATCAAAAACTCTGATTTGAACCCAAAGTTTTGATTGCTTATTAACCCGCTTTAAAGTTGTAATAATTTTCACAAAAGACTTATTCACACCCCCCTCCCCTCTAGGCAACACCTTCCTTTCAAGGTGATCAATACTTACTAAAAATTTCATTCAATTCTCAGATTTTCTCTGCCGTCGGCTTCCACTACAGGAGTCACCCCATCCAGATTGCGCTTTCTATCATATAAGATAATTGTTGGTATTTCTTAACGACATTACTAGAAATATAATTCCCAGCAATTGTGTAGAAATACTCCTGGTATATTATAGTTACAGAGTTCATCCGCAAGTGCACGGATAAACCATTGTAGCATTTCACTCGAGAGTATTCCAAGGGTATCGTATTTATTTAATCTCGTGGGAAGATCATAGTAGAGATAACCGAACTAATAATTTATATGTTACTTGTAATAACCATAGTCTAAGCAGGGGTTAAGATAAATCAAAGGGTAGAGTGACACACAAGCAGAGAACTACTCATTCTCATACTATGGGCCCCTTTGAAACATAGGATTGAAAAAATACAGGAATAGGAAAAACACATGAATATGATAGGAATTCACGTGTAAAACAGAGGAATGTAAAACCATAGGAAATGTATAGGAGTATGTGTTTGAATGGGGTATAGGAAAAACACAGGAATATTTACTTAAGAACTTGGGCCCACTTTCCATTCTAATAAATATACTGCAGCTAACACAAATTATATCCATTCATTGCTTGTTCTCCTGCAGTGAAGAAAGAGATTAGGAGCTTGATTGCCTCGATCCTACGCAAAGCAAGTGAAAAATGAGCTCAGACTGGATGGAAATTTTCCTGTGTTTCTCCCGTAGAATTAGCAACGAAGGAATATTTCCTTCAGTTTTCCTATGACCAATTCCTACAAATCAAAGGCTGCTACAGTGAATGAATCCATAGGAATTCACATCCTCCGTTTTTCCTTTGTTTCAAAGGAGCCCTAAAATATCTAAGCTAAGTGAAAAGAGAATAAAAAGAGAATCTATTCATATACTTCTAGTATACATAGTATACATATATTCTAGTTATATGATTAACTAGCTAATACCCTCTATCCTATGCCCTCCTGGTACTTCAAGAAGCCACCCCTGACTACCGAGTTCCTTACGACAGTCCGTCATGACCATACAACCGGGGCTAAATGCGGAGGAGTACCCTCCCCAGGAAATTAACTTAGGACTATATACACGCGGAGAGGAATACCCGTACTGAGCTGTCACCATCAGTGGGCCACCTCTCATCTGCAGCAGATAACCCCAAATAATGATATCCCGTAATCTAGACACCATGCCTAAACTGCCAGATACTACTCTAATATCATCGTCATGACATAGAGTAATTGCATAAGCAAACATTATACCCGTACCTATGCATCTCTCAGATAAGCTAGCAGTATAATTAGTATAATATGAACATAAAGTAAAGTTGGCATTTATATACTCGGAAAGTATTTCAATACCATAAATATATAAAGAAGAGTATTCTGATAAAAGTACAAAGCTTACAAAAGAGGAAAGGAAAGCTACTAGGGCCAGTGGCGTAGCCAGAAATTTTTCACTGGGTAGTCCTACTTCACAAGTTCATCACACATAAAAAATTTTCAAACACCGTAAATCATATATACAAGTAGTAATTTAATGTACATATGGTACAAATAAATAAAATAAGAGTAAAATTTACTTCAGGCGACCTATATTGACCAAGGTGCCAAATTAGATGAACCAGGTTTGGCCTAATCAAGGTGAGCAGCTTCGGTCATGCTGATGGTGCTCAAGCTTGGCTCTGTTGCTCTTAAACAACTGATTAGGTTGATAGAATCTGATTTCCATTCAGAACAACTGAACCAAAAGGGGCCAAGTATTCCATTCAGAAGTAATTAATCAAGATCCGATGTTCTACATGTTGAGAAAATTCAAAACTTCTCCAATTGTAACAACCTAGGAACACGAATTATTCAGAGCTACACTGGAGAACATTAGAGGAATTAATATTACCCCGTAATACCCAAATTCCACTAGTGGGATGAACTATATTGTTTTGTTTCTCTCTTCCATGATCAAAATTTTTCTCCATTGCACACTCCAAGATCGAACAACAGACGTCTAGATGGAACATGAATACAGGATGACAGGACTTGGTAGGGAGGCAGGGAGAATGGGAGATCAAATAGGGCCTCAGGGGCCGGGTGGCGGGGCCATGCCACCATGGGGGGGAAAGCAAGCTTGAGCGCTGGATGGGAAGAAGTTGCCTTGCCTATGCCATGGCGCCGCCTGTCCTCGTCTACCGTCCGCGAATCGATTCAGGAAGAGGGTGGCACAGGAAGGTGGGGAATGACGACGCGTCGAGGTGAGGAGGGGAGAGAGGCAGAGAATGGTGGCGGCGCAGCGCTCTCACGGGCGTGCGAGGAGGGACTGGAGGGTCGCGTACTCACGTCTAGGGCTTCTGCTTTCTTTTCTTTTTCTCTTTGGGCTGGGCTTCTTTTCTTATCTTGCACTTGCTCTTGGGCCAAAATTTAGGGGGGTGGGGTCCCTAGGCCAAAATCGGGGGTAGTCCCGGGCCCACCAGGACTACCCCCTGGCTATGCCCCCTGACTAGAGCCATACCCGAACTCTTCCGAAGGCTTCCAGACTCTGATTTCTATTCTATTCCTACTCCACTAGCTTAAGAACACTAAACTAAACTTGAGAGAATATGAGAGAGCTTTGCTTGGAGTGTGTGAGTGAAGTGAGAAGAGGAGCTCCTTTTATAGGCAAGTAATGACGGTTAAGACGGTTGGAACGGTCGGTAATGCCCTCCAACCGTCATTGGGGATCAATCCCAGTCGGCCATCAAAACCCTGCATCCATTGGCGCCACGGGAGGTTTGGCCGAACCCCCCTAGTTCGGCCGAACCCCCCCTAGTTCGGCCGAACTAGGGGCCGGCCCAACCAGCCCAGGTTTTGGCTAGCGGCCTCCTCTGTTGCTTCTCTGCGCAGACTTGTGAATTTTGATCCAATTCATCATGTCAATTCTGAGTTCTTGGCCCATTTATACATAAGTCTAATTCTCGACATCGTCCGATTGATTTATCATCTGATTCGATGGTCGATTCTCCTCCACTTTATGGTTATTCTCTGCAAAATGTTAGTAAACCTAATACTAGTGGAATATTATTATTCTAACACAAATATGCATTGCAAGCATAACTAGTTCTCCTCTATTTTGGTAATATTGACGGTCGAAACTGATCGGTAACGACCGTCAATAATAATTTTAACTTTTTTTCCGTTGCAACACACGGACACATTTGTTAGTCTGCTCTTCATGATCCAAAAAAGCGAGACATAACCAAGGCATTTATATTAGAGAAGTAAAATAGTGATGCATTTGAACTGGAGAAGTGAAACAATGATGTAGGGCTTCAAATACTCAAAAAAACAAAGACCCCAGGGCACATTACATCTTGTATAAAAATGTGACCCTATACCTTACATCTTGCATGACGAGGACATGCCAGCTACACTTGACGTAAACAAGGGTGATGGTTTACGTCATACATCACATGAAGGAAATAAAGATGTCATAAATCAAGTTGATGGATTTCGTCTCAGTAAGAACGACCAAACTTATCATGGTTCAATTACGCGCAGCCGTGCTAGGAAAATACAACAAGAGGTGAACTCACTCTTTGCTCAACTTAACCCAAATCTTAGTGAGAATTTTATACTACCTAAATGCTCTACCTTTGTATTGCTAAGGTTTACACCCGAGGACATCATTACTATGCCCAGAAGGATGGGTTATGTTAAGTCAAGGAGGAATTAGCCCATGCCCAACCAGCATCTGTCTACGCCAACAAGAAGATGGTTTACGCTGTAAAGGCTCAATTTCCATGGCTTGTGCGACCCAGCCAGTCAAAAGACGGGTTGCATGGCATACATGGTTGGAAAGAGGGACAAGTCTAGATTCCAACGTATCAAACCCCACCTCAATATCATTTTCCAATAAGAAGTTATAGCATTTTTACTAAAGACTGCGCAGGAGTTGAAGGGTTGTGCACGAACCCGAGAAAACTCCTTGCATTCTCATTTATGTTAGCCTTGAGCACCAGAACATGGCTTCTTATGTTCACACCTCAGCTAGGAGGGATGTTCCTAGTATAAACTAGGTGAAACCCCGTGTATTGCTGTGGGAATTTAGTATGATAACAGTAAAAAAAATAACGTGTAAGATAGCTAGATAACATCAGATTAAGTAAATTAATGTGGTTTATGATAATTTAAATTTATATAGTATGTAGAATGGTGATTCAAACGTAAAAAGTAAGGTGGTATGACTTTATGGAAGAAGAAAAGTAGGGAAATAGTTTGGACCGTAGATTAATCATCTAAAGGCTAAAAATAATTGATGTGATATGACTTAATTAGAGGAAAAAAGGAGATAGATAATTTGGACCATAGATTAATCATTTAAGCACTAAGTGAGGATGAACTATATAAGCGACGAGTTGGGTAAATGATGAGGACATCCCAGCTACAGTTGACGTAAACAAGGGTAATGTTTACGTCATAAGTCACATGAAGAAAATGAAGATGACGTAAACTAAGTTGATGGATTACGTCTCATCAAGAACGATCAAGTATATCATGGTCCAATTATGTGCAACCATGCTAGGAAAATATAACAAGAGGTGAACTCGCTCTTTGCTCAACTTAACCCAAATTTTAATAATACTTTTATACCACCTAAATGCTCTACCTTTGTATTGCTAAGTTTTACGCCCGAGGACATCATCACTATGCCAAGAAGGATGGGTTACATTGAGGGCGACAAGGGTTACGTCAAGGAGGAATCAGCCCATGCCCGACCAGCAGCCGTCTACGCCAACAAGAAGATGATTTACGCTGCAAAGGCTCAATTTCCAAGGCTTGTGCGACCTAGCCAGTCATGGGACGGGTTGCATGGTATACATGGTTGGAAAGAGGGACAAGTCTAGATTCCAACGCATCAAACCTTACCTCAATATCATTTCCCAAGAAGAAGTTATGACATTTTTACTGAACCTTGCGCAGGAGCTAAAGGGCTGTGCGCGAACCCAAGAAAACTGTTTGCATTCTCATTTATGTTAGCCTTGACCACCAAAACGTAGCTTCTTATGTTCACACCTCAGCTAGGAGGGATGCTCCTATTATAAATAACCCCCTACTGCATTCATTAGACAACTTTTGTTCAATTGAAAACCTCATGTATGAGAGATTGCTGAAGACTACATAAGTGTCTTACCCCTTTGTTCTTGTGAGTTTTTTTTGGACTTGTGAAAAGGCTCCTTTGTTGCTCCCTAGTTCGTGCTCTACGGCTTCCAGTTCGGCTGCACCGAATTGTGTGGATTAGTTCCGGACTATGGTTCTGTGATTGCTCGGTTTGACGGGTCTGAGTCCAGGAGGCTTCGGATCGTTCTGAATTTGGAAATTCCGAAGATCGAACTTAGTCCTTTTTTTTCAAAATCTGGAAACAATGGGTAAAATCATTAGAGGATCTCATACAAATATCAACACACACAATCCATTAACAGGTTCATAACAATGGTGGATGTAGGATTTTGGTGATGGGGGTACAGAGTTAGTGAAGCATAATCCAATGAGAAAATAAATAAAGTGCTAATATGTCTTATTAGTGTGAATAAAAATCATCACTACACAAAATTGTAAAATGGCTAAAAAAAATTAAAATACTCTTGAAAAGGGATGATTTGCTTAAGAGCAGCTGTTTTAACATAGCTGATCGTGCACACACAAACTATACATGTTAAATCACATTAGTTTGTTCAAAATGGGAGTACAATTGTATTGTCGACGGGCTATACTCGCCTACGGTATTTGTTCAGGTATTGGCTAACTCAGGATTTCATGTGTAGTGTTTGAGAGGGAGACGATCAGATAGAGATAGAGATAGAGACGGTCAGACCAAGATAGAAACGACGAGTTGGGTAAATCCCTATGACTGTTCCGTACCAATACGTGCCATCCGTGGGGACAGACCTCCGCACGGCCTGAGAGGCCATCCGACACCAGGGTTCTGGGATTTAATTGCAGAGAAATCTTGGGCCTCATCTAAATGGACGAAATTTGGAAATTCCGAAGATCGAACTTAGTCCTTTTTTTCCAAAATCTGGAAACAATGGGTAAAATCATCAGAGGATCTCATAGAAATATCAACCCACACTATCCATTAACAGGTTCATAACAGTGGTGGACGCATGATTTTGGTGACGGGGGTACAGAGTTAGTGAAGCATAATCCGATGAGAAAATAAATGAAGTGTTAATATGTGTTATTAGTGTGAATGAAAATCATCACTACACAAAATTGTAAAATGGCTAAGAAAAAAAAATGAAAATACTCTTGAAAAGGGATGATTTGCTTAAGAGCAGCTGTTTTAACATAGCTGATTGTGCACACACAAACTATGCATGTTAAATCACATTTTTTTGTTGAGAATGGGGGTACAATTGTATTGTCGATGGGCTATACCCTCCTACGGTATTTGTTCAGGTATTGGCTAACTCAGGATTCCATGTGTAGTGTTCGAGAGGGAGACGATCAGACAGAGATAGAGATAGAGACGGCGAGACCGAGATAGAAATGACGAGTTGGGTAAATCCCTATGATTGTTCCGTACCAATACATGCCATCTGTGGGGACAGATCTTTGCACGGACGGAGAGGCCATTTGACACCAGGGTTATACCCGCCTAAGGTATTTGTAGAGTAAGAGAATCTTTGGCGTCAGGGTATGCGAGAGATTGAGTAAAAAGAGATGAGAGAGAAGGATTTTTTATAGAGGTTCATGCCCCCTTGTTAACGAGTAATAGCCCTACTCCTACTGGCCGAAGCCGATGTTGCCTTTATATATCAATATCTCACGAGTATAATATTTGGGATGACCTAATCTACTCTCTGTCCGTCTAGCGACATGAAGCTCTCACATGTGGTTGACGGCTAGCATAGTCTACTCTCTCGAATATGTACTCAACAAGATTGGAGTTATCTTATCGTATTGGTTTGTATTCCATGTCCCCTCTCCTCTTGGTGTGTTGTATTTCTGTCCTTGGGTGGTCTTTTGTAGGGGTGGAAACGAGCCAGGTTGAGTTTGGCTTGGCTCGCAACAAGCTAGGCTTGGCTTGGCTCGGTTTGGTTGGGGAAACGAGCTAAAACATGAGCTCGGCTTAGCTCATTTCCTGGCTCGAGCAAGATCGAGCTGGCTTGCGAGCCTTCCCATTGAAGCACCTCTTTATATATAAATTGTAATCATTAAGAAAAACAAGAACAAATCATCGACATGTAAAATTAAAATAATTTTATATTATTCAATTCATCAAAATCTAGATGATAAATTGCATATTGACAAATAATAACTCCACTAGAAAATAAAATCATCCATATAAGTACATGATGGCCTAGGCTCATGAGCCAAACAAGCGGCTCGCGAGCCAGCTTGGGCTTAGCTCATTTCAGGAACGAGCTAAAAAGAAGGCTTGGGCTTGGCTCGTTGAGCAATCGAGCCGAGCCGAGCTAAGCGAGCTCGAGCCAAGCCCGAGCTAAGCTTGCGAGCCAGACAATTGTATTGTCGACGGGCTATACTCGCCTACGGTATTTGTTCAGGTATTGGCTAACTCAGGATTTCATGTGTAGTGTTTGAGAGGGAGACGATCAGATAGAGATAGAGATAGAGACGGTCAGACCAAGATAGAAACGACGAGTTGGGTAAATCCCTATGACTGTTCCGTACCAATACGTGCCATCCGTGGGGACAGACCTCCGCACGGCCTGAGAGGCCATCCGACACCAGGGTTCTGGGATTTAATTGCAGAGAAATCTTTTGCCTCATCTAAATGGACGAAATTTGGAAATTCCGAAGATCAAACTTAGTCCTTTTTTTTTTTCAAAATCAGGAAACAATGGGTAAAATCATCATAGGATCTCATACAAATATCAACACACACAATCCATTAATAGGTTCATAACAGTTGTGGACACATGATTTTGGTGACGGGGGTACAGAGTTAGTGAAGCATAATCTAATGAGAAAATAAATGAAGTGCTAATATGTGTTATTAGTGAGAATGAAAATCATCACTACACAAAATTGTAAATTGGCTTAGAAAAAAAATGAAAATACCCTTGAAAAGGGATGATTTGCTTAAGAGCAGTTGTTTTAACATAGCTGATCGTGCACACACAAACTATACATGTTAAATCACATTTGCTTGTTGAGAATGGGGATACAATTGTATTGTCGATGGGCTATACCCGCCTACGGTATTTGTTCAGGTATTGGCTAACACAGGATTCCATGTGTAGTGTTTGAGAGGGAGACGATTAGACAGAGATAGAGATAGAGACGGCGAGACCGAGATAGAAACGACGAGTTGGGTAAATCCCTATGACTGTTCCGTACCAATACGTGTCATCCGTGGGGACAGACCTCCGCACGGCCGGAGAGGCCATTCGACACCAGGGTTCTGGGATTTAATTGCAGAGAAATCTTGGGCCTCATCTAAATGGACGAAATTTGGAAATTCCGAAGATCGAACTTAGTCCTTTTTTTCCAAAATCTGGAAACAATGGGTAAAATCATCAGAGGATCTCATAGAAATATCAACCCACACTATCCATTAACAGGTTCATAACAGTGGTGGACGCATGATTTTGGTGACGGGGGTACAGAGTTAGTGAAGCATAATCCGGTTGCTGCTGGAAGAAAGTTAGAAGAGGAGTTTCCTTCTATTTATTGGTCCCCTTGTGCTGCCCATTGTTTGAATCTAATATTATCTGATTTTGGCAAAGAAGATTTAGTGAAGACCACTGTAGCTCATGCATCATCTATTACAAAGTATCTCTACAACCATTGTTATCCATTATATCTGATGAGAAATTTCACTAAAGGGCATGAGCTTCTTCGTCCAGCACAAACTCGTTTTGCTACTAATTTTGTTGCATTGCAAAGTATATACAAGCACAAGGCTGATCTCCATGCAATGGTTATCTCTAATGAATGGACACGTTGTGCATATTACAAGGAACCTAAAGCAAAAAAGTTTACCAATGATGTCCTGAACCAAAAGTTTTGGAAAGACTGTGCTATTGTTTGTCAATTATCAGAACCAATAGTTCGCGTGCTAAGACTTGTGGATAGTGATGAGCGACCTGCCATGGGGTATCTATTTGCAGCCTTCCATGCCTCCAAAGATGAAATTGTCAAGAGGTTTCAGCGAAAGAAGGAGTTAGTCAAGCCCTTTTTGGATTACATTGATGCACGATGGGATAGGCACTTTGATAAGAATCTTCATGCAGCTGGTTTTTGGTTTAATCCTAACAACCAATATAATGAAGAACTGAGAGAGAAGTACAATTTCACTACCTCTGGAGTTCTTGATGTGATTGAGAAATTTGCTGGGAAAGATTTAAATCTGCGGAGTGCTTTGACAAGGGAGATGAGAATTTTCAGAAAGGGAGAAGGCGATTTTGGGCGTTCAACTGCTAGGAATGATCGACAACATATGCTTGCTGGTAAGTGGTTGTTGTCTATTACTTTTCCATTAACTTTCAGCAATATTCACTTCTGTTTTTCCACACAGATGAGTGGTGGCAGACTTATGGGTGTAGCCGCCCCGAATTTACAAAAGCTAGCCTTGCGCGTCTTAAGCCAAACTTGTAGTGCCTCTGGATGTGAGAGGAACTGGAGCTTGTTTGAGCACATGCACTCCAAAAAGAGGAATAGACTTGAGCATCAGAGGCTAAATGATCTTGTGTATGTTCATTGCAATCTGAGGTTGCATCGAAGGTACTCCTTTTTAACATGTTCACAACTTCACATAATTGCATTAGGTCCAAACAGTAATATTGATATATTTAACTTCTTTGCATTAGGTCCAAAATGACTACTAGAAATTATGACCCAATCAGTTTGGAGGAAATTAGAAAGGGTAACGAAGAATGGATTGTAGAAGATAACCCATCTCGTCTTAATTCAGAAGAGCTGAACACCTTTCGAAATGAATTGGCGACATTGACCATACAATGCAATGATGGTAATGTGTTATCTTTGGATAAATCAAAGCCAACTGAATTTGCATCTTTTGTGTATGTTAGCATATAACTTTGTACCTTTTTTTTTTTGGTCATATAATTAGAGTATTGCGCAATAATTTGTAAGCAATGTACTGGTGTTGCAATGTTACGTTCTTTTGCTGGTGTACGGTGTACCCTAGAACCAGGGTTCGAATCCCCATCAAGTCAGCCATTTTTGTTCTTTTTTTTTCTTCAAATGTTCAATCTACGTGCATACATATAAATGATTAACGATGGTCGTCTCTGCTTTTGAAAAAAAAATGTATACGATACTAATCACTCTGTTAGCCACCAAACTGAAAGAAAACATAGGCCAATGAACAAAATTAATGGAAAAATATTGTTGCTATGTCGAGGGCTCGAACCCATAAGTGCTGCACACACGATTGGGCATCACACCACCAAGCTACGTTCGCATAATGAATTTGATGATCCTGACACATCACCAGGCTACGTTTGTATCATGAATTTGATGTTCCTTTTGTATCAATTAGCTTGTAAAGGGGTCAGTGCCAAATGCATTGGTGCTGACACCCAGTCCACGTGGAATTCCGGTCAGCTCAGCAAGGATCTCGACGCCAAAGATGATGGCGCTGAGATGTTATAGCTCAGCGACGTCATCGGGGTTGGCATTGAGCCGACGGTTCATTTTTGTCATTAGTTTTTGGTATGGGTTATTTTCAAATAATTTCACTAAAGCGGTTAATTTGTCAAAATTTCGGAAAAAAACTACGTGTGAGATCACCCAGGGTCAAATATTATGTAAACTACTTGAAATGATAGGTTAATTTGTGAAAATTTCAGAAAAAAAAACTACGTGTGAGATCATCCAGGGTCAAATATTATGTAAATTACTTGAATTGATAGCACGAAATATTTAGTTGGATTGGGTCTCAATAAAACAATAACCATTCAACCTCTCGTTGCCATTCAAGTAGCAAACATATTATGAAACCCGAAGCATCGAGTAGAGAGCATAGGAGATATTGCTGGGACTCCGCGTGCTAGTCAACTTCAGCCTGAGACATGCCCATCAAGCCACACAAAGGTGGTGACCAGATGGTTACACATTTCAAGAGACTTGACAAATTGTTGGAGCTCTATAACATCTCAAATGCTCTAAACTTATACTCATGTGAATAAATTAGTTCGTAGAACAAGCACTAGTTTCACATTTTCATTTAAGCAATGATAAACAGAAATAAGGCATGAATAGAAATTAGAACCCAAATTATTACGAGATGTAATTTCCTAGGCCGATCGGCCAAATATATATAATGATTCACGGAAGCTTGTATACCCATTCCCACAAGCAGCTGACAAGAGGTAGACCCATAATGAATCAAATCCTAGAAGAAGCAGTCGAATCCCGAATCACTCAATTCAATTTAAACCTAATACCTGCAATATTATATACGAGTGACAAGAGTCAGTACATCAATCAAATTAATATACTGGTAAGCACAAATCAAACCTAACATTCTACATGCAAAGCCATAATTCAATGGAAGGCTGTCTTTAGCTCAATTATAGCATAAAGGCAAATTTTGGTTCACAAACATTTGTAAAGAGAGTTGACAATTCAATTCACAAAACATGAAACATAAATATAACATAATAGTCATCATAATATCATCATATAATCATTATTGATGCCTAAACCGACATCAAGTCTCACATTCATCATCAATATACCATAAACCATATAATTCAACACAAGTTACCATTTTCAAACCCATGTTTCACAAACACAATTTGAAAACATAAATCTATAATATTGACACTTCACTATGCCGTTCATGACCGCGAGCATGACTAGTCGATTAGTTTTGAGAACTCTGCATAGTTTGTACAACTTTACCCAAATGACGTGAATCGTTCTAGTTTGACCGGTTCCCGTCGGTACCACCACACTCTACACCTTGATTGTGGTCTAGAGGTCATAACATAGCCATTACATCACGGGATTTCATTTGTACAACCGGGGAAAAAGTAAATCAAAGATCCATCTGCTCCATGTTTCAGAATATGCCCTTGCACTAGATAAGCCTCATCAATACGCGGACGAGCGGCAGAGTTAAAAGCAATTTGGTTGCTAACGACCCCTAGCCCTTTTCCTATTCGAGTAATCAGAGAAGTGCACTCAACAGGAGCAGAGAACTTTATACTTTCTAACCATTGCCTTATCATACATTTAACAGGAGCAATTTTGATCTTTCTAACCATGGCAAACATGATATTCAATTCATCTCCCCTAATGGGTCGCAGATCACCTCTAGCAAACAAAGTCATAGCAATCCATTTGTACATGATCCTAAGAGTAGGATTATGGATATCATTTGTTCTAGGTTTCTTGCATATTGGAGTACCAGAAATGTCTTCCCAAAATCTATTTTTCTCGAACCCAGAAATTCCTTTCTGGAGATCGATTTTACAGGAATCGTGAAAACCAAGAAGTGTACTTAAGCCTTTCCATGTAAGTGTGAACTCCTCATGGAAAAAGCGAAAGAAAATACCATCTTCTATTTCTTTCAAAGTGCATAAAAATTGTAAAGTAAGCAAACGAGAACCAGGCTCATCTACCACAATATATCTCTGCCAACCAACAGCTTCCCAAATAGAACGAAATTCAACATCCGTACCTATCTTTTTTAGCATCTCCGGTGAGTATTCTCGCGTGTGAGCATACTCCCGGTCGCTCAACATGTAGTAGGCTTATCTCTCCCAATCACTGACAAGGTCGAGGTCGGTGTCGTTCAGACTCATCGTGGAGCTTCGGCGTCTTCCATCGAGACATCAGCTGATGAACGAGTACTAGACTCGTCATGATGACTTGATGAAGAGCCGGACCCCTTGGACAGACAAGACAATCGCCTCCTCATTCTGCACAATGGAGCAAGAACGGACTAACTCAGTGGGGGTTAGGAATGACAAGAATTTCACCCGCTGGTTAGTTTCACCAAAGCAACTTGCATATATGGAACTAAGTATTTGATTTTGAGGGAAACTATCAAAGCTTGAATGAACTTGAGAGTAAACTTTTGGAGAGGGAATGAAAATGTGTTGAAATGGGGTGAAATTCCCTCTTTCGGCCGGCTAGTTTTTATAGGGTACCCACAATGGTCAGAAATGACATGTGGGACCCACTAGCCGTTACCCTGCCAAAAGTGGCAGGTAGCCGTTGCCTGGCCAATTCGGCCGAACCCCTAGTGGGCCCAACCGGCCCCACTTACGGCCGTTGGACTGCAACGGTCAGTGTGGTCATGGCACAGTAAATTTTCGTTGAAAATTTTATTTTGGTTTGCTCTGAAAAATTCATTTGAAGAATTTCCTCAAAAATCAAAAATCCTAAATGCAATTTTGAAATTCAAACATGTGTTGATGCAGAAATTCAAATTGTTGAAAGCAAATATGCGGATACATACCAATTTACCTGTTGGCGAAGGTCACGTCATTTAGAGTCCGACATGCAAGACCGTACCTCCTTCTGATTCAGTTTGCGGATTTTCTACCCGTCTCCGGAGGTGATGGAGCGGGCGTCTTTGGCTTTCGACCGCTTGAATATTCTTGAGGGTTCGGCCCATACTTTATTCTGACCATGGAGCATTCTTCCGTCCTCGGTTGGAACTCAAACTTTTCCTCCTTCCCGTTGATATGCAAACGGATACTCCCCGTTCCCACGTCAAACTTTATTCTGACCATGGAGTGGACGCCCTAGGATGAGCGGCGTCTCCTTCCCTGTGTCCATGTCCAGCACCACAAAGTCAACTGGGATGAAGAAATCACGTATCTTGACTGGCACATCCTCCGCTATCCCTGCCGGGTAACGGACTGACGAGTCAGCCAGTTGGAGGTGCATCGGTGTTGGTGCCAACACCGTGAAGTTGAGTTTGTCGAAAACGTCTTTTGGCATGACGCTGACGCTGGCTCCAAGGTCGCTTAAGGCCTGGTCGAATTGTTGAGCCCCGATCGAGCAGATGATCGTAGGACACCCCAGATCTTTCTTCTTCTCCGGGAGCTTGTGGAATATGACGTTGCTGCATTGTTCCGTTAGCTTGATCACCTCCGTTCTTGGGAGCGGTCTCTTGTTGTTGAGTATGTCCTTGAGATAAGGGGCATATGTCGGCACTTGCATAGCGTCCAACAATGGCATGTTGATGTGGATCTTTTGGATCAGTTCGACAAAGCGAGCGAACTACTCGTCCACTGACGATCTCCTCATCCGTTGAGGGAATGGCAGCAACTGTGTGTCGCAGTACTCCTGCGGCACTGTCTTTTCTGGCTGAACTTCTTTGTCAGCCGAATCAATAGATGGCGCTTCTTTTGATATCCTATCAGTTCCTGTAGGGTTAGGATTTGGCAGATCACGAGTGGACTTACCTCCCCTCGTCGCGATCGCCTTAACATTTTCAATGGAAGGGTCGGATTGCCCCGGAATCCTCCCAGTTTCATTTGCAGGGATTAAAGATGCTAACTGAGCTAACTGGGTTTCTATCATTTTGTTAAAGCTCAGCTGATTTTGAAAGGCAGAAGCAAAGCCATCTAATTTGACATTAGTGTTCTCTAGGATCTTATCATTAGCAGCAAGCTTTTTGCTTAGTGCATCAGTGGTTTTAGCTTGTGCAAAAACAAGATCCTTCAAGGAGGGCTGGTTAGAGAAGTTACCGTTATTGTTACCTCCTTGATAATATGGGCGTGGTTGGTTCCACCCCTGACCTCCTTGTGGACGGTACCTGTTGTTGTTGCCCATGTACATCGCCTTCTCACAGGTTTCCGGGCAGTCATTCCCAGAATGACCCGTGCACCTCACACGTGACATGTGAGTCCAAGTCCTTGACGGTGCCTTGTGGCCTTTTCTCGTGGTTGTCCAAGCGTTTCATGAGGAGGTCCATCTTGGCAGCGAGTAACTCCGTCTCCTTGACGGTGTGCATGCCTCGCTGACGGGTCTGGAGTCGTTCTTCGCTCCAACCCATATTGGAGACCATCTTCTCTATTAATTCAACTGCTCCTTGAACCGTTTTAGAGAAGAAAGCCCCTCCAGCTGCCGCGTCCAGGTGATCGCGGGACATTGGGGTGAGTCCATTGTAGAAGTTCTGCAGGATCAGCCAGTCGTCCATCCCATGATGAGGACAGGCGGCCACATACTCCTGCAGACGCTCCCATGCTTCTGGAATAGACTCATCCCTTGTCTGCTAGAAACTGGAAATACTTCCACGAAGGGCATTGGTTTTGCCCATCGGGAAGAATTTCGAGAGGAATGCCGTAGAGCATTTATCCCAGCTGTTGACAGCAGCACGGTTGACATAAAACCACTGCTTCACTCTCCCAAGGAGGGAGAACGGAAACAGTTGCAGCCTGACGGCGTCGGGACTGACGCCCTTGATGGTGTACGTACTGTTTACACCCAAATTTGGCACCGAGGACTAAGGCGCGGTGTCCATTGGCAAATTACCACGTTTATGGAGTGTTTTCCCGCAAAAGTGAGTTTGGGCGATGTCCTATGGCTAAAACCATGAAGTCGAAGTGTCCAATAGCAAAATTTGCCTATAAAATAATGTCGTGGGTGTCCAACAACTAATTACCAGTTTTTTGCGGTGTCCTATAGCAGATACATATTCTTGTGGTATCCCCTAGCTAATTACATTTTTTTTAATGTCTTATAGCAAATTTTGCCGGGAAGTAACAAGCAAGTATGACAATATTTAGGATGGTGCCAAAGGCTGAGTCTTAGACAAAAGAACCTAGCTAATCTAAATGCAGAGCATTTACTATTTTAAATACTAGGTGAAACCCCGTGCATTGCTGCAATAATTTATTATGATAGCACTAAGTAAAATTAATGTATAAGACAACTAGACAATATAAACTTATTTAAGTTGATGTGATTTGTAAGTTTATGTGGTTTATGTTAGTTTAAATTGAAATAGTATACACAACGATGATTCAAATGTAAAAGTAAGCTGATGTGGCTTTATGAGAGAAGAAAAGGAGGGAGATAGTTTGGATCATAGATTAATCATCTAATGGCTAAAACAATTGAGGTGATACGACTTCTTAAGAGAAGAAAAGGAGGGAGATAATTTGAACCATAGATAATCATCTAAGGACAAAACAATTGATGTGATATGGCTTAATGAGAGAAGAGTGAGAGAGCACATTAACTAAGTTAGGAGTTAGGATGAACTATATAGGTATATATGATATTATAAAAAAGGATGAAGAGACATATTGAAATATTATGTGAATTATGTGAGATGATGATTTAACATGCTTGTATTTGAAAAGCTATAAAATATAATAAACTATAAAATTATTAATAATATAACATGCTTGCATGATGTTTAAATGTAATAATTGTTAGTGGATGATGATGTGTCATCTTTGCATGTTGCTTTAGGATTTAGTGGGCTCTAAATTTACGGTAAGAGATGATAGACTCATCACATGGGTAGACTCATTCCTTGAGCCACAGAAGCTTAGGAAACAAAGCCCATCCAACAATTTTTCACGAAGTATATGTGATCTTGGTCCAAGATTCCATGGGTCGGCCTGGGCCTATGACCAAACCAAATCCCAAGCTGATCAGTTTACATATACATGGCCAAATTTGATGGACGAAATGAAAATGCTAGATTTTTTTTGGGATGTCCATGATTTGTTCCATTGGTGATTGTTCGAGTCTCCTCTTCTCTTTAGCTTTATGACATGCCTGCTATCTATAATCTATGTGACTATGTGCATGTTGTGGTAGCAGTCTACGGTAAGGTCCCATTTAGTTTAGCTTATTGAACGGATTATTGTGTAGATTGTCTATTTATATTATAAACATAGCTTAAACATTTTAAGAAATAAACTTAACAAGTAGCTACAACAAGTACTTGGAGAAAGTTGTTTCTAAAAGGGTTTTTTTTTTTTAGCATGGGGCAAACAATCCGTTTCAACAATAGGTTTTGAAGAGTGCTAATGTTGTTTGCACCCTTATTTTATTTTTTGTATTTGCAAAGTTTTTTAAAGGTGGAGCGTAGAAATGAATGCCTGAGAATTTTCTTTAAATGTTCCATGCATGATATGCCAAAATTGTTTTGTCCTTGGCATAATTTGGAAATACATAGTCTTAATTGGACTGAATTGAGCATTTGAAACTACAATGTCTTAACTACCAATATCTTTTTATTCACAATTGTGATCCGTACGGTTTCAGTCCACATGAGTCAGTTTGCAGTCGGAATATTTTGGAAGCCCTAATGGATCTCAAAGATGAGGTCTTCACATCAATTTTTTGCATAACGTGCAAACATGTTTGCAATCAGGCGTGTGCAGTTTTTACTTTCTTTGAGCCTTTAGCTGTGTAACTCAACTTCCCTCTATTAATATAACACCAGTCAATCTGATTAGCTGTTTGAAAAAAAAAAACATCAATTTTTGCATGTACGTTTCGGAAATCCTGTTGGGCGGGTGATAAGCGATCACCCCCCTGCCCCTCTCCTACAGTAGAGTATATACTCCTCCCTCCTCTCCCCCCTTCCTCCTCTCCTTCTTCTCTTTCTACTACAGTTCACCACACAAATTTTTTTAAAAAATAAAAGTTAGAAAAAATTTATGTATAGAAATACTATATATAAAAAATTTGAATTCAAATTCAAATTTGAATTGGGCATGTAAACTTTTGACTTATAAACTTTGGATCTATAAACTTTAGGTGTATAAACTTTAGATGTATAGAAATACTATATATATATAATATTTGAATTCAAATTTAAATTTGAATTTGAATATAATTCAAATTCAAATTTGAATCGGGTATATAAACTTTAGGTCTATAAACTTTAGGTGTATAGAAATACTATATATAAAAAATATTTGAATTCAAATTCAAATTTGAATCGGATATATAAACTTTTGACTTATAAACTTTGGGTCTCCAAACTTCAGATGTGTAAACTTGAGGTGTATAAACTTTAGGTGTATAAATTTACTAAAATAGAAAAGTAATACGGTGCCAAAAAAGGAAACGAAGGAGGGAGGGGGGAGGGGGGTAGCGATTCTGATCGCTACCCCGTTAGCCGGCGATCAATCGCCCATTAGGGCTCCCCTGTACGTTTTGTGTTATCGCTAGTGTAGGCTGTAGATTTGTAGCAGAAATTAAAATTTCTGAAATGGAGGAAGTGAGATGTGTGCAGAAATATCTTAATTTCTATCTTGCAATGGAGCCATTCTATTATATGGAACTCCTATGTGTGGATCATACTCATTATTTCCGTGAACCATCCGTGACATTACGATCACAACCCAAAACTACCACAATGTAGAAAAATGAAAGGAAAAAAAAACATACGGCATCCACAGATTTGTCCTGTCACCTAGGCTGGATGCCACCCCTCACTCTCAGCCTCTCCCTTGCAAACTCGCCGGAGACCGGCGTCCGGCGATGCCGCGCCGGCGCCGCCGCCCCAAATCCCTGTGCCGGCTCGTGGTCGTGCGCCTTCGCCGGGCTTGATCTAGCATGAGTTTCTTCCTGCGGTGACTCATCGTCGCCGGTGGCGGCGGCGGCGGCCTCCTGTGACTCCTCCACCGTGCTGCTCCAGCCGTACTCCATCATCCGCTGCTGGTAGCACTTCATGGCCACCACCAGCATGAACACTGCACACACAGCAGAGATTGATGATAATCAGCATTCCAAAATACCACACAGTGTAGAAAGTTTTTTTTTTCTAGAGAGTTTGGGAGTTACAAATTGGTGCCAACTATCAACTATCCTATAGTTTCTAGTACAAATTCTAAGACCATTATTTCTCACTCTCACATTTCTATTAGATTTCTCAATTATTAGTGTCTTACGGGAGATACTGTCTGCATCTCTTTGTGAACTCATTCGTCACATCACTCTATCTCCTTTCGTTACAAAATATAAGAGATTTTGAATGGAATCTGGACAGTAAATCATTTAATTCTATTCATACGGTGAGGTGGAGCACTGAGACTGTGGAAACAGTTGTGAGTGCAGGATGGATCGTGGATGCTTTTACAGGGAGAAGGTAGTTACCAGCCCAGACACGAGCAACCGTGGATGAGACGTTCCAGACAAGGGTGAAGACGGCTGCCACGACCGCCTTCTTGTGGGAACAGGACTCCCATCCATCCCTGAACCTCTCCAGCCAAAACCTGCCTGCCATGGACAGAAAAGGACACTTTTATTTCGTTCCAAAATACACATTTCAATTTGTACAATAAGAAAATAACACAAAAAAAGAAGAAAAGAAATATCAATTAAGCTCAAGTTATTTTTGCATTATGGTAATCCAGTCCTTCAGCCTAGGGGTTGTACCATGTTCAAGCTTACTGCTCCTGTTTGTCGGATTCCTGACATCTTACCCTTTTTTTTTTGGGTATTGCTTTATTCATCAGAAGGGACTAGACATTATGATTAAGGGTAAGTAAAGTTGGGCGTAATTAAGTGACCTAATCAATGTCCTGAAAAACAAAAGATGGAGATAACCGAGGATAAAGCTAGACATGCTTTCTCTCCCTCCTTTTGAGCTTTCTTTTCATTTGGAAAGCAAAATGGATTGGTGTCACTGTTGCTCCATATACTCCTTAGCCTAACCTATGAGAGAGATGTATTTCTTCCATTTTGTCACATATGTCTGATTTCCGTTATCAACAGGAAATTTTGTACTATCAAATGAAATGAGAACCTTTAGAAATGGGGAAAAAAAAGACGTGGACATTAACCTTTGGAGAGTGACAGGCTATCTACCGGCTTCACTAGTCACTATACAGTCGTGAGAAATTCATGGATTTGGTATATATAGTAAATTTATTATATGTGGTGCAGCTTTTGATCACAATCAACATCATGAAATGTTGTTCCCCCACCTCATTATGGTTTTTAATTGGTAGAAGAGGTACCAGAAAATCACCTCAAGTTCTAATCAAATTAAACCAGCGTCAGATATGGCAGCAGAACATCATCATTTTGTTTAGAGCGTCCTTGATTAATTTTCAGAGTTTGCATCTGGTATGGGTTGGTGGTGGGTTGGTAAACAAACAAATATTAGGACCCCACAAAACAGTCATGTATGTGGGGATTGTAGAGGGGGAGTGACCAAATGCCCAACACTTCACATGCAAAAGAGCAAAGCTAGGAAGCTTCAGTACTGACGGGTACATGCCTAGATCAAAGAATCCCAATGCAAGCAGACACCAACATTTTTTTGTGTAACAGTGCAATTTCATCCTGCCTGGGTTACTGGTACACATGATGACCATGAAGCGTCCTCTGCTAGGATGGTTCTCATGGTTAACTACAAGGTTCTCAAGTATCATATGGAAGGGGAAAATTAAAATGAGTATATTTGAAGGTACTGAGCTATGTAACCATTTTATAAGTTCCATGAGTAAAAGAAGAGAAGTAGAGGTCCTCACAGGACTATACGTGTCATTTTCTGGCTGTAATGGAGAAATTGATACTCTTAACCAGCTACCCTAGTGATGTGACTACTAGAAAAAAAATGTGACTAATTAAATGGTGATTAAAGGCACTTGACAGTGGGCAAGCTAGGCTTGATGTCTACTCTAGCACGTACTACCATCAGTTCATGTTTAATTTGGTCAACAAAGAGACAAATCTATGGTCCAAGCAGAGAGGTCAAGAGTAGTTAAAGCTGGAGCTCTGGTTCAAATTAATTTTGTTGTCATATATCACAAGGTGACAGTGCATACGTTCTACTCCGTAGTATAATTTTAGGACACTAACCAAACAGTAAAACTCTATAACATCAGCTACTATGACAGAGTTGGTGGCCAGAATAGTGGCCCACTAATCCACAATCACTTGCTTTTGCTTTTCATGCTAATATGCCTTTCTCCCCAGACAATATTTTTGGAATTTCTTTGTCTTTTCAGATTATATTAAAGGTACGCTATGGTGATCATATAGATACTGAAATAAAGGTAAAATGCAACATATTAGATATTTCGAAATAAGCTTTATGTTTGCTAATGGATTGTTAGTACTAGTGAAAATTTTAACAATGAACTATTACCTCATGATAGCATTGTAAGACAATCCTTAGCCGTTAGTAAAGATTCTTCTTAACTTTGCCCTTGAAAAGAAAAAGGGAACAAAGGAGGCGTGGGTCACTTGAGACAGCATCAATCAGTGTTGTAAATATCCTTTGACAGCCAAAGCATCTCAATGACAATCAAGCCCATGTTGACCACGCGACAGCTCGCACGTGCAAAAGGTAGGAGGAATAACCGTGCATGCTCTCCCTCCAATGCAAAAGTCACCCTTGGCTAATTTACCTTTCCTTCAAAGCTATAAGTTACCGGTTTACTCTCACTTTCTACCATCAGTCACAAAACCTAGGTCCAATTGTAGCTTTGTTTATTAGCTAATGTATTAATTATTAGTACTAATACTTTGTTCCAAAACAGAAGTCACCGGTTTACCTTTTTACCATCAGTAAAAAAGCCTAGGACTAACCACATTCTCATTCTTAGTTTTCGCCCCCCGAGTGATTTCTTAGTTTACTATTACCTAAATGTAGGTTAAATAGTACTATTAGTACAAATTAGTCTTGGTTCTTCTTGGAAGTGGTAAACAGTAAGTAAAGGTCAATTCAAGTATTTGTAGTTTGTTTCCAATCAACTTGAATTTAGATGGCATGTGAGAATCGGTTAATCACTCAGCATGGTGACAGCCTGATGAACTAGTTTTGGAACAATCTTATTTGGCTCTATTGCAGATCATAACCCAGAAGATGCAGAAAAGGACTAATCTTCAGAGAAGGATTGATTCAAAACCCTGATGTACTGGTACAGTGGAGTACTGCTACTTATAGTACATATATGTCTCAATGTACTCTCCCAAATACCATTGTCCTTAGCTCAACAAAATTCTTCTACCCTTCTCCATAATTTACCTAGCTCAGTAATTTACAGTCTCTCTAGCTAGTCCTACCCGTGCACATGCCCAAGTGCCTCGGGGGACCAGTAAAAGCAGTGACCAATGTTACCAGATCCAACAACCTCAACTCTAAAAATAAAAAATAAAAAATGGTATTCTTGCATGTTGAAAGTGAACAGAAGGTGTGAAAGTGACGAGTCACTGGCAATTGGCCCCCACTAATGGTAGGATTCAGTGGGGCCGCTTTGTCGGTGGCTGAGTTAGGTACTTAGGTTATTCTTGCATGTTGTCTTTCTGTGCATGGTACTTTGGTGATGCAGAAGAATACAAAGAAATTGCGGTTAAAACAAGAGAGCGCTTGGACTTACCATATCTTGCAAGCTGGGTGGAGTAAGATGAGCACACCTTCGGAATGATGAAGACCCCAAAGAACACTGCAAACAAGGCCAGATCAAAGGTACAAAAATGTCAGTGTGACCAGTATTGCTATAGATCTTTAACCTTCATCTGTACAAGCAACGGCACTTCTTGATGCCTGTGGTCCTAGCATAATACAAGGTTTTTTTTAAGCTAAGATTGTGCAGAAGATACTATTTCATCACACTTATTTCCTCAAAAATGTTCATACGAACATTAGTTTGGCTGTGATTTAAACCACTATGAGGTTGATGAAATGAAGAAACAGATGAGGCTGTAGAGACAGGAGGATATGTACAGGCTACAGACATAAAACACTTTGCATGTGTGCATTGTTCCATTGGTACTTACCCAGTTTTGCCAGTGTCCAGAGGGTGACAAAGTTGCCACACCGGGCCATTGCAAACAGCAGGAGTGCCAGCTGCAGAGCACATGTAGTAGTCCCTCTGTCAGTACAAATCTAGCTAGAGATGTGTCCATATGCATGCATCTACTACTCCAGTGATTTTGCCAAACTCTGTAGCATTTACAGAAGCAGACAATGGCCTCTTTTTTACCTTCATGGTTGTTGCAGGCTCACCAGAGAAGAGGGACCTTAGATTCAGGAGCACCTCATTGATGTAAGGCAGAACAAGCCTGAGCAGCCAGATGGCCTCCTCCTCCCCCACCAGGTACCTTTCACCACTCCTCTCAGCATCATCACAGTCCACATTCTCTCCCCTGAATTGATGATCAAATAAAAGATTAGCTCACTTTCAACAAGCTGGTTAATTATGTGATTATTATTCAGATAATCTGGATAACAATCATTACTACCTGTTAAGTATGGACTTGCTAAGGAACCTTAGACCAAGGTAGACTAGGCCAAGATATGAAGCTGCTGTGATTGTGCTGCAAGATTTGGAAATTTGAAGGGAAAGGTCAACAAATTTTGACAGTTAAAGAGCTTTGAGAATTCAGACTTAACAAAGTGACAGTGCAGTAATAAATACTGAACAGTGGCTTACTTGTAGTTTAGGTCTTTGGCATAGGAGGAGGAGATCAGTAAAAAAGTCCCTAATCCAAAGACAAGTGTAGACTTGGAGACATCTCTCCACATGACCAAATCCACTAAAAAAAAGGCGAAACAAGAAGAAGAAAGAAAACCATCAATTCCAATTTCATTAACTAGAAGCATCTTTCCTACAAAAGGAAAAATAACTGACCAATATTCTGCATTCTTCCATTGCTTCTGCTGGGTACTGATGGCCTGCCCTGAATCTCCTCGTACTCTTCTTCGACTTCAGGGGAAGAAATCAACTTCCATATTCAGAATATACCAAAACGGTAGGAGAAAGCAATTCAAGGAATAGCAGAAACAAATGGCACTAACCAGGAGGAGCACTGACTGGATCTTGCTTGGGAATCCGGCGGCCGTTCAGTGGCGAAGCTTTTTTCTCTGAAGAAACCAAGAAACCACAAAAATTGGAGTAACATGACGCAGAAGATGACAAGATTGCATTCGAGTTGATCCCTTCTTTCCCCCAAAAGTTCTCCAAAAGAAGACAAATGATTTCGTCAAGGTTACCTGGAGAAGGTTTAGCTGGCTCTGCGTTCGTCATCCGGTGAATTATCACTGGCATAGCCTTCTTCTCCACTGCATTTTGGAAAATATTCGAGACGAATGGTGAAACAGAACAAAATTCACCTAAAATTGGTACAGGTTTTGCATCCACGGAGGAGGAATTCACCTGGTGGAATGGTCACTGGCTCTGGGTTCACCGCCCGGAGATCAATTGTTGCGGCAAGCTTCTTTACTGGATCACCGGAAAATTCTTGGCACGATGAAACAAAAGAAAAAAAAAAGAGACAAATAAAGGTAAAATTAAAGTGGCCAAGAACTAGGCCGAGTTCTACCTGGAGGCTTGACTGGCTCCGGATTTGCCGCTCTCTCATCCTCCACTGAAGTTGGGACAATCTTAACCCCTCCTAATTTAATTTTCACCAAAATGATCGCACAATTAGAGCGCCATGCAAAAAACAAACAGAAAATGAGAATGGAATTTGCAAATTTGGCTGAATTGGCGTCTCACTTTTTGTCGGTGGCTCAAGATCTTGGTCATCCACTGAGAAATTGTGGGGAAAAAAAAGAATCAATACCAAATTCATCAAGAAATCCTGGTGATGGCAACACTGGAGGAGTTGATACTTGCCTTGATGCGGAGCTGTTGATTTTGCAGCTTCGTCGTCGTCAATGGCCATGTGATCTTGGTCGAGCACCTCCTTCTCCTCCTCCTCCTCCTCCTCATCCTCTGCTTCGAGCTCTTCTTCCAATTCCTCCTCGTCGTCCTCCTCCTCTGTTTCCTCATCCAAATTGTTGGTTTCCGGCACTTCCACCACGACCACCTCCTTAACCTCGGCGGCAGCGGCGGAGGCGGTCACCTTCTTCTCCGGCGTGGTGACCCTGGTGACGGATCGCTTGGCGGTGGTGACGATCCCGACCACCGGCGCCGCGGCGGCAACGGCGACGTCGGAGCGCGACTTGCGCAGGTCCCCGATGGCGGTGACGGGCTCGGACGCCTTCCAGTTCCGCCTCTTCTTAGCCGCCGCGGCCGCCGCATTCGTCGACCCCGACGCGCCACCGCCGCCGTCGCTCTGGTTGCGCCTGAGGCGGCGGTAGACCCTGAGCCCTTCCTCGTCGGCGTCGTCCCCGCCGGCGCTGAACACCTTGACCCCTCCCTTCACCTCGTCCATCTTCATCCTCGTCTCCCACACCGACGCCGCCGATGCCGCCGCCGCCGCACCGGCACCCCTCGGCACCGACAGCCGCCTCCTGGTGGCGACCCCACCCGTGGTCTGCTGCTGCATTCTCCTTAATTTGTTGGTCACTTGCGTTCGCCGCCTTGTGATGCGTGTGCGCTCCCACCACGACACCACTGCTGCTGGAGACTGGAGGAGGAAGCAGGAAGGAAGAAGAAAGCTGTGTCAGCTGCTGCTCCTCCTGGGCGGGGTCTGAGCCTGACACCGGCTCGGCTTGCGTTGCACTCAAACTACCTCTCTCTCCCCGCAGAGTTAACGGGGTGAGTGAACAAACGAATCTGAGGTTGTTTTTCTGAGGTGGTGGGGGCTGAGCTGATGGAGGAAGGGAAAGCTTTTGGTGGTGGAGGTGGGTGAGCTGAGCTCCCTGCGATCGTCTGCTGCTCTGGTTGATGGGGATCTTGGATGCTACTAGTACTGCCACTGCGTTTGGTTGGTAAAGGAGAGAGAAGACGACGATGGTGGTGGATTGCATTTGTTTCCGTGCGTGTGTGGGTTGCATTCCACTTTTGGTCATGTGACTGCGTCCAATGGCCACCTCGCCTCCGCCACGGCCCACGGGCTGCCTCTCCCCTGTCTTGCCTGCCTCGTGTGCACATCAATTCGGTATCTGTATGGGTGGGTGCATGCGTGAGGCGTGGAGACGACGTTTCACCGTTGTCGGGGGCGGGTGGGGAACGTCCGATGGGAGTCGGACGGCTCAAGCTCGTTGCTCATGTTTCATGGGAAAAAAAAAAAGGATCATTGATCCATTTTAAGATAAATTTTGCTACACGACAGACGTGACTTCATGGTTTTAGTTTTAGAACACTACACAAAAGTGATTTGTGGGGAAGACACTATATAAACGTGGAAATTAGTCCATGAACACTGCACCAGTTAGAATATTTAAGTAAGAGAGAGAAATCCCCTGAAAGTTTAAAAATACCTCTGAGTCCACTTGTCTTGTTGGTTACTATTTGACTTGTTTATAAGATTAAACTTGGCACATTTCCTCTTCTTTCTCATGTCAATTATAGAAAAAGCAATGGAGGGTGGGTGAGGGCATTAGGACTCCCGCGAGGGAACAAAGGTGATAGCGGCGGCTGAGCGTGTCCCATGCCGTGACTCTTCCCTAGGTGGTGGCAGCCAGCAACGAGGAAGATTTAAGATACAGAAACGCGAATAACAAACACATGGTCACATAGCAAAGAGAAACGTCAACTGGTGAGCTCTAGTAGTGAACATGACTGGGTGAGCGCCTCCCATGCTACGACTCTTCCTTAGGTGGCGGCAACCAGCAATGAGGAGGATTAAAGATATAGGAACACGAACAACAAACACATGGTCCCAGAGGAGAGAGAAACATTAGCGGCAAGCTCCAGTGGTGAGTGTGACCGTGTAAGCGCGTCAAAATATATTGTCAGACAAGGGGTTTTGTTTTCATGGAACTTTGTTCGTGGATGTGTTATTAAACGAGGGAAAGAAATTTTATGTCGCCAGGTGCAACTAAACGAACTTGGCCCCTTTCGCAAATGGAAAACACGTACAACATGGTCATTTTAATTCCTCTTTCTCTCTATTTATACCCTTATTACTTTACCTGCTAAAAATAATTCTTATTACCTCTATTTTAAATTATATTCTCTCCGTTTCAGAATGTAAGACTTTCTAGCATTGCCCACATTCATATATATGCTAATGAATCTAGTCACACATATATATATGTCTAGATTTATTAGCATCTATATGAATGTGGGCAATGCTAGAAAGTCTTACATTATGAAACGGAGGAAGTAGTAAGTTTTAATTATAAATTTGGACGTGCTACTTTTTTTTAACGAAAGGAATAAGTGGCAATTGCCAAAATTAACACTTGTACTATAGGTGGTGATTATCATCACATGTATGTATGTATCAACTGGAGCCACTGCTCCTACTTCCAACTTAACTTTAGTGTCTTGTATAAACTGCATTTTTATTTTTGAACCAAGTCAATTTTTTGTCTTTTGTATCTTTTTGTGCAGAGAACTAAGAGTGACTGATAAGTGAATGAATCAAATGGATGGTTGATGATAAGTGCATGGGCCAAATGATTTAGTTGCTGTGCCGTATGAGGGAAATGGGCTTGTTTAGTTTGGTTTGAGATGTCTGTGGACTGAGATGATTTGGGCTAGGTATTATATTTCGTTTTGGGCTGGGGTTGAAATGGGCTTTAAACCAATAGCAGGCCCATCTGCACCTTTACTTCCCTTCAAAACAGATTAAGTTGCTGGGTTGGTTTGAGCCGTTGTGCGGTTGCCGCTAAGTATATATAGTGTCGTCCTCTTTCTCGTTTTCTCGTTTCTAGTTTCTTGGGTGGCAAGCTAGTTGTCTTCAACCTCGAGTGATTTGGTGATGGTTCATGCATGGTTACGTACGTTACTCCAGCCATGCATGAGGTTGGAGTGACGGGGTGTTAGCCACTCTCCGTCTAGAGGAAACATTGCCCCCAAACCCGAGATTCTTATAAGGGACTACCTCCGTTTCAGGTTATAAGACTATCTCCATATCGGAAATGCTAATGGGTGATCGCTCGCCTAGCGATGGGGCCAGCGATCAATTCGCCCCCCCTCCCCCTCGCTCCCTCCACCTGGTTTCCTTTTTTGGCACCGCATTACTTTCCTATTTTAGTAAATTTATACATCTAAAGTTTATACACCTCAAGTTTACACATGTAAAGTTTAGAGACCCAAAGTTTACAAGTCAAAAGTTTATATATCCGATTCAAATTTGAATTTGAATTCAAATATTTTTAATATATAGTATTTCTATACATCTAAAGTTTATACACCTAAACTTTATAGACCTAAAGTTTATATACCCGTTTCAAATTTGAATTTGAATTCAAATATTTTCTATATACAGTATTTCTATACACCTAAAGTTTATAGACCTAAAGCTTATATACCCGTTTCAAATTTGAATTTGAATTTGAATTCAAATATTTTCTATATATAGTTGCCAGGGTTACAGATAAGGTATACCCTCTGCCCTTGGATGTACGTTCTATAGTAATACGG
Organism: Oryza longistaminata; assembly: GCA_009805545.1. Classification (NCBI taxonomy): domain Eukaryota; kingdom Viridiplantae; phylum Streptophyta; class Magnoliopsida; order Poales; family Poaceae; genus Oryza; species Oryza longistaminata. The sequence continues at coordinate 7,242,437 of CM020184.1, forward strand.
TATACCCGCGCGTAAACGGATAGTTTCCGTATACGTTAAGAAAATCTATCACGTAATAGAGACGGAATCTATGGATGGGAGGAGTCCTACTCGGACAAGACCAGGTCTTTACTATATCGTGAGGGGTCCGATATCTCCGAGTCCTACTTGGAGATCAACTGACCCGCGGTATATAAGGGATCCCCCGAGCAGGACCTAAGGCATCGAATCTCACCGCCAACACACCCACCATAGCCTACGGAGCCAGAGCGCGCAGGAGCCAAGTCGCCGGGAGATCTAGTCAGACCAATTCGATTACGGTCTCGTCGGTATCATCGAGTTCCGCTATTCCCTTTATAATCTGTGGTTTACATCATATAATCCCATATCAATTGGATTAGGGCTATTACCTACCAAGGGGCCTGAACCAGTATAATCCTTGTCTTTTGTTTGCTTGATGTCGTATTACGTAGATCCTCGTACCAACGGACCCCAATACCCTCTATATCCAGTCTACGGGTATCCCCCATCGACAGTGGCACGCTAGGTAGGGGGACTTGGTGCTCAAGGTTCTACTACTATGATTTCAAGCCTTCTCGACGATAACATCAACACCGGCATCAACCAAGGAGCTTCAACTTCGACGATGCTGGTGTGGACTCAAGTCGGCGAAATAAACTTCTCACTTACCCGCGGCGATATGCCGCCATGCCAAACGTGGGGAAGATCTGGAAACCACAGTTCTTCCCTCCGGCGAAGAACCACTGGAAAATAGGCCACAGCACTGTTGCACCGAGGGACTTGAACAGCGTCACCACCTGCAGCCTGCAGACAACACAGAATCAAATAAATCACAACTCATGAATTTCTCCATGACAAATTAATTAATCCTCATTTGCCATGATCAAAGCTTTATTTCTCAAAAAAAGCATTATTTCTTGAAAGAGATGATGATCAAAGCACTATTAATTGACCATGATCATCTTGGCAGATTATTATTATTATTATTATTATTATTATTGGTTAGGTACCTTGCTTGCTTGGCTCCATGTGGGGTATGGAAGCTGTTGATGAGGTGAGCGGTGGCGGTGCCGCTGGGGAACGTGAGCCGGTGGCGGATGATCATCATCTTCCTGAGGGGCACGATGATAAATAGCCCGGAGAAGTTGACGAGGAAGAGGAAGGCGATGAGCCGCCCTATGTTGGGCTCCTCCACGTTCCTCCCATGGCTGCCGATGTGCCCCTCGGTGGCCGACTTGCCGCTCATCCCAAGTATGTACGTCCCAAATCCACCTAAAATTTGCACAATTATAAAAAAACAATAAATTGTAAATTTCAAGCGGTAAGACGTCAACGATATATATAAAAAACATTTGGTACCCTAGCTATTTACACTTGTCGAAGCAAGTGAATTCTCTCCATTTCTTTTGTTATCTTATTAAGTTTGTCTGTGTACGTTTTTGCTAGTTTTCCCAGTTCGAAGTCTAGTTGGAGCAATTAAATGAAAATGTAATCACATATCATTTTTCATTGATTCCATGTTTGAAGCTTAGCAAATTAATCTCTTATACTAACCGCATATAACCGCTTAATTAGTACTTTCTCTCGTCATAAATATCTTATGTTAATTTTCCTTTTATAAAATTGGTATGCGTAGATATGTCTTGAAAAATGCTATAATAATAATATCATAAAATAATTAGACTTTACAAACCTATTTCGATAAATAAAATTAAAAGCAGAGGGAGTATAATTCAAATGAGGTTTAATTGCAGCAAATTAATGGAGATACCATCTCCGTTTCATATTATAAGTTTTTCTAGTCAAATTTAATTATGTTTGATCAAGGTTTGACCAAATTTGTAGGAAAATATAACAACTTTTATATAAAATAAATATATTATTAAACTATATTAAATATTTATTTTAATGAAACTAATTTGGTGTTACATACGTTGCTAAATTTTTCTAAAATTTAATTAAACGATAATAGAAAAAAAAGTCAACACGACTGTAATATGAAACGGAGGATACCGCTGAAGGCGATGGTGGAGCAGGAGACGACGGCGGTCTGGATGAGGGTGTCTCCTGGCGGGTGAAGGGTAGGTGCGACACGCCCACCACGTCCAGCGCGCGGATCCACGCCCTCGCCAGGAAGAAAGCCCAGGAGCCCCGCGGGGACGCCCAGCGACGGCAGGAGGCCCGACGTGAGGTTCAGCCTCATCGCCACCACGCCACCACCGCCCCGAGCACCCCGCTCACCGCCGCCGACCGTGCCGTCACCGTCTCCCCCAGCGACGGCAGCGGGCTCCCCTCGAACGCTCGCCTCCGTCGACGACGCCACCGACGACGCGTCGTCGCGATCGTCGTCCACCACGACGTGCTGCTGACCGCCGCGGGCCCGCCGCCATAGCCTTTAGTTTGGTTTGGTTTGCTAGCTTTCTTCCCGCCGGCCGCGTGGTGGTGGCCGGTGGTGGTTGATCGCGATCGGTCGTGTGCTGCTGTGAGGCTGTGAGGAGGAGAGGAGGGAGGTGGGGGGTTTTGGAGAGGAGGATTGGTTGCTGGGTTGGTTTGAGCCGTTGTGCGGTTGCCGCTAAGTATATATATAGTGTCGTCCTCTTTCTCGTTTTCTCGTTTCTAGTTTCTTGGGTGGCTAGCTAGTTGTCTTCAACCTCGAGTGATTGGTGATGGTTCATGCATGGTTACGTACGTTACTCCAGCCATGCATGAGGTTGGAGTGACGGGGTGTTACCACTCCCGTCTAGAGGAACATTGCCCCCAAACCCGATTCTTATAAGGACTACCTCCGTTTCAGTTATAAGACTATCTCCCATATCGAAATGCTAATAGGTGATCGCTCGCCTAGCGATGGGGCTAGCGATCAATTCGCCCCCCCCTCCCCCTCGCTCCCTCCACCTGGTTTCCTTTTTTGGCACCGCATTACTTCCTATTTAGTAAATTTATACATCTAAAGTTTATACACCTCAAGTTTACACATGTAAAGTTTAAGACCCAAAGTTTATAAGTCAAAAGTTATATATCCGATTCAAATTTGAATTTGAATTCAAATATTTTTAATATATAGTATTTCTATACATCTAAAGTTTATACACCTAAACTTATAGACCTAAAGTTTATATACCCGTTTCAAATTTGAATTTGAATTCAAATATTTTCTATATACAGTATTTCTATACACCTAAAAATTTATAGACCTAAAGTTTTATATACCCGTTCAAATTTGAATTTGAATTTGAATTCAAATATTTCTATATATAGTTGTCAGGTTATCAGATAAGGTATACCCTCTGCCCTTGGATGTATGTTCTATAGTAATATGGTATACCCGCGCGTAAACGATAGTTTCCGTATACGTTAAGAAAATCTATCACGTAATAGAGACAGAATCTATGGATGGGAGGAGTCCTACTCGGACAAGACCAGGTCTTACTATATCGTGAGGGTCCGATATCTCCGAGTCCTACTTGGAGATCAACTGACCCGCGGTATATAAGGGATCCCCGAGCAGGACCTAAGGCATCGATCTCACCGCCAACACACCCACCAATAGCCTACGGAGCCAGAGGCGCACAGGAGCCAAGTCGCCGGGAGATCTAGTCAGACCAACTCGATTACGGTCTCGTCAGTATCATCAAGTTCCGCTATTCCCTTTGTAATCCGTGGTTTACATCATATAATCCCATATCAATTGGATTAGGGCTATTACCTACCAAGGGGCCTGAACCAGTATAATCCTTGTCTTTTGTTTGCTTGATGTCGTATTACGTAGATCCTCGTACCAACGGACCCCAATACCCTCTATATCCAGTCTACGGGTATCCCCCATCGACAGTGGCACGCTAGGTAGGGGGACTTGGTGCTCAAGGTTCTACTACTATGATTTCAAGCCTTCTCGACGATAACATCAACACCGGCATCAACCAAGGAGCTTCAACTTCGACGATGCTGGTGTGGACTCAAGTCGGCGAAATCGTCTTCTCGGTCTACACCACAATGCCGATCTCGACTGGCCCAGCAATTGTCGGGAACGATAACGGCGTGGTTACGACCCCGGTCGACCCCATGTCAAAAGCTCCCACAGAAGCGGAGAACAGAACATCGACAACATCCAAACCCGAGGAGGATCCTAATGCGGCCAAATCTTGTCTTTCCCACAAGAAGCACGAGCCGACAAGGACAACTTCCGGGGCAACAAGAGCTCGGTGTCCCATCTACAGGACTAACAAGCATGTCTTGCAAGCTTGTTCAGTTTTCCTCAACGTACAAGCTGAAATTCACGCCTGTAAAGAGCGTGGAATTAAACGTGCTTGTCCAACTCGTGATGTCTATTGTCCTATCCATAAGGCAGAGAGACCCACGACCTCTCAAGTTGCAAGGTCCTTCTCAGCGCCATGAAGACGTCACCTCCTAAGATCCAGCCGCCACAGGTCTCTCCTAGAGATACGGACAAGGAACAAGGTGCGGCGACTATTTCAGATCGGTTCGTCGGGGTAATTGATATCGATCCCCACGAGCCGTCTGTCCTACATCTGCTCGAAGACCAGGCCTCATCATCGACAAGTACACCACGTGACGTGTACGCTATCGATGGGACCAACACGTCTAGAGGCGGCAACACGGTAACGGAGGATCAATCGGTTACGCCGACGTCGGCTCAACATATCAGGACCCTCAATGCGATATTGAGCGAAAGCCCTTTCGATCCCGTCCTGAACGCTGATCTCGATCAATGGGCAGAACGACTATGGAAATCAGTGGCTAACCTCAGTAACGCATTTGCAGAGGCTGCCGCTAGGGCACCACCGGAACAACCGCCGACCGGCGGCGCTAATGGGGAACAGCCTGAACAGCGGACGCTACCTCGTCAAGCTACCCCTCCACCTCGCGGCACAAGTGATCTCCGCGACCATGTAAATGGCCACCGAGAAGCGCGACTTACTCAAGATAATGAAAACCGTTCCCGACATCGCGTCTCCTCGCGACGTCGTGAGAACGAAGAACAAGGAGGACATCCGAGCGAGAACCGAGACCGTGATGATCGCCACAACCGCCGTGAACATACTAATCGCGAGCAGCGGATGTCGGGCGATACCAGTCGAGGTCGACGCCGTGACAACGACGACGATGGAGATCGACGCCGCAACAACAACGATGGGCGACGACAAGACTCGCGAGAGCCCGAGCGTCGTCCTCGGAATCCCGTCCTAGAACCAAGTGATTCGTCGTCATCATCGTCATCTTCTTCATCTTCATCATCGGGCAGACATCCACGACGAGCATATGATCGCCGACAACCTACTGCCCCTGGCGATCGGTGCAGGGCTTTTACTCATACTCTACGAGATGTTCGATGGCCTGAGAAGTTTCGATCGGGAGCAATAGAGAAATATGACGGAAGCACCGACCCTGAAGAATTTCATCAGGTCTATTCCACAGTACTCTACGCTACCGGAGCAGATGACAACGCATTGGCAAATTACATGCCGGCTGCGTTGAAGGGATCTGCATGTTCATGGCTGGTTCACCTCCCGCCCAACTCGATTTCTTCGTGGGCAGATCTGTGGCAACAATTCGTCGCTAACTTCCAAGGATCATACAAGCGCCACGTGATCGAGGACGACCTACACGCGTTGACGCAGAATCCGGGCGAAACACTGAGGGACTATATTCGGTGCTTTAATGAGTGCAGAAATACGATCCGCGAGATCACCGATGCTTCTGTAATCTGCGCTTTCAAGTTTGGCGTCCGAGATCGCTACACAACCCAGAAATTGGCGACAAGACGGATCACAACTGCCCGCAAGCTCTTCGAGATTGTCGATCGATGTGCTCACGCGGATGACTCCCTGAGATGCAAGAACGACAAGTCGAAGACAGGAGAGGAGAAGAAACCAGCCAAAGACGCCCCCGAGTCAAGAAAGAAAAAGAGTCGCAGGAGTGGGAAACGGAAAGCTCAAACGGAGGTCCTCACAGCAGAACATGTTGACCCACCCAAGCACCCAAACCCACAAGGCGACGACACGAAGAAAATATGGTGTCCTATACACAAGACGGACAATCACTCTCTGGAGACTTGTTTCGTCTTCAAAAAGGCACTCACGAAGCAACTGGCGTTGGAGAAAGGCAAGTGAGTACGTGTAGTCGAGAAAGCCGCAGAAGCGGCTACTCAGGACTCAGACTCAGCATACCCAGACTCCGACCTCCATGTTTCGCACATCTTCGGAGGTTCCACGGCGTACTCCTCAAAGAGAGAGTACAAGAAAGTGGAGCGCGAAGTTTGTTCGACATGGCAGGGTGCTGCGTCCAAGATGAAGTGGTCAGAGCAGAAGGTCGAGTTCTCAGAGGCAGACCACCCCAAGACTGCCGTCATGCCAGGGTGATATCCGATCGTGGTCGAGCCCACTATTCGGAATATCAAGGTCGCACGGGTTCTCATCGACGGTGGCAGCTCCATTAACTTACTCTTCGCGAGCACCTTGGACGCGATGGGGATCCCACGAAGTGAGTTGACGCCTACTGATCAACCCTTCCATGGAATTACTCCTCAGTCGTTGTCCAAGCCATTAGGCAAGATCACGCTACCCGTGACTTTCGACCAAGCAAACAACTTCCGAACAGAGCAGATCACCTTTGATGTCACTCAGTTTGACACAGCATATAACGCCATCATCGGGAGGACTGCACTCGCAAAGTTCATGGCCGCATCTCATTACGCATACCAAATGCTCAAGATGCCTGGACCAAAGGGAACAATCACTATTCAGGGAAACGCGAAGCTGGCGGTGCAGTGCGACAAGCGGAGCCTCGACATGGTCGAGCACATTCCCAACCCGCCCACCACAGCTGAGCCGTCCAAGAAAGTGAGCAAAACCAATAAGACGCCGAAGCCAAACGGCGCAATCAAGATCGTTCCGTTCTCAAGTGCCAACCCCGACAAGACTGTTAAGATCGGGGCGTCATTGGACGAGAAATAGGAACTCACGCTCATCACCTTCCTCCGCGACAATGCAGACGTGTTCGCTTGGCAGCCGTCCGACATGCCGGGAGTCCCTAGGGAGGTGATCGATCACAAACTCATGGTGCGACCCGATGCCAAGCCAGTAAAACAAAAACTGCGGAGATTTGCACCAGATCGGAAACAAGCCATACGAGAAGAACTCGACAAGCTTCTCAAAGCTGGTTTCATCAGAGTAGTTCTCCATCCAGAGTGGCTAGCCAACCTAGTCATGGTGCGCAAGGCCAACGGGAAGTGGAGAATGTGTGTTGACTTCACCGATCTCAACAAAAGCGTGTCCCAAGGATCACTTCCCTCTTCCCCAAATAGACCAATTGGTGGACTCAACAGCCGGTTGTCAGTTGTTAAGTTTTCTTGACGCTTACTCCGGCTACCATCAGATCAGCATGGCAAAAGAGGACGAGGAGAAGACAGCATTCATCACGCCGTTCGGTGTATTCTGCTACGTCAAGATGCCGTTTGGACTGATAACCGCAGGAAACACCTTCCAACACACGGTTCAAGGGGCACTCAATGACCAGCTCGGACACAATGTCGAGGCCTACGTCGATGACATTGTTGTCAAGACAAAGACAAGCGACTCATTGATCAATGACCTCCGGGAAATGTTCGACAACCTCCGACGATATCGCCTCATGCTCAACCTAGAAAAGTGCACGTTCGGAGTACCATTAGGCAAGCTCCTGGGATTCCTCGTCTCCGGAAGAGGGATCGAAGCAAATCCCGAGAAGATCAAGGCAATCGAGAACATGAAGTCGACCATAAGACTCAAGGAGGTCCAGAAGCTAACTGGATGCATGGTGTCACTGAGCAGGTTCGTCGCTAGGATGGGGGAGCGAGGATAACCATTCTTCGCCCTGCTGAAGAAACAAGACAAATTTGTGTGGACACAGGAAGCCGAAGACGCGTTCATCGCGCTCAAGCGCTACCTGTCAAATCCCCCTGTACTTGTTGCTCCCCAACCTAATGTAGAATTATTCCTCTATATCGCCGCCACGCCATATTATGTGAGTATTGTCATTGTTGTCGAGAGAGAGAAGGTGCAAAGACCGGTTTACTACGTCAGCGAAGCTCTCCATGACGCGAAGGCAAGATACCCACAAATCCAAGAACTGCTTTATGCAGTAATCATGACATCAAGAAAGCTACGCCACTATTTCCAAGCCCACAGAGTCACAGTTGTTTCCTCCTTCCCCATTGGAGAAGTCGTGAGAAACAAAGACGTTGTTGGCCGCATTGCGAAATGGGTAGTCGAGCTAAGCCAGTTTGATGTCCACTTTGTGCCACGAACAGCTATTAAGTCCCAGGTCCTCGCTGATTTTGTAGCCAACTGGACTATGCCTGAGAACAGGTCAGACAGTCAAACCGACAGTGAAACATGGACAATGGTATTCGACGGCGCAGTCAACAGCCAAGGAGCAGGGGCAGGGTTCATCTTGACATCACCTTCGGGAGATCAATTCAAGCATGCAATTCACCTCAATTTTAGGGCAACCAATAACACAGCCGAGTACGAAGGACTACTCGCCGGGATAAGACCAGCAGCCGCACTTGGAGCCAAGCGACTAATCATGAAAGGGGATTCAGAACTAGTCGCGAACCAGGTGCACAAACATTACAAGTGCTCTAGCCACGAGTTATCCAAGTACCTCGCAGAAGTCAGGAAGCTGGATAAAAGGTTTGATGGGATCGAGGTCCGACACGTATATCATAAGGACAACATTGAACCAGATGACCTAGCATGGTGTGCGTCCAGACGAGAGCCACTCGAACCTGGTACTTTTCTGGACATCCTGACAAAGCCATCGGTGAAAGAGGCAACAGACGAAGGTAGCATGGTTGTCCCCGACGTCAGCTCGGGGGCTACAGAGGCGGAACACGTCGTTGCTAATATCAAGACCACAGACGACTGGCGGACCCCGCTCATCAAGTTCCTGAGTAGCAACGAGTTGCCCGAGGATGACGCAGAAGCTGAGAAGATAACCCGACAAGCCAAGATCTATTGTATGATCTGCACAAAAAGGCGCCAAACGGAGTACTTCTCAAATGCATCTCGTCCGACGACGGCAAACATCTCCTCCTGGACATACATGAAGGGATCTGCGGGTCACACGCCGGCGGACGGACGTTAGTAGGAAAAGCTTTTTGACAAGGGTTTTTCTGGCCGACTGCGCTCAAAGACGTCTGCGACATGGTGCAGCGGTGTGAAGCCTGTCAATTTCACAGCAAACACACAAAACTGTCAGCGCAAGCGCTCCAGACTATCCCTCTTACTTGACCATTCTCGTACTGGGGGCTCGATATACTCGGACCATTCCCACGAGGATAGGGCGGCTACAAGTTCCTATTCGTGGCTATCGACAAATTCACCAAAGTGGATTGAAGCGACGCCCACGGGGGAAATCAAGGCCGACAAGGATTTCTTACAAGTGAAAAATATTTCAAGATATATTACATGCTTCCTTGAGATGTTGTTTTACAGGATACAAAAGCTACCAGGACGGCCAACGCCAATCCATGGAGTGGAAAACCTTCTCGGCAAGCGGCGCCATCGATTGCGCAAGATAGTCGATCTCCGCAGGTATCCTCCGAGAACGCGAGAGCCCTTCGCGAAGCAACTCGAGGTGCAGCTGCGGGCGGTGATCTCGGATACAGGCCAGCACGTGCCCTCCGGCGTAGCGGCTCGCTCGACGTCACACCTGCTTCAGGGCCCCGTCGATGCGCTTACCAATCCCTTCGAGCTGTGAGCAGGTCCCGTTCAACCACGAGATATAACCAGCAGCCGACTCTTCGGGATCCCCGCAGGGAACTCGGAGCTCCTTACAAACCTCTGCCATCGCAGTGCAGCAGCTCTTGAGGTACGAGTTGAACCACACCTTGTGACCTCGGAGGGCTTCCACAGCCTGGTCTTTCTTCACCTCCACCATGGCCCTTTCGAGTTCGGCCACCTCGAGCTTCGTCTTCCAATATTGGATTCGACGATCTCGGTCAGCCAACATGTTCTCGAAATCTGCTCGACGCGGAAAGGACTAAGTCAAGCTACTCTTCTCTTCCGAGAACACAGCTAATTAAGTCAACCCGAGCTCGAGGAGCGAAGGAGATCAAGACACAAACCTAGGGACGTCATCGCCATGTTCGCTTCCACGGACGGGCTTTGGTCAACTCCCACCTCCAGCACGTGCGGCTCAAGCGTAATCGCCGGAATGACCACCGGCGTATCGGGCTGCCCATGCTGCTGGACATCCTCGACTTCAACATCTCTACAACGACAAAAGTACTCGGAATCACATGCTAAGGAAACAAGGGAAATAGTTGTTTAGATAAAAAGCAGTTCGGACCCACAGAGAGTTTTACAAGCATGTAGATTAAGGAATACAAAAACAAAAGTCCTACTCTTCAAAGAGGGGGAGGACGGACTCCCCCAAGCCACCGACTTCCTCCATCATAGCCTTGCGCGCGTCATCGGCCGCCCCCGATCCAGAGCCTTCTTAACGTCGAGATCGGGATGTGCCAGCCTCATACACGCAAGGACATGGCACGCCCCCGTGTAGATGCCGTTAGACGTCTCCTCGCCGATCCTGGCCGCGTGCTTGGAGGGGATCGCCTCCATCGCTGTAGCCAGTTCTGCGAGCGACAACGTCAGCGAGAACTCGTCAGGGTGCGCCGGGATGGTAGTCGTGACGCCGCACTCCCCGGCGAGTTGGTGCAGGCTGGTGAATGACGTTCGCGGGGAACCTCGGATGTCGGTCATGTGGCCCTCGAGCTCCGACATCCGGTGCTCGAGTCCGCGCCGCTGCATCTCATTTCCAGCCACCAACTCCCTCATCTTTTGGAGGTCCTCGCGGGCCTCCGCCAGATCGCGCGCTAGCTGGTCGGCACGCTGTCTCTCCGACAATGCCGTCGCCCTAGCCTCCTCAATCTCACGCCCTACGCCACGAGTGCCGGCCTGGAGAATGCGCTCCATCTCCGATTGAAGCTCGCCCCAGGTGAGGGCATCGACGGATAGGCGCTGGGTAGGCACGAGGCTGACAGCGGGGTTACTCGGTGCAGCCTCCTGGTCCTTAGTAGCGACCGCGACTCCTGTCGAGGTCGCCGCAGGAGACGCGCTGGAAGCGGCATCAGTCCCACCTTGCGCCGCCTTCGCCCACACCATCCTGCAAAGATTTCCCATTTCTTCATGCGGCTGGGCGATCAAAAACTCAAGAAAGAAAAAACCTCAAAAATATTTACTTACTTCTCGCCGATCGTCACCAACCGCTGCCTTCGCTGAGGCGTGGAGACACGTCCGAGTCCTGAGCAAGATGATGTAGTGTGAGGTTAGATCATTCCGACCACTATACTTGGGAACGGAAGAGAAGCTTTCCGCAAAGCTCGTCGTCTTCCGGCGGGTCCCAACCACGGAGGAGAATTTCCTCCCTTTCTTCGGAACATTGCTGCCACTTGTGGTGGCAGCAACAGCGTCAGATGCCTCCTTGGCAACGCCCTCCTTCAACGACGCTGCCGCCTGGTGATCCACGAGAGGTCCGATGGCGTCCGTCAGAGGGAGAGCCTGTACAAAGTGAAGTCACGACGCGACCTCGAAAAGAGAGATATAAAGGAATTATCGAGTACACTTACATTAATCGTGGCAGCGCGTTCGGTCGCGTTCTCGCCGAGTGCGATGGGGATATCGTCCGCCTTCGAGGGCGCGCTGATCATTATCTGACCAACGCGGCGTCCCACAGTGTTGTTGTCCAGACCTGTAAATCGAGAACGAGAACTCGATAAGTTAGGAGAAACAGATGCACTCGGAACAAAATTAGAAATGCGAGAAAAATACCCCGAGGAGAGACCCGGGTCGTGTCCTCTGGCCCAGAGTAATCAAAGGCCGGATGGGCGCAGGCCTGCAGCGGCTGAATCCGCCGACCTACGAAGTTGGCAGCGACTTCGTATCCCGATAATCCCCGTTTTCGGAGATCATCGATGATGTCGATGAAAGATTGGAGGGAAGGAGTTAGGGCGGGTTTGGCGGTCCGCTCTGGGATTTTTTCTGGCTGATCCTCAGGGACAGCAAGGACGGGATCCGAGTTTTCTATCTCGAGATAGAACCATCTCGTCTGCCACTTGCTACGAGAAGAGGGGCACTGGAAGGGGATGTAACGCGACTTTTCAGGCCGTCCCGAAGTCGGAATCCGACGCATCCAGACACTTTGTTGGATTCCATCCAACGTAAAGATGAGAGAATATGTAGGCACTACCCCAATGTAGGCCTCGCAAAGATGAGAGAAGATGCTCAGAAAGGCGATGGAGTTGGGGTTCAGATGAAGCAAAGAAAGGCCATAAAAATTCAATACGAGAAGAAGAAACTCGAAAGGCGGAGGAAGAAAACCGCAAGAAATATAATCTTTGACTACAACCATGCGGCCCAAAATGCGTTCAGGTTCTATACCTCCAGCCTCTCTCTGCAAGGTCCCGCGACCGGGGAGGGCACCGTCGTCCTGCAGCTTCTTCAGGGACGCGGTGTTCGAGGTAGACTTCTCAAGATCCATCGCCGCTGGTGGATCGCCGGAGAACAAGATGAAGGAAATAAGCTAGGGTTTTCTTTGCGGAGAGCGGAGAAGACGAAGAGTGCTAGAAGATAGAAGAGTTTTCTGGTAAACTGACTCTAAATGGATTCCTGAAATCCCTTTAAATAAGCGCACTACCGACGGTGCGTATCCCAAGGAAAGGAGAGAGATTGCCGCCGGAAAATTCTGGGTCCATTGTGCGCGGTAGTTTTCAGACTTCAATTTAAATTCACTCATGACCGTTGAACTTCGTGCGGTGTTGTCGATGGCTCTGTCTCTACGGTTTTTACACCGAGATCGATCAAATGAGAATGACAACAATTTCGACATCAGAAGTCGCGATAGATGACATGAGTTCATTTAAGCAGAAGTCGGGGGCTACTGTCAGGGTTACGGATAAGGTATACCCTCTGCCCTTGGATGTACGTTGTATACTAATACGGTATACCCGCGCGTATACGGATAGTTTCCGTATACGTTAAGGAAATCTATCACATAATAGAGACAGAATCTATGGATGGGAGGAGTCCTACTCGGACAAGATCGGGTCTTTACTATATCGTGAGGGGTCCGATATCTCCGAGTCCTACTTGGAGATCAACTGACCTGCGGTATATAAGGGACCCCCCGGGCAGGACCTAAGGCATCGAATCTCACCGCCAACACACCCACCACAGCCTACAGAGCCGGAGTGCGTAGGAGCCACGTCGCCAGGAGATCTAGTCGGACCAACTCGACTACGATCTCGTCGGTATCATCGAGTTCCGCTATTCCCTTTGTAATCTATGGTTTACATCATATAATCTCATATCAACTGGATTAGGGCTATTACCTACCAAGGGGCCTCAACCAGTATAATCCTTGTCTTTTGTTTGCTTGATGTCGTATTACGTAGATCCTCGTACCTACGTCCCACATCCAAGCTCTAGGCCAAAGCCCACCAGCAACCCCTCCCCTCCACTAAAGTCCGAATTGCATTCTTCTACATCCAAAGCCCCTCTCTAGAAGTTGTTGGTAACTTTTTTGACAAGTTGACAACCACGATCGCAGCACCTAAAGCTTTGCCGTGATCCTAGAGTCGCCAACCACCCTAAACTAGCAAGCGCTAAATCAAGATGAGATTTGATAAACTAAACCGGCTAGCACAGCCGATCTAGATGAAACTATGGATAACTACCCGTCCTGTGGGCAAAACGGAAGGTTTTCAGGACAAACCTACAAAGAGGTGTCGCACTCTTGCAGTGGCGGCGGACAATTTATAGAGCAAATCGACAAAGATGGACAAACTAAACTAGAACTAGAAGCAATATAAAAAAACGATTTGATTGATTGATTGTAGAATAGATTATTACAATTGAACCGGCATTGTCCCTTATATAAGGGTTGGTCTTGCCCTCTACAGACCCTTCTCCACGTCTAACTCGGGATAGAAACCAAAGGAAACCCGAAACATGCCTTCCCAAGTAAGGAAAACTCGAAACCCTACGAAACAGATTCGGGCTCGAACTCTGCCGGTCAGACCGGCCACATGCCTGCGGTCTAACCAGCCTATACATGGCGGTCAGACCGGCCTCCCAGAGGAAACACCGATAGATTTACAAACTCTGGCAATTTTCCCTATTTCGACTCGAGGTGCCAAATTTGGGTGTAAACACATGCCCCTTATATAAGGGTTGGTCTTGCCCTCTACAGACCCTTCTCTACGTCTAACTCGGGATAGAAACCAAAGGAAACCCGAAACATGCCTTCCCAAGTAAGGAAAACTCGAAACCCTACGAAACAGACTCGGGCTCGAACTCTGCCGGTCAGACCGGCCACATGCCTGCGGTCTGACCAGCCTATACATGGCGGTCAGACCGGCCTCCCAGAGGAAACACCGATAGATTTACAAACTCTGGCAATTTTCCCTATTTCGACTCGAGGTGCCAAATTTGGGTGTAAACACATGCCCCTTACCTTTTTTAAAAGAGATATGGTGCCACGTGGCGGTGTTTGACCCGGTCTTCTCTCGGTTCCCGCGTGGTCGACGTGTCGCTTAGTGGCATTAGAGTAAAAAAATTTGTGGGACCGACATATCATTCACACAAAAAGAAAATAGTGGGACCCACGGAATGTGGGCCCCACATGTCATCCTCACCTCTCCCCCTCTCTCCTCTCATCTTTTCCACCCTCTCACTTTCCAACATAGAGGCGGGGCGGCAGGAGGCGACGGCGCACGGGGAGGAGCTCACCGCCGTCCACGCGCGGGGAGGAGCCAGCCGGCCGTCCCCGCGAGCTCGCCGGCCGTCCGTGCGCAAGGGGAGGAGCTCGTCGACCGGTCCGCCTGCCGTCCGCGCGCCGGGGAGGAGCTCGCCGGCGTTCGCGCGCGGGTGTGGATCGCTGCCGTCGCCGCCGGGGAGAAGATCGCCGGCGTCCGCGCGCGGGGTGGAACTCGCCGGCCTCCGCGCGCCTGGGAGGAGCTCGCCGATGGTGGCGGTGGGGGACGAGTGGTGGGGAGCAGCGACGGTCGGAAGCGGCGG